>CM062804.1:765026724-766239224 GCA_031772625.1 Pinus tabuliformis | reverse complement strand
ATTCATCATGATAAAAGAGCAGATCTTTATTGTTTCCCTAGTGCTTTAAAAATATATCATCTAGAGCATCAATGTCTGCAATGGACCTAGGGGGTAAATTTCTAAACCATTTTCTAGCTTCCCCATCTAGGCTTTGAACAAAAACCCTCATCCAGACATCCTCTTCATTGATATCCAGGTTATCAGCATAACAATAAAATGCCTCTAAATGCTCTTAAGCTGATACTTCTTCTACACCAGTAAACTTAGGCATAAACTCTTGATAATCTCTTGTAGGCATGGCATTCAAAGGGGTAGGCAAGACTAAAGGTCCATACCTAGCAGCAACTATTCGTTCTATCTTTGTAAGGGCTTGTTGGCCTGCCATGACTGAGGTAAATGGAAGGATACTGGTGGACTGAGTGGAATGAATCAATGAAAAGGATGACAGAAACAGAGGAATACAACGGACAACATGGAAAGCTTCTTTCTTCTGAGGTTCGAAAGGAAATGAATGTCTAAGGAGCTGAATGAATATCTGAAGGTGACAATCACTAACAGGGATACATGGAATTTTTAAGGCTTACCTGACCCTGATGCTCCTTACTGCGATATTTTCTTCTGCTGAATGATCTTCTCAGGATCAGGCACTTGTTCAGCTGATGATTTCTGAAGGTAACTTTGAACATGCCTCACCAACTGCACCAGAACTGCAATGTGGAGTCACCAAAAGATGGTCTTCCACCAGTGGAGTCACCAGACAGATGATTACAACTAAAACATGTGTTCAAACCTTTTCTGTCATCAAAGCTTGAAGCTGTGTCGTTCTCCTAGGGAAGCTGAGCTTCAATTCTCCTTTCCCCAGCAACGACGCCAATTAATGTTGTCACCCCAAGAAACTCACCTAGGTTGTATATCAGTGATGCTTGGGAACATTACAAACTCAACAAAATGTTGGACAAAATAGGTGGATGAATGAAAGAAATGTTGCATATTCAAGCCAGATAACCACTTCTACTATGATTGAAACCAGACATGGGTGAACACCCCCAGGCTACAAGGCTTTTAACCACCAATTACTCACAACTTTAGAGACAATGTGATGATGGAGAACACTGATCACACCAGCAGATGCACAGGACCCTATGATGGTCAGTTGCAACCAGTTAAAAGGTCTGTAAATCTGTTTTCTAATACACAGACAGCATGACAGCTCTCTGGCATTAAAACAACAGAAACTTGCAAGAAAATTCAATGATAAATGCTAAATCCTAACACAGAGGTGGGATGATAGCCCCTCTAATGCTAAATATTAACAACACATGAAATAATGCAGAACAGGCACAGCCTGGAACAAAGAAGAAGCAGTGGAGAGTGAGTAATCAACAGCAAAAGAAGCTTGTATTAGCTGGAAATGCAGACCAGAAGCTGCAGGTTACAAAGTAGTTACAGTCTCCAGAAGTTGAAGCTTGCAACAGAATGACATTCATCAACCTGATTACATCGTGTCTATGGGTATATATAGAATTTGTTTACAAAATCGCTCTGCTAAGCTATGTGTGGAGGTGTTTTAATGGACCACCAACCACATTTACATTCAGATATGGGTCTCTGCTGCAGATTGATTGCTATAATGGATGAATTTAATCTTTCTGGTGCTCTGCAGTCCTTCCTAAACAAGTGGCGTACTGACTGTCACAAGGCTCCATCACTGATTAATAGTTGAATTGCTCGAGGGAATCTTGTTTTTCCTCGGCCATGCTACCCTTTAATTGCAATTTTTGGAGTCTTAACGCGCAGAGAGCAGGTAGATCATCCTCTTCATCCTTCGGGTGAATAACACAGGTTACGGGCGAGAACAGAGTGGCGGAAGCATGAGCAGAAGGCGAAAACAAATGCTGGCCGTTAGATTAAACAATCGGATGGTGGAGATCGGCGTATGGAGGCTATCAGAAGATAGGGGAGCGGGGAGAGCATTGTGAGTCGTCGGATCATATAGATCAACGGCTACGATCACATCGGGAGGAGCTATCAGGAGCCATTGCGGGTGAATGAATTTGGGCCGTCGGATCATGGGCGAGAATGATCAGACGACGACTGCACACAGAAGATGCATGACACTTAAATGGCGAGATGATGGTTTTCGGGAGGTGGGCGGTATTCCCCGCACCGCCTTCCAGGGCTCGGTGATTTCCGTATAACGGGCCGCGATACAATATCAAGGCGCCGCGTGGCAGGCTAATACCGCCGCCCTGCGGGCTAACAAGCGCGCAGGTCGCGCGACGAGGAGAGGCGACTGCTGTCAATCTTACGATGGATGGCCAGAATAAGAGGAAGGCGCACGAGGTTTAAACACGTGGAAAACATGGCGGAGACCGTCGGATCATGGACGATCGATGGCTACGATTGAACGATGAAGAATTAAGGCGCGCGGTCACATTATCAAGGTTATAACGCTTAAACGAGCACCCAGGGTTACAGAACATGGTTTTTACAGTGAATGCAGGTATAAAACGGGGGTAGCGGGATTCGACAACAGTTAAACCAAAACGCGCAGGAGCCCCTGGGAAAAGGGTTTAAAGAGAAATTAAGTAGAAAACAAATGAACATGGAGTTAAAGAGATCAAGTCGGAGTCAAGAGAGTATGAAGAGAACACATGGAACAAAGAGGTTTCGGGGAAGAGAAGCAGAGAAGGTAGGGATATACGGCACGAAGAAACCCGAAAGAGAAGGAGGAGAACAACTACTACAAGCATCCTTTTTTAACAAAAAGCAGCACTGCCAACTTGAATTTGCCCATCAAAAGATAAAATTGATAGTATAGCTAACATGGCCATAGTTTCCAATTTTAACACTCCCTCTCAACTAGGGAGAACTCCAACCGCTGATCCATATGTCCGATTGTACTATCTCTGTCATCAATGCCTTGCACTGCTTTGCTGAACCATGAAGAAGAAGAATTGATCGAGAATGTCTCATACCATTCTCTACTGACCTGAAGTCAGTTCCATATGAAGAGAGTGTGTCATATCACTCTTACCGACCTGAAGTCAGTTTTATTGATCCTAGATCAATATCACAAGAGAGTGTCTCAAACCACTCATACAGATCTCAGATCAGTTTTATTGATCCCAGATCAATGGAGGTCATCCTAGCATAGGGAGTACAATAGATACAACGATGCATCCATCGACAATACTACTATGGTCCCTAACCCCATTTCCTTGCTCATTGATCAGATGAGAGGTACTTCCCATGAGTCCCAGACTACATGGGTAGGATGCCTCGACAGGAGAACTAATCATCATGTCCACATGAGAACGAATCATCCTGCCCCACAGTCTCCATGGGAGAACTAATCATCCTGGCCCATAGGAGAACTAATCATTCTGTTTCATAGTTTCCATGGGAGAACTAATCATCCCGGCCCACAGGAGAACTAATCATCCTATTTCACAGTTGCCACGGGAGAACTAATCATCCTGTTCCACAGTTGCCATAGGGTATCACAGGGGAAGGTTGAACCTGTCATCCTGTACATAGCGCACCACCAAGGGAGGGTGAGTCGCCCTTTGGTCATATGTTGCTCCAGTAAGTACCCCAAACCCCCCAGAGCTCCCAGAGCTCAATGCATGCAACATGCAGGAACCTTATAAAAAGGTCTCTCAATGACTCCAAGTCATTCGGGAAAGTCACAGATTTGACCTTTCCCTGGGGCTTTGATAAAATGTCTGCGACCTGTACATCAGTCTCAATGCGATGGAGCCTCCTCGCTCATCGACTTACCATATCCTAGATAAGGTAGTATCTGATGTCTATCTGCTAGAGAAATCATCGAATACGGGATTCATCAGTAATCGAATCCCCCCTCTGGTTTTCACATAGAATCATAGTGGTATTCATCATGTGTACAAATAGCTCATGTAAGAGCTTCTGCAACTAGGCAGCTTCACACGAGATCATACTCGTAGCTATGTATTCAGTCTCGACGATGCTTATAGCAAATGACTTCTGCTTCCTGCTCATCCATGATATCGAAGCAGAATCTAAAGAGAACCAGCATTGAGAAGTGCTCTAGTGATCCTCCACACTACCTGCCCAGTCAACATTCGAATAATCATGCAGTTTCATATTTCCAGCAGTGTATCTCAATCCATGAGAGATTGTGCCCCGAAGATATCTCAGAAGATTCTTGGCACCAATCCAGTGAGGCTCAACCAAATATGAGCTCACCATGCTAACTGCAAAACATATATCTGGACGAAAGTTCACCAAGAACATCAATGCAAATGAGTTTATGAAACTCAGAGGCATTTCCCAAATCTGGTCCATCATCACCACCATATAAATTCTAAAAGTTAAGATCCTTGAGGTAGTCATTGGCTTGCAGTTTACCATTCCACATTTGGAATCCAACTCCCTCTTACTTCTGCAAGTGAGAGGGTCTGCACCTGTCAAAAATAGGTCGTCCTCAGAAGGTGTCGGTATGAGAGGTCTATCATCCACAACCTTCGTGCAATGGTTTGGATTAGTTTCACTCCAAGTGAATCTCAACTTCATCAGACAGTTATCAATCCTCTCATACTATGCCTGAGGTGTTTTGCTTCATGCCATAGAGGGCTTTCTTCCACTTGTATACATGAGATTCCTGATCATGAATCACAAACTCCTCGTGTTGTTCCAAACATGTGGACTTGCTACATGAGGGGAATGGTCCCCTTGTGAGATTTTCCTTCAGTACATCTAAGACATGACATGTACCTTCATGCTCCTTTTGAATTCAAGCATCTCTATTGTCATCTTTCCATTGATGAATGCCACCCTGAAACCTTTGACTTCGATTGCCGAAATGGACACTAGGTTCTTCTTGCGATTAGGTACATAAAAGAGATTCTGTAAATGAATCGAGTTACCCTCATTCAAGTGAGGAGTAACATCCTACACCCTTTTCGGAATAGGTGGCATTGGCTCCAAGTATAATCCCACGTTTGTTTCCATCTCTACTAGATTTGAGAGAGCACCCTTCTATCCAATGAGGTGCCTTGAAGCACTACAATCAATAAGCCAGATTCCCAAAGAATCTGAAGGAGAGGGCCAATACAAGATAACGCTTCTTTATCTTATCATAAAAAAAATTTGATTCTTCGTACCTAGGGTTCCTTGCTTTCATTGAAGAGTCAGTTGTATCCTTGATGACCTGCATTACTTGTCATTCCTCTGATCATTGAAGATGTCCCTGGAATGATTGTTATCATCATCAAGTGATGTGTCCCTACCAGTCGGACACTCCTTCGCATAATGGACGAACTGCCTTTCCTTCCATCCTTAGATCCGGACTTCCCATAGAAGTGATCTTTAGGTGGGCCATCAGAAGCTTCCGTTGCGCCACTCTGATAATATTCTCTGCTCCGACATCACCCTTGGTGAATTTGAATAGGGATGAGGAATCCATTGATCCTTTTGTCCTTTCCCAATTGTCTTTGGTGATTGCTCTTTTACTCTTGCTTGGGCTTTGTCTTCACCTCAGCTCTGGTCCATGTTAAGTTTAGGTATGTTCTATGCTTTGAGCAATTTATTTCAATTTTCTCAGTTATCTCAATATCCTTTCCAGATTAGCAATCACATCAGCATTAAAGTAAACTGCAAATAGAACATAAACATAAATTGCAGAAGACAAGACAAGACAAGAGGACACAAGATGTGGCGCTAGCCAGGGACAAACCCTAATGTGGGGAAACCCTTGATCAATTCTTCTTATATGTTCTTCAATAGTTTAGCACAAGAGAGAGAGAGATAGTACATTTACAACAGAAGTCAACACTTTGACTTATCTAGATAAGAGCATAGATAATCTCTAAGAAGATGATACATGAGATCAGTTGAAGACATGTTGCTTCAATTGATTCTCCAAGGTGACTCCTTCACCTACCATCGTGCTACATCTCGTCATCATGTTGCACCTCACCGTGCTACACCATGCTGCGCCATCATCACAATGCTGCATCTTATCATGCTTCATCAATCATGACACTACCCATGATTGTACTGCATCATGTACCCTCATGTGCCATTGCCGCACCTTGTTTTGCCACCATGTGATTACTGCACCTTGCTTACCATACTGTTGTCCCAATTGCTATTGCGGCACCATGTCTTGTTGTTGTCCCAATTGCTATTGCAACACTATGTCTTGCTATTGTCCCAATGCTTACTTTTGTCCATGTGCCTTTGTTGCCATGTCACAGCTGTCCCATGTATCTATACAACACTATGTACCTTGCTATCCCATATATCTTGACAACACTATGTACCTTGCTGTCCCATATATCTTGACAGCACTATGTACCTTGTTGTCCCATATATTAGCACTGTTTTACTAGTTGCCTTGCTGTCCCATGCATCTAACTATCAGTCCACAAACATCCCTCAATTTGCTGCATGCTACTGCTGATTTCTGCATAGGGTTCTATGCATGTACTTGACTAGTTAGGGCACACCAACAAGCCTAACGTATAGGGAGAATACCCATGTTTGCCTCACTATCCTTAGAGATGACTGCAGCCTAGTTATGAGGTCCTTTCTCTCCCAACAACTGCTGTAATAGTCCCTTACTGCATCCATATAAATAGAGATATACACCCCAATATCATGCATAAAACAATCATGAAACTCACCACTAGTCTGCAGCTTGATTTGCACGGTAAGACTGCTCCAATGTGTCACCTCAAGTCATCCTTCTTGCCTCATGCAATGAATAAGAGTTGTAGCTCTTATTCTCTAAAATATGCACCCAAAACAATCCACAAACTCGGACCTGCCTCAACCTTCCTTGCTCCAAATTCGCACTATATTTCAGACCTTAGGATTGCATTAGGGCTTCCAACATTAGGGTTGCTTAGGTTTGTGTTAGGGCAGCCTTCTATCTATGTCTAGGGCAGTCTTCCATGTGTGTCTAGGGAAGCCTTCCATGTGTGTCTAGGGTAGAATTCCATTGCATTTAGGGCAGCCTTCCATGTGTGTTTAGGGTAGCCTTCCATGTGCATCTAGGGCAACCTTCCATGTGTGTCTAGGGTAGCCTCTCTTCCTCCAACGTCTAGGGCTTCCACTCCTAGATTTATCTTCCACTAAAACCCAAGACAAGTGGAGAGAAATCAAGATAGAAGTGTGTGTGAAATGACTCTCAAGTCATCTCCTTTTATAGTAAAACGTTGAGCACATGTGGGGTTTATTTGGTTGCTTGCCAACCTTGACGAATTGTCTTATAACACAAATAAATTCATGACTCCATGAATACTTATCGGAATCAGATGATCTTTAGATCAATCCTACACCTCTCGATGAGAGGGATCCAAGAAAAATATCAGTTGCCATAAATAAGATGACCCACATGGAGTTTGGCCCTAGTTTCCAATTTTAACATAAAGAAACATTAACCTAATGTAAATTGTGTAAATGCCTCACAAATTGTTATCATGTTAAAGAAGAATCACCTTAATATAACAGCCCTAGATTCTTCAACATGGTATCAGAGGGATTGGTTTTAGCAGTCAAAGTAAGGGCAGAAAAGAGACATATAAGGAGTCAAGTTTCTACAAGGCATTAAAGCTAGCTGAAGGAATCAAGATCTACATTCGAAAGCAATCCCTAGAACAAAGGAGCATCCTACAAGATCAGTGTACAACAGCAAGGGTTTAGAATGAAAACAATCTTCAGATCTCAGGGGGAACTTAATTCAAAGGCTTATATAGAAGTACATATGGACAATACTCAAATCAAAAGTTGTACTATCTAATGGATCTTTATGCATCATGACAAGCAACATCAATTCATCATATATCAGCAGTTTTTTGGAAGGCAATCTTCTGGTCAAAGATCTCATCTGGTGGAAGCATAAAATCTGCCTTCCAACAGCCATCATGATCGGGGTGAAGATCTCATCTTCACATATCAAGTAAGTACCTTTTCATTTTATAATCAAATTTGGTTTTATGACTTCATGATTGCAAGTAGACCTATATACTAGCTGGGTTGTCAAAAGTTCTTTCATGGAATGAGAAGGATTGTCATGATCCTGAGAGTAGTTAGTACATCAAGGTTTTCTTTGAGTTTATGAGAACTCTTAAGGTTCTATAAAGTAAGAAAGGAAACATAAGAAGGATACATGAAATACTAGAGGATATACTCTCTGGAATCCAGTGTAGAAGGTGCCAAAGAATGAAGAAATGTCTTCATGAGATCTCAACTGAGAGATCTAGGAAAGTGATGAACAGAAAATCATCATTGATAAGCAAAGTGACAAATGTCTATGAATAGAAAGGTCACCTAAATCAATAGTTTGTGGTCTCTATGCCATATAGAGAAAGGTAATTTGAAGGGACTCAACTATGTACAAAAGGAAAGGGAAATGTGGTCCTCAAACAAGACAAAATAATTAAGTCTATGTGAAGATTATGGAAAGAAGCTCATATCGCCGGAAGGGTGGAGAAATTTGAAGAAAGGATCAGAGAAAGAGAGAGTAATAGATCTCAATTATGAATGAGATGGATCCTATTAGAAGTCCTTGCAAATATGATCATGGTAAGAAGATGCATTGTGGCATCATGGAAACAAGAGCTTGTATGAATCCTGGAGAACGTAACTCTTGAGAATCTCATTGAATATCAAAGGAAAGGAAGAAGTCATCCAGGTCAAAGGAAACATTTTCCAGATGGGATATACTAGATCCTGAAGGATATTTGATAGATATCAATGGAGGATCTCCTAGTCCGGGAAGGCAGCAAATGTCTCGTCGGGAATTCCAACTTTTGGAACTTATGAGATGATGGTTCAATAACATGGAAAATGAAGCAGACCAAGGGATTGAAGATCTTTTCAATCAAGGAAGCTGTTGAAATATACCTGAAGGATAAATGAGGTATGTATGATTGTATTTGTATTTGCATTTGATATTGTAATGCCATGATATATGGTTGCAGATAAAATGGATCAAGCATGATCAAAAGGAAAAGGGTCTCCTCCTCTGAAAGGATGCAGAAAGACATAAGTCTAACTAGATGAAATCAACATAATATGACCTCATATGAAGTATGAGGTAGTTGACTACGATTGAAGAACTCTGAGAGCTCCTGGAAATGAAAGATGTGAGGATGAAAGAGATCGTGAAGTATGAAACCTTGATGAAGGCAATCAACATCCAGCAGATCAGGAAAACCTAACTAGGATATCTCCTAGAATGATGTGAAGACTCTGATGGAAGTCTGAAAGAATGAAGACCCTTGACAACAGATATCATTGGGAAATGTGCCAATATGTATGCAGGATGATTGATACCTATAAGAAGATGTCACTGGAAGAAGGCCATCACCAAAAGGTAATATGTAATTTGTTTTTGGTGTCTGACCTCTTGGAAAAGTCTGGGCATGTGTGCAGGATCAAGGAAAGGAGAGTTGTGAAGGATGTCACAACTATGTACCTTGTGATCCAGAGCAATCACTATTGAAGGAAAGTGAAGACAGGTGAGCTTATGAAGGAAACCCCAGATATAGAGCCAATGAGGATACTTTTTGGGAAAGAACGAATGACATGATGAAGGAAAGTGATGGATGGCTGAACCCTACATGTGAAGAAATTGATGACATCAAAGTCTTAAATCGTCAGTCAACTAGAAGACCCTATAAAGCACTGATGATAGAGTCCCTGGGTAAGAGGGAGCTCTGGGAAGTTCCTATGAGCAAAGGAACTCGAGCAAGTTTCTAAGTAAAGAGAAACTTGGAACTCGTCCCTGGTTAAGAGGGAGAGTTAGACACGACATTCTTGTCTTCAGTTTGGAAGAAAGAATGGAGGATTGTGTAATCATCTGGCATCCAACACTCTTTGAGGATGTGGTAGGGCATCCAAGACAAGAGTGGGAAAGAGGACCGATATTCTTGAGGGTTGGGAACCCAAGATGAGAATAGTCCTAGTAGGGCATACTCGGAGAACACCCGGGTGGGTATGACCCTAAGAGAGACAATGATGATGTGTGTCTATCAGTCATTAGTCTCGCCAACATTGTGCTCTTATCTAAGTGAGAGATGAGTTGTTATTCAAGGCCTTGCTATATCAAAACAATGTTGGTTGAAATGATGCTATAATAGATGAATTGCAAATCCAATTCTTCTTATGAGAAATTATTCAGATTGAGAATGACCAAGTACCATTATGAATACCTCCCTAGTTAAGAGGGAGTGTTGAAGAAAGTGTAACTAGGTTCGGTCTTCACAGTGACATGATCTTGCTACATGGGTTTCATGAGAAAGAAATGTCTCTAGGTAAAATACTTCTTCTTGATGTCTTTAGGATTTATTTAAATGTCAAATAGTCATGTCATGTGTATAGAAACTCTTCATGAGTTCATGTAAATATGTACAAGTATTCAAAGTTGTGTAATAGCCCTCCAAGACCAAGATCAATGCCTCAAAAGCAAGCCTACCGAAGTCTGCAAGAAAAACAACAAGGGATCTTCAAGTCGGCTAGAAAATGAATTAAATAAATAAATATATATCATGACGTCTTGAAGAAAAGGTCACGTCAGTTCAGAAGTTCATGTCGGCTTATCTATATGATCACCACTATAAGTACCCATGAAGGGTCAGCGCAAAAAGATACAAGAAAAATTCGGATGCCTCTGAGATTTCGTATGGAAGAGCAGAGCCGCAGGTAGGGTTTGACTGCACCTCGTTTGGGGTTTAGGTGCAGTCAAGACCTCGAATAAATGGAGCAGAATGATCTCAGGTAATAGACACAGCAGTGATGTGAGGTCTGGACATTCTCGACATTTCTATGAATGGAAATCTCGATATTACAGTGGTAAACTAACCTAGCATGGCCAGGAAAAGTCTTGACATCAGATCTCAATGGTTCTCCTGTAGTAGTCTAGGCACATTGGACAACAGTGATAGATCTCTCACTCAATAGTCTAATGATGAAGATGATTTGAGTGATGTCTCTATTGCAGCCTCGACATAATAAAAACAATTCTCAGGATTACATGAAGTGACAAGGGTTACATTCTTGGCATCTCTGTCCTAGTATACGGATCTGTTGATATTGCAAAAAGCATAGAAAATGTAATGCTCTTGGTCTTGATGTTATCATGATGATGAAATTAATCTTTGTAAGGATAGTGGTGCTCGATATACTTGTGAAAGACAATATATATAGTCACAATGATATCACAATACTTAGATCTGCCCTCTAGTGATCTCAATATGAACATATATATCAGATGCAGTCCCAAACATGCAGTAATAAAAGAAACAGTGATCACCATGGTAAAGAGGGTTAGTCTCACAAAGGTAAGAGACAAGGATCATGATCTTACAATGGAGTGAAGTGCAGTCAAGATCTCAAGGAAAGTGTAGAAGATCATATCAGCCTCAAGGTGCAGTCATGGTGCATGATGCTCTCAACAACCTTGCAGCAGTGATAAAGTTCTTGGAGGTGCAATGGTGATGACCTTAGAGGTGCAGCAAGATGATGATCTCAACAGTGCTCGAGGAAGAGGATTGATGGCTTGGTCTTGGAGAGGAAAATTGTGTCAAGGGTCATGGTCTTGGTATTCGTTAATAGAATCTCTATAAGAAGAATTTTGCATGGGTTTTTCCTCTCCAAGGGGGAGAGGTTTTGGCCCTAACAAAAAGCCAAACATTTGTGTTCTTGTCTCTTTTGTTTTTGATAGCAATTTGATGAAGGAAACACACATATTAATAATTAATGAAACATTAAGCTAATAAAATTGTGTAAATGCCTCACAAATTGTTATCGTGTTAAAGAAGAATCACCTTAATATGACAACCCTAGATTCTTCAACACAATTAAATCGCAATGACCTCACAATAAGCAAGTTTCACTTGTTTAATTACTTTATAGTCTATGCAAGGAATAAGATGCCTTACTGTTTGTTTCATTTGTTTTATTATTTTACCATGTCTAAGGTAGCACCTTATACTTTCGTCACACCATATTGACTGCAAAAGGACTACGAACATTATGCTTTCCATCACTCCACACGAGTGCACCGAAAACATATCCTTTGGTGGCAACCTTGGTTTGTGTAAACACTACATCGAAAGATAGCTTCTTAGCAGTTTTAGAGAATTGAAGAATTTCAGGAGAGACGTTCGCATTATGCTGACATTGAATCAGTGAAATACCCATTACCATTAACATTGACTACAATCACTAGTTGAAGTAATTCCCCATGTAAATGATTGTGAATCAATAATTGACTTCAAGGGTTGTCCTGAACTAACCCTTGGAAAGATTTGCTTTAAGAGATTATGCATTTCAAAGTACTAAATTCAATTTAGGCATCACTGAAATCATAAATATCTAGTGTTTCAGAATAAGGGGGAAAGGTCTCCAGGTTTTGGTCAATGTGATATTTGTATTATTACACGATGTATTTCAAGAATAAAACCTAAAAAGTACTTGTTGTCATCAATGTTGATCTGGAAAATAATCCATAGGGGCTCTGTTTGATTCACTGCATGATGCAAGGTGCCGACTGAGGATTCATGACATCATAATCATTGGGACACGTGACCAAGTAAAAGCTCTCGTTCTTGCCTCTAATGGCGTTCTTGCTGAATCCAATGTTGCAGTCTGCAAGGCGTTGTTTGTTCAACTCCCAATTGAAGTCGCAACGCCACCAATCATCAATGAGGTTACCCGTTCCTCATGACAAATACCCAGCTCCTGCCTTGTTATGTTGTCTTTAATACTTTTGGAAAACTCCAGCACAAATGAATCAGATTTCACACACAAACTTACCTTCAAACGTTATTAACCACCATTAAAATTATTAATGCACTTAACAGATTGAATTTACCTTTCAAACATCTACACCATGCTCTTTGGATCATTTTCCACACTAGTAGTACTGGTATTAACATTGCCAGCCTATGCTTCTCTTGAATAATTATCTGCAAGCAAGGATCTAAATGTTGAAAAGCGACAACAATGTAATGTAAATGATGTAATTGTGGGTAAATCTTATTTTTACTATTAATTAGTTTTATAACAAGACTTGTAACGAATAGGAGTTATGTAACAGAGTAGCACATATTAATTGTTAATTTCCCAAGAGGCTTGTATCATGGAGAATCATTCTTGATTAATAAGTTTCCAATCCCTTGCCTGTGGAGGTTTCCTTAACGCACTGTCACGGTTTTACGACATAAAATTTCTTGTGTTAATTTGTGTGATTCGGTTTCTCAATTTTATGCATTTCTTGCTTGTTTGTTTGAGTGATTAATGACTCTCCAAAGCACAACAAATAGTATCAGAGCAATTGGGTCGTTGAGGTCATTGAAAAAATAGTTCGCTGTGGTATTTAAGAGAATGTTGCCCGCCACCGAGAAGTGAAATTTTCAAGTTTGTTCCATTGAGGCTTACTATCTGGAGGAGAGACACTCTTGTAGAAGAGTTGTCAAATAGAACTATCGCTGCCTGAGAAAGCCGTAGAAGAAGAACTAGCCGCTTGATTGTTGACCCAGCCAAAAGAGAGGGAAACGGGCTCGTCATTGAGTTGATGAGCTGCAAAGAAAAGAAAGCTAGAGACGCTCGAATCGCAGGGCCAGAGACGCTTGAATAGTGATTTGGGCCTACCGCTGTGACTAGAAAAACAAAACCGTAATACAAAACTATTACAGAGAGAGACCCGACGAACTACCTCAGTCGTGGAGGCAACCCGCTTGTTGGTTAAACCTCAGCCACAAAGAAGGCCGCTAAGAGGGAGAAAGCCACAACATAGAGGTATTTGCTTTGTTTGTTTGACTCGTCCATGTAGAAGGTTGCCAAGAGGGAGAAAGCCACAACATAGAGGTTTATGTTCTGTCTGTTTGACTTGGCCACAAAGAACGCTGCCAAGAGGGAGATAACTGAAGCGAAAGACAGGAGCTTGTGTGGAGGAGCCATCAAGCAAATAGACAAAGGTTCGCTTGTGGAAAGTTGATTGTGGAGAGTTCATTTTTGTTTAAGGAACTGCCGCTTATTTACCACCAGGAGTGGAGTTGGATACATAGCAAATTCCGAGTAACTTAATTTTTAAATTAGCATAATTTAAAAAAAAAAATTGGATAGGGTTTGAAGGTTTGAAGAAATTCTGGAAAGTGTTTTTTTCCTAGGCAAAGGAAATCTCATTTTTTTTTTAAGACTCATAATTTTTTGAAATTCTTGAAAGTAAAATGGAGTAGGGTTTATTGAGCAGTAACAAAAATTGGAATAGGAGGAGAAATTTCCTAGAAATCAGAATTTTTTTTAAGAAACCCTAGTTGAAAGAAAGGAAACCAAAAAAAAAAAAAAAAAGACCTAGTTGAAGAAAGGAAACCCTAGTAGAAAGATTTGTAGGTAGAAATGGTAAAAATGATGAATGCTAAATTTAAGGTGGAGAAGTTCACCGGCAATAAAAATTTCGCATTGTGGAAACTGAAAGTTAGGGATTCGTTGGTGCAACAAGGGTTGCACAAAGCTTTAGATGGGGTGAAGAAGAAACATGTTGGCATGACAGATTTGGATTGGGAAGATTTGGATGATCGAGCTCTCAGTACCATCAGGTTGTGTCTGGCAGATGAAGTTCTCTTCAACATTGTTGAAGAAACGTTGTAAATGAACAAATTTTTAACCAATAAAATTTATCTGAAAAGTAAATTGTACAGTCTTTGGATGAATGAGGGTACAAAATTGCATAACATTTAAATGTTTTTAATACACTTATTTGTCAATTGTCATATACGGAAGTTAAATTTCAGGAAGAAACAATGTTATCACTCTATTATGTTCTCTTCCCGAGTCATGGGACCACTTCGTAACTTCTATCAGTTTGAGCATAACTAAATCTTTGGAATTTGATACAGTTGTAGGAGCTTTGTTATCTGAAGAAGTACGGAGGAAGTCCAACATTGAAACCTCCGCACTAGAAGCCATGGTAGCCAGAGGTTGGTCAAAGGAAAGAGGGGAGAAAGCAAGGAGTTCTTCCAAATCAAAATCAAAGAGCAAGAAGTGTAAAGCCAAATGCTGGTACTGCAACAAGATTGGACACCTCGAGAAAGGCTATTGGAAATGAAAGGAGTCCAAAAATCCAAAGAAGGAAGAAAATCAAGTTGAGCCAGGTATGATTGATGAAGTTTTATTTGCTGAATTGGGTATGGTAGATGAAGCTTTACTTGTTTGTAATGTCTCTTAGAATTATGAAAATTGGTTGTTATATTTTGGTGCTTCTCATCACATGAGTCCACACAGAAATTGGTTTACTTCATATGATGTTGTGAATGGTAGTTATCTGTTTATGGGAAATAATGTATCTTGATAGACTGTTGGGATGGGAAATTAAAATGTCTGATGATATAGTTAGAACATTACAGATGTTAGACATGTACTTGAATTGAGAAAAGAAATGATTTCTTTGGGAGTATTGGACTCAGAAGGTTACAAGTTTACAGGTCAGAATGGAGTGTTGAAAGTCTCAAAAGGTGCCCTAGTTGTTATGAAGGCAGAAAAGATCAGAAATCTTTATAGACTCAAAGGAAGTACTTAGGTCAGTGAGGCAACAGGTGTATTAGAGAAGGCGGAAGAAGGTACTTACCTATGGCATCAATAGATAGGTTACATGAGTGAGAAGGGTCTTTAGGTATTGATGAATCACAAGTTGGTTCATGTTTTGAAATCCTCAAAGTCGGATTTTTGTAAACATTATGTATATGGTAAACAATGTAAACAGAAATTTAAAACTGGAAGTCATAATAGTAAAGAAATTTTGGACTATATCCATTCTGATCTTTGGAGACCATCTCCTACTGTATCTTATGGAGGTGCATTATACTTCTTAACATTTATTGATGATTTCTCCTAAAAAGTTTGGGTTTATATCTTGAAAAAAAAAGTTGATGTATTTAATGTTTTTAAACAATTTAAAGCTATGGGGGAAAAGAAAACAAGCAAATTAATTAAACGTTTAAGAATTGACAATGGCAGTGAATTTACTTCTTTAGAATTTGAACAATATTGTAAGGATGAAGGGATCATTAGACATAAGACTATTATTTATACTCCTTAGCAAAATGGCGTTTTTGAACATATGAATCAGACTCTTATGGAAAGAGCCAGAAGCATGATCAGCATGCCATCCTACAAAAGGAGTTGTGGGCAGAAAGCAGTATCTATTGCTTGTTATTTAGTTAATAGATCACCTTTTGTTGCCATTAATTGTAAAATTCCTGAAGAAGTTTGGTCGGGTCAGTCTTGTGATTATTCACATTTAAGGATTTTTGGTTGTGATGCATATGCTCTTATTCCAAAGGATCAATGTTCAAATCTAGACCCAAAAGAAAAATATTATGTCTTTGTTGGGTATGACTATGCGGTAAAAGGATACAGGTTGTGTTGAAGGAAAGGTAACTAGGTTCGGTCTTCATAAATGTATTTTTGATATTTGTACTTATTCAAGAAAAAGAAATATTATTTTTATAATATATATCAATGAGTTTCTTGCTCATTGAAATAGGTCTAGCAATAGCTAAAGTGCTATAGGTGAGTCAAATAGTTAAAATAAAAGGTTGAAGACCTTAAGGGCATGTTACACCTTGTATGAATATGTATTAGGGTCATAAGAAGTCCTCCAAGCGAAGTCACAAGCCTTCTCCAAGCAACAAAATCCTAAAAGGAAGAAATCATAAGCATAAAAGTCAAGTCGGCCTCAAGTCAGCTAGTCGGCCTCAAGTCGGCCTAAAAGGAGAAGAATCCCATATATAAGAGTTATTTCACCCTCCAAGAAAAGAGAATGCAAGCTCTAAAATCAGAAAAGAAGATAAGATGAGAAGGAAGGTAAGGGAAGTCTAAGGGTCTCCAAAAGTGCAGCGAAGGAAGGAGGAAACTCAACAAAGTTTAGGGACTGTTTTCTAGGGCAGAAAACAGTCACATGTGCGAAGGAGGAAAGGGTCTTTCTGTTGTTATAGCAGCCCTCTACCATAGTACCACAAACCTCATCATTTGGGCCAAGAGCATACATCTAAAGTGCCTCTCACTCAAGCGAAGGAGAAAGGAAGAAGAGCGAAGTGATTAGGGTTGATCTGAAGCACTATCACAGTCACACGTGTGAGTAAAGGAGGGCTGACTACAGTCATCACAGCTGCACTATCACAGTCACATATATCTCTTTGTTCAAGGTTCAAACTAGGCCTACAAGGTCTCTCTCTCAAGCATGGAAAAAGGGTATGCAAGCAAAGAAATTCTAACATAGTTTTGAAGGAGAATCACTCACATGTACGGAGAATTAGGGCTGCATTGCTACTGCCCTAAGTCTATAACAGTTGTCAGGAAGAAGTGATAAAATGAAGAAGACAAAGTGCTGCAAGAGGAAGAAATCTTAAAAGAAATTGACTTTGGCTTGGAGGATCTTCTTTGTCAGGGGTCTAGGGTTTGGTATTGATAAAGAGAAGCTTCAATAAGAGAAATTCACGAAAGGGTTTTCCTCTCAAGAGAAGAGAGGTTTTGGCCTTGGTAGAGAGCCAACATCTTATGTTCTTGTATTTTTGTTTTGGTAGCAGTTTGATGAAGTACACACACATGCATTAATAAGAAGAAGAAAAAGATTAAGTTAATAAGAAAAGTAAAAAGACTCCACAAATTTTTATCAAGTAATGAAGAATCGCACTACACTACTTTTCCCTAGATTCTTCAACAGGTTGTGGGATCCTTCTTTGCGGAAGATAGTTATTAGTAGAGATGTAACATCTAATGAATCTTCTCTTCTAAAATCAGATGTTGAAAAAATTGAGCAGGAACAGGTATTGTCAAATCAACAAATTCAGTTGGAGGCTAAACATTTTTCAGAAAGTCAAAAGGAAGGAGAGACTTCTGAAGAAAAAGGTGAAGAATATGCAAAGGAAATTGTTGAAGTTCCATAACCAGTTCAACAACTAGTCACTCTAAGAAGGTATACAAGGGAAAGAAAAACACCCAAAAGGTATGAAGATTCTGCTCCATCTATTTCATTGATTACTGAAGATGGGGAACCTTCTTGTTATCAGGGAGCTATGGATGATGCAGATAGCAAAAAGTGGAAAAAGGCTATGGATGAAGAAATGGATTCCTTAGCCAAGAACAAAATTTGGGATCTTGTAGAACTTCCTAAAGGGAGAAGTGTTGTCAGATGCAAATGGATCTTCAAATTGAAGCATAATGTTGATGGCAGTATCGAGGGGTATAAGGTGAGGTTGGTAGCAAAACAGTCTCAGGTTGAAGGTATTGACTTTCATGAGATTTTTTCACCAATTGTAAAACTTGTTTCTATTCATATTGTGTTAGCACTAATTGCATTACTTGATAAAACAGTTAGATGTTAAAACAACCTTTCTACATGGTGATTTGAATGAAGAGATTTATATGGAACAACTGAAAGGTTTTGAGATTAGTTTGCAAGCTCAGGAAATCATTGAATGGCCCGAGGTGGACTCCTAGGCAATGGTATAAGAAGTTTGACTCCTTCATGGTGAGCTAGAACTTTACTAGAAGTGAGTATGATCATTGTGTATACTTCAAGAGTTTCAATGGCATATTCATTTTCTTGGTTTTGTATGTTGATGATATGCTTATTGCGAGCAAAAGCATGGAAGATCAACATGTTAAAGGCTCAGCTCTCTAGGAAATTTGATATGAAGGATCTTGGAGCAAAAAAACATATCTTGGGCATGGAGATACACAGAGACAGGAAAAATGGAAAGCTTTCCTTATCACAATAGAAGTATGTGGAAAGAGTACTTGAAAAGTTTGGTATGAACAATGTGAAACTTGTTAATGTTCCCTTAGCTTCCCATTTTAAAATTTCTTCGGCTTTGAGCCTAGAACTAATGAAGAAAAGAATTATATGTCTCTTGTACCATATGCAAATGTGCTAGGCAACTTAATGTATGCGATGGTATCTACAAGGCCTAAAATTTCACATGCAGTTGGAGTTGTTAGCAGGTTCATGTCAAATCCAAAAGAAGAACCTTGGCGAGCAGTGAAATGGGTGCTTCAGTATTTGAGAGGCACAAGTGACCATTGCATCATCTTTAATGGAAGTGAAGGATCAGTCTACGGATATGTGGATGTTGATTATGCAGGTCATTTGGACAAAAGGAGATCTACTACAGGTTATGTATTTACTCTTGCAAGTGGAGCAATTAGTTGGATGTCAAAGATTCAAGAAACAGTTGCTTTTTCCACTACCAAAGCAGAGTATATAGCTGCTTCAAATGCCAGTAAAAAAGCATTATGGATAAAAGGTCTACTTGATGAGATTGGAAGGACAGAGAAGAAAATGAATGTGTTCTATGATAGTCAGAGTGCTATTCATTTGGCTACAAATCCAACTTATCATAGCAAGACCAAGCACATTGATGTAAGGTATCATTTTGTGAGACATGTGATCGATGTCAATAAAGTAGCTCTCAAGAAGGTCCATAGATAGGAGAATCGTGTGGACATATTCATGAACCCAGTTACAGTAGATAAACTGCAATGGTGTTTGGCTTCTCTTGGATTGCAGAAGAGATGATGAATGGGCATGGGCAAGGGATTAGGGAAATTGTCGTCAAGGTGGAGATTGTTAAAAAGTGACAACAATGTAATGTAAATGATGTAATCGTTGGTAAATCTTATTTTTACTGTCACTTAGTTTTATAACGATATTTGTAACGAATAGGAGTTATGTAATGGAGTAGCCCATATTAATTGGTGATTTCCTGAGAGGCTTGTATCATGGAGAATCATTCTTGATTAATAAGTTTCCAATCCCTTGCCCCTTGGAGGTTTCCTTGACACACTGTCAAGTTTTTACCACGTAAAATTTCTTGTGTAATCCCTTGCCCCGTGGAGGTTTCCTTGACACACTGTCA
Source organism: Pinus tabuliformis (assembly GCA_031772625.1). Taxonomy (NCBI): domain Eukaryota; kingdom Viridiplantae; phylum Streptophyta; class Pinopsida; order Pinales; family Pinaceae; genus Pinus; species Pinus tabuliformis. Next base: position 766,219,329 of record CM062804.1, on the reverse strand, counting down.
AGTGGAGAATCATTCTTGATTAATAAGTTTCCGATCCCTTGCCTCGTGGAGGTTTCCTTGACACATTGTCAAGTTTTTACCACGTAAAATTTCTTTTGTAATCCCTTGCCCCATGGAGGTTTCCTTGACACACTATCAAGTTTTTACCACGTAAAATTTCTTTTGTTAATGTGTGTGATTTAGTTTCTCAATTTTATGCATTTATTGCTTATTTGTTTGAATGATTAATGACTCTCCACTGCACAACACTAAATCTGAATGGATTTGCAGTCGCCCTACCATTGATACAGAGGATTCCGATCAAGAGCACACAACTCAAAATATTGTGCTTCTTCATCTTAGTACCCAATACTCACAAGTTGGCCCTCGGTCTTCACAAGTGAACAATAATCGAAATTGTTAGTGTTATAGAAAGGGAAACACTGCAGCTCTAAACTGTGTCAAGACAAGAAACATAGAGCGTTCCAAGCAATTACAACAAGAATTGAAGAGAGCAATTGCAGTTATGAATATGCGACCTACACAACTAGTGATAATTAACCTCTTCATTCAGTTTGAACTGAGTCCCTCTAAACATGTAATTTGTCCACTCTTGATGAATGAAAAAACATTATAATATTACAATTATTTGCTAGAAACACATAAAAATATATACAACTACTGATTTATATACACAAATTAAATGTTAAAAGCTGATAAACTAAGCTACGACCCAACATCATACGCTAAAGCTTCAAGCTTTAAAAAACATAAAACCTCCACTCAACAATCTCAAAATTCTAGCAACCAAAAAATCACCCCTGATGCATGTGAGAATTTTCATGGATGCTTTGTAGAGCTACGTTTCAATATGTGGGAAAATATATAAAGAAAACCTTGCTAATTGAACCTACCCTAGTTTCAAGCTTTTAAAAACATAAAACCTTCACTCAAAAATCTTAAGATTCCAACAACCATAAAATCATCCCTGGTGCATGTGAGAATGTTCATGGATGCTTTATAGAGTTACATTTCAATATGTGGGAACATATATAAACACATCCCTACTAATCGAACCTACCCCAGTTGATTGGCTGGTTAAGAGGTAGATTCATTATCCTCCCCATTCAATTTGAAGTCCCACTTATACTATGTTCACTCTCCATGAACGAAGAGACATCCCTACTAACTGAACCTACCCCAGTTGATTGACTGGTTAGAGTTTCAAAAGTAAATAAGTCGAGACGAAATTCTTCTTTGACCATTTCATTATACATATCACGTGCTGGATCCAACAATTTTGTTCTGGAGAAAGCATCAACCAAAGTTGTATATGTCACCAAATCAAGAGAACAACCATTTTGTCTTATCTCCTTCAATAACCCAACAACAAATTTGGTATGTTTGGCCTTAAACAAAAACCCAACCATTCGATTGCAGGTTACCAAGACAGGATTGAAACCTTTCTCCATAGTGATTTTGATTGCAAAGAAAAACTCGAAAGAGAATTCTTTCTAATAATATAACATGTTTTTTCCATGTCAAATAATATAGAATCTACCATGTTCTTCAAGTACTTCTCCCATGAGCTCTGATGCTCCTTGCAAAGAAAAATAATCAATGTATTGCCAGCAACACGGTCTGTGGTAAACCCCGCACTTTTAATACACGAGTAAAGATCACAAAATTTTTGCAATCTACCAATAAACATCAATTAACTGGCTGTAATTTACCAGACATAGGTCACATCCCTGATCTTTCATTTCCTGCTCAAGTTTTTGTGCAAGATAGGAATTTCCATCCTTGTGGTTCGCTTCAATTAAGGTCTTGTAAATGACAAAATCAGGTTCAAGTTTCCTTTCTTTCATTTCCGTAAGCACCTTGTGTTAAGTGTGAATCCAAATTCATGCAAGATTCTAGATCCTTCTACACTGCCATTAGTTTCTAGATCTCCATCTAAATCACATGCAGGATTCTAGATCCTTCTACACCACCATTAGTTTCTAGATCTCCATCTAAATCACATGCAAGATTCTAGATCCTTCTTCAGCCTCTATAAATTTGTAATTGCTTTGGCCAAGGAAAGCAAGCCAAGGTCCAGGCCTATTATGTGATGCAAAGTGATTTCTATTCTCCAGTGATTGTTTTATCTATTCCGCTGTTTCTGATTGAGTAATCTTGTTATTTCTCCATTTGTCTGCCTCTAAAATTATTCTTTGCTATTACCGTCTAAGTCTCTGAGTGAAAATCTATTGTGTATGCTTTGAACTAACAACTGGTATCAGAGCTAGGGTCAAATATCCACTGTGCAAGCTGCTTAGTGCCATCGCTTTACTCTGGTAGCATTCATTAAAATGTTCGCTGTTACCTCTAGAACTGTTGAAGGATTTGTCCAGGAAATCAGAAATTGCTACAAAGAAGAGAGTCTAGGAAAAGGATTTGTTCAGGAAATAGCTGAGGAACTAGCTGAGGAACATTAAGATAGTTGTTGCAAGAAATAAAAAATCCACGGGCATATGGTGAAACGTGCCATGAAGCCTAAAATGTGGAGTGCGTAAGTGCTTTACGTGGAGTTCGTAATTTTTTTTCATCAAGCTTGCATGTATACAAACCAACATATGTATGTGTGAAATGTGAAATGGTTAAAACATTATATATGTTTTTCATATTTATATAATTATATGTTGGAATTTTGAAAAGTATATTTTAAAAAGGAGTGGGAATTTTGAAAATGGTATTTTAAAAGGAGGAAGGTCATTATTACTAAATTTTAAAGAGTAATAATTAAAGTTTTATTTTTAAGTGGAGTTTTTGTTTTTGGGCATCAATATATTGAAAATGGAGACAACAGTTACATATATGGAGAAGTTGAGTGGGGCTAATTTTGCCCTATGGAAATCACAGATGCAAGATATACTGATTTTTAAGGATCAGTATTTTCTGATTGAGGGCACAACAAAGAAACTCTCATCGATGACAAATGAAGAATGGAATAAGCTAGATAGAAAGGCAATTGCAACAATCCGCCAATATATAGCAAAGAATGTGTATTTCAATGTGTCTGGAGAAAAGATGGCAAAAGGATTATGGAAGAAGCTCCATGATCTATATGAGAAGAACACGGCATCAAAAAAAGTGTTCTTGATGAAGAAGCTTTATAATCTCAAAATGAAGGAGGGTGCTTCAGTTGCTGAGCACTTGAATGCATTTAATATTGTTACTAATCAGTTTGCCTCTGTTAAAATCATTTTAGATGATGAAATTAGAGCCATTTTGCTATTGTGTTCTATGCTAGACAGTTGGGAAAATTTAATTGTAGCTATGAGCACTTCAACAACTACAGGGACCCTGAAGTTTGATGATGTCAGCAGCAATTTAATGAATGAGGAACTGCGACGCAAGTCAATTGTGGAAAACTAGGGAGGAGAAGCTCTAGCTCTAGCTGATCGTGGTAGGAGAATGGATCGAGGCCAGCAAGGGCGATCAAGATCGAGAGGTCGATCAAAATCAAGGAGAGGTAGGATCATCTACTTTCATTGTAGCAAACCCGGTCACATGAAGAAAGAATGTTGATTCTGGAAGAAAGGACAAAAGGATCAGAGACCGTCCAGTACAAATCACAAGTCATCCAGCAAAAATGAAGGTGAGACTACTGTTGTAGCCATAGATGGTGATGTGTTGTTTACTGTTTCAGTAGAGGATGCATGTGTATATACATCTAGCAGTAGCTTTGATTGGATCCTTGACTCTGGGGCATCTCACCATGTAACCCCATGCAAAGATAGTTTTGTTTCATATAATCCTGGTGATTATGGTAGAGTGCATTTGGGGAATAATCATTTTTGCAGTATTGTTGGAGTGGGAGATGTCCAGATCAAGATGAAATATGGACAAGATATATTGTTGAAACAGGTCAGGCATGTACCAGAAATGCGCATGAGTTTAATCTCTATGGGACGACTGGATGATGAAGGCTATTCCACAAGCTTTGGAAAAGGAGGCTGGAAAATTAGCAAAGGAGCATTGGTCATGGCCAAAGGACCCAAGATAGGAACATTATACACATTGAAGACACTGATAGGAAAATTAGATTTGGCTGCTGTCACAAAAGAAGGAAATTCAGCAGATCTGTGGCATAAGCGTTTGGGTCACATGAGCAAGAAGGGCTTAAAAATCCTTGTTGGTAAAAATTTATTGCCAGGTTTGAAATCCTACAATCTTGATCTTTGTGAGCATTGTATATATGGTAGACAAAGAAGGGTTTCATTCCTTAGAGGTGGCCATGACAGAAAGAAAAGTGTGTTAGAATTGGCACGCTCATATGTGTTTGGGCCTGTTAACATCAAATCGTTAGGAGGAGCATCATATTTTGTAACATTTATAGATGATGCATCCAGGAAGGTTTGGGAATATCCTATGAAAATTAAAAGTGAAGTGTTTAGAATATTTCAAAAATTTCATGTTGTTGATGAAAGAGAGACTAACAAATTGCTCAAGTGTTTAAGAATAGATAATGGTGGAGAATATTGCTCAAATGCATTTAAGGAATATTGTAATAGGTTTGGCATAAAGAATGAGAAGACTGTGCCTGGTACTCCTCAACAGAATGGTGTTGCAAAAAGGATGAATCACATCATTATGGAAAAGATGCAAAGTATGTTGTCCAATTCTGGTTTGGAGAAGAATTTTTGGGCTGAAGCAGTCAGGACCACTTGCTACCTCATAAATAGATCTCCAACCACAGCCTTGGATGGCGGTATCCCTGAAGAAGTTTGGACTGGTAAGAATTTGAATTATTCTCACTTGGAAATCTTTGGATGTGAAGCATTCGTACATATTCCAAAAGAAAATAGAACTAAGCTAGATGATAAATCTATGAAATGCATTTTTTTGGGATATGCGGATGAAGATTTTGGTTATCGTCTATGGGATCTAGTCAAACATAAAATTATTAGAAGAAGGGATGTTATATTTAATGAGTCAGAAATGTTCAAGAGCACTGTAGGTGATTTGGAGGTTAAGAAGGTTATTGACAGGTTTGAAGAGCAATAGGAAAACATACCACCAATACAAGAAAATGAACAGCAAATTCAGGAGCATGAAGAACAACAAGTGGAAAATGATGAACAACAAGAAGAAGGAATCTTGTAGGAACCTTTACAGGAGATTCAACCTGATAATGCACTACCACAATTGGTTCGCAGATCTTCTAGGCCTTATAAGCCTTCACAAAGGTATCCTCCTTCAAACTATATTTTGTTGACTGATGAAGGTGAGCCTAATTGTTTTCAATAAGCCTGTAAAGTTGAGCACAATGAATAATGAAAGAAAGCAATGGAGGAAGAAATGAACTATTTACTACAAAATAAAACTTGGGAGTTGGTAAACCTCCCAAAAGGTAGAAAGGCTCTACAAAACAAATGGGTTTACAGGATTAAGCATGAAGGTGACGAAAAGAAGGAGAGGTATAAAGCAAGGCTGGTGGTGAAAGGTTTTTCCCAAAAAGAAGGTATTGACTTGACTAAAATTTTCTCACCTGTTGTAAAATGTCATCCATTAGAGTCATTCTTGGTCTAGTTGCTACTTTAGACTTAGAATGTGAATAGTTAAATGTAAAAATTGCTTTCCTTCATGGTGAATTGGAGGAAGAAATTTATATGGAGCAACCAGAAGGTTTCATAGAAAAAGGCAAAGAAGGCCTTGTTTTTAGGTTGAAGAAGAGTCTCTATGGGTTGAAATAGGCACCTCGACAATGGTACAAGAAATTTGATTCATTCATGTTGTAACATGGTTTTCAGAGGTTGGAAGCTGACCATTGTGTGTATATCAAGAGATATGATCAAGGAAAGTATATCATATTATTGTTATATGTGGATGACATGTTGATTGTTGGGCATGATAAGAATAAGATCAATAGGTTGAAGAAATATTTGGGTAGCAAATTTGCAATGAAGGATTTGGGACCAGCACAACAGATATTGGGCATGCGGATTATGCGTGACAGGAAAAACAAAAGGTTGTGGTTGTCACAAGAAAAATATATCAAGAAGGTGCTTGACAGGTTTAATATGAGGGATGCCAAGCCAGTTGGTACTTCCCTTGCAGCCCACTTCAAGTTGAGTACTCAATTATGTCCTAGTGATGACAAGGAGAAAGAAGAGATGAGAAATATTCCTTATGCTTCAGCAGTTGGCAGTTTGATGTATGCCATGGTATGCACACGACCAGACATTGCATATTCAGTAGGAGTAGTGAGTAGGTTCCTTGCCAATCTAGGCAAACAACATTGGCAAGCAGTAAAATGGATTTTGGGGTATCTCAAGGGTACTAGTCATTATTGTTTATGTTTTGGTCACAATGAGATTGTGCTTGAAGGATTTACAGATGTGGATATGGCTGGAGATATGGACACCAGAAAGTCCACTACAGGTTATTTGTATACATTTGCAGGTGCAATAGTATCTTGGGTGTCAAGGCTACAAAGAATAGTAGCCCTCTCTACAACAGAAGCAGAGTACATAGCTGCAACAGAAGTTTGTAAAGAGATGTTGTGGATGCAGCGATTCCTAGGAGAGAAAGGAATATAGGACAAGTATGTGTTATATTGTGATAGTCAGAGTGCCATTCACTTGGCAAAAAACCCATCATTTCATTCAAAAACCAAGCACATTGACTTAAGGTACCATTGGATCCGACATGTGTTGGAGGAAGAAAAATTATCCTTGGAAAAGATCCATACAGATAGGAATCCTGTTGATATGCTCACTAAGATTCTACCACGAAATAAACATGAGTTATGTAGAGGCATGGTAGGACTTGGTGTGACTTGATTCATGACTCTTATTTGGCTTCAAGTGGGAGAATGTTAAGTGTGAATCCAAATTCATGTAGGATTCTAGATCCTTCTACACCACTATTAGTTTCTAGATATCCATCTAAATCACATGCAGGATTCTAGATCCTTCTACACCGCCATTAGTTTCTAGATCTCCATCTAAATCACATGTAGGATTCTAGATCCTTCTTCAGCGTCTATAAATTTGTAATTTCTCTAGCCAAGGAAAGCAAGCCAAGGTCTAGCCTATTACGTAATGCAAAGTGATTTATGTTCTCCAGTGATTATTTTATCTATTTCGTTGTTTTTGATTGAGTAATCTTGTTATTTCTCCATTTGTCTGTCCTGGAATTATTCTTTGCTATTGCCATCTAAGTCTCTGAGTGCAAATCTGTTGTGTATGCTCTGAACTAACACCTTGAACGCATCATCAAGCTTCAATTTTTGGCAGAAGCCATTCATAATCTCCACAAAGATCAAAATGTTTGAAAACTCATCTTTGTCAAGCCATTCATCAAGTAATTTCCAGGCCAATTTGATGCCATTTCCCCTGCAAAGATCCCCAACGATCAAGCATAGCACAAACTTATTGATATAATGATCAGTTTTTCGAAGATCAAAGTAGACCCCTCTGGCTAAGTCTGGATGGTTTGCCCAGATGAGAGCCTCAATAAGCCAACTAAAAGCATACACATCTGGTTTCAGCCCCAGGTTCCCCATATGATCATATGCTTGCATTGCATCTTGAACTCTCCAGCTTCTGATATAGCTTCTCAGCAAAAAATTAAATGCATACAAAGAGATTCGACTCCTAGACTTCCTTATTTCCTCGAGTAAATTGTTTAGGGCATCAAATTTCTTTGCAGGACCTAATAATTGAATCATAGCTCGGTAATTAACATTATTGTGCCTATAATTAGGTTACTCGGAAGTCCAATTGAAGAACCCTAGTGCGACATCAGGATCTCTTTGAGCGGTAACGAACTGAGCTGTGATTTCAGGCTTTAATATTTTATCAAATCCAATTTTACAAAGCTTCTACATGAGGCTATGGTCCCAACTGTAGCTGTGCTTGGGTGTACCAAGGGTTTTGGTGCTCTCTGAAATTAAAATATGCATTTTACAAAATGTTTGTTATAGAACCTATCTACATCTGTCTGATTTCCAAAATTGTTGCCCCAATTCAAGAAATTGACACAAAACTGCATTTTATTGCAGGTTTAGTCGACTTCTTTATTAAATAGTCTTTAATACCATTAGCAACAAGCATGAAATTCTCACTGTTATCTCTGTAAAAACAGGGCATGCTCTTGAATATTGGCCGAATCTATTAGCAAAATGTTGAACAAATGAAAGTACTAATTGTTGTGTAAAATGAAGAAACATAATATTTTTGGGTTTGTTTTCCCCGTTCTCACCTCAATAATCTTACCGTTGCTTAACACAACATTTGATAGGAATTCCAGTTGATTGAGGTTGCTCCAACTGTAAAAATCCATGGCGCAGTGTTTACGACTGTTTGAGAATCAGGTCTGTCGTTTCCCGCAGAGGATACAACCAGAATTCCTTTCTAAGTAGCATGAAATGCTCAAATGGTAATTGGATTGTTCACAAAATTAGCCAGGAGTGTACTAAATTAGTTTGGGTTACCTTAAAAAGGACAGTCGTCTTGCATTGACATAGTGTCGTTCGCAAGTTGGCATACTCTTCCGGAAATGTTGCCACCGGAAACAACAAGTGTATCCACCATAGTGTTGGAGCCTCTTCTGAAAATGTTGTGACTGGAAATAACAAGTGTATCCACTGGAAAAATCTACCGAAAACAATGATGCACTTAATTCGGCGTAAAAATATTGGTGCACAACTGTTAAGCGGAGAGGAGGGTGACCACAAATACCTCTGCAAAAATGTTAGCTGGAAAGGAGAAGGGTAGACGAAAATGAAAAGTGTTGTCATTTAAAAATAAGGGGTCTATCAGCCTAAACATCTACATTCAAGAACAAAGTGTTTAGTTGCTAATCTAGCTAAATTTATTAAAAAATGACGGTTGAAATTAAATGAGATGGTAATAAGCTCTAAAATAAGATCATAAGATTGCCTTGTAACAATACTTCTAACTGAATCTAGGCTTCTTTGGCAAATTTTACACGCAATCTAGCCATATATAATAAGAAAATGTGGAAAATTTGTTTACCGAGAGCTTGCACTGTGTAATGGATCAGACAAATGTGGAGGCAAATAATGAGACTGCTGCAATGGCACTCTCTCGTGGCTTGAATTATTTTATTTGTGATATTCACTGTTCCTCAAGGTTTTGTTAGCCTTTCTATCTTGCATATCCCCTTTGTAGCCAAAGGTGGAATTTCCTAGAGCCCTTCCAAACGTTTCCTCCTCCCTGGATGAACTCCTCTGTGCTTTCCTTCTCCCTCGCCATTCAAAAGATTCGCTTAATATGAACTCAACTTAATTGCAAATCCATATTTGAGTTTGCTCTGCAATCTTTAAACCAATTTTCTTCAGAGCTCAGACCTCGCTTAATCTTTACTCCATAATTAAGAAGAAAAGCTCAAAGCTGAAGCTTGTATTGTCCATTGAACTACATTCTTCAGCGGAAACCTAGAATAAACTTTTCCAAAGACCTTTTGTTTGAAGGCGCTCCATAGATTGGATGCTAGAAGAGCAATGTTAAACCTCTGAGAGTCCCGAATACCCCATCTGCCCAAATGAATGGGCCTAGAAATCATGTTTAGGTGAGCGAGATGGATCTTGCAATCCAGTCCAGTTCCAGACCAAAGGAATTTAGAGATAATAACATCAATCTTGTTAGTGATTGCTTGGGGAATATACAATAGATGCCTCCAATAGACTAAGATGTTTGCAAAACAAATTTGATCATCATGACCCTGCCCACAATCGAGAACCACTTGTGATCCCAACATGTCAGCTTCTTTTCGACTTTATCTAACGGCCAAGTCTAGTCAGTAATGCGATAATTACTAGGTTTGCGATGGCAGCCCAAGTACTTGAGATCCACTGACATGGGGCTGATTTTTGCAGCAAAATGAGCAACAATTTGGCGAATCTATTGCAAATCAGCATTATCAAAGAAAATTTCAGAGTTATGTTTGTTAATTAGCAGACCGGATGCATGTCCAAATTTTTCAAGGACCAAATGGAAAGATGCCCATTCATCAAGGGTTGCTTCCCCTGCACATAGGATGTCATCCAAAAATAAAATGTGGGACAAAGAACAATTTCTATTTAATTTACATTCGGAAATGTCACCAGCCTCCATTTTGGCCTTTATACCCCTATTGAGGGCTTCCATAACCAGTGTTGTCACTCACTGCTTTATAAAGTTATCAGTTTCCCAGAGTGCAGGAAAGTAGTGAAGTTTGAAACCATTTCCCAAGCCACTGACGCTCTCAAAGTCGAATCGTACCCTCTCCATTGCATAGTTCTCGTGATAAGATTTGCAACGCTATATAGAAGTCCAAAAATAGACTTCTAGATAAGAAGTTAGAGCAGTTTCAAGAAGGGGCTTCTGTTGCCTGGAAATGAAAGAGAAAGAGCACGTTGGAGGGCCTCGGCCACAATGAATTCCACACATTAGTGATGGGAAAACCCCACAGTCCTGCAGTCCCGTGATCTGGCAGTCCTGCGGTGCCGTAGTCCTGTAGTCCTGCTATCCCGCAGCCCCGCAATCCCATGGTCCCGCATCACGCAGTCTTGCAGTCCCGCGGTTCTGCAATCCCATACTCCCGCGATCCTGCAGTCCCGCGGGCTTGCGATCCTGCAGTCCTGCGGTCTCGCGATCCTGCAGTCTCGCGATCCTGTAGTCCTACGATGGGCCATCCTTAAGGAATTGTGGTGGGTGAAACACGCCGATAGTGCAAATCGCTGATTATTCGGGCCCTCAGTATTAAATCGTCGGGGAAGGCTTAAATCATTTGACAAAGGAAATGTATGTAAAAACAAGAACGGGTGGCCCCCTTTCTCTCTCCTCCACGTGTAGTACGGTAATGGCGTGGCAGTATAGTAATGACGTGGCAGTATGGGTGACACGTGGCATGCAAATTCAACGTTTTCAAGGGTCCTATGGGAGCATTTCTAGGTGACACGTGTCACCAATCACAAGGTGACACATGGCCACGATGACGTCACCCCTGCAGATGAGCAATCGACTGTCGCATAGGCTAAAGCGCTCCTACACCAAGGTCTCTCCCAGCCTGCGATTGCGATATATGGGGATCCTCCTGGATGCAATGATTCATCTGTTATATTTTATAAGGAGTTCACGTTCGAACAATCTGCCTGTGCTATGGAAAGAAGTAAAAGGGCCTTCCCCTCACGCTGTGTGATTGTGATACTTCTGGCGGGCTCGACCCCACGGATCGACGATCGCAGGTTCATGGGGAAATAACAGTAGCAACCCTCGGAAAATGCCGAAGTGCAGGATTTCATGTAACAAAGGAAAAAGGCCCCCGGACAGGAGCTTGGAGGCCTTAACACCCTAGGGCTAAGCCCTTGGTTATAGCTCCCGGTCATATGATAAGAAATGCAAAAGGGGGGACTAAATCAAAAGGGGTTTAAGGTGCATCTACGCTCATTGTTCCGTAATATTTTTTAAAGGAAAAGTCTCGCTACCGTAAAGCTTCAAAGCATGATATAGATATTTTAAAGACGGATGGGTTGGCAGCTCCAGTATTGAATAAGACTATGGTGTGGTGGTGTATCAATATGGGGGGGCTCGGGAAGACTTAATGGATCGACATGGTGCTCGACTCTGACACACAGCTAAGGACTACCAAGACAGACACTTACAGTTGACCCACTCCCTACTCCAGAGAATGAGTCATTCACGTAGTAAAGGCAGAAGTGACAGGGAACCAGCTAAACAACAGAGGGGCACACAATGGCAGAGAAGTGGCTTGACCAGAGGCCATTCACAGGGACAAAAGAAGGGAAACTTCCTCCATCATCCTCCAGTTTTCTTTTTAGTTCTACAATTTCCATTTATTTCCAATAAGGGATCGAATCCTAATTGTAATTGTTTTGGGCAACAACACCTTACATAGGTCGAGACAACTAGTCTAGTAAGACAGCTGGAGCTCTAGCTCAGATATTTTGTAAACTATAATTCCAAATCCTAGTCTTCTTATAAAAAGGGGGAAGCAACACTTTAACAAGAGTTAGCTGGTTCCAGGATTTCTCACCTGAGCAGTTTGAATTCTTTGATGCCATTTTGGTTCAATTTGTTTTCATGGGGGCTTCACTGATATCATGTTGAATGTATGGAATGTTTATTTTGAACCTTTAAGATAAATGGAATTTCCTTGTTGATTCCAAGCATGATCGATGTGCACTATGTTTTCCCTTCTGTAACCTCATTTCATAAGATGTTTTTCCTTCTCTAAAATAGTGTAATGAGATTGTTGGTTTCTCGTTGGTTCATGGATTTATCTTGGCTGCTAAATAGAGAACAATGCCTGTGTGTATTACGGATTTACTTGTGTTTTTCAATAGCCTACAGTACCTTTAGTAACTACAGATTTACTTGTGTTATTAGATTAGCTTGCAGTACCAGTATAAGCACAACATTTCTCACATTGTTTGGTGATAGAGGTGCCTATGTCATAGGCATGAAACCTCAATAAATACTCCGTTGTTTCTATCACTCCACCTCCTCCCTCTTCCATATTTCTATTGGAAAATCTTTTCTTAGGATTTTGTGTTCTTTACAGTGCTATACATCGAATTCCATATTTATGCTAGAACATTGCTACTTAGGATTTTGTTTGTTACAACCCTATGCATCTACTTCCCTCCCTTTCCTCCTCTCCACCATTTCTACAACTTCAGTTTTAAGCTGTCTCATTGTTGTGTCAGCCACCAGAATAAGAGGCCATTTCTATTTGAGATTGCCCCAAATATACCCTCAGCATTTGGATCCAAGTGTTGGCTTGAAACTACCTCAGTGAAGGCTTATTGAACCAAGCCCAACCTATTACCTTTTTACGTGACAATTGGAGTGTTGAAAACCCCTCACAGATTATATCTTAAGCACTCCTCTCTTTAAGATGTCCTAGGCACTGGTCTACAATCAACCCATAGGTTGTCTCTAGGAGGCTTTCTATCTCCCTTGCAGCACTTGTGTTGTTGGTACGATTTGAAGCTACAACATCTTTCTGGCATCATTGTCAGGGAACAGATTAAAATACATTTCGATGGGTACGACAAAATCTTACATTTCCTTTGTTAGGTGAGCAAGGGAAGTGTGGGTTGAATATCTCTCACCTTGGCGACTCCACTACCAATCTTATGGTAAAAATCCTAGCGACTCCACTGCCCATATCTCTATTTGATCATCATGGCTTTCAAGCAGCCCCATACTCACTCAGATGCTATAGCAGCCCAAAAATCTCTCTACTTTTGAAGCTGAAATCAATCATATAGGTAGGTTTTCAAGATGGCCCTTCTTGCATTCCTGGCCAACCAATTTGCCCCACTGGATTTCTCTTCTATTGTTGGCTATCCCAATCATGTCCTTGCATTTCATGTGTGGAATGCCTATTTGCCTAGATTCAGTGGGAACAAAGAGAGAAGGTTTGACCAGCAACTCAAAGATTTTTATGAATCTTAGAGCAACAAGGTATTTATCTTGAATAGGTACAAATGAATTTGTTCAAGTTGTCTTTAGAAGAGGACGCTAGAGTTTGGTTTAAAATGGTACCTCGTGGCAACATATCTTCCTTAAAATGTTTTCATACAACATTCTATCAATATTTCAAAAGATTTTACCCACTGAATGCTCTATTTGAAGATTTTTGTGCACATTTTAACGATGAAGACACTCCTGAGGTCGTAGACCCTACTAAAGATGTTTTTGGAGCTCTGCTCCATGGAAACATCCACTCGCATCAAGAAGCATCACCCACTGAGCGAGAAAGTGAAGAAGGAAACATCATTGAGTTGCCAACAAATCCCCAAGGGTCTGATTCGGTTGAATTTGATGTTTCCCCTTCCTATGATGAATATGACACTGGTGAAGAGTCAAGTGATGCGGAGCCACCATGTTCCCAGTCATGGGACATTGTGCAAGAAGAGGAAGCCCACCAGGAAGTCACTAAAGAGACTCTAGTCCACGATGCACAACTTTCACCTGGAGAACATGATCAAGAACATCCTCCTATTTGTGATTCTTATTGTTCAAAGGAGGACGAGGTGGTCGTGGAGGTTCAGAAGGAGTTGTTTACTTGCAAGTGGGGAGAAGGCTCCCAACAACAAATTTTACAAGAAAAGGCCAAAGTGGAAGGACCATGCAGAGTCTGCTATTGCCTATCACAGAAATATTCCTACTGGGAATTCTCAAGGGGGCCTCCAACCTATGGCTCTTACAGTTCAGAAGCTGAATATTCTATTGCAGATTCCCAAGAGGGTTGGCCCTTTGAAGAATGGGTAGTAAAAGATCAACAACAAGTTTTTCTTGAAAAATCTAAGGTTGAGGAGCTAAATAGTGTTTGTGGCTACCCTGATCAAGATGACATTGGTCAGCAGTCTGTTTGTGAAAAAGAGGTAGCTGCAAACTTTATTTATCAATTCCATGACCCTGTAGCCAAGTACATGAGCATATTCTTAAGCCAGCAGCAGAGGTTGATTCAGCAGCGTGTACCAGACTCTTTGTTTGAAGATTTTTCATGGTGCATGCTTATTTTAATTTTTATTTTTTAGCAGTGTGAAGGCATAAGGTTGAGTACTCAAATGTTGGCTTGGCTCCATTGGAGAGTGGAACTCACTTAGGTGAACTCAGCATTGTGCATAAGTAGGAATGTATATAAATAAGCTCACTAGTTGAGCATTTAATTTCCAATTATTAGAGTTTTTATTTCTGCATTTCAGTTTGAGAAAGTGACTCCTTCATGGAGATTTTATGCAAGTTCATATATTTCTAACTCCATGCCCAATGGTGAAGGATACTGGTCTGCATGTTCTCAACACCTTGCCAGCAAGACACTGTCCCCAATTGGAGCCAATGTCATCACTCACTTCTTTATAAAGTTATCAGTTGCCCAGAGTGCAGGAAATAAGTGAAGTTTGAAACCATTTCCCAAGCCACTGAAGCTCTAAAAGTTGAATCATACCATATTTGTTCCATAGTTCTCATGATAAGCTTTCCAACGGTATATAGAAGTCCAAAAATAGACTTCTAGATCAAAAGTTAGAGCAGTTTGAAGATGGGCGTTCTGTTGCCTCAAAATGAAAGAGAAAGAGCACATTGGAGGGCCCCGGGCACATTGGAGTTAGAGCAGTTTGAAGATGGGGGTTATGTTGCCTCGAAATGAAAGAGAAAGAGCACATTGGAGGGCCCCGGGCACAATGAATCTCGCACATCAGTGATGGGAAGACCTCGCAGTCCCACAATCCCACAGTCCTCCAGTCCCGCAGTCTTGCAGTACCACTATCCTGCGATCCCGCAGTCATACAATCCCATAGTCCTGCGATCCCGCATTCCCATAGTCCTGTAGTCCCACAGACTCGCAGTCCTGAAGTCCGCAGTCCCATAGTCCTGCGATGGGCCATCCTTAAGGAATTGTGGAGGGTTAAACACGCCGATAGCACAAATCGTCAATTACTCAGGCCCTCAGTGTTAAATCATCAGGGAAGGCCAAAATCATTTAACAAAGAAAATGTATGCAAAAATAGGAACGTGAGGCCCCCTTTCTTTCGCCTCCACGTGGTAGTACGATAATGACGTGGCAGTACGGGTGACATGTGGCATGCAGATTTGGAGTTTTCAAGGGTCCTATCGGATCATTTCCGGGTGACACATGTAAACAATCACAAGGTGACACGTGGCCATGATGACATCAGCCCCTGCAGATCGATGATTGGCGGTTGCATAGGCTAAAGTGCTCCTACACCAAGGTCTCTCCCGGCCTGCGATTGCGGTATGCGGGGGATCTTCCCAGATGCGATTATTCATATGTTCTATTTTATAAGGAATTCGCGTTCGGACAGTCTGCCCGCACTATGGAAAGTAAAAGGACCTTCCCCTCCCGCCGTGCGATTGCGATACTTCTGGCGGGCCCAACCCCGTGGATTGTCAATCGCAGGGTTCATGAGGAAATAACAGTGGCAACCCTCGCAAAGCATTGAAGTGTGGGATTTCATGTAACAAAGGAAAAAGTCCCCCGGACAAGAGCCTGAAAGCCTTAACGCCTGAGGGCTAAGCCCCTGGTTATAGCCCCTAGTCATAACATAAGAAAAGCAAAAATGGGGGCTAAAACAAAAGGGGTTTAAGGTGCATCTACACTCATTGTTCCATAATATTTTTTAAAGGAAAAGTCTCGCTACCGTAAAGCTTCAAAGCATGATATAGAGCTTTTAAAGACGAAGGGTTGGAAGCTCCAACATTGAATAAGAGTATGGTGTGGTGGTGTATCAGTATGGGGGGGCTCAGGAAGACATAATGGTGCGACATGATGCTCCACACCAACACACAGCTAAGGGCTGTCGAGACAACCACTTACAGTCAATCCACTCCATGCTCTAGAGAATGAGTCATTCACGTAGTAAAGGCAGAAGCGACAGGGAACCAGCTAAACAGAAGAGGGGCGCATGATGACAGAGAAGTGGCTTGACCAGAGGCCATTCATAGGACAGCAGAATAGACACTTCCTCCATCATCCTCCAGTTTTCTTTTTAGTTCTGCAATTTCCATTTATTTCCAAGAAGGGATCGAATCCCAATTGTAATCGTTTTGGGAAATAACGCCTTACATAGGCCAAGACAACTAGTCTAGTAGGACAGCTAGAGCTCTGGCTCAGATATTTTGTAAACTATAATTCTAGCTCCCCCTCTTCTTATAAGAAGGGGGAAGAAAAACTTTAACAAAGGTTGGCTAGTTCCAGAATTTCTCACCTGAGCGGTCTGAATTCTGAGATGCCATTTCGGTTCAATTTGTTTTCATGGGGGCTTCGCTGATATTGTGTTGAATGTATGGACTGGTTATTTGGACCCTTTAAGATAAATGGCATTTCCCTGTTGATTCCAAGAATGATAGATGTGCAATATGTTTTCCCTTCTGTAAACTCATTTCATAAGTTGTTTTTCCTTCTGTGAAATAGTGTAATGAGATTGTTGGTTTCTCCTTGGTTCATGGATTTAACCGGGCTGCTAAATAGAGAACATTGCCTATGTGTATTATGGATTTACTTGTGTTGTTCAATAGCCTACAGTACCTGTAGTAACTACAACTTTACTTGTGTTATTAGATTAGCCTGCAGTACCTATATGAGCACAACCTTTCTCACCCTATTTGGTGATAGAGGTACCTACTTCACAGGAATGAAACCTCAATAACTACTCTGTTGTTTCTATCACTCCACCTCCTACCTCTTCCATATTTCTATTGGAAAATATTTTCTTAAGATTTTGTATTGTTTACTGCCCTATACATCGAATTCCATATTTCTGCTGGAACATTGCTGCTGAGGATTCTATTTGTTACAACCCTATGCATCTACTTCCCTCCTTCCTTTCCTCCCCTACACCATTTCTACAACTTCAGTTTTAAGTTATCTCATTGTTGTGTGTCGGCCACCAGAAGAAGAGGCCATTTCACTTTGAGATTGCTCCAAATATTCCCTCATCATTTGGATCTGTGTGTTGGCTTGAAACTACCTTAGTGAAGGCTTATTGAACTAATCCCATCCTATTACCTTTTTACGTGACAATTGGAGTGTTGAAAAACCCTCACAAATGATCTCTTAAGCACTCCTCTCTTTAATATGTCCTAGGCACTAGTCTACAATCAGCCCAGAGATTGTTGCTAGGAGGCTTTCTATCTTCCTTGCAGCACTCGTGCTACTAGTGCGATTTGAAGCTACATCAACCAGTATGGAGAGAAAATGGGACAACGCATAGCCTTGACGGAGCCCCCTATATATTTTGAAGAAATGGGTAGGTTCACCATTAATAAGGATAGCCATAGCAGCTGAGGAGAAGCATGCTTTGATCCATCGAACATGTCTATGAGGGAAACCGACTTTCTATAAGATAATTAATAAAAATTCCAAGTCGACGCAGTCATATGCCCGAATTAGATCAATTTTCATGATGCACGAATTTAATTTTCTGGATTTGATTGAGTGCAAGGTTTCTTAAGAAATTGCTACGACATCTTGAATTCTCTTGTTGGAAAAAAAACCAAATTGCTCCAACTAAATGTGAGGAAACAAAATCCTTTTAATTATGTATGCAAGAAGTTTTGATATTTTTTTGTAAAATGCATTACATAAAGAAGTTGTTCTATATTCGTCAAGAGAGCGAGGATTGGATTTTCTAGGAATTAGATTTATAAAGTTGAATTTGTTTCACCTGGAATGTGCCCAGAATTCTTGATTGATTTTCCCATGCTGACCAGCTCTGGATCCATCATCTCATATAAAAAGGTCCACGGGCCATTCATCTGGCCCAAGACTCTTTTCCTTAGCCATTTCTTTCAGGGTTTGCAATAATTCCTCCTTCGATATCGGTACCTCCATCCTTTCAATGTCCTCCTCACTAACCATCTAGGGGAATAAGTTTGCCAACTCCATTTTTGCTGCCATGAAGTCACCATCTATTGCTTTAAAATGGGACCTAAAATGTTTGAATTCCACCTTTTTTATGTCCCTGTTGGATGTGAGAATTGACCCATCTTCAGTTTTTATAGCCTAAATGGAATTTTGATGCTTTTGCTTTGTAGCAGCCTAGTGGAAAAATTTTGTATTTTTGTTTCCACTCTTGAACCAGACCAACCTGCTTTTTTGACGCCATTCCTCTTCTTGGACACTGAGAAGTTTTTCCTTCTCAACATCATTTATAGGACGCATTTTTTTTTGGTGTTCATAAAAGAAACCAGGGACGATCGGATCCATCAATAATTCTATTTCTTTCTCAATTTCCATTAATTCCTGTTTGATTTTGATTTTCTGATTGTCAATCCAGAATTTGACTTCAGATTTCAACCTTTTAAGCTTAAACTAAACCTGAGACACCGGAATATCGCTAGCCACAGGAATCGGAGAAGACCAAAAGGCATTGACCAGACCCTGAAGCTCAGGATCACTCAACTATGTAGAATTGAATTTGAAAGGGATCTTTTGTTGTTCTTGTTCATAATGCCATTCCAGTACAATAATTACATGGTTAGAGATGCCAGTGTGGAAAGTCCAAGACTATGGCTAGATCATCTTATGATATCAAATTGAATCCACCAAGAAATGGTCTAGCCGCTTGGCAATGCCCTCATCACCAATCCGACCATTACGCCATGTAGAGCAAAAAGTTAAAGGTACAAAATTGATGAGCTTTTTCCTCTGCAAGAGCTTAGCAATATAATTTTCCAAAGGGTCTGATG
The DNA here is from genome assembly GCA_031772625.1 of Pinus tabuliformis. Lineage (NCBI taxonomy): Eukaryota > Viridiplantae > Streptophyta > Pinopsida > Pinales > Pinaceae > Pinus > Pinus tabuliformis. The sequence continues at coordinate 766,200,112 of CM062804.1, read as the reverse complement.
CAACCTTTTGTCCCCAAATCTCCCCTGAATTCAAGGTGAAGTTTAAATCTCCAGCAAGCAGAATCGGTCGAACATCAAGAATTCCAGATAATTCAAGCTTTTCCCAAAATGGTTTTATGTTGTTGTAAGGAGCATATATGTTCATGATACGAATTCTTTGACTCGTCCCCAATCCATATCCAGTCAAAAGAATCCCTGCACATGTTTGATAGGCCTGAAAAGAAAAGGCTGATGGATTCCAGATAGAGGCGAGTCCACCTGAATTTCCATTTGAACTGGTGGCACATGCACACCAGGCTGGAAAAATTTTGAGTAATATTTCCAACGCTTTCTCTTTAGATGCCATGGTTTCTTGCAACAATACAATTGAAGGGTTTTTTGATTTGATGTAGTGGTTGAGGGATCTAATTGTTTGGGCAGATCCCAACCCCCTGACGTTAAGGGACATGATCTTCATGAGATGGTGGATTGTACAGGAATCGATGCTCTAAGGTCCCAGTCAGATGTTGTCCCAAGATATTCATTTGAAATATTAGAAGGTCTGGGGTCAAAGGACGGGTACAATGTCTCCTCCACCACTTCATAAAAGCGAGTATTATGGTCTCCTTTTCTCAAACCATACAAAGTAATCTTCCTGTATTTGGAGATTTTTTTCCTTTTGTTGATTGTCTATGCTTTGTCCTTTCCATTATTCTCAACCATGTCCTCATTTTGAAATACATTTTTTTATGATGGATAAAGGTTCTAGCCCCAAACTTGGGTTGCCAGCCAGAGCCAATAAATTTTGTCCACCGAGCTAGGAGATATATAGGAATCCTGGATATTACTATTGCATATTGGGGAACATAGGGAGAGTCTGTTGGATTTGATTGCTTCATTGTTGGCATTATATCCTTCCTCTTGGTTGGGGTTCGGTGCAGTAGCAGAGAGGGTTTCTTATTGGTCCCATTGATTATGTTCTTATTTTTTGGTTCAGAATGTGCTTCAGGGGCCACCCTGTTTTCATTAACAAGTGAGATCGTATCTGATTGGGTTACTTCAGTTGCCGTCTCCAACCTTGGTTGTGTATTTTTCCCTTGTAACTATATATGTTTCTTTCCAGGAGGGAATCTATGAACTGGACTCAGTCTTTCCGATGCCTCTCTAGATGCCCCATGGCAGAAGGGGCAATTCACCAATATGTGTCTAGCTGTGACATCCCAAACACCTGAAGGGGACTTCCCAATAATTAATTTTCTTCTGGATTGAGAAGGTTGCCCAATAGATGTTAATGGCATCCGGAAAACCACCAGATAGGTCCACCTCCACCAGAAACCAAGTCGCCTTTTTTTCAAGAAGCCCCATACATCCTTCGTCCACATAATAAAGTTTTCCAATTTTACTAGCAATTTCACGAATCACTCCCTTTGTTGACAGTTCAACGGGGAAGCCCAACATCTTAGCCCATATGATTTTTCATTTAGGTTTCTCCTTCACTGGATCGAAGCCCACTTTACAATTTTGTAAAAACAAGAACCCTCTCCCCTTGACCCAAGGGAGGGCCGCAATTTTAGCAGCATCTTCTTCTTGCGAAAAATGGTACCTGAAACAACCATTTATCATCTCAATGACTTTAGGCCTCTAGCCAAGAAGAGAGGACCAACTTTGTTGGATCCATTATTTCATTTTCACCCCATTCATCTTCATAAACTCCCATCGAACCACCAACAATTTCTTTTGCAATTTGACCACATTTTCCAAATATAAGTCAACTCCTAGGATCATGTTTTGTATCTCCTCGTCTGCCTTGATTGGTTTCTTTCCTCTATCTCTATACCTGATGTTCTTATTTTGTTGATTTTTCCTGGGCAGATCAGTCTTAGTCAGGTTGACTTCAGGGAGGGATGAATCTTTGTCCATACCCTCATGATGTTTGGATATGCGATTTTTTGTTTCCCTCTCTGTTTTGGAATTTTTATTCTGAGGGAATCCATCTCTATTAATTACAACCCTCATCGAGAGGTTTTTTCCCTAGCAATCATAACCCAGTTTCTGCTCTGCTGCCACACTCACTTCGATTAATTTATCCATATTGAGGTCGAATTCATCTAGAGGCGATTAACTTTCCATTATGCATCGTAGCACAAAACTCTATATTTTGGAATAAATCTGATAGTGAAGACCAAGGTAGTGTGCGACTTTACCATTCCACACTCGCAGTTGTTCTCCTCTGCCCCCACGAACCTTTGCGGTCTTAGATTTATACTGCTCACACCCTTATACTCTGCACACTTTGAGATGGAGGGAAACTTCCCCGGATTTGCAATGGATTATTTGGTTGCTTCTTTCATATGGCTTCTTCAATTATATTCTGATGTCCCAGCGTGATCAAAATGACATAGGTGCAAAACTGAAATGGCTTTTAAGCTTAACAAGGCTTTGTAGCCATTTGTGGAGGGAGACTGCCTCCTTGATATGAATGGGAACCAACTAGAAACCATAAAAAAAATTCGCACAGGACCCATGAAATGGTCAACCAAAGGGCTTTAACAGAGCGAGAAAAAATTAAACCATTCATTGTTTGTAGAGTCTGAAGATTGTCTTACCGTGACATCCTTTTGCCCAATAATCCTCTCTTTTTCATATATATTTACCACTTAATAAAGCCATATCTATAAGGTTTTGATGAAGGTATGCATTATTGTGTTTTCTTGTTCATATTCAACTGTATACCCTATTTTTTTTAATTAAAGTTGTAATTAGCTACCGAATCCACCTGTTTCCGCAGCTAGTCTAGGATTCTGTAGTTGCCTTCATTGTTCGCGAGGTTCCAGAGTTCCAGTTTAGCAACGAAAGGTGCAGATGGATAGAAGATGACTCCCTCATGGATACCTTATTATCCACTTGAAACTTTTTTCTAAAAGAGGCACAGGAGATCATGGTCAAACTTTGAGTCAACCGCCGGATTAACACAGAACAAAGCCCAAGATTAGTTGAAACCTTATTGTTTTTCTTTCAAAATAGAAAAACGATGGTTTCATGATATAAGTTTAGATAGGGTTAAGAGATATTAGGCTTAGGATTCTCATACAGTTATGCAAGAGACATGCTATAAAGTTAATGGTCGCATTGTTATTTGGGTGCGCACCGAATGATATGTTTTCTGAACAATTTGTGACTTTCGTGTGAATGAATTTGGTTTTTGTGTGCAAGCATTGTACTAATTTGAAGCTTTGAACTGCTATGTGGAGGGCCCCTACAAATAGTGGCAGGTTTTAATCAAATACAATCTGATTTCCTTCAATTATTCAATTGCTCTGTTTTGTGTGATCATGTTGTATAATGATTTCAAATTGTTATCTGCATAAGAACTCTACTTTGCTTTATACCTAGATTAGGCTGTTGTTTACTTTGCTTTATACCTGGTACTACACAGTTATTTCCTTTGCTTATTATCCAGCATAATTGAAGTGTGTTCAATTCATAGATGTTGCTTGGATTACTTTGTTTGAGTAGAAATTGAACAAGCGAGAAGACCTCTCCTAAAACAATTGAGTTCAATAGTATTCCTTCATAGCTGCTAGAGTAAGATTCCATTTTGCACTTAGAGAATTAGGAGCTGCAGCAAAGAGATTTAAAATCAAATCCCAACAATCTAACATAAGTAAAATCACCCTCACATCATCCACAAACTGATTGAATAGCGATTAATTCCTAGGAAACTTAATCAACATCCTTAAGAATTACAACATTAATACAATTGACAAACATCACCTCCATCCTAGGACTAGACCTTGACAAATACATAACGACCTACTAAAACAACTTCTAAGCACATATTGTGCACCTATACTTCATCAGTCTACGCACCCTGGTTGACAATTTATGATTGTTTGTATCTACATTTCGAGCCATCCACCGTGGCTCATCATCGGGATAGATCAGTAATTACTGATCTATCCCGATGATGAGCCACGGTGGATGGCTCGAAACATCGATACAAACAATCATGGAGGTGAGTAGGTCTCACCAATGACAATGTGGAAAGGAGGAGACATTGGATAGTCCCTATCCAATAAACCATAAATGTTCGCCGACGTGATAGCCTGGAGCCGAAACCAAATCTAGTTCTTATGTTGGATTCGAGTTTGTACCACAAATCAACCAATCATATCTTTTGGCCACGCCAGATTTACCCCTGGAATTGAATAAACGTTTCCTTGAAAACGCCTTAAAGCAGCTCGACTATTCCCACTTTAGACCTCCATCAATCATTTCAAGCAGCACTGATGGAACCTAATTGACGGTGGATTGTTTGCTTGACCATGACTTCTTTAAGGAATATTTTCAAATGCACCAACCACCACCAACCCTCTTTATTACAATCTTGATCCTCAGCACCAGAGACATGGCCAATTCAAGTTTGAAACCTAGGTGGATTGAGGAGACCAGTCAGAGCATAAGCCTTCATAACCATGAGAATTCAACAGGGCATACAGATTGTGTCCATAAAATTATGAACAATATTTCTATAACCAACAACACCAAATTTGACACTACCATACACTACATTTGAGCCATCTCTCAATCAGTCTGCATTTGAAACTTCCATATTTGTCTACCGTGGGTTTCTCTTCCTCATGTGTTTCTTCAAGGATTTGTTTTATAGTTTTTGGAGCCTCCATCCCTAATAGATAGGTTTCAGTAGAAAGTAGAAAAAATGTGTGATATCTACTTCATGACGAATTTTATACCACTCCCATCCAGTGCTCATCTCAGTGTTTTATGTTTCCCAGACTTCCGTATGTCACATAGTTTCTGATTGGGGATTATAATGGCTACCAAAAACAGGATTATTGCAACATAGCATTCTATTAAGACCTCTTTGTCCATAGTTTTTAACTTTGAAAATTAACATACTTCCAGTATATGCTGAGTTTGCACCAACTCCATGGTTCCATGAACAAAATGGCGGCACCCATCTTACAGCAGGCAGAATCCTTGACGCTTCTTGGTCTCTCTCATGCTAGCATCAATTTATGTCTCAATTCCATGGTCCATATTTCATGATCTTCTTCCTTCTGCACATAGTTTCATCCCAACCTTATATTCCTTAGCCCCTGTTGTGAATGGATGTTGTAAGGTTCTCCAGGAGAATAGTTTCTCCAAATTTTGATGACCCTTTCTCAGGTGTCAGCACAAGGTCATCCTTCAAGCAGCTTCACTAACCAACCAATCTCAACATAAGGTCTGCTTCAATCTTAGAGCCAAATGATACTTGTCCATTCAATTTCATGCTTATTAAAACCACCCTATATCTATCTTTACTCCAGATCAAATCTGAAAAGGTGCAAACTTTTTTTTGAATGCAAAACTTGAAAATTTTGACCTTCTCACCTCTTGATAGATCCAAAGTTAAGATGGATATAGGTTGGTTTAATATTTTTTCTTGTCGCATAAGAATATCATTGGCAAAACCATGGTTTGTCAAAATGAGCTCAAAAACTGCCAATGGTAAATTGACTTTATGACCTCAATTTTACCTGAATTACCGTAAGAATATTTATAATATTTATATTTTAATTTTATTTTAAAAAATTGACTTTTCTAATTTTTCAAAATTTAGACTTCTGTGATCCATAATAATTTTAACAGCATCTTTTGATAAAAATCACATAAAAGATATTCTCATCAACCCGTTTAGAACCAACCAGTGTGGTTCATCTTGTCGTGAAGATGAACCACACTGGTTGGTTCTAAACGGGTTGATGAGAATATCTTTTATGTGATTTTCTAATTTTATTTTTTTATTTTTTATTTGGCAGAGTCAAAATGTTTACATAATATAACAATACATTACAACCCCTCTTCCATGTCGGGCTCGAGAGTGCCTCTTAGCACAATAATATGTATGTAAATTAGATTTATCAAAGAAAAATTTCCTATAAAATAATGAAAATATCAAAATTTTCATTTAAAATAATTTTTTTATAAAATATTAAATAACATAAAAATCATTAAATAAAAATGGTACCTTAATAATGTGTTTGTAAGGGTTACTTCATGGACTTATTAATTTACCAATCTAGATCCATTTTAACTCTCGATCTATCAAGCATCTAGAGGGATCAAATCTCTCAAGGTGCAAACCTCTTTTTTCTGAGCGCAAAATTTGAGGAAGGGTTTGTATCTAGAGAGATTTGATGTCTCTCAATCCTTGATGGATATGGATTTAAGAATACTATATATATATATAATTTTCACATAAGAATACTATTGGAAAAAGTTGGATCCCAAAAACTACCAACAATAATTTGACTCTATGACGTTTCAAATTTTTTATGGTAAGTTGGGTGGGTCCTTCTATTAATCAAAAGGAAAATTTTACATCAGTCTTTCGTTTTGTGCCATGCATCTTTGCCACGGGCGGCCTCAACTTTCCCCAAGGAAAACCACATAATTTTGGTGACCTATCTATAGAGTAACGAATCCAAAATTGAAACCTATACAACCTCAAAAGTTCTACAAGATAATCTATAGATCTATAATAACAAAAATTCCTAAGCATTCCCATAAACTAGATCAATTAGAAGAGTTGATAGGTTCAGGGTCGAGTTGTGGTCATCCATTACCTCCTCTCTCACCCAAGAGACTCTATGACATCAATTTTAATTAAACTACTATAACAATATTTATAAGTAGTAGCTTATTATAATTTTTGAATTTTATTTTTATTTTACATAATTTGATCTATCTATTTTTTTTCTTTAAATTAAAATCTTTATTAAACATAGACTCTATAACATCAATTTTACATGAACTACTGTAACAATATTTATAAACATTAATTTATTATAATTTTTAAATTTTATTTTATTTTAAATAATTTTATCTATCTATTTTTTTAATTAAAATATTTAATTAACCTAAGACATTGTAACCCATCTTCCATATTACACTAAAGAGCACCCAATGTTATAAAATATGTTAAGGAATAAGAAAGTCATGATGCTTTCGAGAGTACTTCTCATAAACTTAAAGTTAAACTAAAGTTAAAAAAATTGTGCATATACGTAATACACTTAGACAACATTCAACTAAACATCAACCCAAGTCAATATTAACTAAATAATGTATAAATGTAGGGTTCGCATGAAAAAAAATAAAAATAAAGTATTATGTAATTATTAAGGATAATTTAAAAACAATGTTTTAAATGGAGGTTTAAAATTTTTTTATTATAGTTTTTTCTAGAAAGATTAAAATCCAATAATATGATTTGTAGAACTATAAAGAGAATAAATAAGATGTAAATGTTAATTATTTTTTTGGTATGGTTAATACTTTTTTTTCTTAAAATTTTGTGGTTTTTTTGTAGTCTTATTATAAGACATATTATGCATGATTAAAGATTGGTTTTCAAAGGTGATTGACTCTTTAGTAGCTAAATTTTTAGCTAATTTTTTAATCTTAACCATGTATGAATCCACCAATTCTAGAGTAGTAGCACTATCCACTTCCATATTTATGGGTCATTCTGCGTGTTGGGACCCCTTTTTGCTCGAGCTTTTACTCTTTGATGAAGTGATAATGTGAGACCTCTTTACAGTGACTCGTGGGGTTGGTTCTTCTCCATCTCTTCCACCAATATGTCAATCATCCTTTGTTCTTTGAGTCAAGGAGGAACTATGGAAAGCTTGTGGAGTTGAGGTTGATTGAGTACTAGTTGATGTCTTTCCTCTTTCCTTAGTTGGTGTCTCATTCTCTTTGGAGGGGTTGATGTGACTTTATCCAATTTATTCAACAACTCTGCTAAACAAATTTCCATATCTAACCAATGCAATATGTTTCGAAAATATCCCTTCAATGTCAAATCCTTGGATGGATTCGGCCTCAGACATATTAAAGGGCTTCTATAGCTCACAAAATTCAACAAGGTGAGAAAAAATCCTTCACATTAATTTCTCCAACAATAAATGGCAGTGTTATAAACTACTTGGTTTTCTGTTTCTCAAATAAAATGAATTAGGTGTGATACTATATGCAAACCTCTACAATATAGTGTTTTTCCATAACAAACTTGGGAAGTAATAGGGTTTCATCTTGATACTCATATAGTCTTATGAGAGTATGGTATTATTTTTCCTCATGTATCCCCTTTCCACATAAGAACTTCTAGGCCTCTAAGGATATTTTCTTGGGCGATTTCCTTGTTACTAAATCGTTGAATTTTTTGACAAACAAGTTATATACTTGGAAAAAATGAAAGTGGGGCTTATGCCTCCACAAGATGGGATACTAGAATTGCATTGGCTCTATGTCAAGATTCAAATTTCTTTTTTAGGGTTGTCCATGGAATGAACTGCAAGAAACAATGGTCATTACCAAGTAGGCTATCATAAAGAATCATTTGGTCTTGAAGAAATTAATTAAATAAAAGGGAATCTCATTTGAAATGACTTTAACCCAAACAAATATGGCATCCTTTTTGAAAAAAATATAGCATACATTACAAAATTTCACCCAAGTACATTCGTAGTAGTTTTCACATCCCATGACGCAGGAAAACAACTAGGAAATATATATATATATATATATATATATATATATATATATATATATATATATATATATATATATATATATATATATATGGATCGATGAGTATAGAGATATTGATAAAATAAAAGTTGGATGAAACTTGTGCAGAATGTAGGATAAATCATTGAAAGATATTCATTTCGCCACCTTGGGAGTCCATAAAAGCATTGACTTCAAACTACTTCAACTACTTAATGGAAATGGCAACTTCAATACCTTCCTGAAAAACTTCAGAGTAAATGGAATTAGATCCTTCTTCAAGCTAAGATTTGGGTTCTTCTATAAGCTAAGAATCGGGTTCTTCTTCAAGCAAAGCTTAATGGTTTTGGTCTTGGCATAGAATTCACTGGCACACCAGTTAACAATTTCTTTGAAGTCAAAGACTTATGGGACACATGCAATGTTTACCAAGCTCGTGCTCCAAATCTTGTTATTTTGTTTCTCCTCTAGAGCTAAATTTAAATACCTCTAATATGCAACTGAACAATGGAATTTCTTTTCTTGATGAGGTAGTGAGTTGGTTGTATCTCCACAAATTATATCCTTCTTCCTTTATGTTTCCATCTTAGGTATGTCTTCAATGTACTTAGGAATACCTGATAAATAAATGAGGCTTTACTAGAACTCGTAGCTTTTATATTCATTTTATTGTAGCATTTAGTAGGATGTTACTTCTTCATGTACTACCATCATTAGGACACATGAGAATGATAGTGGGAAGTTAATAACTTATGTCAATTATTTAAGAGGTGTGTTGGTAAGTAACTCACACAATATAATATAAAGCACCTCTTTTTACCTTGAGGATTAAAGTTTCTTAAATCAGCTTTCAATTAGCGTTGAAAGGAGAAAACAAATTATTTATATTAAGTATGGAATAAAGGCGGCTAAGTGGCATTTATGGTACATTGTGTACATATATTTGATATGTGCAAGAGATTGATTATGCAAAGAAAAGGATATGTGGAAAGTTGAACTCTATGGAGGATGAGTTGTTGAAAAAAAATGGATGTGCAGAGGGAGAGGTGCAGGGAGTGTTGGGTTATATGTAATTCTTCCACACACAAAATCACAGTGTATAAGGGTGTGAGAAGCGTTATACATAAATATGTATGCGTAGAGAGTGGAGATGTGTGGACTACGTCACAATGGGATGTTTCAGCATGTGATGTTTATAGAAAATGACTAAGTACACGATTTTTGTGGGTTATGGTATATAATACAGAGTGATGGTGGTGGGGGCACAAAAATATATTAACAAATAATTGCATTCATTAAATGAAAAGTACCATCAATTTAATAAGACACGTGTTATTTAAGATCCAACTCTACTACCTAGCTTAGAAATAAATATGATGAGACTTAAACTTTATTCGCACATGTTTAGCTTGGTACAAAATATCGTTATTGAATTGGATATGGCTCTAAATCCTAGTGGAGGTGGGATAATGGTGAAAAATAGTAAGGAGATCAAGGGGAGCATATTGGATTATTCTCCTTGTCAATACTAGTCATTAGAACTACTCTATAACACTCTCTAGGTGTGACATTACAATCAAGTTGGTGAATGTAAACTTCTTCATTTCTCTATATTTGGTTCATGGGTTCAAATTTTGCAAGCTCTCTATGTTTGATGTTCTTTGTTTTCTTGGGATTGGGACTAGCACTATATCATCACATAATTACCTCTATCATAATGGTAGATGACCCCGATGTACTCATATAATTGATGCACAAAACCTCTCAACCTGGAAATTACAAAATAATATCTATTTTGACTAGGATTTCGTAAGAGTTATTAGGTTTCCATAAATAAACTTCTTCTAGGTTCTAAGGAGAATAATTCTGAAGTTCATGTTCTTGCATATGAAGCCACAATGTTAAAACTTGGGGTTCTAGGGGTTAATGGCTAATTGGTTTATCAATCCATACCTAAATTAATTGCATTCATTAAATGGAAATTACCATCAATTTAATAAGACACATGTTCTTCAAAAGCCAACTCTACTACCCAAACTTAGCAATAAATATGATGAGACTAACACTCTATTCACACATGTTTAGCCTGGTACAAAATATCATTATTGAATTGGCTATGGTTTTAAATCCGGATGGAGGTGGGATAATGGTGAACCATAGTGGGGAGATCAAGGGAACATATTGGCGTCTTCTCCTTATCAATGATAGTTGTTGGGATTGCTCTGTAACACTTTCTAGGTGTGACGTCACTGTTAGGTTGGTGAATATAAACTTCTTTACTTCTCTATATGTGGTTTGTGGGTTCAAAATTTTGGAAGCTTTATTTATATGATGTTCTATGTTTTTTTTATATAGAGGTACTTTGGGCCAGTAGGGTCTCTTCTCCATTTTGAAACACTGGCTCACTTTCCCTATGATTTTTATTGGCTATTTAGAGGACTATTTGAGTTTCTAGTTACATTTGTGCCCTGTAAGTTGGTTCTAGTCTTTTACTCCAAAAAAGTATCCTAATTTCACCATTGGGAATATGGATTATCAAGAGTGACAATGATGAGAAGGATTTTATAGTCTCATGAGGAAGTGATACAAGGTAATGAGTCCTCGATTTTCATAGTTTTTTTTTTTTTTTACACAAACGACTAGTGATTTTATTAAATCAGCCCCCGATCAAAACAAATACATGGGGAATTCAATAAATTATCGTTTTTCTTTGAGATCTTCCACTGAAATAATGACTAAATTCATGGGAGTCAGATCCCAAAATTTTCCGCAGGTGCTACAACCGAGTCCTTCTACATGTTTACTAGAGTAAATTCTTATGTATTGTGAGCATAAGAGAGAAAAAAAAACAATATGTTAAGTTATTTAGGAGGCTTTTGGAGCAGAGAATCCATGTGGAGTTGGGATCCTAAAGCCAAGTTAGAATTCGTTGTGCGTTCTCACTTTTTTTTATTAGATTTCCTGCCTTTTGTGAGAGGTGGTTCCACTGCATTCGAGGAGAAGGATTTTTAGCGTTGTCTCCCGTGCATGATTTTATATGAGTTTCCTTGTAAAAATTTGAGGTAGTCTGCTTCATCTTCGTAAGGGAGAAGGGTGTCAATTCCAATACTCTTTTTGTAAAATTTGACTTTGGACTAGGAGAGTCGACCCGTGAAGGGGCTTACTCTTCATTTTCCAGTGACACTTCTTTATTTCCCTTACCCTCACTTGGGGATTCATCCATATGGTTATCTTCTTGTACTGGATCTTGAAGAACCTCAAAAGAGTTTTTGTTGAACGAGGGTCAGGTTAGCTGGGCAGGTGAACTCATGCATCTCGACCATGTGATGCCTTCTAGCCTTCCAACCCTTTCAGCGATTACCTACAGAATGTTCAGTGCTAGGGTCGAGTTTCTCTCTTGTGGACTCAACAGTAAAGCTCTGCAATTCTCAAATTGTGTGAGGAAGTAGTTTATAGTGGTCCGTACTAGCAATTGTTTTCCTCGTTGTCAATTTGGCCTGCTTTGACCACCATAGCGACAATTTACAGTGTCATCCACTGAGAAATTGTGCACTCAGTGGTCTAAGTGTCAGAATGAATGACCTGATTGAGAATTGGTTGTTGTTAGTAATGGTTTTTTTAATTAATGTATGTGGGAATCAATAGATAATCTCAGGCTAAATGATTGGCCTCAGTTCTCCATAAATTTAGCGGACACTGCTATTTAAAGGCTGATTGCCTTCACTAACTCCGCATTTTTTAAGACGGTGGTGAAGAAAATTCATAAATGCATTAAAACTTAATTATCGAAATTATTAATGAATTTAATATTATTTTTAACACTATAAATTTGGCCCCAACTCTCACTGATATTTGGCGCCCTTTTGTATGTACCTCCAAAACCCTCTAAGAGTCCCGTATTTCACATTCAATTGAGCAGGATATTTTCACGACCGCGGCATAGACGGGCTTGCTTCTAGGTAAATATTCATACACTCCTCTCTCCTCCCTTAATCAGTAGAAACAATCATGAAACTTTCAAAGTGCAGGAGTCGTTTGAATTTTTGTGCTTTCAATGCCTTCAATCTGCATAATCACATAGCTCTTGACCTCAAATAAATGCAATAAAAACCAAAATTCAAGTTCCCCCCTCGCTTAAAACATTTATAGTAAATTTAGTATGACACACATTGCCATTTGAAACAAATGAATGATTCAATATTTGAAATATGTTGTGTCAAAGTTGGTAACTACGCATTGGTGGATAAATAGATAGAGGTAATTTCAATTGTCGAGGTCTGTGACACTTCTCCTTGTATTGCAGCCCATGGACTAATTCTGTCAAGAAAGGATCTCAAGTGATGTGTATCGAATTTTGTTGAATCTTGAATTAGTATGCAACCTCTAAGCAAATTTCTGAAACTCAGGGTTGTTTGGCACAAGCTATTAATGAATATTGACCATACTTTTATAAGGGAAATTTTGCATAGCAAGAAAATAAATCACATTATGATTTGCAGAATATGCCAGAGTTACCTGGGAAAAAAATAATATGTCATAGTTACCCAAAACGTAGAGCATTTAGAGTAGCAAAATTGCCATCGCGCACTGAAACTATTGACATGTATTTCATGGTACAAGGGATACGTTAGATCATTTATATCAGATGTAATATATAATGCAATTTTTTGGAATTCAAGGGGATGTGACCAAGCAATAAATTGAATATGTCATAGTTACCCGAAAAGTAGAGCATTTAGAGTATCAAACTTGCCACTAGACACTGAAACTACTGACATGTATTTCATGGTGCAAGGGATACATTAGATCCTTTATATCATATGCAATAGAGTAATGCAATTTTTTTTGGAAGTCAAGGGGATGTGACCAAGAAATAAATTGAATGCCTTTTCATTGTTGAGACATAGATTCAATCTCCCCAAGAACATGTTCCTCTACTAAAGTGGCCAATTTGTGCTATCTTGTGATACCTGATTCTTAGCTGAGCCTAAGGTAGTTTTTACTAAGATATTATGCTTTGAAAACTTTGAAACCTTGTTCAACCACCAGGTACCCATCCTAGTTCTTATCAAAGAGGAGTTAGAGCCCTGTGTTAAAGCATCTTAGGCCCTCTTCATGATGTTCCAAGTCATTGGTCTGGGTTTGCAAAGAAATGGGTATTAGCTTATAGAAGGTTGGTCTTTGCAATCATCTGGTTTAATGGATTTCAAGCAAATTTTCATGCTTGACATTGTATGGGCATTCCTTAATAGGTCCACATTCCCAGTCCTATATATTTATAATATGTTAGTCCTATGGGCATCATTTTGGTGTTGTCAGGCCACCCCTGAGATGCCTCTTGGCTTTGTGTTCCTTGTTGGAAAACTTGATAAATCATGGTTGGTTGTAATTTTCGGTCCATGTGACCAGAGTAGTTTCCTTTGCACTCTGGCAATCCCAGAAATGGGACCTTTTATTTAATAAAAATCTTGATTCTACAGAAATAAAACCCTAGAGTGTCTAATTCTTGTAAGTTTTTATTTTGATCCCTCTCAATTCTTAATAGATCCAGGGATACGTTAGATCATTTATATTAGATGATGTAATAGAGTAATGCAATTTTTTGTTTCCAAGCCTAAGTGTTTTCTATATCTAAAGCTTTCTGAAACATTAATTATGATCAACCTTGCACTAAACAAAAATTAAATTTTTTCACCACTCTTAGCATTGTCACAATTTGCTTCATGCAACAACAATGTTGCAATCCAATTCAACGAGCCACATTAAACAATTTGCTCCAATGCCTAAATGCTTTCTATACCTAAAGTTTTTTGAAACATTAATTATGATAAATCCTGCACTCCATGAATTTTTTTTTTTTTTTACCAGTCATAACATTGTCACAACTTGCTTCATGCAACAATGATGTTGCAATCCAACTGAATGAGTCACATTAAACAATATTCTCTCGTTAAAATAGCACAAACCCTCCAAATACATCACTGCACTAAGAGACCAAAGTCTTATTACATGTTGATTTTTGTGAGGTATTCTTTCAATATGATTGGTCCAAGTCATTATTTGTTTTCATGCAACAGAACAAGTCATAAGTATTTTATAACTATAAAAGTTACTCCTAACATATAACTTACCACTCTTGGCACATGATTCATATGGACCTGTTGAAATGAGGTCATTCTCAAGTCACCATTCAATTCATGCAACAATAACTACATACGTATTTTGTGGCATAACTCATTGAGCTTTAGTTATGCAGCAATCCATCTCATTCACCAATTAAAATAGCATAATTTCCCCCCATTAAAATATCACAAACCCTCCAAGCACATCACTGGAATACTAGCACTAAGAGACCCAAGTATTGATTACATTTTGGCTTTTCTCAGGTATTCTTCAATGTGATTGATCATAATCTGTTATCATGCAAGAACAATCAATCCATAAGTATTTTGAAGGAATTTACTTTATAAGTTTAACTCTGTTATGAATCCCAAAAGTAATGTGATACCATGTGAGTGTGACCAAGCAATAAATTGATTGCCTTTTCATTGTTGAGACATAGATTCAATCTCCCCAAGAACATGTTTCTCTGCTAACGTGGCCAATTTGTGCTATCTTGTGATATATGATTGTTAACTGAGCCTAAGGTAGTTTTTACTAAGATATTCTGCTTTGAAAACTTTGAAACCTTGTTCAACCATCACGTATCAAACCTTGTGCTTATCGAAGAGGAGCTAGAGCCCTGTGCTAAAGCAGCTTAGGCCCTCTTCATGATGTTCCAAGTCGTTGGTCTTGGTTTGAAAAGAAAATGGGCATTAGCTTATCGAAGGTTGGTCTTTGCAATCATTTGGTTTAATGGATTTCAAGCAAATTTTCATGCTTGACATTGTATGGGCATTCCTTAATAGGTGTGCATTCCCAGTCCTATATATTTATAATATGTTAGTTTTGTGGGGTGTTAGAAAATTATAGATTACAGAGCAATGGAACACATAAAATATTCCAGAGATATAAACACAGAAAACACATAAAACAAGAGAGACACAGATATACGTGGTTCACCTAGTTTGGGCTACGTCCATCCCGAACAACCAGCCCTTCCTTTCTATTATCCAGCAAAATGAAGAGACACAACCTACAGCAGATCCACTGTAATATCCTCTGTTTCCTCTCATAGTCTCACATCATTTCTTCTTGCTCGGAGAATACACATATATTACACAACTCAAATAATGCCCTCATACAAAGAGAGGGGTTGCCTTCTAGGGCAAAAAACCCTAAACTAAACATAAGTTCTATCGTCAGATCATCTGCCTAATGAACGACCCAGATTGACTAGAAGTTACTATACTTTTACAAGGCAATTTTACATATGTTTTTAGCTTCGGTGGCGCTGCCCCCGAAAACCCCCGCAAGGGGGGGGGGCTCCCCAAAGGTCGTAGCCACCCCCCCTAGACCCCCTGTAGTGAATATTTTACGGGCGGCATTGCCGCACCATTTCGAACTGGGGTCCAATGTGGCGATACCTTTGAATATATAAGATAATCAGGCTCCACACCCAACAATCTCCCACTTGGAGACTGATTATAGCAACTCCACCGCTGCTTCATTTGCTGGACAATGACTCCTCTTTGGACCTGACTGTTTCTCATCTTCATTGTCATCCTTGAAGACCAATTGAAACTGAGCATGTTCTCAGTTTCTCCTTGGTTACAACTTTTTTTAGCATATTTGCATGATTCTGGCTAGTGTGTATCTTTTCCAGCTTCAACTCTCCATCTTCCAACACTGATCGTATGCAATGGTACTTGAGTTGTATGTGTTTAGTCTTGGAATGAAATGTTGAGTTCTTTGCAAGATGAATGGCACTTTGGCTATCACTGTATAACGTGCCCATATCATGCTTCTTCGCAATTCACCCATAAACCTTTGTAACCAAATCATTTCTTTACTAGCCTCTGTAGCAGCAACATAATCTGCTTCTGTTGTTGAAAGTTCAACAACACTTTGGATTTTTGAAACCCAACTGACAGCTGTTCCACCAACAAAAAATACATATCCTGTAGTGCTCCTCCTGTTATCTCTATCACCTGCCATATCTGCATCAACATATCCTTGTAGAGAAATGTTTGAACCACCAAATCATAATGCTTGATTTGTGGTACCTTTCAAATATCTGAGAATCCATTTAACTGCCATCCAATGTTCCTTTCCTGGATTGTTCATGTACCTGCTTACAACTCCCACTGCATGTGCAATATCAGGCCTTGTGCAGACCATTGCATACATTAAGCTTCCAACTGCTGATGCATATGGAACTTTAGACATATAATCCATGTCTTCTTGGGTATTTGGGCACATTTCCTTACTAAGTTTGAAATGGCTAGCAAAATGTGTACTAACTGGTTTTGCATTGTGCATATTAAATCTTTTCAACACCTTTTGTATGTACTCATTCTGAGACAATGTTAATTTGCGATTTTTCCTATCTCTAGTTATTCTCATACCAAGGATTTGTTTTGCAACTCCCAAATCCTTCATTGCAAATGAATTTGCCAATTTTATTTTGAGCACATTTATTTCCTGCATGTTAGACCCTGCATCAAGCATGCCATCTACATACAATAACAACATAATATAGTTGCCATCATTTTGCTTTTTCAGATAAACACAATGATCAGAGTGACATCTAGTATAACCTTGTTCAGACATAAACTTGTCAAATTTTAGATACCACTGCCTTGGAGCCTGTTTAAAGCCATACAAGCTCTTCTTCAACCTGCACACTAGTTTCTCCTTCCCTTTCACTTCATATCCTTGTGGCTGCTGCATATATATCTCTTCCTCCAAATCCCCATGGAGAAAGGTTGTCTTTACATCTAACTGCTCAAGATGCAAATCTTCAACTGCTACTAGACTTAAAATAGTTCTGGTTGAAGTCATTTTAACATCAGGAGAAAATATTTCATCAAAATCAATACCTTTCTTCAATGCAAACCCCTTCACCACAAGTCTAGCTTTGTACCTCTGTTTTCCTCCATCTTCTTCCTTCAGCCTGTAAACCCATTTATTCTGCAATGTAGTTTTTCCTGTAGGCAACTTGACTAAGTCCCAAGTTTGGTTATGCATTAAGGAGTCCATCTCTTCTTCCATGGCTACCTCCCACTTCTTCCTGCTTTCAACATGATTTGCTTCTTCATAACATTCGGGTTCGCCAGAATCAGTCAACAATAAATAATATAATGAAGGAGAGTATCGTTCAGGGGGTCTACTTATCCTGGTAGATCTTCTAACACCACTTTCAGGTGTTTGGGTACCTGTTGCTGTTGTGGTGGTTGTTGTTGTTGTGGTTGTTGATTATTATTATTTTCAGGCACCTTTACTTTTTCAGTGATTTCATCAAGAATTGCGTATTCCTTGTTTCTTTTTCTTGTTTCTTTTCCTGCAACTGATTCTTATACAAGACCTTTTCATTGAATATTACATCTCTGCTCCTAATGATTTTGTGATTTTTGTAATCATATAAGCGATAACCAAAATCATTAACACCATATCTAATAAAGGTACATTTCTTTGACTTTGCCTCAAGCTTTGTTCTATTTTCTTTATCAATATGGACAAAGGCCTCACAACCAAAAGGCTTTAAAAAAGAGTAGTTTACCTTTTTACCTGTCCATGCTTCCTCTGGAACACCACCATCCAAGGAACTTGAAGACCCTCTGTTTATTAGATAAACAACAGTATCTACAGCATCTACCCAAAACTGTAAAGGCAATCCTACATGCAATCTCATGCACCTTGCACGCTCCATGATTGTTCTATTCATCCTTTCTGACACACCATTTTCTTGTGGTGTTCTTGGAACTGTCTTATCTCTGTGAATTCCATGCTCTGAACAGTACCTATCAAACTCTTTGCTGCAATATTCACCTCCATTGTCTGATCTGAGACACTTTAATTTCTTTCCTGTCTCAATCTCAACCAAAGCTTTCCATTTCTTGAAAGTATCAAATACATCAAATTTATTCTTAATACAATAAATCCAAGTTTTTCTAGTTGCATCATCAATAAAAGTAACATAATAACGAGAGCCATTGGGAGATGACACCTGAGCAGGTCCCCATACATTTGTATGCACACGCTCTAATTTTTCGCTCTTCTTTTTTTCCCAGCTCTAAGAAATCTGAATTTCTTCTATTTTCCATAAACGCAATTCTCACAGAAGTCCAAATCAACATTCTTCAAACCCGACAACAAATTCCTTGAGTGAAGAATCTTCATCCCCTTTTCACTCATGTGTCCCAGCCTATGATGCCATAATGTTGCATCTGCTCCTTTGGAAGTTAAAGAATTAACAGACTTAGAAATACCATTGCATAAATACAATGTACCAACCTTTTCGCCTTTTTCTATTACCAGGGCTCCTATGGTAACCTTCCAAGCTTTATCTGTGAAAGTTGTCACACAACCTTCACTGCCTAACTGCCCTGTTGAAATCAAATTTTTCTTTAGATCTGGAACATGCCTTACCTCCTTTAGTAGCCATTGGTTTCCATTCTGTTGTTTTACAAGAACCTTACCCATTCCAACAATTTTACAGGGTTTATCATCACCCAAACGAACTTGTCCAAAATCT
Organism: Pinus tabuliformis; assembly: GCA_031772625.1. NCBI lineage: Eukaryota > Viridiplantae > Streptophyta > Pinopsida > Pinales > Pinaceae > Pinus > Pinus tabuliformis. Next base: position 766,180,917 of record CM062804.1, on the reverse strand, counting down.
CCTTGAACATAGTCATGAAAGTATTTCTTATCAGGTGTGGCATTGAATGAGGCCCCTAAAATCTACCACCCAGGAATCAGTAATATTTTCGAAAGAAAGAATCAAAGCATCTTGTAACACCTCACCTGTCACATTTGCTTCATGATTGTTTTCTTGTTGTGCATCTCCTTCTTTTCCCTTCCGAGATCTACAGTCTTTCTTTAAGTGTCCTTTCTTTCCGCATTTCCAGCACACTATCCCCAATCTAGACTTGGATCTGCCTTTCCTTGATTTACTGCGATATCTTGAGCTCCTTCCTCTTTCCATTTTTCTTCCCCTAGACTCTGCACTCAAAGCATTACCCGATGTCTCACCGGAGCTTTTCCGTCGCATTTCCTCGCTAATGATAGCACCGACAACATTATCAAACTTTAAAGTACTAGATACAAAAACAGAGTTACTAATGGCCATTACTAAACCATTCCAACTTTTTGGTAATGAGGACAAGAATAACAGAGCTCTAACTTCATCATCAAAGTTTACCCCTACAGAACATAACTGACTTGTAACAGTATTAAAATCATTTAAATGGTCTGCAACAGATCCACCTTCCGACATCTTCATATTAAATAACCGTTTCATAAGAAATACCTTGTTTGAGGCTGAGGGTTTTTCATATAGTTTCTCCAACGCCTTAATCAAACCCTCTGTCGTTGTTTCCTTCGAAATTTTGAAGGCGACCGACGCTGCGAGGCACAACCGTACTGTTCCGAGTGCCTTTCTATCGAGAAGGTTCCATTCTTCATCTGTCATTCCCATCGGCATCTTTGTTTTTCCGCCCAATGGTAGGTACAGATCTTTCTGATACAGATAATCTTCCATCTGCATCTTCCATAGCGAGAAGTTTTGGCCGTTAAATTTCTCGACCCTAAACTTACCATCTTTCGCCATTGCTCCCACTCAAATGAGGAACCCTTCTTTCCTGCGAGTTTATTAGCCAAATAGACCTTCGGCTTTGATACCAGTTGTTAGAAAATTATATATTACGGAGCAATGGAACACATAAAATATTGCAGAGATATAAACATAGAAAACGCATAAAACAAGAGAGACACAGATATACGTGGTTCACCCAGTTTGGGCTACATCCACCCCGAACAGCCAGTCCTTCCTTTCTATTATCCAGCAAAATGAAGAGACACAACCTACAGCAGATCTGCTGTAATATCCTCTGTTTTCTCTCACAGTCTCACATCACTGCTTCTCGCTCGGAGAATACACATATATTACATAGACTCAATACAATGCCCTCATACAAAGAGAGGGGTTGCATTCTAGGGCAAAAAACCCTAAACTAAACATAAGTTCTACTGTTAGATCATCTGCCTAATGAACGGCCCATATTGACTAGAAATTACTATACTTTTACAAGGCAATTTTACATCTGCTTTTAGCTTCGGAGGGGCTCCCCAAAGGTCACAGTCGCCCCCCCTGAACCCCCCCTACAACGAATATTTTACGGGCGGCGTTGCCGCCACATTTCGAACTGGGGTCCAATGTGGCAATACCTTTGAATACAGAAGATAATCAGGCTCCACACCCAACATGGGGGTCATTTTGGCGTTGTTAGGCCACCCCTGAGGTGCCTCTTGGCTTTGCGCTCCTTGTTGGAAAACTTGATAAATCATGGTCGGTTGGTTGTAATTTTCGGTCCATGTGACGAGAGAAGTTTCCTTTGCACTCTAGAAAACCCAGAAATGGGATCTTCTATTTAATAAAAAAATCCCGATTTTATAGAAAGAAAACCCTAGAGTGTGTAATTCTCGTAAGTTTTTATTTTGATCCCTCTCAATTCTTAATAAATCTAGGGATATGTTAGATCATTTATATCAGATGATGTAATAGAGTAATGCAATTGTTTTGTTTCCAAGCCTAAGTGTTTTCTATATCTAAAGCTTCTTGAAACATTAATTATGATAAATCCTGCACTCAACGAAATTTAATTTTTTTTACCACTCTTAGCATTGTCACAATTTTCTTCATGCAACAACAATGTTGCAATCCAACTCAACGAGTCACATTAAACAATTTTCTCCAATGCCTAAATGTTTTCTATATCTAAAGTTTTTTTAAACATTAATTATGATAAATCTTGCACTCCATGAAATTTAATTTTTTTACCACTCATAACATTGTCACAACTTGCTTCATGAAAAACAATGATGTTGCAATCCAACTAAATGAGTCACATTAAACAATTTTCTCTTGTTAAAATAGCACAAACCCTCCAAATACATCATTGCACTAAGAGACCGAAGTCTTATTACATGTTGATTTTTGTGAGGTATTCTTTCAATATGATTGGTCCAAGTCATAATTTGTTTTCATGCAACAGAACAATTCATAAGTATTTTATAACTGTAAAAGTTACTGCCAACATATAACTTACCACTCTTGGCACATGATTCACATGGACCTATTGAAATGAGGTCATTCTCAAGTCACCATTCAATTCATGCAACAATAACTTTGTGACCAATCCATACGTATTTTGTGGCATAACTCATCGAGCTTTAGTTATGCTGCAATCCATCTCATTCACCAATTAAAAATAGCATAATTTGCTCCCATTAAAATAGCACAAACCCTCCAAACACATCACTAGAATACTAGCACTAAGAGACTCGAGTCTTGATTACATTTTGGCTTTTGTCAGGTATTCTTAAATGTGATCGATCATAATTTGTTATCATGCAACAACAATCAATCCATAAGTATTTTGAAGGAATTTACTTTATAAGTTTAACTTTGTTATGAATCCCAAAAGTAATGTGATACCATGTGAGTATGACCAAGCAATAAATTGATTGCCTTTTCATTGTTGAGACATAGATTCAATCTCCCCATGAACATGTTTCTCTCCTAACGTGGCCAATTTGTGCTATCTTGTGATATATGATTGTTAATTGAGCCTAAGGTAGTTTTTACTAAGATATTCTGCTTTGAAACTTTGAAACCTTGTTCAACCATAAGGTATCTAGCCCTGTGCTTATTGAATAGGAGATAGAGCCCTGTGTTAAATTAGCTTAGGCCCTCTTCATGATGTTCCAAGTCGTTTGTCTTGGTTTGCAAAGAAAATGGGCATTAGCTTATTGAAGGATGGTCTTTGCAATCATCTGGTTTAATGGATTTCAAGCAAATTTTCATGCTTGACATTGTATGGGCATTCCTTAATAGGTGTGCATTCCCAGTCCTATATATTTATAATCTATCAGTTTTGTGGGGGTCATTTTGGTGTTGTCAGGCCACCCATGAGGTGCCTCTTGGCTTTATGCTCCTTGTTGGAAAACTTGATAAATCATGGTTGGTTGGTTGTAATTTTTGGTCCATGTGACCAGAGCAGTTTCCTTTGCACTCTAGAAATCCAAGAAATGGGATCTTTTATTTAATAAAAATCCTGATTTTACAGAAAGAAATCCCTAGAGTGTAATTCTAGTAAGTTTTTATTTTGATCCCTCTCAATTCTTAATAAATCCAGGGATACATTAGATCATTTATACCAGATGATGTAATAGAATAATGCAAATTTTTTGTTTCCAAGCCTAAGTGTTTTATATATCTAAAGCTCCTTGAAACATTAATTATGATAAATCCTGCACTCAACAAAATTTAAATTTTTTTACCACTCTTAGCATTGTCACAATTTACTTCATGCAACAACAATGTTGTAATCCAACTCAACGAGTCACATTAAACAATTTGCTCCAATGCCTAAATGTTTTCTATATCTAAAGTTTTTTGAAACATTAATTATGATAAATCCTACACTCCATGAAATTTAATTTTTTTTACCACTCATAACATTGTCACAACTTGCTTCATGCAACAACGATGTTGCAATCCAACTAAATGAGTCACATTAAACAATTTGCTCCCATTAAAATAGCACAAACCCTCCAAATACATCACTGCACTAAGAGACTGAAGTCTTATTACATGTTTATTTTTGTGAGGTATCCTTTCAATATGATTGGTCCAAGTCATCATTTGTTTTCTTGCAACAGAACAATTCATAAGTATTTTATAACTGTAAAAGTAACTCCCAACATATAACTTACCACTCTTGGCACATGATTCACATGGACCTTTTGAAATGAGGTCTTTCTCAAGTCACCATTCAATTCATTCAACAATAACTTTGCTACCAATCCATATGTATTTTGTGGCATAACTCATCGAGATTTATCTATGCTACAATCCATCTCATTCACCAATTAAGAATAGCGTAATTTGCTCCCATTAAAATATCACAAACCCTCCAAACACATCACTAGAATACTAGCACTAAGAGACTCGAGTCTTGATTACATTTTGGCTTTTGTGAGGTATTCTTCAATGTGATTGATCATAATTTGTTATCATGCAACAATAAACAATCCATAAGTATTTTGAAGGAAATTACTTTATAAGTTTAACTCTTTATGAATCCCTGTGATACCATGTGAGTGTGACCAAGCAATAAATTGATTTTCTTTTCATTGTTGAGACATAGATTCAATCTCCCCAAGAACATGTTTCTCTGCTAACATGGCCAATTTGTGCTATCATGTGATATGTGATTGTTAATTGAGCCTAAGGTAGTGTAGAAATTCTCATTGTAGATTAAACTGATTATGAAATGTACTAAAGCAAAATACTTAATCTACTTCTACAATCAAACTTGCAGAAGCTTAATCAATTTTGAGCAAGATCAAACAGAACACATATAATAGAGAAGAAGATTCAATCACACGTGAAACACAGAAGAATACTCTGGGGAAAGCCTCAGCTAAAAACCCTTCTATCTGTATTATCATACAAGTGGAAATATCTCAGGATTACACAAATCTTTAGCTCTCAAGCTATCCGGCTCTTAGTACAATCCCTCACTGCTGCTCATAGACAAAATAGACAACACATATGCCTTCTCCTCTATCCTCCAAGCCTCCTATTTCCTTGTGCAGTTTCTCTTGGGTCCTCCAGTTGTAACCTGTGTGATTCTCATCTCACACATTGCTCTGACCTCTGTAGTAACTGCGCAATCCTCAAGGAATGAATTCCTTCTGCATGCAAGAGATATTCTCATAGGAATATTCTAGCAACTGATAGTACACTGTCCCTGCCTTTAATCTCAACTGGGTCTTTGTCTGAACTGACATGCATGAGTTATTTATGAGAGAATATTCAATTATCTGGAGAACAATAGTTGCATGCATGCATGCATTAACTGACTGAACTCACAATTAGTTCCACAAACTGTTTGGAACTAATTTAACTAGACTTAACTCAGTTAACTGAGCTAACTAATTACAACTCAAATACAACTCATCCTTATCTCCTTAATTAAGGGATAACTTCCTCAATCAAAGGGATAACTATTGCATGTCTTCATAAAGACTTCATGTTTGAATTTCACCAACTAATTAACTCAAGATGAATTAATTATTTTTCAAACAGCTGGTGAGACTAAATTCAAATTTTAATTCTCATTTTTAATTCAAGGACAAATTACAATTGGAATATATCCTGAAATGTTATCTATAGCAATGCTATTTTTAGCATTTCTTGTTGCTATTTTTAGCACTCCCTCTCAACAAGAAAGGGATTATCTGCCACCTTGATCCTATCTCTGTGGAACTCGAATTTACACCTTTGACAATGCCTTAGTCAAAATGTTAGCATCTTGCTCCTCGATCGAAATATACTGCAACAACATGATCCTCCTCGCACACAATCTCTAAGATGATGATGCCGAATGTCAATATGCTTGGACCTATCATGAAATACTGGATTCTCAGAGAGTTTGATACAACTCTGATTATCACAATAGATCACGGTTGGATCCATCCTCTTATCAAACAAACCAACTAGAATTTTCCACATCCAAATGGCCTCATATGTTGCCCGACTTGCAGCCATGTATTCATCCTCTGCTAAGCTAAGTTCAACTGACATCTGTTTCTTGCTGTATCAAGAAAATATAGTTAAACCAAGGTTGAAAATTCCTCCTGATGTGATCTTCTGATGTGATGGACTCCCTGCCCAATCTGGATCTATGAAACCCTGTAGCTTCACTCCCTCTGACCGTCTGTACCATAATCCAAACTGATATGTGCCTCTGAGGTATCTCAAAACATGCTTCGCTGCCTTTCAAAACAGCTTGGTAGGCTGAACCATAGCTTGACTCAACTAGTTCACTACAAAGCACAAATTTGGTCGTGTGTTCCCTAAATACACCAATGAACTCACAAGTTGTCGATACACAGTAGCTTCTACTACTTCTCCTGAAGTAGCATCCTCCTTCCTCCAGTTACCTGCTAGAGGATTCTTCATGGGCTTTCACTTCTCCACGTGGAATCCCCTGAGTGTCTCATTGGCATACTTTCCTTGAGACACAAACACTTCCCCATCCTTCTGACTCACTTCCATGCCTAGAAAGTAATGCATGAGACCCATGTCTTTTCATCTCGAACTCTCTTGCAAGGTCCTCCTTGCAAGACATGATCAATTGATCATCACTTGTCAATATCAGAACATTAACATAAAGAATAATGATCAACTGCTTACCTTCCACCATGATGTGGTATAAGTTTGCTTCCGCTTCACTCTTTGTGAAGCCTAACCCAGTGAAGTAGTTTTTGATCCTGGTGTACCAAGCACGAGGTGCTTGCTTCAGCCCATACAAAGCTCTCTTGAGTCGGCACATGCGACTCACGATCGAAGGTCTCAAATCCTCTTGGCTGCTTTATGTACACCTCTTCCTCAATCTTGCCATTGAGGAATGCAGTCTTCACATCCATCTGATGGATCTTCCAACCCATATGTGTTGATAGTGCCAACATCGATATGATAGATGAGTACCTTGCTACAGGAGCAAAAGTCTCATCATAGTCGATCCCCTCGACCTGTGAGAAACCACGAGCAGCAAACCTTGCCTGATGTTTCTCCACACTACCATCATCAGCATTCTTTACCTTGTAAAGCCAATGGGAACTCACAACTGACTTGTTTTCTGGTCTTGGAACCACATCCGAAACACTGTTCCGAACTATGGAGTCATACTCCTCTACCATAACATCAACCCAAACCGGCTACTGCACTACTTCCTCAAAGGAATATGGTTCAGTCTCTACACATTCCCCAACAAGGGCCACCTAACTAGTGTACGCTCATGTGTCCTCCTTTGTTTGCGCTGAGACAATGGGAACTCACAACTGACTTGTTTTCCGGAGATGGAACCACATCCCAAACATTGTTCCAAACTATGGAGTCATACTCCTCCACCATAGCATCAACCCAAACCAGCTATTGCACTGCTTCCTCAAAGGAAGATGGTTCGGTCTCTACACATTCCCCAACAAGGGCCATGTAACCAGTGTACCGCTCACGTGACCTCCTCTTTCTGCACTGAGAAGATGGCTCTCCCACATTCTCTCTTGCATCCATCAACAATTTGTCAGCCTCCCTTGTGCATTTCCGTCCCTCTCTAGAAGACTATGCATGAGTGGATGTCTCCACTCCTGGAACCTCTGCATGCGGCTACTCCGCATGAGTTTGAGGCTCCTCCTCCTTAGGAACCAAAAGTTTCTCCTCTACCTGCAACTTGAGTTCCCTCTCAAGGGAAACTTGCATGGCCTTTAGCTCATTGAACTTAAGATCTTTGTGAACCACTGTCCTATGACTGGTAGGCAAATACACCCAATAGTTGTGGGGAGTATCAGTGTACCCCACAAGTATCCCCAACTCTGTTTTCGGCTCTAGTTTCTTTCGGGCATCCTTGGTCACATGGCAATAAATCGATGAGCTAAAGATCTTGAAGTGATCCACTTCTGGTCTCTTCCTGGAGAAAGATTCCTTTGGTGTCTTCATCCCAAGTATGCGATGCGGACTTCTATTTTCCAAGTAAACCACTGTGTTGCATGCCTCAGCCCACAAATGAAGTGGTAGGCCTTGGTCATGCAACATCGCCCGAGCTGCCCCCACAATCATTCTGTTCTTCCTCTCAGACACCCCATTTTGTTGTGGGTTATGAGGTGTCTTCAAATCCCGTTTAATTCCTTCTGCAGCACATAAGTCCTTAAACTCTTGAGAGACATACTCTCCACCATTATCGCTTCGCAAGGCCCTGATTATTTCTCAACCAAAGCTTTGAACTCACAAAAATTTGAGAAGGTTTGATCCTTCTTTTGCATGAAATAGATCCAACATCTATGAGAAAAATCATTAATGAAAATCACATAATACCTTTGTTTAGCAGTGGAGGCTGTCGAGAATGGTCCACACACATTTGTATGAACTCGCTCCAAGATTGCTTTAGCTCGACTGTCTTGATCCTGAAAGGAATATTTTGCATACTTACCCAAGGTACAACCTTGGCATGTGTCCACTTGCTCAAGTTTACCTTTGGGAAGTCTAGTAGAAATCTGCTGCATTATCTTCAAGGCCCCATGATGCAAGTGGCCCAATTGTCTATGCCATAACTCGCCAATATCTTGGCTTTGCACCAATTTTGCTTTGGAAATCAATGCAGCACAGTCATCTACCTCCAGCTTATAGAGATTCTTCACTCGAATTCCGTTCCTCTTGGTCTGACCCGTGTCTATGTGTCTCAGGAACACCTTTCCTTTACTGAAGACTACATCATAACCTTTGTCTTCCAAAATTGCAACCGATACCAAGTTTTTTTTCAGTCCAGGCACATACTTTAAATCAGTCAGGGTGAGAGGAGCTCCATGCTCCCTCTGAAACACAATCGTACCTTCACCTGAAACACGGTACTTTCCATCATCGCCCATCTTGATGCGCATCTAGAGGTCTTCTCCTCCAAGGTACTGAATAAACTCTTATCGCCGGTCATGTGGAATGAGGCTTCATTGTCCAGGTACCAAACACAACCCACCATCAATGAAACCATGCATGCGATGAGGGTAAAATCCAATTTGAACTATGAGGCCAGTGCCTCACCATTTGATCCTTTCGAGGATCCCTTCTTGGATTTCTTCAATGGACAATTAGTTGCATAATGGCCCACCTCATGACAATAAAATCATCTCACTTTAGATTTGTCAATCTTTTTCCCACCATGGGAAGAACTCGATTTGGAATGGGAAGCCTTCCCTTTCCCTTTCCACGCCTTACTTGCTAAGGCTAGATTTTCTTCATCATCATGCTTAGATGAAGAACCATCTCTGGTGCTTCTCATGATCTCCTCCTGCATCAGATCCGACCACAGTCGTTCCCAATCTGGAAGTTTCTCTCTTCCATTCACTAAGTCCTGGTAGCTATGCCAACTCTTAGGAAGACCGAGGAGAGCAAGACTCACCATATCATCACCAGCTGTCGTGATTCCTACACTTCCATGAAGCTTATCTCTGTAGATGGTGAGATTGTTCATATATGTAGAGATCGTGTCACCTTTTTCACACTTGATTTTTTGAAGCTTGTCCGTCAGCACCAGCATCCTCTGGTCGTTGTTGTTCTGATATAGGTCCTTCAATGTCTTCCACACTGAAAACGGAGTCTCCTTCCCATGGAGACTCGAGACAATATGGTCTCGAACTTCCTCCAGAAGAATCCTCCTCGCTCTCGCCACACATTTCTTCCATTCCGTCAATTCTTGGGCATTAGCTGTTGTTGGCTTGGGGATTTCTTGATCAATGAAGTCCTTCAAACCATTGTCCTCTAATACCGCTTCCATGCAATCCTTCCATGCTATGTAATTCAAGCTGCCATCCAGGGCATACTCGAGTCTCAAGCCATTGAACGCCATTGGTGAACTTTGAGATGTGATAAGAAATTGATTTTGTACCTACAATCAAGAACTTCAAACTTCGAACTTCTCCCTTCTTTGTATACTGTTCTCCGCTTTGATCACCTTTGCTCCGATACCATGTAGAAATTCTCACTGTAGATTAAACTGATTATGCAATGTACTAAGCAAAATACTTAATCTACTTCTACAATCAAACTTGCGAAAGCTTAATCGACTTTGAGCAAGATCAAATAGAACACATATAACAGAGAAGAAGATTCAATCACACATGAAACACAGAATAATACTCTAGGGAAATCCTCAGCTAAAAACCCTGCTATTGTATTATCATACAAGTGGAAATATCTCACGATTACACAAAGCTTTAGCTCTCAAGCTATCCAGCTCTCAGTACAATCCCTCACTGCTACTCATAGACAGAATAGACAACACATATGCCTTCTCCTCTGTCCTCCAAGCCTCCTATTTCCTTGCTCAGTTTCTCCTGGGTCCTCCAGCTGTAACCTGTGTGATTATCACTTCACACACTGCTCTAACCTCTGTAGTAACTACACAATCCTCAAGGAATGAATTCCTTCTACATGCAAGAGATATTCTCATAGGAATATTCTAGCAACTGATAGTACATTGTCCTTGCCTTTAATATCAACTGGGTCTTTGTCTGAACTGACATGCAAGATTTATTTATGAGAAAATATTCAGTTATCTGGAGAACACTAGTTGTATGCATGCATGCATTAACTGACTAAACTCACAATTAGTTCCACAAACTATTTGGAACTAATTTAATTGGACTCAACTCAGTTAACTAAGCTAACTAATTACAACTCAAATACAACTCATCCTTATCTCCTTAATTAAGGGATAACTTCCTCAATCAAAGGGATACTTGTTGCATGTCTTCACAAAGACTTCATGTTTGAATTTCACCAACTAATTAACTCAAGATGAATTAATTAATTATTTTTCAAATAGTTGGTGAGACTAAATTCGAATTTTAATTCAAGGACAAACTAAAATTGGAATATATCCTGAAATGCTATCTATAGCAATGTTAATTTTAGCATTTCTTGTTGCTATTTTCAATAGGTAGTTTTTACTAAGATATTTTGCTTTGAAAACTTCGAAACCTTGTTCAACCATCAGGTATCCAGCCCTGTGCTTATCGAAGAGGAGTTAGAGCCCTATGTTAAAGTAGCTTAGGCCCTCTTCATGATGTTCCAAGTCGTTGGTCTGGGTTTGCAAAGAAAATGGGCATTAGCTTATCGATGGTTGGTCTTTGCAATCATCTGGTTTAATGGATTTCAAGCAAATTTTCATGCTTGACATTGTATGGGAATTCCTTAATAGGTCTGTGTTTGGTCAATTTAGTGAAGTCTAAATTGCAACTTTTAAATGTCAACCCGGGGCTCGTAAGCTGATGAAGTGAGGTGTACTATCTGTACTTAGATAGCCGTTTTCTAGTCTATTGTCGTTTTTAGTTTTTTTTGTTTGTTTTCAAATGTATCTTTCCTACTGTGATGTGATGGGAATGTAATAAAACAAGTGAAATGTGGATGATTGTGGTGATCTCTAAATGATTTCTCAGAACTTTAAAGAGTATTCTACAAGAAAGCTTGAACAACAATTGCAATAAAATCAACTCTTAAAGGAAAATAAAGACATCAAATAAAAGACTAATGACATCGGCCCAGTATCTCTGCTGCTGAATAAAAATGAAAATGAAATCTATATTAAATCCAACTAAAAGTAAGAACAACTATCTCACACTATTTCAACTCTTCAACTTAATCTTCTCTATGAAAAGATACCATGAAATGTTAAGCAATGTGAAATCTAAATGAAACTACATAAAAGACTAGTCACAATACTTTGACGTTCTCTTAACCTTTTGCCTTCCAACTGAATTTATCATGTAAGAAACAATTATGAATAAGTCAAGTAACGTGAGTTCTAAAGCAACTAAATCAAGCTATACTAATTGATATTTTGGCTCCCAATAAAGTTATTTGATTATGGAAAAGGAACCATCAATAGATGAACAACTTGATATCTAAGAGCAGAAAGTAAATATGCTAGTTAAAGAAATGACAGTAAGGAAAATCAAAACTGCAAAACAATGAAGGTCAGCAACATAGACAAGATGATCACGCATGTCACTAGTTATGAAAAGAAAAGAAGAAAAATTGTCCCGGGCTTGCCTAAGAAACCTGCATAACACACTGATCAGTCATGAACATAAAAGTGCAGAAATGTAAATCAACAGAAATGAAAGTTTATGTACAGCTAAAATACATGTTGAAAACGCAGAAATTTAAAAGACATCTGTACAGCTAATATACATGAAACGAGAAAAAGAAATGCAGGAAATTAAAGTTTACTGTACAGGACTTCAGCAAACAGGGGCCCTCTGCCTACTTCAGTCGGTTCAAGGAACAGTTATACGCTTAAATGAAAAACAGTCTTCTCATGTATTGACAACAAATGTAAAGTACAGTGGGGAGTTCAAAATTACATACAAAATGATTACAACAACGATTAACTCTACAACGTTCAAGGACACTTTATTTATAAGGAGAAAAGCAAACTACTTTAACGAGATCTATGTTATTCAACCAGCTGTTTAAAAACACGTGAATCCTCTGCGTCCCCGGATCTAGGTAACTGTCATCGTGCTCATTCAATCTGGGGAATATGGTTGTTGGATTCGTGCTTCTAGATTGTCTCCATGGCTGAGGATGATGCCACCTAGCTTCACATGCCCAAAAACAGAGCAACGCAGAGCCGTGCCACCGCTGAACACTTCTGTTGACCGGTATTTTCCTCCTCGTTGACCGCGGGCTTTTATGGTTGTTCTGGGTGATCTGGAGGGACACGTACCATGTCCTTGACCCCTGGAACTTGCCCATGTGGTTCATCTTCTCGGAGGACACCTGTAACATATCGTTTAATAAAACAGCTGTGGAATCCTGTGTTGGCTGCAGAAACCTGGATCAGCTGCGGAAACCTGTGTTGGCTGCGGAAACGCAGCACACTGAACCAAAATTCTAAACCAAACAACAGTCACTTAGCATAGTTAGAAAATCATGTAAAAAGTCCTAAAATACAATGATTTAATCAACTTGGTGGATGAAATGAGTGGGAAAAAGAGGAAATGAATGGGAAAAGAAGGCCGAGAGGGTGTGTAAGGAGGTACAGGTTCAAGGCTCTACATACCCCCACTGTGAAGGTGTTGCATGTCCTCATGCAACCAAAACTTAGTTCTTTTCCTCAATCCATGTGCTCTGATGCTTCTGCAAGAACATCCAACCTCCTTCTCTTTCTCCTTGATGCCAAAATGGTCCTTGGTTTCTTGACTAGACACCTGAACTTCAAATTAATCAATGCCCTGCTCAGCTTCTTGCACTTTTTCTTCAATTTTCTATTCTTCTTCTGCCACAGTCCTAAGTGAAGCATGGTATTGTCATGGACAATCTTGTCCACTTTACTTTGCTCTTTTAATGCTTCATTTTCTTGTTTAATGTGCCTGTTTAGGACTTCTAGCTCAAACACTTCCTGTTTTAAAGACTGCACTTGTGCATCAAGTGGCAAGGTAGTGATTGGTCCTGCAACTGATCGTTCCAAGGACTCTAAGTAGTTATATGCTTCTTGCTGGGTGGAATCTACCTCAGGTGTTTGTCTCGGCCTGAACTCAAATTCTTGAAAAGGAGGACTGTTTTCTCTTTCCAGCTGAAAAGGACTTTCCTCATGTGGAGGACTTGCCTCAATGTCTTGCTGAGCTGTACCTTTTTCAGGTGTTCCTTCACCTAAATCAATAAAGTGTGATTGTTTTTCTTGGGTCACTTTCTTTCCTTTGAGCCTACTGCTCCTCCTCACATGTGTACTAGTGCTCTCTTTCTGGGCACTCTGTTTTTCTTTTTGTTTCTTTGCTGAGGCAGCAGTTTGGAGGTGTGCTAACCTTTCGGCCAAAGTTTGAGATTCTTCTTCTACAGATGGTTCAGGGGATGGATATGTCTCTTGAATAGTTACTTTACCTTTGTCCTTTTTCTGCTTCTTATTTCTAGCTCCCTCTTCTTCTTCCTCATGAACAGTTTCCTGAGTGTCTACTGGAGGAAGGTCTTGAGCTGTAACATTTCTTTCTCTCCTCCTACTTCTTTTTGGGATTTTTGGGGAACTACTGGCAGAGGCTTCAGTCACTTCTTGGAAGTGATTTCTGATCAAAAACTTTTCCCAAGTATCGTTATTGTTTTTCAATTGATCCTCAATGAGAATTTTGATGAGCCCGTGATGGTAAAGGTGGGATTCAATATGGCCTACATGTTTCTGAACAGCAGAGCTCATTTTCTTTAGACTTGCTAGCAGAAAGTAAGGTAAATTAAGGGCATGGCCTTCCATAAAATTCATCATAATCCTTGCATGATACATATACATGGTGCCAAAACGACCCTCGCATGTAATAAACTTCTGAACAAGTAATAACAGCGCAGACCATTCCTCTTTAATTACATGCACAGGAATTCCACTTGACCATTTGCTTGCGGATGGTATGGAGTAGATTTTTTGTGCTTGATTTTGTATTCCTCCATCAGCTTCTCCATCAAGTTAGATGTAAATTGACTCCCTGATCTGTCACAATTTCTCTTGGGACACCAAAACGAGTAAAGATATCCTCAAAAAGAAATTGAACAACTGAATTTTCAGTGGCAGAAGGCAATGCCTTGGCTTCTACCCATTTAGTAACATAATCAGTGCAAACCAATATATACTTCTTTTGTCTAGATGGTGGATTAATAGGTCCAATGAAATCTAAAGCCCATTTTTCAAAGGGTTCGATGAGTACCTGTGGCTGTAATAGCATTTCATTTGAAAGAGTTGGTCTCCCAACTCTTTGGCAGCTGTCACACCTTCTAACATATTGTTTTGCATCTTTGAAGAGAGAAGGCCAATAATATCCTAAAGAAAGGATTTTATGGGCCGTCCTCTTATTAGCAAAGTGTCCACCGCACGGTTCATCATGACATGCCTTAAGGATGTCAGGCATTTCATCTTCCCGAACACATCTTCTGATCACACAATCTAGCCCTGTTTTGAACAATTCATTAGAAATCCATGAATACTTTGAACTCTCCTGAATGATTTTCCTTTTCTCATTAGGAAATAAGTGTGGAGGTAGCTTCCCTGTAACCAAATAGTTAGCAATATCTACATACCAAGGAGTTTTAGTGGTTACTGCAAACAAATATTCATCTGGAAACTTATCCTCTACAGGAGAATCTTCGTTAGTATTTTGGATTCTAGACAAGAAATCAGCTACTGTATTTTGTTTTCCTGGTCTATCTAACACAGTAATATTGAATTCTTGTAAAAGTAAAAGCCATCTTGTAACTCTGCCATTAGTAACAGGTTTGTTCATGAGATATCTAATTGCAGAATGATCAGTATGGACAAAAGTTTCATAGCCAGTTATGTAATGTCTAAACTTGTTAATTGCATGCACAACAGCTAAGAACTCTTTTTCAGTCACAGTATAATTTAACTTAGTGGGAGTCAAATTTTTACTGGTGTAGTAAATGGCATAAGGAACTAAATACTTTTGACCCAACAAAGCTCCTAGAGTGTATCTGAAGCATCTGTAGAAATATGGAAAGGAAGTTTCCAATTTGGCCCTCTCAAAATGGGTGCTTCAGATATTCTTGTTTTTAAAGTTTCAAATGCAGATTGACAGTCAGGATCCCAATTGAATTCACAGTCTTTTGTAAGTAATTTGAAGAGAAGAGATGCTATCTTGGTGAAGTTTTCAATAAATCTTCTATAATATCCAGTAAATCCAAGAAAACTTCTAACATCTTTTTGACAATTTGGAATAGGTAACTTGGAGATGACTTCAACTTTTGATCTATCAACTTTAATTCCATCTCCTGAAATATGATGTCCTAAAACAATCCCTTCAGTAAACATCATAAAACATTTTTCATGACTTAATGAAAGATTTGTTTCTTTACATCTTATAAGGACTTTTTCCAAATTTTCTAATGCCTCTTCAAATGAATTACCTGTTGGAAATAATACTGAGAGGGGGGGTGAATCAGTATTATCTAGCAATTTACCAAATCTTCCTTATTTGATCTTTTGAAATATTCTTGCATATCAGTACCATAAAACAATGAGCATGAATAAAGAAAATAGACAGTCACACCAAAGAACACAAGATGTAAGGTGGAAACCCAATGCGGGAGAAAAACACCTGCTGCAATATGTCTCTATCTTCTTTCAAGAAATTCTTTTTACAATGATTTTTGTACTGGTGCAGTCCTTTACCAGCACGCAGGCTGCAACCTGCAAAGAGCTACAACTCTTTCTCGTTTTCCAGTTTCTCCTGGAAGGAAGCTACAACCCCCTACTTCTTTTTCATGAAGAATCAAATGATCAACAAGTATACAACAGATACAGTCTACTACAGATATCAGATCAGTAATTACATAAACAACCCAGAACACCTTATGAACAGAAATATACAGTCAACAGATCATCTTAAGACAGGGACGCATATTTTCTTTCTGTGGCCTGCGACTGGACGCAGTATACCTTATGCTGTTCTGCGTGCAGACGCACTGTTCTTTTTGCTTTTCTGCGACCGACGCTCCCAGAAACACTATCGCGCCGCGTCTTTCGCTTCAGAGACGCACCCAATGCCACAGTCGTGCCGCGTCCTTTGCCTCAGAGACGCACCTGAGTCTTTACTGTACTACGTCCCGGCGCACTTTCCCTTCACTGAAACTGCGTCCCTTCAGATATAGAAGATAAGAGGACTTCAGAACCAACCCAAACACTCAGATCCACAGATCTGATCATGCGCCATATAGATCGTAGTCCATTAGAAGATTTGCCCTTATAGATTTGGACTAGATCACACCAAGAGATGTTCCATACGAAATGATGCTTAATCCAAATGAACTCCTTTGCTTTATATAGGCAAGCTTCTCCCCAAAACATGGAACAAAACCACGAGCCGACACCATAGAAACACAAAACCGTCGGCTAGATACCACACAAGAAACCCCCACGTGCTTTTCTCTGCCTTGAAATGTGTGCACTGGGCGGACGCACCTCCTGAACGGCTGGCCTGCGTCCCTGGACGCGGGTTCTGTATGGTATACCTGCGGGGACGCACTTGCTGAACATATTTCCTGCGTCCTTCTTGATTTATCACCTGAATGGGTTTGCCATCAAGGACAACACCTGAATCATAATGCCAACAATCTCCCCTTTGGACTTGATGGCAACCACATAATCTTCAGCTTCATTCTCCCCTTTGACATCAAGGGCAAAGGGTATGCTCCCCCTATGCTCATGCATCTCCAGATCTGTAACCAGAAATCCATCATGAAGGAGATAGAGACATATTGCAGCTATTTCCAAGATCTCCTTCTCCATAATGCCAACAATGCATTATGTGCTCCCCTGAGCCTATACCACCAATAGGAAGATGATCAACAGTAAGATGATGCATCAACAACCCCCAGCTTTTGCCTGAGGTATTCAAAAGTGTCCCTGGGCAATGGTTTGGTGAAAATATCAGCAACTTGTTCCTTAGAAGGAACATACTCCAACTTGACCTTCTGTTCAAGTACTTGTTCCCGGAGAAAATGGTACTTGATTGGTATGTGCTTGGTTTTTGAATGCATAACCGGATTCTTTGAGATGCTGATTGCACTTGTGTTGTCACATAAGATAGGGATTGGAGGAGTACAAGTGATTTGATAATCCTGCAAATTCTGCATCATCAAAGGAGTTGGGTGCAACAAGATGCAGCAGCAACATATTCCGCTTCAGCTGTAGACAAGGCAATTGAACTCTGTTTCTTGCTGAACCAAGATACCAGTCTGGGACCCATAAAGAATGCACCACCACTTGTGCTTTTCCTGTCATCCACGCTTCCGGCCCAATCTGCATCTGTATAAGCATGAAGAGTGAGATCTGTATCTCTAGGATACCATAGGCCATAATTTTGAGTCCCTTGAAGATATTTGAAGATTCTCTTCACTGCTTGAAGATGAGTCTCCTTTGGATTTGCCTGAAACCTTCCAACTATTCCAACTACATGCATGATGTCTGGTCGGGTACCTGTCAAATATAGTAGACTTCCAATCATAGATCTGTAGGTTGGTTGATGTACTGCTGCAGATTCGTCATTTGCACTGAGACTACATCCTGTGACCATGGGTGTACATACTGGTTTTGCATCTTCCATGCCATATTTCTTCAAAATCTGCTTGAGATACTTGGTTTGAGATAAAAGGATTCCTCCTTTCTTTTGTTGGATTTGCAAACCAAGAAGTATGTCAGTTCTCCTAGCAAGGACATCTCAAATTCTTTCTGCATGACCGAGGCAAAGCTTTGACTCATAGCTTCTTCATTACTGCCAAAAATAATGTCATCTACATACACAACAAGTATTAGTAATTTGTCATTTTCAACTTTTATATAAAGATTGCTATCTGCTGAACCTTTTGAAAAACCTTGTTGATGAAGATATTTGTCCAACCGGTAGTACCAAGCCCTTGGAGCTTGTTTGAGACCATAGAGAGCCTTTTTTAATTGGCATACAAGATTTGGATCGTTTCCAAGAATGAAACCATCTGGCTGTTCAATGTACACTTCTTCATCCAAGTCTCCATTCAGAAAGGCTGATTTCACATCCATTTGAAATACTTTGAAGTCCTGACAACTTGAGAGAGGAAGAAACATTCGGATGGCCTCAAGTCTTGCAACAGGAGCAAAAGTTTCTTCAAGTCTATTCCTTCTTGCTGTGCATACCCTTTACAAACAAGTCTGGCTTTGTTTCTAATTACTTCTCCATTTTCATTCAATTTATTTTTGAAAACCCATTTTGTTCCGATAACATTCTTATCCTTTGGTCTAGGAACCAGCTCCCAAGTGTTGTTCTTTTCGATTTGCTCAAGTTCTTCATCCATTGCTTTCACCCAACATTCATCTTTGCATGCCTCTTTCACATTTTGTGGTTCAGTAGAGGAGAGTAATGCCAAATAACTTGAAGCTTCTGCAACTGTTCTTCTAGTTTGTATACCTGCTTCTTTTTGTCCCATGATCTGAGATTCTGGATGGTTCTTTTGAACATATCTGGATGGAGTCTTTTCTTCTATTCTTGTTCTTTCTTCTGCTTCTTCGTGAGGTCCTTCTTGAGATTGTTCTTGCGGTTCTTCTTCATCATTCTGTCTTTGAGGGTAGCTTTCATCTTCTTCAATGTCTTCACGATGTATTTGCCTAGGAATGTATCCCTTCTCATCAACCACTACATCAATGCTGTCAACAATTCTGCCAAGTCTTTTATTGTAGCATTTGTATGCTTTGCTATGTGGAGAGTAGCCAAGAAGAATTCCTTCATCTGCTCTAGGATCAAGTTTGCCAAGCTGCTCCTCAGTATTCTTGATATAGCATTTGCTCCCAAAGATTTTGAAGTGCTTTACCGAAGGAGTTTTACCACTCCAGAGCTCATGAGGAGTTTGAGTGCTGTTCACTCGGACATTTGTCTTGTTGAGAATAATAACTGCCGCATGTGCAGCTTCACCCAGAAGGTTGCAGGAGTTCCTGATTCATCAAGCATAGCACGAGCCATTTGCTGGATTGTTCTGTTCATTCTTTCCACTACTCCATTTTGCTGAGGAGTTCTAGCTGTAGAAAATTCTCTCCTTATCCCATGTTCATCACAGAAATCGAAAAATTCATTTGAAGTAAATTCCCCACCTCTGTCAGATCTGAGGCACTTAATTTTGTGACCTGATTCATTTTCAGCCAAGGCTTTGAAGGTTTTGAATTTTTCGAATGCTTCATCTTTGTGCTTCATAAGACCTAACCAAACAAACCGGAGAAATCGTCAATAAATAATATCAAGTATTCCTCTCCTCTAGGTGTTCTTTTTCTGAATGGTCCACATACATCTGTATGTACTAGCTCAAGAGGCATGCTGGCTGATCCTTCTTTCTCTGGAAAGTTAGTTCTGGTTTGTTTTCCAAACTGACATGATCTGCATATGGTGTTGTCAGGAATTTTGATATCTGGAAGATCGCGAACTGCCTGATATTTGCAAGCTTTCCTTATTTGTGAGAAGCTTAGATGTCCCAACCTTCGATGCCATAACAGTGCTCTTCATCCTTGCTTAGATAGCATTGTTGTTGTCCTTCATCAAATATGTATAGATTATTTGGAGTTCTTTTACCTTTGAGAACTGTTTTACCTGTATCAAGATCACGAACAAGACACCCATTTGATCTGAATATAACCTCGGTTCTTTGATCACACATCTGGCTTACACTTAGAAGATTATGCTTTAGTCCATCAACAAACAAAACATTTCCAGCCTTAACATCTTCTTTTAAAGGAGCAATACCTTTTCCTTTTATAGTTGCAGGAGTATCATTTCCAAAAGAGACTTTCTTTCCCTTTTCTAAATTAGAATAAGATTCAAGTTTTTCTTTATCACCTGTCATATGCTTTGAACATCCACTGTCAATGTACCATAGATTTTCTTGTCCTTCTGCATAGAATGCTATCCCACATCTTTCTGTTTGAGGTTCCTTTATTTTCCATGTTTTGGTGCCTGAGTTTGGCTGCTGTGCCTTTCCCGAAACCTGCTGCAGAGGACTTCAAATCTTTCGGAAATGCTCTGCATTCAAAATCTTCATGTCCAAATTATTGCAAATAGAGCATTCAACTTCATTTTCAAGAGCTGAAAAATTGTTATAGGTCCTTTTTGTAATCCCTGTCATACTTCTTTGCTTTTGAGCTTCCCTAGTCATGATTGTTTTATACGCAACACATTGAGCTGCTTTGTGACCAAAGTTATGGCAAGAAAAGCATTGTCCATTGAAGAAGTTTCTGCGATTATTGAATCTACCAGCCAACTGATTGTAATTTCTATTTTCATCTATTCTTGAACCAAATTGGGAAGATTTTACCTGTGGCTGGTTGTGGCTTTTGTTCACCCTTAAGCTGGATTGCCCCTGATAGTTTCTGTTTGACGTTTGTCCCTGCTTTACCTGATGATCTTCCTTGTGCTCTTGCTCATTTCTTCTTGCTACATCAAGATAACTTTTTGAAGTAGATGCTTGAGAAGTTTCTCCATTATAGCCCAGACCTGTCTTATTTAGAGGAGACCGCTGCACACTGATAATCTCATTCAACGTTTCAGATCCTTTGACAAACTTGAGATTAATAGTTTTTGTTTTCTCAATTTCTTTTCTAAGACCAACAATTTCACCTTCTAATTTTTCAAGATGTTTTTCCTTTTCATCAATCTGAAATTGTAGAGTATCAATAATCATGTTCTTTCTTCTATACATCTCTTGAGTCTAGTAATTTCATCATAAAGGTTATCCACATCTACAGCATCCTCATAATCATCATCTTCAAATGCCATTAACAATCTATATTTGTTACCTTGTTCATCTTCATCACTGTTTGATAAGCCATCACTATCTTCATGGGTGTAGTAGCTTTTCTTATTTGCACTTTGTTTCTTGTTCCATCTAACTGATTCCTTTCCTTTATCCTTATAAGAGCATTTTGCAGCATAATGACCTACTCTTCCACAAGCAAAACATTTGAAAGGTAGCTTACCTCTGAACCTTCCAGAACCTCTTTGAAGATTTCTGACAAAATTTGATTCTTCTTCCTCTTCTTCTGGAACATGACTTGCTTCATAGTGATCTTCTTTGCCTGATGCTTTAAAAGCATCTTCCCTTCTGTCTGATGGACCTCCCTTTCTCATTTCATAAGCAGTTAGAATTCCATGCAGCTGAGACATAGTGAGAACACGGAGATTTTCCTTTTCTTCTACTGCAGATACTTTAGATTCAAACTTGGGGGATAAAGATCTTAGAATCTTTTGAACTACTATAGTCTCTTTTATTTCTTCACCCAAATTTTTCATACAATTAATAATCTCATCTACCCGAAGAAAATAATTAGCCACACTTTCATCATTATACATCTTGAGAGTCTCATATTGAATCCTGAGAGTTTGAAGTTTAGCTTCTTTTACCTGTTCATCTCCTTCATAGCTAGTGATCATTTTGTCCCATATCTCTTTTGCTGATTTGAAGTGCATGACCTTCATGAACTCTGTTTGAGATATACTTCCTAATAGAGTACTGACTGCTTTTGCATTTGTTTCATACTGCTTTTTCTCAGCTGGATCTGTAGGAGTAGCTGAAGGAAAGGCATAGCCTGATTCTACAATGTTCCAAACTTCTGTACCAAGAGATTGAAGATATGCAGTAACTCTTACCTTCCAATAATTGAAGTTTGTCCCATCGAAGACGGGTGGCCTGATTGATGCTTCTTTCTCGTAGTTGCTCATGATGAATGATCTACCTTCAAGCGATCAAGCTTTTCTGAAGGACCTGCTCTGATACCAATTGTTGGAAATAATACTGAGAGGGGGGGTGAATCAGTATTATCTAGCAATTTACCAAATCTTCCTTATTTGATCTTTTGAAATATTCTTGCATATCAGTACCATAAAACAATGAGCATGAATAAAGAAAATAGACAGTCACACCAAAGAACACAAGATGTAAGGTGGAAACCCAATGCGGGAGAAAAACCACCTGCTGCAATATGTCTCTATCTTCTTTCAAGAAATTCTTTTTACAATGATTTTTGTACTGGTGCAGTCCTTTACCAGCACGCAGGCTGCAACCTGCAAAGAGCTACAACTCTTTCTCGTTTTCCAGTTTCTCCTGGAAGGAAGCTACAACCCCCTACTTCTTTTTCATGAAGAATCAAATGATCAACAAGTATACAACAGATACAGTCTACTACAGATATCAGATCAGTAATTACATAAACAACCCAGAACACCTTATGAACAGAAATATACAGTCAACAGATCATCTTAAGACAGGGACGCATATTTTCTTTCTGTGGCCTGCGACTGGACGCAGTATACCTTATGCTGTTCTGCGTGCAGACGCACTGTTCCTTTTTGCTTTTCTGCGACCGACGCTCCCAGAAACACTATCGCGCCGCGTCTTTCGCTTCAGAGACGCACCCAATGCCACAGTCGCGCCGCGTCCTTTGCCTCAGAGACGCACCTGAGTCTTTACTGTACTGCGTCCCGGCGCACTTTCCCTTCACTGAAACTGCGTCCCTTCAGATATAGAAGATAAGAGGACTTCAGAACCAACCCAAACACTCAGATCCACAGATCTGATCATGCGCCATATAGATCGTAGTCCATTAGAAGATTTGCCCTTATAGATTTGGACTAGATCACACCAAGAGATGTTCCATACGAAATGATGCTTAATCCAAATGAACTCCTTTGCTTTATATAGGCAAGCTTCTCCCCAAAACGTGGAACAAAACCACGAGCCGACACCATAGAAACACAAAACCGTCGGCTAGATACCACACAAGAAACCCCCACGTGCTTTTCTCTACCTTGAAATGTGTGCACTGGGCGGACGCACCTCCTGAACGGCTGGCCTGCGTCCCTGGACGCGGGTTCTGTATGGTATACCTGCGGGGACGCACTTGCTGAACATATTTCCTGCGTCCTTCTTGATTTATCACCTGAATGGGTTTGCCATCAAGGACAACACCTGAATCATAATGCCAACATTACCATAAACTGTAAAATCATCCATATAGACCTCTACACAATCATGAATTAGATCAGAAAAGATTCCTAGTACTGCCCTTTGAAATGTTGCGGGTGCATTACATAATCCAAAAGGAAGTACTCGGTAAGCAAAAGTTCCCCAAGGACAGGTGAATGTGGTCTTGTCCTGATCTTCAGGTGCTACCTGAATTTGATTGTAACCACTAAAACCATCCAAGAATGAGAAATACTTTTTGCCTGCTAAAGTATCTAATACTTGATCAATAAAGGGTAAAGGAAAGTGATCCTTCAAAGTTGCCTTGTTCAATTCCCTGTAATCAATGCAAACCCTCCATTTACCATTCTTTTTAGGTACTATAACCAAAGGAGAAACCCACCGGCTATCTGAAATGGGGTAAATGAAGTTTACATTGAGTAACTTTTGGAGCTCTTCTTTCACTATCTCCCTAAGGTTTGGATTCATCCTTCTTTGAGGTTGTCTGATTGGTCTACTGTTTTCCTCAATGTAGATGTGATGAATGCAAGTCTTAGGATCAATACCTTTCATATCAGTATACTCCCATGCAAATGCAGTAGAATGTTTTTGTAAGATTTTGGTTAGCTTCCACTGTTGTGATTTTTCCAAGTTTCTGTTGATATTCAATGTTTTTCCTGGAAAAATCTCAATGGCAGAACTACCAAACTCTTCCATAGAGAAAAGAGACATTTGTCTAGATGATAGACACTCAATGTTAGAATCCAAATGAAATTGTGTGTGGTCATATTCTGAAGATGGTTCAAAGTTTTCTAATGTGTTCAGAATTTGACTATCTTCACTAATCTCAGAAATGGTAAAGACAGGTTGTATAGTATCTTCATCATCAACCCACTCATTATCTCCTATTTATGTAATTGATTTTTCTAGAGGATACAGATTGAACTTCTTTGTCGAATTACCATCAGAAATATACATATCCCCAGACCTACAACTTATGAAAGCATCAGCTGTGGCTAGCCAAGGTCTTCCTAAAATAAGAGGATGTCCTCCTAGATTACTCTTGGGAGTTAAAATCATGAAATCCACTGGATATTCCAAAGAGTCTAGGGAGACTGGAATGTCTTCTAATACACCATCTGGTTTAATAATTGATCGATCTGCAAGTTGCAATAAAGTAGGTGTAAAAAGAAGATTAAGAAGTTTTAGCTGTTCCATAGTCTGTCTACTCATGATGTTGATAGCAGCCCCTAAATCAATCAAAGTATTTGGTATTTCTACCCCATTGATATGTGTTTTGACAATTGGACTACCGGGATCTACATATTTCTGCATAGTAATTTTTCCCATCATGATATCTGCAATTTTCCCTACCAGGTGGATCCTTCTGGTATCTCTTGGTTTCCTTCCTGGTCTTTTAAGACTCAACTCCTTTATTGTTTTTGCTAGAATAGGAATCTCTTTAATGGCTTGTAACAAGGGAATCTTGATACAGACATTCTTCAATTCATCTAGAAAATTATAGTCAGGCAACAAATTTGTTTTTCCACTCCTTTGTCAATTTGTAATCTTTCAGGAAAAGGAGGTGTGGATAAAGATGCAGGTTGCTCAACTATGGGAGTCGTGGGGGTTAATTCTTTTTCTTTTTCTTTTTGAGTGTTTGGGTTTTGAAGAGATGCTTCAGAACCCTTATTGGCTTCAAGAGACTCTTCCTTAAAAATGCTTGCTTTTGAGCATTTATAGAAGGTTTATCTAGGACTCTACCTGATCTGAGTTGTACTTCATTGAGAGGAACAATCATATAGGTAGGAAATTGTTGACCTTCCATCATGTAAGCATTTTGAGGGTTTTTATTATTGGGGTTTGGCAATGGCTGAGAAGGAAGTTGATTTGACTTCTGTTGGAATGGAAGCAAGAGTTGAGAATTTGGATTCTGTTGAGAAGGTTGTTGTTGTTGTGGAAATGGCAATGATAGTTGTGGATTTTGATTTGGAAGTTGTGGAGCTTGTTGGTTTTGAAAAGATGGAGGATATTGGTAAAATTGAGCAAATCTCCCATAAGGATTTTGCATACCTTGTACCCATGATTGAAAAGGATTTTGAGGTTGGGACCAAGGTTGTTGCCAAGGATTCCAATTTGGTGGGGGTTGAAAATTCATAGAGTTGCTAAACCCTTGATTTTGTTGCCCCTGCCAAGGTCTCCTTGCAACAAAACAGAGAGATTCAATTGTATTTGGATCTTCTTGAAAGACAGCTTTGAGCCCAGGAATTGAAGGACAATCCTTGGTCTCATGATTCTCTGAACAAATTACACATGTTTCTACAACTTTTGCATCCAAGGGACATTCCCTTAGAGCATGTTTCTTCCTACACTTTGGGCAAAAGATGGCCAGAGCCTCAGCTTCTGCTTTCTTCTTATTGTGAATCTTAAGGGTGTC
The DNA here is from genome assembly GCA_031772625.1 of Pinus tabuliformis. Classification (NCBI taxonomy): domain Eukaryota; kingdom Viridiplantae; phylum Streptophyta; class Pinopsida; order Pinales; family Pinaceae; genus Pinus; species Pinus tabuliformis. Next base: position 766,155,071 of record CM062804.1, on the reverse strand, counting down.
TAGTTGCTCACTAAGACTCCCTAAGATATCAGTTTTGAATTCATCAAGCATGTTGCCAATCTCAGCCCTTCTTACCGATCCAGTTGCAGATTTATTTGCTCTGATGAGAGAAGGATCTCTAGGCCCTTTTAGAGTTTTAGATTTCCCCCTTGAGAGATGGACACATAGCTCTGCTATATCATTGAGTGAAAGTTGAGATATTCTCCCTTCCCCATCATGTTCAAAATATCTATCCATTCATCTCTAGTGGCTTTTAATAGAAGGGCTTTCAAGGTCTCCTCATCTAAGTTACTCATTTTTGCTCTTTTCAGGTTATATTGAAATCTTTCAAGTAACTCCTCCAAGTTTTCATCTTCTTTTTGCACCATTTTGAATACCTCATCCTTGTGATTGGTGGGCATACAATAGTCCAGGTACCTATCCAAAAATGTTTGTTTCATATCATTCCAAGACCTAATGGATTGAGTGAGTAATCCCATGAACCATTTCAAAGCTGCTCCTTTCAATGTTGAAGGAAACAATTTGAGTTTTTGAGAGTCTTCCAAATAATCATAAGTTCGACACACGACTTCAAACTCAAATAGAAATGTTTCAGGGTCCTCATTCCTTAACCCATGGAAGTTTGGGAGGACAGATGGTGAGATGTTTTTCATTGTGGCTCGAGAGTCCTCATCGACTATAGGAAATCCAAATGAGTTGTCTCCATCCCTATTTCCCCCAATGTTACCTCTACCTCCTCCATTGTTTCCTCCTCCTCCTCCTCTACCTCTACCTCTACCAAATCCAGTTGCTCCTTCCTCTGTCATGGTAGTTTCCCTGGAGACTTCAGAGTCTTCTGGTTCTTCTACTAAGGGTGTATGAGAAGGAATTTCTCCCTCTTCTTCAGATGATTCTACTTCTTCAATTACAATTTGTCTCTCTGTAGAAGGAAGGAAAGGATCTCTTTCTAGTTCAGATTCGATGGAAGGTGTGGGAGAGTCGACTCCTACCTCTTGAATTCCAGGAATCCTAGGGCTAGGAGTGTAAGTTGGAGATGATGGAGGTGTCTCTTGTCTATTCCTTGAAGTAGATGGACTTGTAAAAAATCGAACTCTTGGCTCTATCTAAAAACCTTCCCCTAGAATCTCTTGCTCTATGCATGTCATTTTTTATTTTTCTTCAAGTCGGGGTAATAATTCTCTTTCTGATCTTCCAGGTCACTCTAGGTGCAAGAAGAGAGCATACTCAAGAAACTATTAAACCAATAACTTTCTCTTTTCTGATCCTCCATATCACATTAAGTGCAAGAGGAGAGCATACTTTGAGAGGTTATCAATTTTCCTTCCTTGAATTTTTTTTTTTTTTTACAAATTGGCTACCTAATTTCACTTCCCTGGCAACGGTGCCAAAATGTTTGGTCAATTTAGTGAAGTCTAAATTGCAACTTTTAAATGTCAACCCGGGGCTCGTAAGCTGATGAAGTGAGGTGTACTATCTGTACTTAGATAACCGTTTTCTAGTCTTTTGTCGTTTTTAGTTTTTTTTGTTTGTTTTCAAATGTATCTTTCCTACTGTGATGTGATGGGAATGTAATAAAACAAGTGAAATGTGGATGATTGTGGTGATATCTAAATGATTTCTCAGAACTTTAAAGAGTATTCTACAAGAAAGCTTGAACAACAATTGCAATAAAATCAAACTCTTAAAGGAAAATAAAGACATCAAATAAAAGACTAATGACATCGGCCCAGTATCTCTGCTGCTGAATAAAAATGAAAATGAAATTTATATTAAATCCAACTAAAAGTAAGAACAACTATCTCACACTATTTCAACTCTTCAACTTAATCTTCTCTATGAAAAGATACCATGAAATGTTAAGCAATGTGAAATCTAAATGAAACTACATAAAAGACTAGTCACAATACTTTGACTTTCTCTTAACCTTTTGCCTTCCAACTGAATTTATCATGTAAGAAACAATTATGAATAAGTCAAGTAACATGAGTTCTAAAGCAACTAAATCAAGCTATACTAATTGATATTTTGGCTCCCAATAAAGTTATTTGATTATGGAAAAGGAACCATCAATAGATGAACAACTTGATATCTAAGAGCAGAAAGTAAATATGCTAGTTAAAGAAATGACAGTAAGGAAAATCAAAACTGCAAAACAATGAAGGTTAGCAACATAGACAAGATGATCACGCATGTCACTAGTTATGAATAGAAAAGAAGAAAAAATGCCCCGGGCTTGCCTAAGAAACCTGCATAACACACTGATCAGTCATGAACATAAAAGTGCAGAAATGTAAATCAACAGAAATCAAAGTTTATGTACAGCTAATATACATGTTGAAAACGCAACAATTTAAAAGACATCTGTATAGCTAATATACATGAAATGAGAAAAAGAAATGCAGGAAATTAAAGTTTACTGTATAGGACTTCAGCAAACAGGGGCCCTCTGCCTACTTCAGCCGGTTCAAGGAACAGTTATACGCTTAAATGCAAAACAGTCTTCTCATGTATTGACAGCAAATGTAAAGTACAGTGGGGAGTTCAAAATTACATACAAAATGATTACCACAACGATTAACTCTACAGCGTTCAAGGACACTTTATTTATAAGGAGAAAAGCAAACTACTTTAACGAGATCTATGCTATTCAACCAGTTGTTTAAAAACACGTGAATCCTCTGCGTCCCTGGATCTAGGTAACTGTCATCGTGCTCATTCAATCTGGGGAATATGGCTGTTGGATTCGTGCTTCTAGATTGTCTCCGTGGCTGAGGATGATGCCACCTAGCTTCACGTGTCCAAAAATAGAGCAACGCAGAGCCGTGCCACTGCTGAACACTTCTGTTGACCGGTATTTGCCTCCTTGTTGACCGCGGGCTTTTATGGCTGTTCTGGGTGATCTGGAGGGACACGTACCATGTCCTTGACCCCTGGAACTTGCCCATGTGGCTCATCTTCTCGGAGGACACCTGTAACATATCGTTTAATAAAACAGTTGCGGAATCCTGTGTTGGCTGCAGAAACCTGGATCAGCTGCGGAAACCTGTGTTGGCTGCGGAAACGCAGCACACTGAACCAAAATTCTAAACCAAACAACAGTCACTTAGCATAGTTAGAAAATCATGTAAAAAGTCCTAAAATACAATGATTTAATCAACTTGGTGGATGAAAAGAGTGGGAAAAAGAGGAAATGAATGGGAAAAGAAGGCTGAGAGGGTGTGTAAGGAGGTACAGGTTCAAGGCTCTACAGTCTACATTCCCAATCATATACATTTATAATCTGTTAATTTTGTGGGGGTCATTTTGGTGTTGTCAGGCCACCCCTAAGGTGCGTCTTGGCTTTGTGCTCCTTGTTGGAAAACTTGATAAATCATGGTTGGTTTGTTGTAATTTTTGGTCCATGTGACCAAAGCAGTTTCCTTTGCACTCTAGAAATCCCAGAAATGGGATCTTTTATTTAATAAAAATCTCGATTTTACAGAAAGAAAACCCTAGAGTGTGTAATTCTTGTAAGTTTTTATTTTGATCCCTCTAAATTCTTAATAAATCCAGGGATACGTTAGATCATTTATATCAGATGATGTAATAGAGTAATGCAATTTTTTTGTTTCCAAGCCTAAGTGTTTTCTATATCTAAAGTCCTGAAACATTAATTATGATAAATCCTGCACTCAACGAAATTTAATGTTTTTTACCACTCTTAGCATTGTCACAATTTGCTTCATGTAATAACAATGTTGCAATCCAAATCAACGAGTCACATTAAACAATTTGCTCCAATGCCTAAATGTTTTCTATATCTAAAGTTTTTTGAAACATTAATTATGATAAATCCTGCACTCCATGAAATTTAATTTTTTTTACCACTCGTAACATTGTCACAACTTGCTTCATGCAACAACAATGTTGCAATCCAACTCAATGAGTCACATTAAACAATTTGCTCCCATTAAAATAGCACAAACCCTCCAAATACATCACTACACTAAGAGACCGAAGTCTTATTACATGTTGATTTTTGTGAGGTATTCTTTTAATATGATTGGTCCAAGTCATAATTTGTTTTCATGCAATAGAACAATTCATAAGTATTTTATAACTGTAAAAGATACTGCCAACATATAACTTACCACTCTTAGCACATGATTCACATGGACTTGTTGAAATGAGGTCATTCTCAAGTCACCATTCAATTCATGCAACAATAACTTTGTGACCAATCCATACATATTTTGTGGCATAACTCATCGAGCTTTAGTTTTGTTGCAATCCATCTCATTCACCAATTAAAAATAGCATAATTTTCTCCCATTAAAATAGCACAAACGCTCCAAGCACATCACTGGAATACTAGCACTAAGAGACCTGAGTCTTGATTACATTTTGGCTTTTTTGAGGTATTCTTCAATGTGATTGGTCATAATTTGTTATCATGCAACAACAATCAATCCATAAGTATTTTGAAGGAAATTACGTTAGAAGTTTAAACTCTGTTATGAATTCCAAAAGCAATGTGATACCATGTGAGTGTCGGGTCCCCATAAAAAGTGTAACGGGTTGAATTTTATTTAATAAGAATGTCAAAGTATAAGAAGCCTTTTTAAGGGGGCAGCAAAGATTTGATTAAGTGTTTAGAGTCAATGAGAATGAGGCAGAGGGATTCAGAGGCCCACAACCAACATTTTGTCACTTGGGGAAACCAATGCCCTATGGTTATGCCATCTGCTCCTCCTCTGCTACCCAATCAAAGAAATGGTATGATTACGTCTATGGAATGATTACACATACATAATATGGGTTCCTTATAGCTCAAAAGGGGTTTAAATAATTTGAAACCTGGACAAACAGAGGAAAACCCACAATCTATACAAGACTGTGGAGACGAGCAGGAGGGGAAATTGGTTCTGTAAATAATTTGAAGGCTGGAAAAATAAGGAAAACCCACCCATCCATATATATATGGAGACATGGGACCGTGGAGAGGACTAATGGCACAAGAGCTAAGCAATACCAATTCCACTGAAGAAAAACCACAATTAAAAATTAAAGAACATGGACTTATGTCTGCTAACTGCAATGAAATCTTGTGTAGAATCCAGTGTTTTGGATGGGAAACTAACAGGCCTTCTCATGGACCCTGACTGACTGATTGTTCCTCTACATCACGCCATATCTGTGATCTCTGAGACATATGATGAACTCAAGAGGGATGGAAAGGAAATAAACTTGGTGTACATTGCAGCTGACAGGGACCAGGAAGTTATTAAGACTCTCAAGAGATATGGGCAGGAAGACCGTATTGATGAACGCCCTGATGTGAAGTGCTTCGAGAGGGCACTGGGGATTTTGCCCAAGGAATGGTTTGGTGTTCTCCTTGAGGCATCAGAAGTTCGTTTGGAGGTCCTGAATAATTACAGGTCTGGCATTTTTAGCCTTGCGTTTGTGGGCTTATAGTGTGGTTACGAGTTGCACCCCCAAGTGTGTGCAGGTAGTAAGTTAGAATGAAAATGAACAACATCAAATTACTAATATTGAAAGGGATGTTTAGACAAAGTAAGCAAGCATGTAATATAGTCATGTAACATTCCAGTGGCATGGATTCTCTCTGAGTTTCATTTGAGCTCAGTTTGTATATATCTGGTATATAGGTTGGATTGGGCAGGATTGGACAACTAGTTATAGGGGTTCCATTACAAACAAGTTGCTATTGGGAAAAAGGACAACGGACTGAATTTCATTGAAAAAGAGAATGAAGGTTGAAACATAACCCTCTTGGTGGGAACATCACACCAAAAAAAACATCTACATGAATGAAAATGGTTGCATTGTTACTGTTTACAATAATATGTTACATATTTATGGTGAATCACTCTCCACTTTGGGAAAACATATCCTATTATTTGTATCATGTGTTAGGGATAATAGTAAAAAGAAGAAAGGAATTATAATAATGTTATTAAAATCATTGGGAGGCTAATAGATTGTGAAAAGGTTATTAATAGAAAATAATAATTAGTTAGTTATAACCGTCTTACTTTTTACTAGTGGCATGGTCATGACGAAAAATGGCATAGAGATTGGAACTTGAAACACCATCTTTGAAGATTAAAAGACAATTTATGTTGGAAATGTTATAGACTCTGTGTATTAATTTGGCATAATTTAAGTGATTCTTTTTTAACTTCTAATTCTGAATGACATTTTGTTTACTAATTCTAATTTTCAATGATATTTTATATGGCACAATTCTTTTCAAATTTATGCTTTACCCCTTTACCCCTTTTTTTTTTCGAGTAACCTCTAATGCCATTGCTAATTTGCTTTTAATTAATTTTGGAAGATATAAAAAATTGCAATGGATTTCCGAGGAAAGGGATAGACTGGTTACGATATCCACTTCGGACCGTCCACGATAGATACGGAGTGGTTTTATGGATAAAATTAAATTTTATAATAGTTTGTTTAAAAAAAAATATTTTATTAACTTTATCAATAATTCTATCCGCGTAAAGAATATTCGGCGTGCATTTCTTACCTAACTAAAATTACAAATATTATTTTCAAGTTAAGAATATACCCTCTCATAAAATAACCTACACAGCTTAATATAAATAACAAAAGTTACAAGTACAATTACAATGCCTATAAGAAGGAAATTATATATTCCATACGTGTATTGGTTTAATTTTTTATTTTTAAGTTTTGTGTTATATTTGATCGAGATCAGGTTAGATAGGGAAGGGGAAAATGATTTTTCAGATTATGAGATATTGTTCTTAAAATTATAAAAGGATTAACTGAATCTAGACATCTTTTAAAAACAGTTTTTCCTGTACTCATTTTCTCCTTACCTAAAATGTTTACTGCAATTTGCTTTATATAATAACCCATCATTGCAATCCTATGGAGTTTTAAAATCGATGATGATCTTCTCATCTCTATCCTTTGCCATTTATTAAAAATCACTCACACTGCATCTTGTGACAACCTTAATTCCTATTAACAAAAGGCATTTTGATTTTGAGATAGAATTTATATTAACAAAAAGCATTTAATTTATATAGGTGAATCATGTTTATATACTTCTATTTATTTTTAAGTACTTTAAATTTGACTTTATATTAATTCATTTAAAAAACTCAAATCAGGTCCATTATTTATATTACTTCATCTAAAAAGGCTCAGAGCAAGCCCATAATATTGCAAGGAAAAAGAGCTCAGAGCAAGCCCATAATATTGCAAGGAAAAAGGAACCAAGCAGCACTTACAGCCCAAAGGGAAAATCATGGGATTAAAACCATGCCCATAGCTATCACTCTTTCAATCAATACTTAATTCAAAGAATCTTTCAATCAATCAAGACTTAATCCAAAGAAAAAAAGACGCACAGAAGCTCCGGAATATGGAAAGCCAATTCCAATAGATAAGAAATTTGGAGAAGTTTCAGGGCTCCGTGAGACTCAAATACTCAATCAAATATAGAGCAAATTTTGAGAAGTATCACAGCTCCGTGAGACTCTTAATGACTCAATCAAATATAGAGCACCTGTGTTCTGGGAACTATATTATGTTGCAGAGCAACTTCACATATTAGAAATTTTTTATTTGCTATTATAAATAAAATAAAAACTACCAATGAAGTCATGGTTCAGCTATGAAGAGATCCCTCCCACCCAAGTTCAATTACCCTGCATTCACTATTAGGTATTTTGGGCCAATTGCAAGTACGGAATGATTTTGACCTAGTTAAGATTTATTAGGCCTAGTTATCATGCTTCTTTTGAGCTTAAAGAAAGCATTTTTTGAACATTCCTTGCACTTAAAAAAGGAAAAATCACAAGAAATTTGAAATTGCATACTTGTAATCGCTCAAGAAAAAGAGGAAAAATTACCAACTAAGAACGTTTCGAGCCATGGAATAATCACAAAATGCCTTAAAATGGAGGCCAATTGGTTACGAACTTGTAGCATCAGACAAGAAAGATCTTCCGGAAGAAATAATAGCCACTTACATCTAAAGGACTTATAGATTTAAACAAGTTAAAAATATAATATTGTGTAGGTGCAGAGCCATAAAATGAATGAATCAAATCAGATAATTTCAAGATTTAGGATCAGAATTCCAAAACAGATAAACCGAACTATTAAATACGAACCAAAGCTGTGCAGATAATAGTAAAAACTTCTAAAATCAAGAACAAAGTGTTTTGTGGCTGATCTAGCTAAACTTATTAAAAATTGACGGTTGAAATTAAATGAGATAGTAATAAGATCATAAGAGTGCCTTGTAACAATATTTCTAACTAAATCTAGGCTTCTTTGGCAAATTTTACACGCAATCTAGCCATATATAATTAAAAAATGTGGAAAAATTGTTTAGCGGAGAGCTCGCACTGTGCGATGGACCAGACAAATGCGGAGGCAAATAATGAGACTGCAACGGATTTCTCTCGTGGCTTGTATTCTCTTCTTTGTGATATTCACTGTTCTCCCAGCTTTTGTTAGCCTTTCTATCTTGCATAATCCCCTCTGTAGCCAAAGATGGAATTTCCTGGAGCTCCCATAGAGTAGCGGCTAGTTTCCTCGCAAAAACAGCAACTCTGTTAGCCTGAACTCCAACAAGTGAAGACTGACGGGAGGAATTATATACCATCGCAGGCGACGTCTCGAACGTCCATGTCGGAACGGGCGTTCTCGAACCCCCTTGTTTCCTCACCATAATCATTTGCTTCAGCTTCACATTGTAGAAGAAACGAAGACGATGACGAACACCCTCTGTTCCGAACGTTTCCTCCCCTGCGGATGAACTCCTCAATGCTTCCCTTCTACCTTGCCATTCAAAAGATTCGCTTAATATGAACTCAACTTAATCACAACTCATCTCTAAAACTATTGCAAACCAGCTCAAACCATTCTTGTCAAAACACAATTCAGCTGAACAGTTTGGCTTTCTGGAGAACCGGCAGATCCATGACGCTGTTGCATCCGCACAGGAATGCATACCTTCAATCAAGACCTGCAACTTAGACGCCTGCCTCATGAAAATTGATCTCACCAAGGCATTTAACTGTCGATTGGGAACTAATGTGGATGATTCTGCACAAAATTGGCCCGGGTCCTCAATGCTAAATTGGATTAAAGCGTGTATTAAGACTGCCTCCCTTGCTATCTTGATTAATGGCTCTCCAACTGATTTTTTCCAAATCTCCAGAGGACTCAGACAAGGCTGCGCTTTGTCTTGTCTACTGTTCCTCATCATCATCGATGGTCTGTCCAAAAAACTAAGAAATGCTCGAGAACAAGGCCTCATTACTGTTTGCAGAATTGGAAACAGTCTCCCTCTCCCATTTAATGTTTGTGGACGACCTTCTCACAATGGGAAAATCTGACCCTTCTAAATGGCGGGTGATCTTCGACATCCTAAGAGACTTTGGAATCGCATTAAGCCTTCTCAGTGAACTAGTCAAAGTCTATTTTGTTATCAAGTGAGCCCGAAGCCGCAGGGACCATGGAGATTGCTAATGTCTTTGGGGTAAAATCCTCACATTTGGACGATGGCTTCACTTACTTGCGCTTCTTTCTCAAGCCTAACGGATACAACAACAAGGACGGGGACTGGCTACCGGAAAAAATTAGAAAACGACTCCACTTGTGGTCACATTGTTGGATCTCCTTGGGGGACGCTTCATTCTTGTCAAATATGTTCTGCATAGCTATCTACTGGATGCACATCTTCAGACTCCCTAAAGGAGTTATTCGTAATCTCAATGCCATTATCACTGGATTCATCATTCATATGGACTGGCACTCAACCGAATCGCAAATTTCACGTGGTCAGCTTGCATGTCATCAACCGTGTCAAACAGGGTGGATGGGGTCTATTGGATATTTTTCCCTTCAACTTGACACTTCACTAAAATTTTTTTGGAGAGTTGCCTCAAACACGGGCCTTTGGAACCAAATCATCAAGTCCAAATACTTCCAGAATAGAGACTTTATCGATTGGATTCGTGTTGGTGCACCGAATCCTCTCTACTGCGCGTTCTCATGGCGCAACTTTCTCCACATCAAGCACTGGCTCTTTGGCAACATAAAATGGGATGTCGGATCAGGTTCCACTCCAAAAATCGGTCTGGATTCCCTCTCCGGCCTAACAGGTCCACACCTATTATCCTTTCCGCTAATTAATTTATTGAATAATCATGGTTTCTCTGTGATACAAGACATTGAGAATGAAAATCTTTTTTCCTCCATATTTACACACTGGAAAGATGTTGAAGAGCTGGAAATCCCTGCTCCTCTGATCCAGGAATGGAAATCATATATCATTGATCTTAAACTATCAGGGATTGTACTATGCACAAAAGAGAACAGTCAGGGATTGTCCTATCCACAAAAGAGAACAGATTCACTTGTTGTGGCGGCTCACAACAAGATAGAGTTACAACATCTGATGCTTACAAGATAATCTACTAGCCTTCCAGGCACATTTTTCACCTCCCTTGGTTGGTTAGAAGCTAGAAATGGAACTTCCCTCTCAAAATCAAGTGTCTCTCTTGGTTGGTGGCTCATAACCAGATTTTGACTTAGAAAATACTCTCTAAGAGGGGCTTCCAGGAACCGGGACGATGTTGCCTCTGTCAATCAGCCGGAGAGGACATCAATCATTTCTTTATCTTCTGCCCCTTCGCCTCATCTGTCTGGACAAATGTGCTTTGAATGTCAAACTCCCCTGCAAACTGGGACTGCACAGACATCCTCTCCTACCTTGATTGTTAATCTGTGGATCATCCTCAACGCATATCGTTGGCTTTCTTCACCATCTCGGGAATCTCGGGAATCTGGAGATCCAGGAATGCCCTCATTTTTGAGAATGTGATACCTAACATCTTGCAAACCAGCTGCAACATATTTTCCTACTATCTTGAATACTCTCCTATCAAAAAATCGCCCCCTAAAAGCCCTTCTCCTCCCCGAAACATCTAGTCCTCCTATCCAGTCGGTTTTTTGATGGGGCCTCTTCGGATGGGGCATGGCGATCCAGTAGGTTTTTTTGATGGGGCCTCTTAGTTTGACTCTTGCGGATGGGGCATGGCTATCCATTTAAGCCTTGAGAGTCTCTACAAGTTTCACTGGCATTGTGGTATTGGATTTAAGCTATCCATTTAAGCCTTGAGGGTCTACGAGTTTCAGTGGCACTGTGGTATTGGATCTAATTCTCGCGCAGAACTCCTTGCTTTCTGGGTCTTACAAGTTTCACTGGCACTGTGGTATTGGATTTAGGCTATCCATTTAAGCCTCGAGGGTCTACGAGCTTCACTGGCACTGTGGTATTGGATCTAATTCTCGCGCAGAACTCTTTGCTTTTTGGTTCTTTTTCTATGCATCTCGGCTTGGCATTACAACTCCAAATCCATCTCGCGCAGAAGTCCTTGCTTTCTAGGTCCTTTTGTATGCATCTTGGCTTGGCATTACAACTCTCACTATTTTTGGGACTCCAAATCCATCGTTTGCGATTGTGGCTTGGCATTACAATTCTCACCATTTTTGGGTACTCCAAATCCATCATCGTCTGGGCAAACAATCGCAGCTCCTTGGACTCATCAAACCTCAACATCTAGAAATGCACAATCAAATCCCTGCTCCAGGGTTTCAACGCTGTCTCCATCCCTCACGTCTATCAGAGACAGAATGGTGAAGCAGATCGCCTCTCAAAGGAAGGTTGCAGCTCAGATAGTGATACGATTTTCTTCAAATGCTTTGCCTCTGGCTCTCTTCAGCGATCGGGACACATTCTGATCTAACTCGGTCTCTTTGTTTTGTACCTGTTTTTGCTCTTTGTTCGTCTTTTTGTGATTTAGGCACTACAATGGGACTGCTCTTACACTGCTTATAAATATAAGAGTATAGTCATCGAAGACTAGAAAACTGATTATAGTTTCCAGATTGTTTTTGCTTCATCCTCTGATGGTGAATCAGCGGATCCACATCCCCTGTTTTATTGTACTTTCTCATTATCAATTAATCTGAAAGTGTTTTTCGGGAAAAAAAACTCCATATTTGATGACTTCGCTCTGCAATCTTTAAACCAATTTTCTTCAGAGCTCAGACCTCGCTTAATCTTTACCCCATAATTAAGAGGAAAAGCTCAAAGCCGAAGCTTGTACTGTCCATTGAACTCCATTCTTTAGCAGAAACCTAGAATAAACTCGACAATCTTAAGCATTCTTTTATCATCTCATGAACTTTTGAGCTCTTATTAATAGAATTTCGCAACTTGAGAAACGATTCACGCCTACCTCGCTTCCCAGCCATATATGCAGGGTTATTGTTAGACAAAGGCTCGAATTTGGAAGAACTTACTTCGTTTTTAGCATAAACAATCAAAAGCTGCTCAGGTTAGCTCTTTTTTTCACCGACGGTAACTGAAACAATAACAACCTGGTCAAATTAACTCCTCTGCATAAAAAAATGTCAAAACACACCGCATATGGCTACGCCTCAAAACCTCAATGCTTCCCACATAATTAGGGGAGAGCCTTCTTCTATTGTTGTGCAGGGATCAATATTATTTATAGTATTGGTTCCACACATCCATTAAAAAATCATCATAAACCATAAAAAAAAAAAAAATATGCACATAAATAGTTTATATCAAGTTATATTATTAGATTCAAAATGGGCCTATATATTGATTGGACCAACAACTGTGAAACACCAAACCTTAACATTACAAGTTGACAAGACAATGACTAAAGTACCTCTAACTCTAAATTACCAAATAAGTCAAAATGCACTACAAAACATTCCATTGATTTCTATTCAAAAGTACACCTATCCCATCAAACAATCACCCACTACTTTCCACTGGAACAACACATCTCATTGCTCAGTAATATCTGCACAACAATAGGTGAAATGTGTGTCAGCGATATGTACATGTGTGTTTAACCATTCAACCTATTGAATACAATAAATGACAACATGACAACATTCAATTCAGAGGATGCAATACATGACACCAACCCTTTCAATTCAAATATTAAACATACTAGCCTTATCAATTTAGGAATTAAACACGGGAGAGCACAAGGATCAACCATGAAAGATTATTAGTCATTTGATCATGTACAAATCAATCTAGAACACACATTTGAATTTGGGAGATGGCAATCGATACCAATATTCCCTACCAATTAAATTCTAGATCAAAAAACTATAAAACATCAACTCTTACTTATTTTCATTTCAAACGATCATTCTACTCCTCAGTTGTTGGAGACATATAATCAAAGTGTTCAGACACTGTTACATTCATTTTATTCATCAACTACTTGAGACATACAACCACACTGTTACATTCATTATATTCATCAGTTGTTGGAGACATACAAACAAAGTGTGTGCACTCTGTTACATTCATTCTATTCATCAATTGCTAGAGACACAGGTTTGTTTTTGTTGAATAATGTTATTTTTGTTGAGAAACATGTTGAAGAAAGTGTAATTAGGTTCGGAATTTACAAATGTAATTTTGATCTTTGTACTTGTCAAGAAAAAAAATATATTATTTTTTGTGAATTATAAAAATGAGTTTCTTGCTCATTTCTTAGGAAAGTCAAAGAGTCAATGTCATGCTCTTCTTGAGCCTATATGTAATGTAAATGAGTCAACCTAGTGTCTAGATCAAAGCCCTTCAAGACAAGCACCATCCCCTTGAAGAAGGCAGCAAGCAAATGAATTAACTAGCACAGTCATGTCGGCTCAATAAAAGAAACAACCATTCACACTGTCATGTCAGCTCAAATGCATAGGCTGACCACTATATATATGCGGCTAGGGTCTACGCAAAAGGATAGGAACAAAACTCACATTCCTTTGAGGTTTCAGATGGCAGCTATAGGAAGGGTTTTGTATGCCATGGGAAGGTAATGTCAAAGTCTTTCCATAATGCAGGTTGGGTATATTTCGAGTGAATACCATTGCCTTGGTACCCTAGTTATAGTCACTATCTCTGCATACTTACACTCTCAGAATACTATCTCAGTACTGTTACAGTCTCGACTTAATTGAGATAAAGAGGACTTCGATGATACTACAGTAGCACTCTCTATCTCGCAGTGACATGTTTTGAGTATGATTTCATAGTGTCATGCATTAACTTGACATGTAATCTGGACACAGTCATGAATTCAGTCTCTGTCATGGATATGTTGAAGACATAGTTACAAAGTCTTGATCATGTAAAAGTTCTCGGTGCAGCTCTCATGAATACACACATATGGACCTCGTTGTTATGATGGTGATCGTGATGAAGGTGCAGAGATGATCTTAGTAAAGGCACAGTGGTGATCTCAATGAGCAGTCAAGGTGCAACAATAATGATCTTGGTAAAGCAGTAATGATGATGATGATCTCAGCAGTAAGAAGAGGATTGGTGTCTTGGTCTTGGAGTGGCTTGATAGGTCAAGGGTCATGGTCTTGGTATTCATCAATGAGAATCTCTATAAGAAGAATTATGTGTGGGTTTTCCTCTCCAAGAGGGAGAGGTTTTGGCCCTAGTAGAATGCCACTTCTTGTGTTCTTGTCTCTTTGTTTTGGTAGCAGTTTGATGAAGTAAACACACACACTCATAATAAGAAGAAGATCAAGATAAGATAAATAGTAAAAGCATTTCACAAATTGTTATCAAGTATAGAAGAATCTACCTAATGCTAATTTCACTAGATTCTTCAACATGGTATTAAAGCTAAGGTGTTGAAGTCAAATGAAGGGAAGCAAAAGAGACATACAAGGATCTGTCTTCAAGGATATATACAACAATCAGGTCATCAACAGTCATGGAGTATCAACTTTAGTAATTACAGTCATGCACTCAACCCATGCTCAATTTGATGAATATAGTTATTACATCAAGGCAGTTTCATTTATGAGATAGTCTATCTATACAGTGCCACCCAACAGTTCAGTTATGTTATTCATTAACAAGTTTGGGCTCTTAGTACATTGTCTCTCTACACAATGCACATAGACATCAATGTGCGGTGCCATACCTATATACTTGTCACAGTCTCGAATTCTGTCTGTGATTATGATCTTAATAACATGGTGCTCAGATCAGAACATAGTATCACTAACATTTCAACAATATGTTGAAGTCAAAAGTACCTCAAATGAATTGGGAATGTTGTGAAGCGGTCTTGGTGATGTCAAGACTATTGATGTCATGGTGCTAGAAGGCCTCCAAGGAACTCGTGCTAAAAGGATACTAATGATGGGAAGCTCAAGAAAAAGAAGCATCAAGGTGAAGATCTCCTCTTCACACACCAAGTAAGTATCTTTCAATTTTATAATCAGATTTGGTTAAATTATTTCATGATTGCAAGGGGATTTATAAATCGATTAGATAATCAAAAGTCCTTGCATAGAATAAGGAGGATTGTCATAATCCTCGTAGAAAAGAGAAATCATTGATATCTATGAAAAGGTCTATGAAGGTCCAACATTGTTTGAATCCATCAAGAGATTCATAGGATTCATATGATATCACTCAAAATTCCTCTCGTACCTAAATAACAGAAGATGAGACATAAAGAGAGATATATGAAATGCTAGATATACTCTTAGAAATTAAAGTAAAGAAGGTCACTTAGACCTACACAATAGTAAAGGTATCAAAGAATGAAGGAACAACTTCATGAGGATCTAGAAAAGATGATGAGAAGGTAGTCATCATTGATGAGCAAGGTAACAAAATATAAATAAACAAAGAAGGTTACCTCACCCGGCAATTTGTGGTCTCTATGCTAGATAGAGAAAGACAAGTTGCAATCTATAGGATAAAGGAATTCAACCCTGTGCAGAAAGGAAAAGCAAGGTTGGTCCTCAAGCAAAGGAAAAAATAAGTATAGTGAAGATTCAATGCTATAAAAATATTTTGGAAGCTCATATCACTGAAAGATGGAGGAAGCTAAAGAAAAGGGCCAAGGAAAGAGGGAGTATCAAATCTCTCCTATGAGTAAGATAGTATCCCTCACAAAAGGGTCTTATCATAAGCTCCTAAATCTTGTGTTATAAGATATGACAATGATAATAAGATGCACCATGGCATCATGGAAGCATTAGAAACAAGAGATCATGACATCACCATGGGAATCATGAAGGACAAAATCCATGGGAGACAAACATGTAGGGTATATAGCTCTTAGGAACCTTAGTGGACATTGAAGAAAAGAAAGGAGTCATCTAAGGCTCATCATACATCAAGTCAAAAATGAAACATCTGCCAATTAGGGATGTACAAGATCCTCAAAAATTCTCTAATGGAATCCTCATCATAGGGTTCACTAATCTAGAGAGGAATCAAGTGTTTCAACAAGAACTCCAACTTACGGAATCCATGATAACGGTGTGATGACATGAAGCAAATCAAGGGATTGAAGATCTCTTCAATCAAGGAAGCTGCTGGAAGAAGCCTAGATGACCTAAAGGTAAAATGAGGTATGTATGTGTGTATTTAATTTTATAATGTCATGTCGTATGGTTTCAGGTAATATAGATCATCACTTATCTTAAGAAGCGTGATCAAGAGAAAAGGATCTCCTCCTCTGAAAAGATGCAGAAAGGCATAAGTCACATTATATGAAATCAACATAATATGTCATCACATGAAACATGAGGTGGTTGACTATAATTAAGAAACAATGATTGAAAGATCCTAGGAATGGAATGTGTGAGGAAGGCAAAGATCGATATGCAACCCTGATGAAGGCGATCAACATCCAAAAGACCAAGAAGACTTGACTAGGAAATCTCCCGGAGAGATATGAAGGCTCGATAATGAAGACCCTTTGACAATGGATATATTTGGGAGGTGTGTCAATATGTATGCAGGATGCTGAAGGAAGATGTCATGATGAAGAGCCATCTCGTAAGGTATGATTTGATTTAATATGATGTTTTGATTTCTTGAGTAATATCTAGATGAGTTCATGTAGGGCTACTAGAACAAGACTTGTAAGAACAAGTACAACCAACATTCATGCGATGGACGGAAACTCCTGAAAGAAGCGTGGAGAGAAAAGAGGTAGCCATATGAAGAAAGTTCCATATGTATTCCAAGAAGGCTACTTTCCATGATGGAATAAGAAGGAAAGTGATCGATGGTTTTTGCCCTACAAGGAAGAAGCTCAACTAAATTTTCATGACATCAAGGAGAGAAGTTAATCAAGCAGATGAAGAACCCACGAAGAAGTTGTTGATGTATAAAAGAGTCCCTAGCTAAGAGGGAGCTCTGGCAGGTCCCTAATCAAGAGGGAGTTTGAATTAGATCATCCCTGATTACAAAGGAGTGACAATTGTGTTTTTCCATGTCATGTGTCATGCACTAGACTAGGACTAACAACCGTAAGTCTAGATGAAGGCCATGCATGGAAATGTAGACACATGATAGACACATCATTCTTGTCTTCACCTGGGAAGAAATAATGGAGGGTTGGGTAATCATCTGGCATCGATAATATTTTAGGATGTGTAGGGCATCTAAGATAAGAGTAGGCAAGAGGACCAATATTCTTTGAGGGTTGGGAACCCAAGATAAGAATAGTCCTAGAAGGTCATACTCAGTGAACACTCGAGTGGGTATGTACCTTGAGAGACAATGATGAAGGTGTCTATAAATCATTGGTCTCGCCAGCATTGTAGCTCATGGTCTCGTAGAGAGATGGAGTTGTTAGTCAAGGCCTTGCACTATGACAATGTTGATTGATATGATGCTATACAAATGGGATTACCAATCTGATTCTTCTTATGAGAAATTCTTCAAATTGAGAATAACAAAGTACCATTGTAAATACCTCCCTAGTTAAGAGGGAGTGTTGAAGAAAGTGTAACTAGGTTTGGAATTTACAAATGTAATTTTGATCTTTGTACTTGTCAAGAAAAAGAAATATTATTTTTTGTGAATTATAAGAATGAGTTTCTTGCTCATTTCTTAGGAAAGTCAAAGAGTCAATGTCATGCTCTTCTTGAGCCTATATGTAATGTAAATGAGTCAACCTAGTGTCTAAATCAAAGCCCTCCAACACAAGCACCATCCCCTTGAAGGAAGGAAGCAAATGAATTAACCAGTACAGTCATGTCAGCTCAATAAAAGACACAACCGTTCACACTGTCATGTCGGCTCAAATGCATAGGTTGGCCACTATATATAAGCAACTAGGGTCTACAAAAAAGGATAGGAACATAACTCGCATTCCTCTGAAGTTTCGGATGGCATCTACAGGAAGGGTTTCGTATGCCACATGAAGGTAATGTCGAAGTCTGTCCATAATGCAGGTTGGGTATATTTCGGGTGAATACCACTGCCTCGGCACCCTAGTTGCAGTCACTATCTCGACATACTTACACTCTCAGAATACTATCTCATTACTGTTATAGTCTCGGTTTAATTGAGACAAATACGACTTCGATGATCCTACAATAGCACTCTCTATCTCGCAGTGACATGTTTTGAGTATGATCTCACAGTGTCATGCATTAACTTGACATGTAATCTGGATGCAGTCATGAATTCAGTCTATGTCATGGATATGTTGAAGACATAGTTACAAAGTCTTGATCATGTAAAATTTCTCGGTGCAGCTTTCATGAATACACACATATAGACCTTGTTGTTATGATGGTGATCGCGACGAAGGTGCAGAGATGATCTCAGTAAAGGCACAATGGTGATCTCAACGAGTAGTCAAGGTGCAACAATAATGATCTTGACAAAGCAGTAATGATGATGATGATCTCAACAATAAGAATAGGATTGGTGTCTTGGTCTTGGAGTGGCTTGATAGGTAAAGGGTCATGGTCTTGGTATTTGTCAATGAGAATCTCTATAAGAAGAATTATGTGCGGGTTTCCCTATCCAAGAGGGAGAGGTTTTGGCCCTGGCAGAAAGCCACTTCTTGTGTTCTTGTCTCTTTGTTTTGGTAGCAGTTTGATTAAATAAACACACACATTCATAACAAGAAGAAGATCAAGATAAGATAAATGGTAAAATTCACAAATTGTTATCAAGTATAGAAGAATCTACCTAATCCTAATTGCCCTAGATTCTTCAACAAAACAAGGGTAAATTAAAGCCATTATAACTAATATCACTCGTTAAACAGATCACAAGATATGATTAGAGAAGTATTTATAAATGAATAACGATACCAATGTCTATTTATCACTTGTATATGCTTATTAGAAATTCTCTTTTAATTATTAGAATATCAAATTAAGACAAGATAACTACAAGATTGCAGGAGCATAACTACAAGGAATTAGACAAATGAGATGCAACAAATAATCATTTATTTCGTTATGAGGAATATTATGAGCAAGGTGTTTAAGAGCCTATATAATAGCCCGTAGACATTAAAATGCTATTTAATCATGATGATAATGTAGAGGTAGCAGATGACTTTATTTCCCTTGATTCCACTGGTCTGCTCATGATGGGGGAGGAAGAAGAAGTGTAGGAGGAGGAAGTGTACTTAAATTATGACCATCCCTTTAACATGTCCCCTACCCAGCTCAGAATGGTGTTTGATAATACCATGGCGGATGTGAGAAATAAATATGAGCTATGGCAAATATTGGATGCACCAAATTTGAGAAGGGAGAAGGCAACAAGGGGGCATGGAAATGCAAGAAGGGATGCACCTAAGGAGGTAGAAAAAAATTATAGAGGAGAGGAAGCACTAAAGGCCTATGATTTGAAAAGACTAGCTATTCCAATTAGAGAAGAACTGAAATAAGTGGAGCAACCCAGTTTAGTAACCAATTTCAATGCCACTGTAACCTCAAATCTGACCCCTGCAATTCAATATCAGACTACTATAATAGCAAAGAATATACTTTCACAGTTCTGTAGTGAAAGGATGATGAAGCAAAGAAGGAAACATATGATCCTTGAGATGGGTAATAAATAGTACATAAAATAAGGAAACATAAGATCCTGAAGATAGTGCTTCTAGGGAGTGCAAGAATGTGTTTATTCTTACAAGGAAATGAGGGACCTGGTTTCTGACATCATGATGGTTATGAAATTAGGGAGATTTACTAAATAAGGAAACATATAAATTTATAATCCTGAAGATGATGCATCCCAGAGTGTAGGATCATGTTTATTCTTTGAAGGAAATGAAGCAACTTGGAGGAGATTTGTGACCTCCTGAAGGGAATGGCCTAGGAACTTTATGAATTCAAAGAGAAAATTCTGAGGTCAGGTAGATTCACTACCTCTTAGGTTGATGTTTTTCATAATAGTGGCTTCAAAGGCGTGGCATGGATAAGGACATAGCCTGGAAGATGGCACAAGATATACAACACCTCTAGGATAAGTTGGATAATTTGGACCAGAAACGGACAGATCACAGTTCCGTTCAATTGATTTATGGACTATGATGAGCTTCTGCATATAAGGGGCAACATTGAAGGCATATAGTGCACCATTAGGTGTGGAAAACCCAAACTATGAGTGTTGTGAGAACATGCTATATTATCTTTGTTAAGGTCTGTCAAGGTCCTACATAAACTTGTCTTTACAATGTCTGGAAATCATATACCATGTGAATTAAATGTAACAAGTTGTATGGGTTCTAAGTTGAGAAAGAAAGTGTAGATTATGTTCTTTCATTTTGGTTGTTGAACATATCTGTATAGACAAATATATAAGGCTAAAGGTGTTTATGTTGAAAGTTGTGACCTACACTAATTTTATCATTGTATCATCAGAGGGGAGTTACCAGTGATCCCTATGAGATTGTGAAAGCCAGTCATGGTTTAAAGCTGAAAAGGAAAGTCAAATATAACCGACATCAATTTGTTACTTCCTCTTTATATAAACTCTAGGAGCTTTTTAGTTTATAGGGTATGTATTTGTAAGGAAAGATCTTATCCTGAATAGAAAGGATCTACCTTATTGTATTTTTTTAGTATTTAGAGGAACTATAATTAGATAGTATGATTTGTATAAGATAAGAAGTGAAAGAGGGAATTAGATGTCAACATATATTTTATATAGTTCATTTATAAGAATTAGGATAGAGTAGGAACAAGAACAAAAAGGAAAGAAGCCTCTTACCTGTATTTGACTTAGGCTTTGACTTGCAAGAACAAAAAGAACTAGAACTAAACCCTTAGACTTTTAGACTTTGAAAGGGAATAACTACATAAAGAGACTACAACTAAGAACCCTTACTATCTATAGCTCTTCCTGATAACTCGTATTTTTACCAACTAGGAATAAAATGAATGCCAAGAACAATGATTTGAGGACACAAAAAAATAATTGGGTTGAAGAAACTGTGTCATGTCAAAAAAGGAAGAAAAAAAACCAAAGTTATGGTTTAAAGATGAAAAGGAAAGTCAAATTTTAAGACTAATCGCAAGCAGATTACGACATTGATTAAATGTTTGGATAACAAAAAAAATCATCTAAGAATCATTAAAGAAGTTAAAATGCAAGAAAGGGTCAATGCCACTATAACCTCAAATCCAACCCCTGCAATTCAATATCAGACTACTATAATAGCAATGCTTCAGACCTGATATTTTTCGATAGTCTGCAATAGGTCATTATTGAGGAGAAGTAAGCTTTCAAGTGATTGAAAAAATACACTCCAATAATCAATAACATGAAGCAGACCTTAGAATATCCTCACATCCTAGACAAATCAATCAAATAAATCCCACAACCCTGAAAGAGAAATCTAGAAAGGATTTTATGTGTGAATCCTCACTATTTCTTTCTAGATTTCTTGTTTCCTTGTGTGAAATTAATTATTCCAAGCCTATTGTAGTATGAAATTTTATGTGTGAAAACCCTTCCAATTATGAGTTTTAGATCCGAGATGTATCCAGTTACAATATATAGATAAAGCACTGGTTGGTGTTGCTCATTGATTGCAAAGGGCAATGAACTACCTTGTTTTCTAATATAGTCTTTTAAAATCAGAATTTCGTGGTAAATCTACAGGTTGTTGCAGCCATGCCAAGAGTTTCTCTTGCAGATCGTACAAGGAACAAGAGGAGGTGAGGGGTGATGGGGGCCCAACTGCGATTGAGTTCATCATATGAGGATAGGGGTGGTGATGTGAATGCTCCCAATGCACCTAGTAATGTCATTGAAAAGGACATTTTGGTAGAAGATCATGCTATCCCACCATCAACCACAAAGCCACCTTCAACCACAGTGCAAGGTGCAAGTTAAAGAAAGAAAATCAGTGCCATCAAAGGCTGGACAAAGCAAGGCATGCTAGCTGCAATTGATGACATCGAGTTTAAGGGATATTCAATCCGTACCTCTATAAAAAAAACATGATATTGCTGCCTCTAACATACATTATTGGATAAATGGGTTGACTAATACAAAGCATAGAGGGCCTGTTACAGTTATGACTGAAGAGGAGGAGGACGAGGTGGTTGAGTGGTGTAAGGAGATGGCCCAATTGGGACATGGGTTAGAGCTTATACAACTTAAATCCACATTAGCTCAAATTTGTCAGGGGAGGCCAAACCCCTTCAAAGATGGGTTTCCTAGTAAATCATGGTGGAGTGGGTTTAAAAAAAGGCATCTAGACCTTGTGCTACATACAACTGAGGGCCTTAACAGAGACAGGGCTTTAAATCTACGCCTTGCAATTGTGTCCAAGTTCTATAACACTCTTTATGTTGCATATGAGAAACACTCATATGCCCCAGATCATATATGGAATTGTGATGAAACATGCTTACAAGCAAGAAAGAAATGTGGTATGCAGGTAATTGCCAAGAAAGGGAGCAAAAATGTGCTTAAGATTTTTCCTAAGAGCAGGGAGTGGATCACTATTCTTTGTTGTGTCAATGCAATTGGTTCTTCAATCCCAGGATTTTATCTATTCAAAGGTAAAACACAACTAAAAAACTATATACAGAACTGTGAACCAGGTGCATGCATGGTTGCACATCCCCATGCATGGATGACAAAGGAACTATTCCTGAATTGGCTTTGTCACTTTGTTGCATCTGTACCAGGTGGTGTCTTGCCTGAAAACAGACACCTACTGATTTTAGATGGCCATGGAAGCCACATGGTTGTGCAAACAATTGAGGAGGCCAACAATTTGGGCATTGACCTGTTAACATTGCCAGATCATACCACTCATAGATTGCAACCCCTTGATGTCAGCGTGTTTGGGCCTTTCAAGAACTATTTCAGGGTCAAGCGAGCTTCGTGGATGGAAAAGAATCCAAGGGTGGAAGTAAAGAGGTTTGAGCTAGTTGAGCTTGCAAGTAAAGCATTTAAAAGGGCTCTCACACCTTCTAATATCAAGGTTGGATTTAGGAGGACTAGTATATGGCCACTTAATGTTGATTCTCTTATGCATGATACTGGTTGTAGCCAAGCATTTTATGTGGAAGGTCAAGAAGCAAAGAACTTACAAGACCATGTTGATGGTCAAGAAGATGTTGTTGTTGTTGAAGGTATAATGTCCCTTTCTGAAGGGCACTTCTATGGTGATGATGATGAACATGTGAGTGAGACACAGTTTAGTCATGAACCAACTATCAATATCATGGAGGTTGTCACACCCATTGAACCACCGACCAATTCTTCATGTGATATTCCATATGAGGCAGTTGATCAAGTGAATGAAAATGCAAACTTGATTTCAAATGATAATGCAACAAGATTAAACAATGAGCAATTGAGCATGCCAACCCAAGTAAGCCCACCATCATGGTTGGTAGAGGCCATGATGAATATCAACACACATAATGTGTCTACCACCAATGAGGAAAGCATGGACATGCCTTCACAACCATCAGAGTTGAACATCAAAATTGTTCATTATTTTGTGGACAATGGGTCACTAGAAGAGGAGCCTATTCAGCATGAAGTACTTGAGGAAGACAAGAATGAGGGCCAATCAATTTTCCCGGAGGTTGAAAGCTAATTGTTAGGTCTTGAGGAGCATGGGACATCAAAGAAGAGAATACTTGGTGCATTCCTAAAGTTACCAATAGAGAGAGTGAAGGCCTCATCAAGGCACTCAACATCAGATTGTCTTCGTTTGGGGAGGAGTTCACAGTTGCTCACATCTGAAGATTATATGAATTTATTGTTTGAGTCTGAACGTAAAAAAAAATGAAATTCAGGAATCTAAAAAGAGAAAGAAGGAGTTGGCCAAGGAAAAGAGAGCTGCAAGGATTGCAGTAGCAGAAGCTCGAGAAAAGGAAAGGTTGGAAAGATAAAAAGAAAGGGAAGATAAGGAACATCATAAACAATTGGCAAGGCAAGAGAGGGAGGCAAGAAAGGTTCAACAATTGTTGGAAAAAGGAGGAGGGGTGACAAGCATGGAAGACTATGGTCCAAGCCAATTTGAGGCAAATAGGATGTTGTCCAACACGCTAGACCACATTGCAAAGCACACACCATCATACCAAGACCTGATTAACATCCAAGTCCCCTGCTATCAGCCAGGGGTTATGCCCACCTCTTATACCCCTACCAATGCAAGTTTAAATCCTAACTGTGTTTATATGACACCTGCACTCAGTGTTGGGGTTAGTAACACAAGTGGACACTTGGGCTACTCAGTCCCTCCATGGCTACAAGGAGGAAATTGGAGTCAAGCATATGGCAACATTTAGGCACATCCTAATCAACCAATCTTGGGTAGTCCACCATACTTGGGTCAGGCAAGCAACTCAACAATTTTGGGCAATGCAAGAAATGGAGGCCATCAAACATAGGGGTGGCATGACATAATTTTTGTAACCACATCAGAATGAAAATGTTGTAAGGATGAAATATGTTGATTGGTTTAACAGTAGAAGCTACACTTCTACACAGTTAAGGATTATATAGTTCATCAGATTGAGGAATGCAAATGATAAAAAAATACCATTCTCTTCTACACAGTTACATCCAATTTTACTTGATTTGAGAATGTTTGTTAATGGTCATTGTGATGATCAAGGAACAAAGGTAGATGAACAAAATTCAAGAATTTGAACTTTGTTGGGATAATATGATCTGTAGATAATTGAACTCTGTTTGGATAATTTGATCAAAGTTAGATAAACTGAATTCAAAAATCTGAACATTGTTGAATTTGAATTTGAATTCTAATCTGAAAAATATTTTTATTTCGATGTTAGGTTTTTATGCTTTTTTCAATCATCAAAATCTGCTCTTTTATTTAGAAAAAATCACTAACTCTAAAGCAATGAATAATTTAATTTAATGTTTTCCTTGGAAGCTTTAGTTTATGGTTTTTTTAGGAGTCAGTGACAACAACATTTTTAGGTATCTTATTACTAACCAGCTTTTCTAGTTTGAATCACCCAGTTCCATACAACATACAAGCCCTAAAGCTAATTCTAAGCACCTTCTCTAATGAATCTGCAAGCACTTTTCTCTGTTGCAATCACATATGGTGGTTGTATCTCCTCCTCACATAATTTTTTGGCCATGAAAAAATAGAGAGACTTCCAAACCTTTCTCTGGCACCATGAATATACAACTAACAACACAAATTTAAACCATTAGGGGAGGGACACCATTACCCAAATTGAAAAGAGGGAGGGAGGGACTAAAGACAGTGAAGAAAATCACATGTATTTAGGTAGCTTTTAAAATTTAAATCTAACAAACAAACAAACAAACTAACAACATTTTACTGCTAACAATTGCTAACAATTTAAATGTATTACACTGTTGACCACTGCTAACAATTTAAATGTATTATATAGCTAACAACTTTGTTCAACATTATACTGCTAACAATTGCTAACAAAAATTATGCATCATTCAATTACACTGGTAACATAATCATAATCCAATCAAGTACCAATCATAATCCAAACTACTGATAACATGTACCCGCCATACCCTCCATCACAAAAACCAGAAACTCTAACTCACTGAAGAAAATCGCATGTATTTAGGTAGTTTTTAAATTTAAATCTAACAAACAAACAAACAAGCTAACAACATTTTACTACTAACAATTTAAATGTATTATACTGCTGACAACTGCTAACAATTTAAATGTATTATATTGCTAACAACTACTAAAAAAATTTATGCATCATTCAATTACATTGGTAACATAATCATAATCCAATCAAGTACCAATCATAATCCAGACTACTGATAGCATGTACCTGCCATACCCTCCATCACAAAAACCAGAAACTCTAACTCACTGGAAAAAAATATGCCAACATAACCACACGACATCAACTACAAACCAGTACCATATCAACATGAAAAGAAAAACATTGCCCAAACAATCTCAGCAAGATCATAGCCAGGCCAATTAGCAACACCAACAGCCAAAAACGATGTTTACTTACAAAATTTCAATCAATACCATGATTTAACTCCGCCATACCCTCCATCACAAAAACCAGAAACTCTAACTCACTGAAAAAAATATACCAACATAACCACATGACATCAACTGCAAACCAGTACCATATCAACCTGAAAAGAAAAACACCGCCCAAACAATATCAACAAGATCATAGCCAGGCCAATTAGCAATACCAATATCCAAAAACCTATTTACTTACAAAATTTCAATCAAGACCATGATATACCTCCGCCATACCCTCCATCACAAAAACCAGAAAATTTAACTCACCAAAAAAATACCAACATAACCACACGACATCAACTACAAACTCGTACCATATCAACATGAAAAGAAAAACACCACCCAAATAATCTCATCAATATCGTAGTCAGGCCAATTAGCAAAACCAATAGCCAAAAACCCTGTTTACTTACAAAATTTCAATCAAGACCATGATTTACCTCTGCCATACCTCCATCACAAAAACCAGAAACTCTAACTCACTGAAAAAAAAAAAAAAAAAAAAAAATATATATATATATATATATACCAGCATAACCACACGACATCAACTGCAAACCAGTACCATATCAACCTGAAAAGAAAAACACCGCCCAAATAATCTCAACAAGATCGTATCCAGGCCAATTAGCAACACCAACATCAAAAAACCATGTTTACTTACAAAATTTCAATCAAGACCATGATTTACCTCTGCCATACCCTCCATCACAAAAACCAAAAACTCTAACTCACTGAAAAAAATATACCAACATAACCACACGACATCAAACACAAACCCCAAACCCCACAATTTACAGAGTCTTCATGCTTCAAACCAGGAGAACATATAGAGCCACACAGGAGAAAAAAATGGCATGGACAAATTCTCATTGATAATAAAGAGCCACATGAAAAAGGTAATATCTCACAGGCAGGACAAGAAATGGAAGGGTTGCTCTTACACTTACACTTACACTTACACACTAGGCCCTTTATTATCATTTTATTAGACAATTTACATTTATGCTTGGTGGCATGGAAAAATTCTCATGAAGCAAATATCATGCTCATATGTTTTTCATTGCGCATTGCATCCTTCATGCTTCAAACCCCAAAACCCCACAATTTACACAAAAACCCACAATTTACACAAAACCCACAATTTAGACAAGATGAAAGTGTTCAAAAACACAAGCAAATAAGCACAAAGGCACAATAATCCATCGAGTTAAATGTGTTTAAAAACAAAGGTAGATATAGGTTGGTAGGATAGTGTTCTACCTTCCAGGTCTCATTTCATCGGCTTCCTCCATGCTAGCGCGCCATAGGAACCCTAGATGCTCCATAAACTGTAGCTCCAACTGCAAATTACATAGTGACCTGCAAGACAGGCCTACCATGGGGTTAGACATCCAAAAACCTGCATAAAACAAACAAAAATATCCAGTATAGCTCAGAAAATTACCACAATACCTGATAAAACCCTTCGAAGCATGAAATCTCCATAACCAGCACCGAGCTAAGCTAAATCCACCACAGGGATGAACGCAGATGAATAACTAGGCCAATACACCATATGGGGAAGAGAAAATAACCCAATAAACCATACTAAACTCCAGATAACAACCTCACAACCTCTCGAACAAGCAGCAGAAAGACCCCATAACCCGCTATTTGCAAGGCCAAGGATAGGAATGGTTGCAAGCGACATGGCAGCAGCGCCACACAAGTACCCGGTACCAAAAACACATAAGAAGTAAAGCTCGAACAGAATAAGGCAGTTGTCAAAACAATGCTTGGACAAGTTACCATACCACTGACTTAACTCGCCCTAAATCGGTTGAACCAGTCACCACACACACGTGACAGGTGTTGCAGCAGGAGGATAGGTGTCGTACAACACCTCAGATGGTTGACATGGCATCAGTAGGTCTACGTTGGACCCATTCGCTCCCTCCCTTAGGGAAATTTCGTGCTCTTTTTAGCTCGAATTCAATCTCAGCCCTCATGTTCCCTCAACTTCACACCATTAAGACTGAAACAAAAGATTGGAATTTAGGCCAAGAACTTTGAAATATTTATAAAGCGTTGCCGCTTTGTAAAATCCAGTGACAATAAATATGAATATTTTTAAATATAAAGATGTAGAAATGTTGCAATGCCTTGTTTAACATTTTGTTTTATTATATAAAACTAAAAATAAAATAAAAAATCATAAAATTAATATTAATATTTATATGTATAATTTATAATGGATTATAATTAATAATTAAATTAGTTTAGATTTATTTTAACTTCGGATTTACTGAGTGCGAGAAGGATCAAATCACTTGAAATGTAAACTTCTTTTAGTGTGAAAAGAGATTTGATCTTTCTTGATACTCAATAGATCTAGAGTTAGGATGGATCTAGGCTAGTCTATAAATACACTTCATTACAATACCATTAACCATTATCATGGCTTACCAATACAATAGGTCCAAAAAATCATAACTCATTTCACACGACATTTTTTTAATTTATTAATTAAATTAAAAAATATCTCAACCTTTGATTTATAATTACTACTAAAAATATTCTATGGAGATCAAATTCCTACCGTTCACCTAATAATTATTGATAATTAAATTACAAATTACAAATTCTTACTTTAAAATAAATACACCTATCAATAGGAGAAGTTACAAAATTATGAAATGTAAATTGATTGATATCTATGTAATTTAGATTTTATCCAAAAAAAAATTCTATAAACCAAAAAACAAATCAAAATTTTATAAAATATTAAATAATATAAAAATGATTAAGCATTACTTCATAGGCTTATTAAAACCACTATAGATCTGTCTTTACTCCAAATCTATTAAGCGCATAGAGTGATCAAATCTGTAAAGATGCAAACTTCTTTTTTGAGTGCAAAACTCGAAAAATTTGACCTCTTGATAGATCCAAAGTTAAGATGGGATCTAGGCTAGTTTAATATTTTTTCTTGTCACATAAGAATACTATTGGCAAAACAATGAGTTTTCAAAATGAACCCAAACACTGTCAACATTAAATTGACTTTATGACCTCAATTTTGCCTAAACTAGGGTAAGAATGTTTATAAAGATATTTTATTATAATTTTTATATTTTAATTTAATTTTAAATAATTTGATCTTTCCAATTTTATTTTTAAATTTTTAATTTGGCCAAGTCAAAATGTTTACATAACACAATAATATGTATGTAAATTAAATTTTATCAAAAAAAAAATTACTATAAGATAATGAAAACATCAAAATTTTCATTTAAAATAAAAAATTGATAAAATATTAAATAATATAAAAATCATTAAATAAATGTGGTACCTTAATAATGTGTTTGTAAGAGTTACTTCATGGACTTATTTATTTACCAATCTAGATTCATCTTAACTTCAAATCTATCAAGCATCTAAGGGATCAAATCTCTCAAGGTGCAAACCTCTTTTTTTAGTGCAAAATTTGAAGAAGAGTTTGTATCTCTAGAGATTTGATGTCTCTCATGCTTGATATCTATATATATATATATATATTTATATATATATATATATATATATTCTTGTCACATAAGAATATTATTGGCAAAACCTGGAGGCCAAAAACTACCAATCATAATTGACTCTATGACCTCAATTTTTTTTTTATGGTAAGTTGGGTGGGTCCTTCTATTAATCAAAAGAAAAAATTTACATCAGTCTTTCATTTTTTTCCATGCGTCTTTGCGACAGGCTCAACTCGCCCCATGGGAAACTATATAATTTTGGCCGCTTATCTACAGACTAACAAGTCCAAAATTGAAACCTATACAACATAAAATGTTCTACAATATAATATGTACATATAAAAATATCACCAAAATATATACCAAAAACATGTACCAAAACAAATACCAGAACATCATATCAAAACATATACCAAAACACCATATCAAAGCATATACCAAAGCACCATATCAAAGCATGTACCAAAACAACATATCAAAGTTGTTTTACCTCAACCGGCAAATAAGGAAGGATACATAGCCCGCATCTGTTCCACCATCTCCCATGTAGCTTCATCAGGCCCAAAGTGCTTCCATTGCACTTTAACTTGCTCGATTGCTCGGTTCTGGAGCATGAGCACCTTTTTTTTCAATATACGTTGAGGCTCTGGTTGGAATTCTCCATCTGGTTCCACCTTCAATACAGACTATTCAATCACATGATCAACATATTTAACATACTTCTTAAGCAAAGATTCCTGGAAAACATCATGGAATTTTACTGTTGGAGGCAACGCAAGTCAATAAGCTACTAGTCTAATCCTCTCAATGATATTGAAGGGTCCACAAAATCGTGGTGCTAGCTTGGCACAAGATCCAATCCGCAAGGAGCTCTTCTTCGATTTGATGTGCAAGTACACTTGTTCCCTAACCTAGAACTCCTTGAACAACTTGTTCCTATCTGCATAAATCTTCTGCCTATCCTGTATTGCCTTTAGATTCTTCTTGATCACTTGCATTTCTTGTTCCATGTTTGTCAACATATCTAGTCCAATCAATACCCTGCTAACCAGATCAATCCAACTAATAGGAGTGTTACAACTCCGCCCATAAAATGCCTCAAAAGGACTCATCCTCAATGACTCTTGATACCCATTTTTGTATGCGAACTCTACAAAAGGGAGATACTCTTCCCACTTCCGTCGTTGATGCATCACATACATCCTCAACATGGCCTCCAATATCTTGTTGACCCTCTCTGTCTGTCCATTTGTCTACGGATTATAAGCTATGTTGAAGGCCAACTCTGTGCCCAAACCTACAAAAAAATCCTTCCAAAACTTGGAAGTGAACTTCACATCCCTACCTGACACAATCTTCTTTGGAACAACATGCAATCTAACCACATTGTTGGCGAGGTAAATCCCCTCTGCAGACAGAGGCGATCCCCACTAGCTCAGAATGGGTCTAGCAACAATCAAACAATGCTAAAACGCAGGTCCCTAATTGCAAATTAAAGGTAAATGATGAGAGCATACTTGGATTCCAACGCTAGTATTGTAAAAGAGTCGACGCCCTTGTTCCTTTGCTCCAGCCGGTTACAATCCCACGATCTCCATGAATGGACACCTGCACATGCAAAGAACAACACAAATACAAGCATAAAATCCAATAGATGCAATTATATATCGGTCAGAAAAGATATGACTCAAACATCATTACAATGAACTACAAGAGTGGAACCATAATGATAGTCATATATTATTGATAAACAACAAAGAAGAATACAACCATAGTTCTGACGTCAAATCCTCCTTTGGCTGGGTGATCAGCTACATATGCCTTGCAAAGCTTGTCGGGATTGGGAACAAGCCTCTCTCTCTTTGATTATGAATGCAAAGAAGACTCTTACATCAATCTCTTAGACTTCTGAAAGTATAATTCTCCCTATGTTCGAACTAGCTTGTCAAAGGCAATAGAACAAGCTTTTATAGATGGAGGAGAAGGAGATAAGATCAATCACACCATCTATGGGATTGGGTTTATCCTCAAAAAGCTATTATGGATAGAGGAAAGGGAGATAAGATTAATCATGACATCCATGGGATTGGCATTATCCTTAAAAAGCTTCATGAGTCGAAAGGAAAAAACCTTCGCGCGTGCGTTCGTTAAAAAGCTTTCCCAAACTCGGTTGGCGCGAGTATAGCTCTGAGACAGAGCACCAACTAGCACGCCCTCTTTGGAGGATTTCCCCCATTGGCGCGAGTAATACACTGTGGATCCGCGCTAATGGAAAAAGGGAACCTTTTAAGGATATTCTGCAGGAGATGTCTTCAAGGCATATGAAGTCCATAGTTAGGGGAACATAATGCAAGTGTTTTCAAGTTATGTCACTTCTCACAGGTCCCGGAATGAGTCCTCCAAAGTGCGGGAGAGGGGTAATAGGGACAGTGACAAATGGTGACAAATTACTGTGTAACAGATGCCCCTAAAGCATGAGGCCCGAGAGAGAGAGGGGTGAAATGCTTTACAAGAACACATGTAACTGAAAATGCTGCCATTGGAGAATCTGCATAGAGAGGTACAACTGATATCTCAAGTACATGATATATGTGGTATGGGCGCAGCCATCCATAACAGAGTACATAATAATCTAGATCCAAGGTATGGGCGCAGCCATCCGGTGAGGATCGATGAATAGACTCAGGCATGGTTGCAGCCATCCAGTGAATGAGTCATGTAATAATCACAATAATCCACAAAATCGCAGCCTGGATTCCAACAGACAAAATCCAGGGTCTTGCGTTCCATCTTGACCCGAACAAAAGTACAAGTTCTAGCATGTGAATACATGAGTTGAAGTTGAACATGCATGAACATCGTCTGATTACCAGTCAATAATGAAAACTGTTAACAGACGCGAGAGGTACCATCAATAATGACAATGGCCCTCAAGGTACTATAGGTACAATCTACGGCGTGTGAATCAGTGAGATGGCGTTGAACACCCGTAGAATCATTCGATCGGAGGCCAATGATGAAAACCTCACGTCGAACACGAAGAACCTGCCATTGAGGCATGCAGGCTCCAAGGCACCGGAAGGGAGTCTCTAGTTCAGCTTCCTCGATAATGAGCTGAAGTCGACAGGAAGTGACCTTGATCGAAGGTGGGCCATAGTGTTTCCCACATCATCGACACGAGACAGAGGAAGAATGTTGTGGTGAATCAGAATTATGTGAGCTATCAGAGGGAGGTTGTTATTCTGCAGAGGTTAACTTCTCTTGAACATATCGCCGGCACGAGAGTGGACTTGGCAGTATTTGACATCAATGGATCAAAGGTCATGGTGACGAGGCAATGAGCAAATGAGAGGTCAAACAAGATCACCCAAATCCACGGAGGCAAGTGAAAAACGAGATGAGATGTCCCCACCCATACATGAAAGCAGACAAGTGCCATGTTCAAGAGCAACATACTGCCGACACGACAATAATTATGGTTCCATTTTCCCCCACCATTTCTGGCAAGTACCCCAGTTATTTTTATTAACAAGCTTGACGGGGATAGCATATGCTTGTGAAGCATCATCTCGACGAAATCCAATGTCATCAGGTTTTAACGGGTCTGATAGAGGAAGAACTCGGCGTCTTTTCATGTTTAGAGAGTTTTAAAAGACAACAGAAAAGAAAACTCCAAGGGTGTCCTTTTTCGTAAAGTTGTGTCTCTCGAGCCCGAAAAAGTATAAAACAATGCTCGAAAGAACCGCCCGACGATTACGATCGAGGAGTACTTTTCATGTGTAGTGACTTTGACCTAAAAAAGTAGAAAAGCGACCGAAATCACGTTGTTTCATAACCATTAACGAGCCTGAAACGACAAGGACCCGACAATCTTTTCGTTTTTACACGGTCGGAAAAGAGTTTAAAGGCGACCGCCTCTTATTCACGTTTAACGAGTCAAGAGGGGTAACTCGGCGAGCTTTTCATGTTTTACGAGTTTGAAAAGAGCTTAAAGGAGACTCGTCCTAGAGGAACGAGTGGTATAAAGGGTAGCAACTGGTTCCGGTAATGGTGGAACTGCTCAAAACATGTAATGGTCAAGAGGCTGGCTAATAAAACCACTCATCGCTGCGGTTCCTTAGGAAAGGATAAACAACCAAGTGAGAGCATATGATCGGCCAAAGATATGGTGGTGATGGAATGAAACAACCAAGGCTCATCTAGCAAAACTTTAGCGGATAAAACGACAATCATGAGATGTAAAATCAGGTATGGGTTCATTTTTACACAAGCTTGAACCATGGAGAACTCTGCTTGGATTTGGTTTCATGTTTACACAAGCTTGAAACGAAAAACTATGCTTGTTATCAGTTCGCATGCCCCCAGCATAATAACGCAAATCGAGGTACATGCCCCCAAGCTTCATTGCATTCAACAAAGTGGATGGAATGAAGGTTCACTCTCGAGATCTAGGAAAGACTCGACTTGTATTTTACGAGATCTTAATCAAAAGACTCGATTTGGAAAGGGAGTTGTTTCATTTTTTAATGAGGTTGACGCAGTAAAAGAACTATCGTCATAACCCTTGTTTCATTTTTTAACGAGGTCGCCACAAGATCAAAACTATCCTCGGACACCTAGTTTCATTTTTTAAGGAGCTTGACACAGGAAAATGAACTATGCTCCGCCCAAACCTAGTTTCATTTTTTAAGGAGCTTGACATAGGAAAACGAACTATGCTCCGCCCAAACCTCATCACAATGAATAGGAAGTTGAGGCTCCCAAGAGTGCCACTCCCGATGGAAGGCCAACATCTTGGAAGTCAGGGCCCAATGCCCCCAGGACACTATGCACGACGGCGGCATCACTGGATCCAGGCATGGGATAAGTGGCCACGTAGTTGATCTGTGGTGGGGCAGATGCAACTGGTGGATGAAAACCAGGAGGGGATGACAACTGCACAGGAGGCACCCGGGGACGAACGAACGATAATTGATCGATAGTCACAATTTTGCCATCGTGTGGAAAGCAAACCACACGGAAAAGTGAAGAGACAAGGGTTCGCATGGCATAAACATAGTCACGACCAAGGATAAGACTGAAGTCTAAAGCACCTTGAGTAACCGATACGTCTATATAGACGGTTTTGCCTCCCAAAGTAATAGGGAACTTTGGAAGGATCCCTAATGGTTGACTAGTTCCTCCGTCAAAAGCCGTCAGATTCGGCGCGACTGGCACAAGCTGTGGGGAACCCAAAGCTTGCCAAGTAGTGGCAGGCATAAGACTGACAGATGCACCCTCATCCATAACAGTGACAGGTATCACTTTATTATAGGCGTGTACCGTGACCCAGAAAGGCACATGGGATGGAAGGCGGGAGGTGGTCAAACAACTCCAGTCGAAGGAAACGACTGAACTACTTGGTGGGAGAATCGTATGATTGCCCCCCTGCTCTAAAAGAACCGAAGCAGGACTCTCGGGAGCAGTTGGGAT
The DNA here is from genome assembly GCA_031772625.1 of Pinus tabuliformis. Lineage (NCBI taxonomy): Eukaryota > Viridiplantae > Streptophyta > Pinopsida > Pinales > Pinaceae > Pinus > Pinus tabuliformis. Next base: position 766,119,682 of record CM062804.1, on the reverse strand, counting down.
AGGAGAGTCATTTCTGGACTCAGGAGAATCTGAGGAGACGAGAAGAACATGGGAATGATGCTCTTCCGAAACAGAGTGGTCGACGGGTGGTGAACTCGAGTCGACACTCTTTCCGACCAATGGTTGGTCTGGAACAGGCTTGGCACAGCCAGGTTCGGGAAGAGGGGCCTGGACACGAGAAGAATTTGAATCAATCTCTTTGTCAACAGGGGGACGATCTGCGGCTGCAGAAAGACGTTGATAGCCAACGGGTAGTTGGGGTGAAGGAGCTGTAAGACTTTCCAAGACAACAGAGGCTTTATCCATGAGCGGACAAAGGTGAAGGGGATGATTGCCTTCACAAAGTCTACAAGGGATTCAAATCTTCCCTTTTCCCTTACCATTTCCAGCTAATAGAGTAACATCGCCGTGAGCTTCAGAGGACGATGAGGGGCGGGCCGGATCGTGAGACCATACTTCTAAGACCCTGGGAATGCCAGGACAATCACGCAAAAGATGGTCATCCTTGCATAATCTACAAGGAAATTTGACTTTCCGCGGAGGAGCAGAAGGTGGCCCGACTTGAGGTGGACTCGGAGGAGTAGTGGCACTTTTAGCCTCTCCCTTAGGAGACTTCTTCTTCTTCGTCTTCTTCTTCTTCTTCTTAGCCACCTGGTTACTCGAATCGAGACTTTCACCAGGCGAAGTAGAAGATGAGGACGTAGAAGCAGGCGAAGAAGGGGAGAGGTCCACCTTAGAATCAACATGATGTTGTTCAGGTGGAGGGACTGATTGACTAGAAGTTGAGACGACAGGGACCAAAGAGGTTGAGAACAACCAAACAGGCAACCCAACAGTTAACCCTGGGAGGGACAACGTTGCCATGTAAGGAGCACCAACATTCCCAAAAGGAGCGAAATGACCAGGGTTTCCGTTAGAGGGGATCCCTGGGTTGGTGAACCCCGGAAAGGTTGCCATCGAAAAAGAAGCCTACTCAAGCTAATGCAAACAAGATCTAATCGGGTAAATGTGAATCGTGGCCGAATAAATTTTAAGACAAAGGAACCGAACTTGACCTTTTCACTTTTTAAGAGTCGAGAAAAGGACAAAAAGATGACTCTAGTATCCTTCGAATTTTGAATGAGCCCGAAGTGACAAAATGCTCAGATGAGCCTTTTCTTTTAGGGAGTCCGAAAAGGATCAAAAGTGACTACTCTGGAGAACTAGGCAAAGGGTTTACCAAACAAATCCGTAAAACTGCATATACACCTTGGCAATCATATGAAAACCAAGGACTTTCCGTACGACAGTCAATCTTCCCGAATGTTGTGTTCGGTGTGTTACGGCTTGTAAGGCGGCAGACACGGCTTCCTGTGGATAAAGGATGATAACCTAGTGGGGTCTCCCCATATACTCGACAGTACGTGGGAGCACAAATCCGTGCTAGAACACTATTGAGTCACGAAAGGAGGAATCACCCAACCTTAATGTGAAACAACAGTGACTAGGTTTAACGACGCCGGAACACGTCTCTAGCCTAGACCTCTAGATGTATGCATTAAGTTCCAATGCGTTTTTAGATTCATTCAGTTCATTTTATGGTTGATTTTTGATTAGGTTTCAGTTTCCAGGTCTTGCCGTATGTAATCTCTCACAATTTCCTAAATGCAAGCTATATGCCAAAATATATCATTTCATTCCATGAACGCTAGCTACGAGAGAGTTGAGATCTTTCAATCAAACAAAATGATCATAAAACAATCAACAATGACTCTAATGCAGCTAATGGCAATAAACGAAACTTTTCTTTAAAGTCACTAATCGCTAATAACAATGAAAAGCTCTAATTTCCATTAACTAATGCAAAGCAAAAGAGATTGTTCGTTTTCTTTTTGATGGCAAAATGCACTAAACAAATTTTGAGAAACAATAACAAAGAGTAAAAAGACAAATTTCACTTAATGAAAACATAATCAAGTCCCTAAATACTAAGGCAGTCCCTCAAAACCAAGAGAAGATCTCAAAGACCTCAATGGGCAATGTAATCTAAGCCCAAAACGAAGCCAAGCGGAATCCAAGTGAAAAGAAGAGAATCACTCGAATAACACAATAAAAAGCTTTAACAATCACTGAACAAGTGCAAGAGAGTAACCAAAAAGTCGACTGGACCAACAGAAGGCCAAAACTCCTAAGGAAGGCTCGATGCACAAAGCCACTAGATGCCCTAGGGCTAAAACGTGAAATCGGTAGAAAAAAGCAAACACCCAAAGGGTAAAGGCCAAGAACCAGTCAAACAAGACTCTAACACACTCAAGTGATTGAGAGGAAGTATCTAGACACAAAAACCAAGCTTGGAAGGCTCAAAACAAGCAAACTCTAAAAGGTTCCCTGGGTCGGTGCAACTTTCAGGCTAAAAGTAGCGCCAATTATGGATTAGTGTGGGCTGTACATTGACAAGCGGCGCCAACTGGCACGACTGTCATGCAAAAAAGAGCGCCAATTGAGTTTGCTATGCTAAAATAGAAAACAAGCAATCCAAGACTAGGCCAACAGTACCCAGACAGACCAAGAAGCAAGAGACAACCAAAGAATCAACCCGGAAAGCTGACCAAGCAAGCAAAACAAAAAAACCAAAGAGGCAAGACAAAATCCAAGCTGTTTAGTTCATAAACCAAACCGAAGATTGACTGAAGTGGCGTTGATATACTTCGCTAATGCAAAGCAATAGTGTTTTGAAGGCTATCTGGCCGTACTTCAGGCTCCGTCTAAAGTTTACAAATCAAACAACAAGCTAGTTCCCCTGCGGAGTCGCCAAATTGTTGGCGAGGTAAATCCCCTCAGCGGACAGAGGCGATCCCCACTAGCCCAGAATGGGTCTAGCAACAATCAAACAATGCTAACACGCAGGTCCCTAATTGCAAATTAAAGGTAAATGATGAGAGCCTACTTGGATTCCAACGCTAGTATTGTAAAAGAGTCGACGCCCTCGTTCCTTTGCTCCGGCCGGTTACAATCCCCACGATCTCCGTGAATGGACACCTGCACATGCAAAGAACAACACAAATACAAGCATAAAATCCAATAGATGCAATTATATATCGGTCAGAAAAGATATAACTCAAACATCATTACAATGAACAAGAGTGGAACCATAATGATAGTCATTTATTATTGATAAACAACAAAGAAGAATACAACCATAGTTCTGACGTCAAATCCTCCTTTGGCTGGGTGATCAGCTACATATGCCTTGCAAAGCTTGTCGTGATTGGGAACAAGCCTCTCTCTCTTTGATTATGAATGCAAATAAGAGTCTTATAGCAATCTCTTAGACTTCTGAAAGTATAATTCTCCCTATGTTCGAACTAGCTTGTAAAAAGGCAACAGAACAAGCTTTTATAGATGGAGGAGAAGGAGATAAGATCAATCACACCATCTATGGGATTGGGTTTATCCTCAAAAAGCTATTATGGATAGAGGAAAGGGAGGTAAGATTAATCATGACATCCATGGGATTGGCATTATCCTTAAAAAGCTTCATGAGTCGAAAGGAAAAAACCTTCACGCGTGCGTTCGTTAAAAAGCTTTCCCAAACTCGATTGGCGCGAGTATAGCTCTGAGACAGAGTGCCAACTGGCGCGCCCTCTTTGGAGGATTTCCTCCATTGGCGTGAGTAATACACTATGGATCCGTGCTAATGGAAAAAGGGAACTTTTTAAGGATATTCTGCAGGAGATGTCTTCAGGGCATATGAAGTCCATACTTAGGGGAACGTAATGCAAGTTTTTTCAAGTTATGTCACTTCTCACAAGTCCCGGAATGAGTCCTCCAAAGTGCGGGAGAGGGGTAACAGGGACGGTGAAAAATGGTGAAAAATTACTGTGTAACACACATCTCTAATGAATACCTGTGCCACATTGCTAGTTGAGAATGTAGACTTCACTCAAATGAAGTGTGCAACCTTTGTTAACTTGTCCACAATGACCGTGATGGAATCATGCTACTTCACTGTCTTCGGCAATCCTGTGATAAAATCCATGGAAATAACCTCCCATTTCCACTTTGGAATCGCGATCGGTTGTAGCAGTCCACCTGGATATTTACACTCTTCTTTCACCACTGAAAATTGAAACACCTCGCCACAAACTCTGCTACATCCCTCTTCATATTTAGCCAATAGTAGAATCTCTTCACTGTTGTCAGTGTCTTTTGATAACCTGGGTGACTTGAATATGGTTTTGCATGAAACTCCCTCAAGATCACCTTCTTGAGCTCGCTGCTATTCGACACATTTATCCTATCTCGAAATCCGACCAATCCATCTGTTGTAAGACAATAATCCATACTCTGTGCACCTGTACCTGTACGTGTACGTGTACCTATGTCTGTACATGTACGGCCATCTATACCTGTACCACTACTTGTACCTATACCCACACCTATACATGTACCTGTAATATCACCTGTACCTATACCAGCATCCTGCCGCAACCTGTGCACAATCTCCATATACTTGACATCTTTCTGACTTGCTTGCAAGATCTTATCATGTAAGTCTATCCCATAGGAGCTCATAGCTACCAAGTGATGTACCTATACCCGTTTGTTGATAGTATCTACCACCCTATTCTCTTTACCTTTTATGTACCTGATCTCAAAATAAAACTCGTTAATCGTGGCCAACCATCTAGCCTGCCTGGTGTTCAAAATCGGCTGGTCAAACAAATACCTCAACCCAATATGGTCGCTCATCAGTACAAACCTTTTGCTAAGAAGACAGTGTCTCCACATCTTCAATGCATGTATAATCGTTGTTAACTCAAGATCATGTGTCAGGTAGTTCTGCCCATGCTCGTTTAGTTTCTGCGACTCATAACATACCACATGTCCATCCTGCATAAGGACTCCACCAAGCCCTCGCTTGCAAGCATCTGTTCGTACCACAAACTCTTTGTTCGGATCTGCAATCTGTAACATTAGTGCATGTGTCAAAAACTACTTAAGCTTCTCAAAGCTAGCCTCACACTCCTCTATCCATTCAAACTTCTTACCTTTCCTTTGCAATGATGTGATAGGATAAGAAATCTACGAGAAGTTCCTGATGAACCTCCTATAATAGCTTGCCAAACCCATGAAATATCTCACCTCATCCACACTCTTAGGAGCTAACCACTCCATGATGGCCCTTATATTCTCTGGATCTACTGCAATGTCTTACTTGGAGATAACATGCCCCAAGTAATGTACCTCAGTCTGAAAGAAACTACACTTGTTGAGCTTAACATACAACTGATGCTCTCTCAACAACCTCAACATTGTTGCTAAATGATCAACATGCTCTTCCTTACTTTTAGAATATACTAATATATTATCAATTAACACAATAACAAACTTATCCAAATATGGACGTGTTGATGGTGTTGGACCCGCCAACATGTCAGGGGATATCCCAGGTAAGAAGCCCCAACTAGACCTCAGACTGTTTGGTGTAGGAGTCCCAACAGTGGGTCATACGATATCGCCTCGACTACAGTTGTGTGCAGAGGTAAGTAGGATGTCCTTGTTGGTAGCAAGGGTGTGACTAGTGCAACAAGTCAAGGAAGGTGCATGAAGAGTTCTAACACACGGAAAGTGGGGTGAGTGCGCCCCTTGGAAACCTGTGAAAGCACGCGGCTAAGAAGGGAACACACGAGAAAAGATGCATCACAAACTGGAAGGCAGGTGAACCAACAATCCAAAGTGATGGTTAAACCAACATCACATCTCAGTAAGATTCATACATACATATATAGAAAGAGTCTATACATACATGCGTAAGCAAACAACTACATATATCATTAGAGTAACCAAGATAATTGAAATACAATAACGACATATGCATGAAACGTGTTAGCTCTATTATATTAAGAGGTGAAAGTTCCAATCATACAGTACAACCATGACGAACTAATAGTCCTGATAACGGAACGTTACAGTCACTGTTTTCTACTCCTCTAAAGAGATGTACTAGCTCTGCATTGTGGAGAAGTCAAGGCTCGTTACAATACACTCCAATCTTTCTCTAAGATACTCTTATCGGAAGCTTGGTTGCCCAAAAGCCCGTAAAATGAGTTATGAGGTTCTATAAATAGCAAAGGCTAGGGTGACCCTTGACATTCCCCCCCCTTTGTGACTGTTCACATACCCTCATGACTCTTCAACTACTCTATGACTGTTACATTCAACTATCGACACTTGGAATTTCACTTTACAAGATGTTACATACAAACTGCACATGTACCCATGTGAGGCAAAATAGGCTTGAGCAAGCCATGTAAGGCATCACTAAGACTCAGACAATTGTGGAAAGAACAACTCTTCGACATCCTCGTGATGGTCGACGGTGGTGAATTGATGCCAAGCTTGGTCGTTTGTGTACTCTATGGTAACATCTTTCTAGAAACGAAGTCTTTCCTCTATTGCATCCGGGTACACTGATTTGGCTCCATTTTCTAACTCATCCGATAACATGCACATCATCGTCTTGAGTGCAGTCGGCCCAGTGACATACTGATGCATAGTGTCTACACTGATCACCAAGTCTGCATTGGTGGCTATGCACATCAACTCATCAAAGTACATGTCCAGCTCCAGTCGGACTTGATTCTTTTTCTTTGCCTCGGTGAGTGTCCCAATGGATGGGATCGCATGCGCGCGCACAACAACATCCATGCTTTTGAACACCCATGCATGTGAAGCTTGCAAACTGGTGATGAGCTGCAGGAGTTCCTCATAGTTCCGAATCTGACTCCGGATGTGTGCCTTCAACTCTATCGCCTTGGGCTTCATCAACTTGGGCAAGTGTAACGGGGCTCCCTTGTATCTCATTGTCCATGTTTGCATGCAGTCGACAATAATGTGCAAATCTGACAAGATGTGTGCTCTCTTAGCACAGCGCTGCTGCCAACCGTTGAGATGGACAACTGACTTATGCATGGTGACAAATCTGGAATACAACATTCGCATGACTGTCTCAAGAGATGATACCTCATTCAGTATTGCTCTCTTCAACTCTACTCTGGCAGATGCTGTAACCTATTCTCCTCCCTGCTTGGTCGTTTGTAACTCCTTAGCCATTCGCTCGTTCTCTGTTATCAAGAAGTGAACACTCGAGCTGGTGGCTACGACATATGCTCTGGTAGCATCGACCAAATATGACCACTCATTCTTCAAATTGCGTAGGAGATGCGTGGACATCCAGAGTAGTCACTCTGCACGATTGCACAACTCCATGTTGTGACTCGTCGAATGATATGTTGTGCATCTCTGCTTCCAGATTGTCCTCAAGGATCTCAATATCTCCTTGATCTCTCAGGACTTGCTCTGCTTCCGGATTTGGTGAAGCTATTGGGTTGACCTCTTGGTTATAAGACATGAGGTCAATATCTTGTTCTGACTCTGGCTACTCCATCTCCGTATCCATCTGCTCAAGTATTTGTTCAATTTCTTGAGCGAAGTCCTGCTCCTGCGACTGCTCATCTTTTTTTGCTTTGTGCCAACTGCTCAGATGAGTCTACAACCTGTCTGGGCGCAGTTTCATCAATTTGTGCATGTTGCACCTCCTATTGTGTCTGTCCCTGTCGTGCTTCCTTCTCCTGTTTGCGCAGCTCTTGTTCTTCCTGGAGTTGTTTCTTCAACCCTTGCAACTCCTTCGTTGTTTCCTCCATCCTTTGTTTCTCTCTCTGCCTTTGCGCATTCCTCATGTTGCATTGTTGCCTCTTCGTCTCTATCTCCAAAGCTACTTTTAACACAAGTGGATTTGCTTTGAACTTGCATCTTTGTTTTTCCTATGCGCTGTTGACAACCTTTCTCTTGCCTTTGTCACGCGCAAGTACATTACTCTCTGCTACTGTGGATGATGCTGCTTCTCTATGATTTGCTAACCATTCCACAACTATGATGACCGATTCATTGAGCCTGGAGAAGCTGTGACAATATCTTCATGGGTCTTTATCAAGCCCATGGCATGCCCTTTGGATCCACGGAAATCACACTCTCGAGCATTGTTCTTTCACCAAGCAATGCGGGTCATACAAATTGAAACTCCTGGTGCCGAAAGTAAATCTTTTGAACTCATCGGTCTCGACATCAGCATGCTTAAGATTTCGTATCTCGTACAACTCGATCCACAATGGAAGAACGGGCCAGGTGCCTTCTTCTTCCAATGCAGTCTAGCTGATAGTCCTGTTGAGATGTGGTACAAAACTTCTTGCATGACGAGCTTGTCCATGGAAAACTTTGGTAAAACATGCGGAGGATTCTCTGCGTTGTACATCCGTATGAAGGTGCCAAGAGGTGAGGCATACTAATCCCCTATGTCGATCAATACCTCCATTGTTGTTTGCGACATGCAAGGTGGATCCTACTCAAATATCATCTTGTACACTAGGGTGACAAAATGGTCTGACAACTGTGTGATGACTCCGCAGAAGCTGCATTCGGAAAACAATATGCATGATGTCCATTCCCAATTCAATCCTGGGAACAACTGACGAGCACAGATTGCATCTAGAATGTATGCAGACATGTATATATTTGCTTGCTGACCTTTGGGTGGCTGTCGAGCTTCTGTTACCTGTTCCTTTAGCCTGTGAGCCAACATGTTGAACCAGTTGCATGGTCTGCCTTCATTGGCCAGTTGGTCCAACGCGATCACCCAACTCTGCAGGAAGGTCTTCGTGCTCTCTTGGTCGTATAAGCGACATGCGAAGATGACCAAGTACTGATATGCCTTCCGCAATATCTTCGTCTTGTAAACCTAGTTGGGTGTCATCCTGAACTTGGCTGGCTCCTTCACCTAGCTCTTCAAGATATCCCTGGAGTTTGCACTATTGCTGGGTCTGCTGAAGGGTGTCTCCATTATGATCACTAGTTGCGAAAAGTGGTACATCTGTTGATAGTCCTGTGCCCTGAATGTAGCAAGCTCTGTCCCGCTGACACTACTTAACACCATCATCTCGGGATCAATGTGCGAGACGATCCAATGTATCATGTCCGTGCATGGAAACGCGAGATACCTACATGCAATCTGGTACAAGCCAGACTTGTGAATATTCACATAGACCCTGTGGTCTTCTAGATCTTCCCCAAATGTGCCTGAGAATGTATCCTTGATTTCCTTCCATTTCAACTTGATGTCTTTTTCTATGAGAAACTTGGTGCCTTCGTAAATCGGCAAACTCATAGACACTTGCTCAACTGTATTTCTAGTTGCGCTTTAAACGATGTCCTTTGACTCTGCTCTTTTAGAGGCCATCGAACCTGCACTGTTGAGAGATGGGCAAACACCTGCAATACTTGGAGACATGGCGACATTCATGGCAAGCAATCTGTCAGTTGAAAACCAACGCAAACTCGAGGACTGACATGCAACATACCGGGAGACTGATGACAAGGATTGCATAATTTTCATCGGGAGGCTGGGAGACTGACTACCAGATTTGCATAAAGCACAGTCGGGACTATCGGGAGGCTGACTGGATGCTGGAATTGCGCAGTGCGCAATCCAAGCTAAGCTGTTGGGGCTGAGATTTCGCAATGCACACTTTCAGGCAGCAAGGCCTACAAGCCCAGGGACTGCATTTTGCAATTTTTTGGGCCAGCAGAGCACTGCCTCTCAGAAATGCGCAGAGCAAGCCTGGAGGACAGTCCCTGGCCAGATTTGCGCATTTTTTGGGAGGAAGGCAAAGCCTTCCCTCTCAGAAATGCGCAATGTTGTTCGGGCAAGGCGAGGTTTGGGTCAAGGTTGCCCAAACCTGCCAAAGGGTGACTGAAAACATGTGTAGTTTTGAATGCATGGCGAAATTGAGTGTAAGCGAGAGTGAATGATCATGCATGCAAACAATGAATGGAAGATTCAGAAAACAGGAAGACATGCATGTGTGTGAAGTGGGTCTTTGCAACGATGATCGTCGGTGCAAAAATAGTGTCATGCATGCGACAACAGTGAGATGCAAATGAAAACTGAAACAGTGCTTGTAACAGGCTAACATGCTTGGGCCTACTAATATTTTTTTCACTAGGGGCAGTTTTTGGCAAAGTGCCCATGAGGATGATAGTTAATGCATTTGAAAGGGATTTGCTCATATTCTAATTCTTGAATATGGCTCCATTCTTCAAGATTTATGTTTAGGGCATTCGGTAAACCTTCATTGAAGTTTACCTCAACATAGATGTAAGCACAAGAAAATTGACCTCCTTTTGGTTTTACTTTATCTAGATAGTGCCCCAACTTGTTCCTAATGTCTTTTAGGGCATCAAATCCCCAAAGATGAAGAGGGAGGTGTGGCAATCGAACCCACACTGACACAACAATGATCTCAAAATCTGGATTGAAATCAAAAGTCCATGGAGTGATAAAGAGGTCTCTAGACCCCATGAAATACGAACTTGATCTGAAAATCAAATCTCTTTCCATTTTATTGAGAAACAAAAAGACATAGAAGCCCCTTCCAACTGCAAAGAAATTTACCTGACCTTGAAGCTTGGGGACCCATTGTTCTGTGATCCAGGTTTCAACAACTTTTGGATTCAACCACAAGCCCATAAACTTATTGACCAACACATTTTCTGAGAGAGATAAAGCTCTCTTGCATGGATCAAAAGGAGAGAGTTCCACCGTAGGGATCACAGTTATTTTATTCACAAATTTTTCGGGGGGAGAAGAAGTCCCCTAAGGTTTTTATGCCTGCAGCAGGGCTCTGAATGCTACCTCCTCCTCCATGGCAAAATGAACATATAGCTCTAGCAAAGAGAAAACATGATCAATAGCAGAAATGAGTGGAGCTATGGGTTTGGGGGGTCTCAAAGTAGCGGAGTCGCCCCCAACACAACAATCCACGCATTTGCGGTGTCAACATCCAAACGGGCTTGAAGCTTGCTCTGGACCTACATGAAAACCTTTGGCAAGAAGGCATATTTTGCAGAAAACATTTTCTCCAGTTTGAATACATGTGTTTTCAATGCTAAATATTTGAGTCCATTTTCATAGTTAAAGTCGAGGTAGATGAAAATAAGTAGTAGGTAGTCTTTGAGGTTGCTTCCATTATGAGGATCCATTTGAGCACGGATTCTTATTCAAGGGATTTAGCTATTTTTGGATAAGAAGAACTCAAAGAAAGGTTTACCAAGTTTTTAAAATCATGGAAATAGGAGAATAAGAATCAATGCCACTTGATGATTTGAACCTATCATCTCTTAGGAAGGATATTCTTAACCATTAAACATACTCAAACTATATCCAAAAAAATTGTACTTATAAAAATATATAACCCCTCCAATTATTTGTTTATCTTATAAATACATAATATTATTTAACCCTACTACATTGTTTTTATTATCAGTGATATAATTTTCTAATTTTAATTTTAAAAAATATATCTCACATATTTTTTTATACATTGTTTTTATTATCAGTGATATAATTTTCTAATTTTAATTTTAAAAAATATATCTCACATATTTTTTTATACATTCTGGACGTATGTCTTTTGATTAATTTTATAATGCTAAACGTATGTCTTTTGATTAATTTTTTAAAACAAAAACATTGTTTTCCCGTTCCAAAACCGACTCTTTATAATATTTTAATGAAAAATTGAAGATTTAAAAAATTGCAGTGGGATTTCCCAAGAAAGGGATCGAGTGGTTACGAATCCCAATTGGGACAGTCCATGACAGATACTCGTACTACGGAGTGGTTCGTAGGGATAAAATAAAATTTTGTATGTAACAGTTTTGTTTAAAAAAAATAATTTATTAACTTTATCAATAATTCTATCCGCATAAAGAATATTCGGCGCACATTTCTTACCCAAGTAACTAAAAGTACAAATTTTATTTTCAAGTTAAGAATATTCCCTCTCATAAAATAACCTACACAGCTTAATATAAATAATAAAATTTAAAACTAGAATTACAATGGCTATAAAAGGAAATTATATATTCCAAATTAATTCTTTAATTTTTTTGAAATTTTGTATTATATTTGGATCGAGATTAGGTTAGATATGGAAGGGGAAAATGATTTTCCTGGAAATTATATATTCCAAATTAATTCTTTAATTTTTTGAAGTTTTGTATTATATTTGGATCGAGATTAGGCTAGATGTGGAAGGGGAAAATGATTTTTCTGATTATGAGATATTGCTATTAAAGTTATAAAAATAGATTAATTGAGTCTAGACATCTTTCAAAAACAGTTTTTTATCTCCTTGCCGCTGCAATTCGTTTTATATAACCCATCATTGCTGTCCTTTGGTGTTTTGAAATGGATGATGACATGGAGGGTACTAAGCTAAGAAGGCTCTGTAAAAGGTTTGATCCTCCGGCATATCCATTGCCAAACGAATAATCCTCTTGCCGATGCGCTTCTCCTGCCGAGTTGCTCTCCGGCCACCGCCCTGCCCTGCCCTGCCCTTCCCTTCCTATAAATTTGTTTACCCCAATTACCCATTTTCATAAACATTGGCCTCTCTCTCTTGCTTCTCTTCTCTTACGCCAGTTCCCCCCCGGAACAATGGATGGGCTATCCTACACTAGCCGCGGGAGTGAACGCAAACACGATGGCGAAACAGAGTCGGTATGCCTGGGGGATATGGTGGCCCAATTCATGGAGGAATCAGGTGCAGAGGACCAACTATCTCCTCAGACTGAAACGATAGATGGCAGCGTCACGGAGGATTGCCAAACTGTTAATCAATCACAGCAACAGTTGGAGACACTCAAGGTATAATATTTATACATCAAATTCACGAAATTCATTTTCATCTTATCTAGCATTTGGAAATGCCTGCTCTGCTTTTAATATTAACAACTTTTAGTGTATATCCATCTTGAACTGACAAGATAGGGACATTGATCAGGGCATCATATCCAGTAGCTGTTCTGCAGATTCGGATGTGCTTGCTGAAACATGCAAGTCCCTGGAAATGGCCAACAAAATGCAACAACAACAACCAGAATGCCTCAAACAGTTGGTGATTTGCCATCTTCAAAACGTGGGATATAATGCAGCCATCTGCAAATCGCGTCCCCAGGATAATAGAACCTTTCCTTCAGGTTACTGGGTTTCTTCTTTGCCTTCCATTTTTTTCTTTTTTTTCTTTTTTCATTCAAATGTATGAATTGATGATTAAAAGGTCGCGTTTCTTGTGCAGGCAACTATGAGTACATTGACGTGATATTGAAGACCACAAATTCAGACAGAAGCATTCGATTGTTTGTGGACTTGGATTTCAGAGGGCAGTTTGAGATAGCGAGACCCACCAGCGAATACAGCGCCCTCCTTGGGTTGCTTCCCAAGATATATGTCGGGAGGGCTCATAAATTGCAGTCCATTGTGAAGATGATGTGCGAAGCCGTGAAGAAGTCGTTAGAGAGGAAGGGGATGAACCTTCCCCCATGGAGGAAATACGAGTACATGCGCTCCATGTGGTTGGGTTCCTACAAGCGGACAGCACCCTGCAACTCTGTACATGATAAGAACAACATGACAAGCCATGTTTCCTCCCCTGTCACAGAGTGGAGGAGAATGGGCAAGAATGGTTGGAATAGTGTTAATAGTGCAGGGCATGCTGATGTTGCAGAGGACCACCAAAATTGGGGCTCTCCCGCAGCAGTAGTATCACGTAAAGCATCAACAGGAAAGTTTGTTATATCAAGACTGTCGTGCGCTCTGATGGAGGCGGGTCTAACTTCTCTTCCACTCAAAAACCGCGGACTATGCGTGTGACCTTCAAAATTATTGTATTTGTATTCTATCGTATGTAGAGTCTTCTAGTTGTGCGGTACCGCACCATGTCTACATGTGTAGGTGCAAACGGCACTTATCCCCAAAATTTTGCCCAAACCAATCTCTACTTATCTTTCCATGCCCCAAAATTTTGCCCTAAGTGATCTTTACATGCCATTTATTAAGCTGGAAAAAAATTCACACTACATCCTTCCTTTTGCGTAACAATCTTGATTCTCGTTTTGAGTAACAATCTTGTCTAGGTAACTAAATGATTTTTAATTTTGTGTCACTAAATATTATAAATTGGGTTAGGTTTGTACTACACAGTAAACCTTGAATTGAATAATTATTAATTTTATTTGTATTTCTTTTTTCTATTTTTGATATGTATTTTATTTTTATTATTATTGTTATGTAATTTAAGTTAAAATATTTACATAATATCACATCATATTATATAATCTCACAAGGTGAGGTCATGCCATGTCATGTCAATAGGTATGGTTGGGATTAATTTTTTTTTGTTGCTTTATTTTATATGAGAGGGATTAAATAGATTTGTGTATCAAGAGATTTAATCCATTTAAGTTATTTGTGTATCAATAGCTTTGATCCCTCTAGGTGCTTCTTAGATCACAGGTTAACATGGATCTAAAATAATTTAATTTCTCCCTTTAAATAGACTATATTCCACACGAATACCATGAGTTCTCTATACCATGAGTCATTTTTATTTTTATTATTATTTTGTTTTTATGAAGTTATTCTTATTTTAATAAAATGAATATTGAGAAAATTTTCATAAAAATTACATAATTTTTTTTACTAGATAATTCACCTTAAAATATTTATATTACATTAAATATTTTATTTATTTATTTATTTTTTATATGTAATTCGACTTAATCAAAATGTTAAATATTACATTATAACAAAAAAATTTAATATACATATTAAATATTTTTCATCACAAAGTTATGTGGACTAGGGTTTTGACGATGAGAGGCGATCATGGGTTTCGATGTCGTGACCTCCGGCGGTTAACAACCATGGACACACTTGCACATGCCCCCAAACCAGGTATCCTCCTTTACCCTCGCCAGCATTGTTCTTACCTGCTCCAGGTTTTTCCTTGACCGCCATAAACTGTTTACGGTTTCCCTCTCCCACTCTGGTTTATAGAACTCCCCGGCGAATAAACCACGATTTACTGTCGTTTTGCTGTCCTCGTCTGGCAGCTGTCATAACTTCCCTCGACAATCATGGATGACCTGGGCGAATTCCTGGACCCTTTGGAGGATGTGCCCTCATGGTCCCCCACCAAGACCACTGCTGCCGGTCTCTTCCCCTTCATGTCTGAACTCACTGACGAGGTTGAAGCCCTACTTTCGATAACTTGACCTCTCATCTCGCCGGTTACCCTTCCAGAAGAAGCGACCTCTCCCCCTCTGCTCATCGCTCAGTCCATCTTACCGTGTACACAGGCACACACTACTCCGTCGCTCAAACCAGTTTTTCAAACCCTAGCTCTTGATAACATTCCAACCTCACTCTCGGCGGTGTCCGGACACATTACTCCTGACCCCCCTCAGGGCACGAAGGCGGTGGTTTCGGGTCATACTACTGCGCGGACCTCCTCGGTTCCCTCTCGGGGACATTTCACAAGCATCGGTCCCATCTCTGGAATTTTCGCTACCATCCCGCAGGAGGCGTCGGAAAACCCTAGGGTTTCACTAGGACCTTCGTTCCCTGTTTCAACACAAGAGGCGACGAATGCTGGGGTTCCAGGACAGTCGAGAAAGAAACGGGGTCCAAAGATTCGAGCCTGTGCAACACCACTCAATATTGCTGAAGACATCAAATTGCTTGACACCATGGACATTGCTGCGAAGGTCTTGGTCGGCCAGGTGCGTGGTAGACATTACAGTGTAGCCAAACTGCAACAATGGGTTTCGGATGTTTGGGGAGATAATCTGAAGGAGATTCTGAAGGTTCAAACCCTAGAAAAAGGGTGGTTCGCACTACACTTTAGCAGCTTGGAGCACACCAACTGGGTGCTGTCCATGGTTTGGCACTTAGATCTGGCCCCGGTTCTCCTCCGTCGATGGACTCCCCTTTTCGACCCGGCGAGGGAGAGGGTGGATGCAGGTCCGATTTGGGTTTGTTTGCTCGGTTTACCATTACACTTCTGGACAGAGGATGTCTTCAGGCACATTGGAAATGCACTCGGTATCTACCTCACCTTTGATGATTCTTATCAGACCTCAGGGAAGTTAGCATACGCAAGGATTTTGGTACATTTGGACCTGTCTGAGGGTTTGCTGGAGTTTATTGATATTTGCTGGAGGAACCACACCAGACGAAAATTGCTGGACTACGAGGGTGTTCCCTTTAGATTCCGTCGATGCCATAAGGTCGGGCATCTTTTTAAGGACTGCCCTTTGCTGAAAAAGAAGAAAAATCAGACCACAGAACAGGAGGTGGCCTCCCATCAGCATACTCATCAGGAAGCACAACCCAGGAGACAGGTTCCCTTGGCCACACCAGACCCGGACGCAGTTGAGATCCTGGACAAACAGCAGAAGATCCCAGCAGTTGAGGCAGTGGCAACTCCACAGCCGAAGAAGCGCGGGCGGCCTCCAAATCGTTCACAGCCTTCAAAGTCTTATCCACAGTCACCATCTGAGGGCCTGCCCTCATCGGGTATGAACTCTTCCATTCCTATCCCCACTTGCAGCTCTTCTCATATTGACTGTTATTTATCTAGCACTTTCTCTTCACTGCATGTGTTAAACCCTACAAGTGATCATCTGGATCAGCATTTGTGTGCAATCCCCCCTAAAACTACTCCCCTCACCTACCCGATAACATCCACTCCCATATTTTCCCTTGAACCAGCCCCAAATCCATCTCCTCATCCCCTGTCTTCTACCCCTACCTTACTAGCCCCCCCTACTGGGAGATACTTGACCCACTCACAATCAAAAAGACAAGCCCAGGATCAATTTGGGCTCGAAATCCTACACTCCCCCCCTCCCCCAAAAATTCAGAGAGGTCGACCCTCCTTCCTTTCAAAAGCCCAAGGCACTGCTGAAGATGAAATTGCTTTGGGGGTTCAATCCACCATTCCAGGGACGCTTAGAGCAAGAGGTTCCCAGTCTACCCCCCCTCCATGAAGTTTTTCTCCTACAACTATAGAGGGCTGGCTAGGCCGGATAAGAAACTAGCCCTTCGTAGACTGTTAAAAAATGAACCGCTTGATATTATTTTTCTGCAAGAAACTCTGGGACCCATTCTAGACATTGCGTAGTCCCTTCAAAATATGCTCCCTGGGTGGATTTTTTTGGTCTTGATGCACATGGGAGGTCGGGAGGACTTGCATTGGGTTACAACACCCACACCATCAAACTACATAATTGTTGCGGTGGGTCGGGTCATCTAGGTGTAGACATCAGTTTGGCTGAACTGGGGATACATATTCAGATCTTAAATGTATATGGCCCGTGCCAGAACAGACCTGATTTTTGGCAGAATCTCCTAAGCTCTGATTCTTTTATGTCCGACCACCTGATCCTGGGTGGCAACCTTAAGTTCTCCATTGGACATGCTGAATCCTGGGGTCACAGGGCACAGAGAGACTCTCTCTCGGATTACTTTTTGTCTGAACTGGAGGCCCACCATTTGGTAGATATCCCCTCAGTAAAGCCTCAAACTACTTGGAGGAACAACAGGACTGGGGATGACAGTCTGGCTCACAGACTAGACTGTTTCCTCGTCAAAGAAAAGGTATTGGACTTGGGGCTTCAAATCAGACACTGGGTTGGTACAGGGGGGATATCTGACCACCTCCCCATTTACCTGGAAATAGTAGGGGGGCCAGCAAAACCTAAAGGTCCCTTTAAGTTCTGCTCTGTCTGGCTCAAAGATGACTCTTATAAAAAAATGATCTTTGATTTCTGGAGAGAAAATCCCCTAGGGAGAAGAGAAGATAGCACCAGAAGATTTATTCAAAATCTTACAGCCCTTAAGAAGATGTCCAAACTTTAGGCCCATAATAAAAGATCACAGGAGGATCAAACTCTCTATAAAATTGAAGCTGATATCACCACTTTTGAGAATAAGTTAGGAGGCATCTACTCCTCAGAAGAACACAAGGATAGGTTGGTTTCTCATTATGCAGAGAGAGCTAAAATTCTTAAGGAAAAGGAGGAATCTTGGCGCCGGAGAAGCAGAGCCATCTAGATGTTGGAATGAGATGAAAACTCCAAATTCTACCATAAATTTGCCAATGGAAGAAAGGCGATCAACACCATATGGCAGCTTCCGAATGATCAGGGGCAGGTATTAAATACTTTTCCTCAACTTGCTGAACTTGCCTCCTCACACTTCAAGAATGCCTACCAAGCCCCCCAAGATATTAATCTTGCAGAAATCATCAGGGTGGCACAACTCTTTCCTAGATATGTGGATCCCGGGGAAGGGGAAGATTTAATTAAGGCTGTTACTCTGGAGGAATTGGAACACACCTTAAAATGGTTCAAAAAGGACAAAAGTCCAGGGCCTGATGGTTGGTCGGTGGAATTCTATTTGGATTTTTTTGACATCATAGAGGAAGACTTGCTCCGAATAATTGAGGATTCAAGAAGAAAAGGTTTTCTCGAAAATTCTATTACTTCTACTTTCCTTGCACTCATCCCAAAGAAGGACAACTCAGACACCTTCAAGGATTTTCACCCCATTTCACTCTGCAACTGCATATATAAAATTATTGCTAAGATTATTGCCAACAGGATGAAACCCATCCTCTCTAACCACATCTCGCCGGAGCAATTTGCTTTCCTACAAGACAAACAGATCCATGAAGCTGTTGGCACTGCCCAGGAAGTAATACATACATTACACTCAAGGCGTGGCAAAGGTATGATTTTGAAAGTTGATTTATCTAAAGCTTTCGACAGAGTGAATTGGCTTTATATTAGAATGTTGTTAACTCATCTGGGCTTTCCGTATTTATTCATTAAATGGATCATGAGCTGCATTACTAATATCCCCTTCAGTGTCCTGGTGAACGGAAGTGCTTCTCCTTTCTTTACCTCTGGAAGGGGGCTGAGACAGGGATGTCCCCTCTCGCCATTACTCTTCTTGCTTGTCATGGAAGGTCTCAACAATCTCATCAAAGATGAGCATCAAAGGGGCAGACTAAAAGGCATAAAGATAACAAAAGGTTGCACCCTAACACACCTTCTTTTTGTTGACGACATTCTGGTCTTTATCAATGGTGGTATTGGGGACATTAGCATCATCAAGGAAAATTTCACCCTCTTTCAAGTGGCAACAAGTATGATTGTAAATGACAGCAAGTCTACATTGACAACAGCTGAGTGTTCTCCGCACGAGATATTCTTTGCTCTACAACGCTTCCACTTCACTCAGCTGCAATTAGTAGAAGGCCTTAAATATCTGGGTTACAAGTTGAAGCCACTGGGCTATAAAATTGCAGACTGGACTTGGCTCATCTCCAAGATGGAGAAAAGACTAAACACATGGTACCTCAAATATCTTTCGTGGGCTGGAAGACTCACTCTCATCAAAAGTGTCCTGGAGGCCACCCCGGTATATTGGATGTCCTTGGCTTGGATTCCTAGAGGCATTCTCAACAAAATACAAGCCATCTGTTGTAGGTTTCTTTGGCAAGGGAACAAACAAGGAAGGATCTTTGCTTGGGTCAGGTGGGAGGCCCTAAATCTTCCAAAAAAATGGGGTGGGTGGGGCCTTAAAAAACTTGAGGATTTCTCTTTAGCTCTTGCTGCAAAACTTGGCTGGAAATTAGTTGCAGCAGATAGCCTATGGACGAGGGTCACATATGCAAAATACATAGCTCCCCTACACATCATGGACTGGATTAGGAGAGCCCATCAAAGTACCTTAGGGGTCTCAATTATCTGGAAGGCGATACTTAAAGCTTTGAGTTCGATCAGGGAAGGTATCACCTGGAGAATCCGATTAGGGACCACAGTACAAATTGGTCTTGATCATTGGGTGGGATGTGGAGACATGCACCGATTACCCAAGGAACTCATACAATATCTCCAGCAATAGAGTTTCACTTATATATCTCAGATTGCTGACCTGGAAAATTCCACATTCCTTCAACAAGCC
This sequence comes from Pinus tabuliformis, assembly GCA_031772625.1. NCBI lineage: Eukaryota > Viridiplantae > Streptophyta > Pinopsida > Pinales > Pinaceae > Pinus > Pinus tabuliformis. The sequence goes on along the minus strand of CM062804.1, from coordinate 766,099,770 downwards.
TGGAAAACAGCATAACAGTTAAACATTCCTCCAATTTGGTCACAACAATAGGAGGAGTACACTCGTGCCCTTATGGATGCCCACATCTGTATTCTGGAAGGGGATGACGAGATTATTTGGGCTCTTTCAAAAAATGGCAGATATTCCCCAAAGGATGGTTATTTGACATTGGCAGCACCAAGGAGCCTCTACTACTTGCTGAATGGTGGAGACATCTTTGGAAACTAAAGCGTCCCCCCCTCCTCCCCCTGCGCCGCCCGCCCCCCACCCCAGATCTAGACTCTTAATGTGGACCATTCTTTGAAACAAAATACCAACGGGAGAAAATCTTCTCAAGTGAGCATAACATGGGCCCCATTGGTGATGTCTCTGTAAATAGGCAAACGAGTCAACGTCTCATCTTTTTTTAGATTGTACAGTAACTTGTAATCTGTGGAAACTGATTCTACAACATATCAATGCTTCTGCTACCTAGGCTAGGAATACTTTACTTGCTGCCTGGCAAGTCTGGTATCACACCTCCACATCCCCAAAGATTTGGAATCTTCCTCTTCTAATCTGTTGGACAATTTGGATTGCTAGGAATCACAACATTTTTCAGGACTTGGTTCCAAATTGGGATGTCCTGGCAACAAAAGTTATTGTTGATTACACTCTCATCCCGGATGATCCTCCTCCCAGTAATCGACGCAACCCTTCTCATCTACAAATAAATTACAACAAACCATGGGCTTTTTTTGATGGAGCTGCCCAAGAGCAAGGCTGTGGGGGGGGGGGGGGGGGCTATTCTTCACCTTTCCCATCATCATTCATTCAACATGCTGATTAGACTCCACAGATGCACAAATAATTCAGCCGAGCTCCTTGCCGAAAAACACACCATACAATTTGCTTTGGAGAAAAATTGCACAAAATTACAGCGTTATGGGGACTCTAAAATAATATGTGATTGGCTGAACAGGAAAACTAGATGCTCTACGTATACATTATTGCACATCTTGGATGGAACTTTGCGATTGATCACATATTTTGATACTTTCACTTGCATACATATTTACAGGGAGCAGAACGGAGCTGCCGACAACTTATCCAAAGAGGCTGCGATCGGGGAGCCGAGCATCTGGATGATCAGAGAACAGGAAGGAAATGCTTTCTTCCAATATTATCACAGGCCATTTATGGATCTGAATGTTTAATTCATGTCATGGTTCTGGTTTATGTATCTCTTTATTTTGATCAGGCATAAGCCTTTTTTGGCTTATATATACTGTCTCGGTATATGCTTTACAGTTTCTTATTATGACTCTTAGTTATGTTTATATTGTTGCCCCCTGCGTGGATCAAAGACAACATTTTGGTATACATGATTTTGATCATGCATTGCATATGCATCAACATCTACAACATGTAATTTCCTCTTTTATAAATGAAATTACAATTTTCCCCGACAGAAATATATATATATATATATTCATAAAAAATATTATTACTAAATATTAAAATTATAAAATGTATTTTTATAAATATTTTTTTAAACCACTTTTATTTTATAATATATTTCCGTTAAAATATTTCTTATAAAATAATAATAATATAGGTTTAAGTTTATACCCCAAACCAATAAGAAATTGATATGCGATATTTCACTCCACAATTGAATTTGACTTCCATGTCATCACTTGAATTTTACTTCCATGTCATTTCTTATCATTAATAATAACCACAGTTCGAATTTATTTTATACTATGGTTATTGGCAATCCCAGCAGTTTTAAAATCGATGATGACATGGAGGGTATCAACGTGAGAAAGCACCTGTAAAAGGTTTGATTCTCCGATATATCCAATGGTAAAGGAATGATACTTGTGTGGGTACGCTTTTGCCGAGCCTGCCACTGCCTTGCCATTTTTATAAATTTTTTCTTTCAACAGATCTGTTGCCTTATCTCTCCAGTGGAGAAGGATATCGTTGAATGAGATCCGGACAATTTTCTCTTTTATATTTAGAACCCTTAAAACCAAATAGCAAATTTCTTTCGCGTCACTGCAACGAACAAACATATGGTCCATTGTTTCTTCCTGAATCTTGCAAAGACAACATAGATTTTGCATAGAATTTTTTTTTTTGGTTTTCCCTCGTTAATATTTATTTTGTAAAGTTAACTAGAAGAAGCATTTCAGCTTGGGGGATGTTTTTAGTCCAAAGATAGTTATTCCACCATGAATTTTTTGATCTACAATAGAAAAAGCAATAGCTTTATGTGAATGTTTTTCTCTCACCTTCTCAAAAGAAAAGAAGTATTTCAGCTCTAAACTAGCGAATCTTGAGGAGTTCCATTCATTGGCTAATCATGCCTTTAGACCTAAATCTGCATAAGTCATCTAGTAACTATTTGTGAAAGGAGAAGGATCCATTCTTTTGACATTGTTTAGGAAGAAAAGGCCCTTGGAATTTAAGATATGTCTTTATATCTTGAGATAATTTATAACAATCAGCACCACCATTAAAAGAATCACTTGAGAACCATCCCCAACTTTTTAGGCCAGCCAATTGAAAAGATAAGGGAAAAGGGCCATAAGGGCTTTCTAGATAATAGAGCCCTTCCCCAACATTTTAGGCCAGCCAATTGAAAAGATAGGGGAAAAAGGCCATACGGGCTTTCTAAACAATAGAGCCCTTGTTTACTACCTTATTTGTAGCTTACCTTAGCTAATCCACCACAAGCATCCTTCTAAGATAGTTTTCCTTTATAACTTGCCTCCAAATCCCTTCACCAAACAACCCCCTCCACATATATTTTAGCAATAGTGCCTTACCAAACTAGAATAGGTTCTTGAAGCCCAACCCCCCAAATTTCTTTGGCCTGGACAAAGATTCCCAATTGGCAATGTGTAGCACTTCCTTGTTTAACAATCCCCTCCACATATATTTTAGCAATAGTGCCTTACCAAACTAGAATAGGTTCTTGAAGCCCTGCCCCCCCAAATTTCTTTGGCCTGGATAAAGATTCCCAGTTAGCAATGTGTAGCCCTTGTTTTTCTTTCCAGTCCACAGAATACTGAACATCCTTTGCCTTATATTATTTAGGATTGACTTAGGGATATTGGATAAGGACATCCAGAAGATAGGGATATTTTCTAAAACATATTTTACTAAAGTCATTCTTCCCTCGAGGGGGAGCTAGTTATAACACCATAGGCTAATTTATTTCTCAACTTTTCTAAGTAAACCCATCTAGTCTTCTTTTTGGTATCCAACTTTTCTAAGTAACCCCATCTAGTCTTCTTTTTGGTATCCAACTTTTCTAAGTAACCCCATCTAGTCTTCTTTTTGGTATCCATTTGGATTGAGGAAGAGATCAAGATAATTTAGGCCTATTTTCAGTGCATCCACCTAATAAGGCATGAATGATTTTATGAAAGAGAGAGCTACCAAACTTACGCCATTCTAAAGAAAAGTGGAATTTTTTTTGCATTAATCTCCTTTCCACATGCATGACAAAATAAATTTATCACCTCGCGGAAAAGCAACCATTCTGAGATAGTTCCAAATACCAACAACAACACATCATCTACAAAAAGTAGATGGATAATATATTGTTTGAAGGGGACTTTAATACCTTTGATGTTCCATTCCGCTTTTCCTCCAGCAAAAGGAGATTCAATCCCTTCATAACAAGCAGGAATAAGAGTGAAGAGAGAGGACATCCCTGCCTAAGGCCTCTCGAGCTAGAAAAATGCATGAGGGGGATCCATTGATCAAAATAAAAAAATTTGCAGAGGTCACACACCCCATGATCCAATTTGTGACCTCCAAACCTAGACCAATCTGCAATAAAAATAACTTGAGAAAAGTCTAGTTCACTTTGTCAAATGCTTTATTTAGATCAATCTTAAGGACCAAAGCTTCCATTATATATTATGGAGTGGAGGATCTCTTGTGAAATTCCAATTACTTCATGGATTTGTCTATCAGCTAGAAATTGGAATTGATCAAGAGTCAATTTCTCTACTAGATTATGTTTTAACCTGTTAGCAATCACCTTTGAAATGATTTTGTACACCAAATTACATAGAGAAATGGGCCTATAGTGAGAAAAGGTCTTTGCTTTTGAGGTTTTTGGAATCAGAGCTAAAAAAGTAGCATTCATAGCTTTGGAGACTTTCACCTGATAATTTTTCTTAGGGCTATATCGTTCTTTTCTTTGATAATTGCATTTCATTATTTCCATATTAAATTCACCCTACAACATCATAACATTATTCAGATTTACATCATTATTCAACAACATATGCAACTATATAGAAAGAACAATATCATCATTAATGCAACAAAACATAAAGGAATAATAGAAGAAAAGCATTCACACATAGAGACACAAGGATTGGTCAGAGACAAGAGCAAAACCCACAATGGGGAACACCCTTACAATTTTTTCTTCTTATTAGATTGTCATTGAATGATTCAACAAAAGAGGGAGTACAAAGATCCATATCTTCATCCATAAAACTATCCAACATAAACAACTAAACAACATTATGAGATGAACCCAATAATGCCAATAATAAAAACCCTACTTCAGAAGCTTGCTGTCAACTATCATTGTCTGCGGTCAACTGCCGAACACTGCGATCAACTGAGGAAATTTGTTGTCCACTTATAAAACCAAACCCTGGGTCCCAACTGCACGAAGTGAGTGATGTGTGTGCAGCTGAAACCCTCCAACCACACGCATGAGCCAACATGCTTGTAGTTGTGACCGAAAAATACCTGTGTCATTCCTGCGGCCGGAAACAAAAACCCTAACACACATGCAAGCTTCGAACCTTGCAATCTCAAACCTGTGCGAGCGAATTCCGCAAACCATCTCAGACTTGTGCGATAAAACTTCCACGAACCATCTTAGACTTGTGTGAGCTAAAACCAAATAAATAAGAATAGAGGAATGTTTCATGATGATGTGCAAATGAGGTTGAGGTCACTTGTATTTATAGACTTCCAAGGGTGTTTGATTTTCTTTAGGGCTGACTTGATCAAATGTATACATGTGGGCTTTAATTCAAAAATACACTTTCCCTTGTCCAAATTGAGCACTTCAATAGTCAAAATTGGTCCTCTTGAAAAGAGGAATCTTGCCCCATGGTTGGAATTTGTCACTGAGCTGCCAAATTAACACTCCCCCTCAACTAGGGAAAAATTCCAATTGCAGCATGTAATCATCACAAGGATCATGTCATCAAATCATATCCTCTCTCAAGTATCTTGTCATTAAATGCCGACACTGCTCATCTCTGCTCATCTCAACTTATCTCTTGATTGTCTCTGCTCATATGCTGAACATTATGGAATCTAATAGAATAATATTTTGACATTAAAGGGGATCCTAAGCTACCACCCTCTATCATGTCAAAGAGCACATCTCAATTCGAAACAATATCAGGGAGCACATCGCAACCTAAAACTACATCGGGGAGCTTAGTCTCAACTTGGAACCACATAGGGGAGAACATCTCAACCCAAAATCTCACAGGGGAGAAAAAGATCTTCCACCCCATATTGAGCAATAAGAGCTATCGCATAGGGGAACACATCTCAACCCATCCTATTTCCCACTGATCTTCCCAACAATGACCCTCAAGAGTCATGTGGTAGAACACCTACATCAAAATCAACTTGGGTTGTACACCTCCAAGCATTCTCTCAACCTATTGGCCAGACAGGGAGTGGTATTCCCAACAAGCCCAACTTGTGGGTGTGATGCTAACTGGGGTATACTTTGCATAGACCAAGAAAGGGTAGCTAACATCTCCAACCCTATGAGTGATAGATAGGGGAGCAACATCTATGACCCTATTGTCGAGAGATCCTTCAACTCTAGGAGCCCTCCATCTCAATTCGTCACCCTGGGAGCTCAGACAGGGGGGAACAATTGGATTATTATTCTTAAGCAGTCATGTTCTTTGTAAATCATAAACATATAATCTTCTCGTATCTGGTATCAACTTAATTATCATGTCACAATAGGAGCAGAATCAAATATTATATTAGGACAAATATATATCACAAAATGATACTTTATTCATCCTCCTTCTCACATAGGTGGCAACCACAAGCCTAAGCTTGTTTCATACAATAGCACTATCTCAATATATGAAGATATCTCAGTCCCATTTATACGGGATTCTGTCAATCGAATCTCATTTATCGCAATGTATCCCTGTCATATATGAAATCTGCTTAAACATCTCTTTAAAGAGCTTCTTTAACCTGCCTCACAACTAGCCATGATAGAAACATCACACTCGACCTCGACCATGCTTAATGATACACAATTTTCATCAAAATATCATGTTAGATCTCATATTAGAGCAACACCCAGATGTGCTCATCTCATCAATAATATCCCAAACAACATCAATACATCCATGCAATCACAAAAATTTGTTGTCCCATGCAAATATCTCGAAGGGTGCTTGACGAAAACTCAATGTGTATGAAGACGCTCAATCATGAATTGACTCAGATTTTATACAATATATATATATATATATATATATATATATATATATATATATATATATATATATATATATATATATATATATATATATATATATATATATATATAGACGGGTGTTCACACAGAACATCAATGCTTCAATCAACTGTCAGTTGCGAAGGCAGATCCAACAATATGTGTGCATAATTCAATCAGAGTGTCCAAAGAGTTGTATTTTCAATTTCCAACAAATCTTCAATAGCTTCATGATATAGATTTTATTTTCCAAACTTTAGAGAGTAATTCATCATACCATGAGTCTTCATTTCGAACTTTAGAGGCCAACTCCCTATTATTTTGATCATCATAGGCTCATTACCTATCAAGAATAGGCCATTAGCATATAAAACAAAAATCAAAGCCATACCTTGGACCACTTTTGAAGTAGAGGTTTGGATTTTCACATCTTCCTGGCTTCACCAAGTAATTGTCAAAGAAAACATAAAAAAGCTCGGGGATCTTGCTTCATATAATGGTTTCTGCAAACATAATGCTTGGCTAAACTGATATACTTAACCTCACACAAATCAACACTGTGCAATCAAATCAACTAAGCTAATATCAGTCATAAAAGTTTCTTCTAATACCATTGTGACAAATTCTTTGGACCAGGTGTCAGGTGGAGCTCTCATCCAATACCAAGTTATAACAACCTTTTATTTTACCAAGCATTATCCAATCTATTGGGTGTGTGTTATATTCTATCCAATCTGTTGGGTGTGTTTTATGTTCTAATCCAGGGTTAATGGATTGGGGTTTTTGAATGCTTCAACATGTATATATATGTATTGTAACATTGAAAGGAACATAATGAAAAATAAATATGGTAGTCCTGGTTTTAGGATCCAGGGGAAAATATTTGTGTTATTGTTTTATGTTCTCACCATTGTATATTTTTTATTTTAAGAATTCGTTTGTAGGTAATTGTTGTATAGGGTTAAAACCTACACAATCAAACTTTATCAAGCCATCCTTATGATCATAGAATGAATAATTTCTGCCACTAAATATGAATGCACACATTAGAGACAAGTTATATAAGTTCCATCCATCCATTGTGAGTTTACTGCATACTGAATCACAACTGTTTATAATTCAACCAATGTGCTAAAGCCAATGAAGTCAATATAGAATCAATGCTAACATTAATCACTGAAAGTCACTATGCCCACATAACACTGTCATCAAGGCAAACCATGAGTTATCAAATCAAAACCCTAATTTGTTATCACGGTGAGTTCAATTAGTCCATAACCCAAAACATATATGTGGACTATCAAGCATCAAGTCAAATTTCTAAAGCATCATCAATCATCCAAGCCAATATGCTCATTTATACTAAGTCAAAGCCAATAAGACAAATCTTGTCAAACCCTTGGAATTGTTATGAAATACTATCATATACTAGCTTCAATGATCAAATCAAAATAACATACTGATATGCATATTCTGTCCCCTACAAATACAAGTTTAGTCAACACATTCACATTCTCTATAGAAAGTCAAACATTCAAACTTTCTTGCTCCTAGGACATTCTATTGACTGCTCCATGTCTGTAGGACTATCATACTCTAGGTGCACTTCTGATTTAGTGCATAAGGCTTCAAATTTTGTGACTTACAGGCAAGACCACACCCATATACCTTCTTCTATGTGGTTGTGAGGCTTATAACCACATTGATAAGCTTGCTTTTGTGTGGTTGGGGCTTAGACTAAGGGAAACCCTCTCTTATCAGACCAGAACTTGTTGCACATCAATAATATTAGACATTTGTCTATTTATGTCAAAAGTATTACTTCAACAATAAAGAATCTACTATATATTTAATGAAAATGATAATAGGTGTAGGGGTTTTATGGAGAGTTCTTCCTCTAAATGGGAAGCCACTTCAGTGATCATCATTCAAGACATAAACCTGTCTATCATAATACTATCATGCATCAACAAAATTGTTAGATCATGAAACCAAATTATATCAGGTTCTAAAACATATATTCATCATGTTAGCACCAACTACTTAATCATCACATATGAACATGACATCAAACTTTCATCAAGGGGTAGAGTCTTATGATTAGGGCAGCTGACAGGCGATTCATCATACCTCAAAGATCATGAACACAATATCACTTACATAGCATAGTCCATCAAGTTAAGGCATCCAGATTTACTACATTGTCAAAATTACTAATCCAAGGTCAACAAGGGGATCTTGAGCAACAATCTTATTGTTACACTTTTATCATCATGGTTATCATGCTTGTCACAAACATTAATAATAATATCAAGACACCAAATAAAAAACAATGTATCTAGCTTGTTTCATAAAATCTAGAAATTCATCATGTAAGATACTTTTCCAAGTATACCAATATATAAAAAATCAATGTTTCTAAGTAGCTTTACCATGAGTTAACAGAATGCAAGATACTTGTCCAATACCAAGTGCACCATCTCATCATATGAATCAAACTTGCTTTCATATACATGCATGAGCCATTTGTGAAAGTGATATTCTCATCATACTTTAAGGCTTACCTTTCCATATGATATTGAAACAATACACCATACGTACCTTGTAGCATTCAAATACCTATCCACCTTCTTATTTGATATTGGTAGTTATAGCTCTTTTCCAACTTTTCATCAGGTGCCTCTTTTCCTTTTCTAGCGCTAGCCATCTCTTCTTGCACCTCATATTATCCTTAAGAAGGATCCACTTATCACATATCATTAGGAGGTTAGAAGTATCCCAATACTCAAATATACATGCAGGAAGTATAATCAATGATCAAATCAATAAATCTAAACAAAAGTAAAGACATGAAGGAGTAACATAAATTTAAAAGTACTTATCTTCAATGAGAAGTGATCATCTCCCTCTTGAACTTGCCTTCAAGACTCACGACTGTCCATTGTCCATATAACATTGTAGCCTTCAATATTTCAACCACCTTCATCAATAACCAAGGCCTATTTGAGACTATCCCATTAGGGCTACATCAAATTTGTCACAAGTGTTAGAACATTTTCATACTAACCATGCTAGGGTTTCTAGAGTGCATATATCAAATATTTGTCATAATCTAGGGTTTTTCCTAACCTCATAATATCCATCAAACCCTAATAGATAAAATGCCTAAGGTTTCCTTCAAACCATAGTATTCTTTTAGGTCTCCTCCATCTTCTCTTGCATCCATCAAAGGTGTCTTCATAGGGGTGATCTTAATGACTTTACTTCAACCTAGCTCTGATACCATGTTAATTTTTCTTAGGGATTTATCATTATTTGCTTTGATAATTGCATTTCCTTATTTCCATATTAAATTTACCCCACAACATCATAACATTATTTAGATTTACATCATTATTCAACAACATATTCAACTCTATAGAAAGAACAATATCATCATCATTGCAATAGAACATAAAGGAATAATAGAAGAAAATTATTCACACATAGAGACTCTAGGATTGGTCGGAGACTAGAGAAAAAACCACTACAGGGAAAGCCCTTTTAAATTCTTCTTCTTATTATATTGTCATTGAATGATTCAGTAAAAGAGAGAGTATAATGATCCATATCTTCATTCATACAACCATCCAACATAAACAACTAAACAACATCATGAGATGAACCCAACAATGCTAATAATAAAAACCCTACTTCAGAAGCCTACGGTCAACTGTCATTGTTTGCGGTCAACTGCCAAACACTGCAATCAACTAAGGAAATATGCCGTCAACTGATAAAACCAAACCCTAGGTCCCAACTGTACGCAGAGTGATGTGTGTGCAACTGAAACCCTCTAATCGCACGCATGAGCCTACATGCCTACAGTTGTGATTGAAAACTACTTGTGCCATGCCTATGGTCAGAAACCAAAACCCTAGCACATGAGCAAGCTTCAAACCCTACAATCTCAGACCTATGCGAGAGAATTTCCACGAACCATCTCAGACATGTGCGAGCCAAAACAAAATAAAGATGAATAGAATAATGCTTCATGATGATGTGCAAATGAGGTTGAGGTCACTTGTATTTATAGTCTTCCAAGGGTATCCAATTTTCTTTAGGATTGGCTTGATCAAATGTGCACATGTGGGCTTTAATTCAAAAATACACTTTCCCTTGTCCAAATTGAGTGCTTCAATAGTCAAACTTGGTTCTCTCAAAAAGAGGAATCCTATCTCATGGTTGCAATTTTTAACTGAGCTTCCAAACTAACATCACCATCCTTTTTTATTCCTCTACCACTTTATAGAGGTTGGGATCCATTAATTCAAAGAATGACAGGAAGAGTTCAATTGTCCAACCATCTGAGCCTTGACTTCTATCCTTTTTAAAGTGTTTGAGGACCCTTTTTATCACATCAAGGGAGACAAGGCTCACTATTCTTTTATATTTCTCAAGATTGAAGAATATTAGATATCCTTAGAGGAGCTAAAGTTGAGGAACAATATTGTTTGCACTTGAGTCTTTAAACAAAGATGAAAAATGGTCTATCATAGTAGCTTTTAAATCGTTTTGTCTAGTAACGATTTTTCCATCTTCCCTCTCAAGTTCCCAAATGGCATTTATGATTATTTTGTGATTTGGATAATTATGAAAAAAAATTGTGTTTTCCTCCCACATTTTTATCCATGTTGCCTACTTTTGAGCCTCTAGGTTTCCTCTTCTAGTCCAAAAATCTACAATTTTCTGGCTTCCAAGGAGCTCATCCTATGAGATAACTCCACTGAGAAATTCAAGGAGATAAATGATCTGAAATTAAAAATGAAAGTTTCATGAATATTTTCCAAGTTAGTTTATGTCTTTTAAGAAATGGATCGTGATTGCAAAATCACACAAACTAAGTTAAATTTTACATATTTTTAACAGTTAAAATGGACAATAAGTAGCATCAAAACACAACAAATTGATGACGGAGTTCACCCCTCCTGGGCTACATCTTCGGGTTAAGATTTCAATGGTGGCCCTTTTTATTATATGCTCAAATGTTCAAATACATCAACATACAACGCTCAAATTGCAAAAATAACACTACGATTGTGTCCAAAATGCCCAAAAACCCCTGTGTAAGCTCTTCTTGGGCTAAAAAGATTGACAAATGGCCAAGATAGGCCTCCTTCAATCTGTCTACAAAACTCTCTACAAACGTCCCCGCTCTGCAAAATTGGAAACATACAGGTTCATTGGTGCATTGGTAAGGTGTAGAGTTTGAATTATGTAGGTCATGGGTTCGACCCATAAACTTCGGCGCATTTGGTGCATTTTTTTGAAACATTAAATATTTTTTTTATTTGTTCGAGCCCCTAGCACTAATTCCACCACTCCCTACCTGGTCATGTGGCATTATATGTGACTAAAGGGTGTAGGTCATAGGCCACGTGCCTCCCTAACCCTGCTCCTAGTGTCATGGCAGTGCACGTGACATGTGGGTGACACTAACTCTGTGCCCTATCCTTTGTTCCCACCATAACCTTCGCCTATGGTCTCTGCAGTAAATATAACCATGGGTTGGGGCATGGGTAGGGTGCCACACGCCTCATCCTTTCAAACCTTTGGCCTTTGGTCACAAGGTATAACAAAACCTAGGGCTGGGTCGGTCGGGTGCGCCCACCGACCCAACCCTCTCACTTAACAATGAAACCACTTGTATTTAAACAAAAGTTTTCCACCCATATGTAACAAGAAACACTAATGACATAATGGTAGAGCGGTCCGTTGGTTAGTTGAAGTTCAACAGTTCAAATCTTGCGGAGGTTGATCAATTGACCTAACCAAACTTTGGTCTCATTTGGAGTTCCACATGGTGCCCTGGGATTGGGTCACCTATCACTTCGTGATTGGCCCATCCTAAAAGTCTCCAACCAATATTGATGCGACAAGTGTCCACGTATGATTGAGCCATGTGTAAAATTCTAATTGTCTCCCATACTTCTCAGTCAGTTGATGACATCAGCATGAATTCATTGTACGAACTACCACGTGGCATCTGTACACTACCTTAGTCAACCCTGCAAGTTGACTTTTAGTTATTTGCCGATAACTTCCTTATACAGTGTCAAATTGAGGCGATTCAAGAATCATAGGAATCATAATGACAAGATCTACAATTTTTTGCTGGTTGTGAGAGACTTTGAGCATAATTTTTATCCCTTGGATCATTCCTCCCCACTGGAAGCTTTTGGACCACCAAATGTCTATTTTTACTTAGCAAGTAAGTGAGGGTACAACTCCCTCACTTTCCCGATCTCTATCCACCTTCCTTTGCTTGGATTGGTACCTTTGAGCCCTACTCGAAGATACTCCACATTACCTCTGCGTGAAGTCCTTATCCTCTTGTCAAGAATTGAATCTTCTTGCAACTCATTTAAATATTCAGGAGAAAAATATTCTATAGATGAAATATGAACATTCTGTTATTGATCATCAATCATAGGTGGCTCATACAATCTCAAGTTTTCCACATTCACAACAAAACAAATTTTCATGTAAGGTGGAAAATCTAATCGGAAATCAGTGTTACCAATCTTCTCTAATATTTTGAAAGGACCATATTTGATTGGCTTGATCTTTTTACCTTCACCGTGTAGTCTTTCCTTGGTGATATACAACCAAAATTGATCTCCCACTCGAAACTCATGATCAACTTGATGCTTATCATGTCTTTCTTTGTAATAGACTTGGATTTTCTCCAGTTGTTCTTGTACCCTTTGATGCACTAGCTGCATTTTTTCAATGAAATGCTTAGCTTTGTCCACATCACTATGTCCATCTACTGCGATATCTTTACCAAAGATGAAATCCAAAGGAGACTTTGGAAAATAGCCCAAACAAGCTTCAAATGGAGATACTTGTGTAGATGAATGCTTGACACGATTATAGGCATGCTGGATGTAATGCAAATGTTCATACCAAAGTTTAGGATGATTACCACAATATCCTTGAAGGAGATGCACTACTTTTTAGTTCACTACTTATGTCTGTTCGTCGATTTTTGGATGAAATGTTGTGCTCTTCTTCAACTTTATGCCCATGGGTTCCCATAAGCTTAACCAAAACTTACTGATAAATCGAGAATCTCGATAAAAAATAATTGAAGTGGGTAACCCAAAATGAACCCATACATTTTGGAAGAACATTTTTGCGGTCTTTTCAGTTGTAACCTATTTCTTACATGGAATCAACACACACATTTTACTGAAATGGTCCACTAGAACATATAAATAGTCATGGCCTTTCCAAGACATTGGTAATCCCCCAAAAAATCCATAGAAATGCTTTCCCAAGGACGAGAAGAGATAGGAAGTGGAGTGTACAAACCCAATTTCCTATTGCTTGGCTTGCTAGTAGCACACATAGATCATCATTTTACATATCTTGAGACAGTTTCATTCATGCAAGGACAATAACAATACCTTTGTAATTGAGAAATTGTTTTGCATACACAAAAGTGACCAACAATAAGAGAAGTGTGAGTTTTGCTTATGACATTGACTCTTTCACCTTGTGGAACACATAACTTGCCAAGATGATACAACAACTTGTTATGAACATGATAATGCAACTCTTCAACATGGTTGCCTTGACTCAAAGTTGCATTAACATCTTCATCTTAAGCATATTGTTCAATATAACTTTCATGCATGATTGAATTATGCTTAAGAATAAAAGAGGAATTAACAATAAGCCTTGATAACATATCTACTACTTTGTTGTATATACCTTTCTTATACCTCATTACCAAATAAAATTTTTGTAGGAATCCCATCCGTCTAAAATGTCCATCTTGTTATAACTTGGTTTATGATTGTAAATATTGCAAAGGTTGATGGTCAGTATGTATAATCGTTTCTTTACCCATCAAATAGTGTGTCCATTTCTTCACGCTTTGTACAAAAGCGTACAACTCTTTATCACAAATTGGATAGTTAATTACTGCATTGATAAAGGTTTCAAAATGATAACATATCAACTTACCATGTTGCATAAAAATTGATCCCATGGCATATTCTCTTGCATCGGTTTGGATTTCAAATGGCTGCTTAATATCTAGAAGTGATAGAACTAGTGTTATACTAATTTTCTCTTTCAAAATATTGAAGGCTTTTGCTGCTTACCTCTCCACTGAAAGATCTATTTCACATTTTTCAAAGCATGTAATGGTGTTGTAATGTATGATAAGTTAGCGATAAATTTCCTTAAATATTGGGTTTCTCCCAAAAAGCTCCTAATTTTTGTTACATTGTTGGGTTTAGGCCAATTCACAGTAATGTCAACTTTGGAGGGATAAATCTTCAATTCACCCCCTCCTACAATATGACCTGTTGTCATTCTGTATTTTTGAGGTTGAGGGAGTAAACACATAGGACAACATCAAAACCACTTTTGAAGCTTGGATCTAGCCCTACTAGCTTCAGATAGGGATCTCTCTATAAAATTTAGCTATGTTTTATGTCAATTTTAGGCTAGTTATTACTGTACTGATTGTTTTTTATTGGATTTCTTGGTTGATTAAATTGTTATAATTCCATTGGGCTATGGAGTCTAAAGATTAACTGGATCAACCTCAAACTTTGAAGGATTTTCACAAGGAAATCTAGGTTGCACTAGTTGGATCTTTCAAAATTTTAAATGGATTATGAAATAGAAGAAATGTAAGATTTAGTAGAAACTAAGGAGCAATGAAGGATTCCTTAATTTGACTTCAGCAGAAAACATATAAATTACTAATAGCCAGAATAGGGTGTTCTGTATAACATATCCTATTCATCACAATTTCTGTTATGTAATTAAGCTTTTTAGAAATTACAGAGAAATGAGACAATGATTAAACACATGAACGTAAGAAAAACATCACCAATTTGGACACCACATGAATCCTATGAAGAATGTCCTTGTACTATTGATGCTTCCAACAACTAGAAAATTACAATTCGCAGAGGATTAATTACTTTAATCCAATAAATCACATAGTTTCTCCCACGTTTTTTCATTTGGAATGGTTAATTTAATTACCCTTCGGTAAATCTCATCAACCTCAGTATACTTTGTGAATGTTGGCTTCACTGTGAAGACATGTTTTACCTCATTCTAGATGAATAAATCATTTCCCATTGTCTCTAAGAATGTTATGGATTTCATGACGCCTTTTATACCACTGAATTTAATACTGCTTTTTGCCACTTCCTTCATCTTTAAAACATAATCTTCTTGAGTAATGATTTTATCATTAATCACATAAATTTTGGGAAATCCTTTCTGAATTAATTCTTCAATCCTGTTGAAAAACCTGTTCACTCCCAGCTCTAGTGTTTCACACTTCTCCTCCAATTGATCAATGAGATTTATTTTAGTCAAAACCTTCTTGACTTCCAAGATGGTGGCAGTCCTGTCACTAATCCTAAATCTTCAAGTTCATATTTATTCTTTGAATTTATGAATTTGATGATTTTGGAAGCTTCTAAAGGCATGCCTCCCAACTTTTCCCTTACTTGAATAGTGGTTTCAGTGGCCCTTTGTATCAGTTCTTTCTATTCAAAAATGATTTGGATGCATGGCCAAATATCATTCATGGAGTCCAGAATACCCATCCAAATGGTTTCCTTGGCTTGGGCCAAGGTTTGACCAATTGATGTATCCTTCTCCACCTTCTGTAACCTCTCTAGTAGCCTTTGTGACTTCTGCACTTCAATTAGACGAGAAACTTCAGTTTTGGCTTTTTGTTCTCGTAGAGCTTTGAGCTGCCCATTCAACTTATTAATTTCTTCTGACTGGATTGACATATTTTCTAGTGTCTTTGTCACCTATTCAACACTTGTAGTTTGAGTTGAAGAAGTTGTTGTAGTTGTTGTTCCTGTAGTTGGGATTTGAGTGATGGGTATAACATCCAGGGGGACTATGGACATCCTTTTACTCTGTTCTTTTTGTTTGATCATTTTCTCCATTTCTGCCTCCATCTGTCTAATTTGAATATTCTGCTCTATTATTAGCTTCATCATGTCAGCCTTCCGTGTCTCATTTTCTTCAATATCTTTAGTCAAGTGATCCTCTGTGGCTGGCAGTTTCAACTTCTTTCTCAATGCTACAATGTCAAGATTTTTCTTCTTGATGATCTCCTCTGCAACACATATATCTTTAGGATCATATTCTATCTTGACTACCAAATCTTCCAAATATTTGATCGTATTATCCTTTTCTAAGGAAGATACCTTTTCCAATTTTACTGGGACTGAATGTTTGCATATGAAACTTGCAGCTTAGACAATGACATGGAAGTATTAATTAAGGTAGAGGAAATCATCTCATGAGTTTGTTTATGCATCTCCATTTGATCAATGGGATGGATACCCTTGGTGTTGAATTCAAATGATGTGATCTTGTAATCAACTGGTGTCATTGGATGTGGAATTTGGGCCTCAAGGAAGGCCATCTGCATCTTTCCCTGCTCTGTGTCAAAAACTGATAATAATCTACTCTGTGAGTTGGAAGTGTGCTTCCAAAAATGATTCTAGGCGTTATTCTTAAGAATTTCATTCTTAAGTTTGATCTCTTGGTACCTGTAAAAAACACTCTTTTCCTTTTCTCCTTGGACATCTTGGGAAGATGTGATATTGAAGGTCCAATAGGAGATGTAACAAACTTACTGCTTGAAGGTGGTGATTCTCCAATTATGATGGCAACTTGATCTTCTATCTCCTTTTCTGCATCTATCCTAGGAGTCATCTTTTCTCTTTTCCTGTAACTGATTCTGAACTCCTTGGCCTCACTACATGTTGTTGATGATGATCCCTCCTCTCTCTATCTTTTACTTGTTTTCTCTTGAGGAGTGGGAGTCTGTAAATTTGAATTAGAAAACAATTTTTCTTCAGCTTCCTACAATGTATTCTCTACCCATTCTGACTGGTTCACATATTTCTATATCTCAGGCCTTGAGGTATGGATACATGGAGTAGTTTCATTTTCCACTCTCAGCTTAGAAATGATATCCCAAGGATCATAAGACCATGTGAAACTTAGGATGAATTTCATATCCTTAAGGATATTATCTGCTTCTTCTCCTGTTGACCTGGTGTTGCATATGAAAAGACCCACCTGTGCCTTTATCTAAAACTGGGACTTCTTCTTTGCCACCACAAAGTGAATATCATCTGAATTTAGCATTTTTTTGATATATTCAAGGGCAAAAAAACCTCATGGGGAGGTATTCGTATGGTGCTAATTCGCATCCATAAACTCTAATTTTTGTATAATTTTGGTATAAACACCAATTTACAGTCCTGGCCTGATCTGTCAAATGCATAATCCTTTTGATGTCTTCACTAATTTTTGGGTTGTGCTGAGCTGTTCAGGATATTCATAGTTGGTGGTGGGCTCCAGTATTGCAGCAACGATGCTGCAACTCTTGGGACTCCCTTCTTTACTTTTATCAACCCGATAGTTCGTAACAAACTTGGAAGCGACGGTGCTGTATGCACAAGTACTAGCTCTTGCTGCAGGTTGTCACTTGATCAGCTGGCACAAGTCCGCTATGAGCTTAAGCCAACCTCTATGAGCTCTTAGAAGAAGATTTTAACTATGATGGACGAAAGCTAACTCAAAGGAGGCTAATCTACTTGCAGAAAGAAGCTGAAAGCTGAAAGGAAATGCAAACCCTAGCAAACCCTAGTTTTACCGACTAACCCTACTGGTGCAAGAAAAGAGATGAAAGTTGCAGAAATGGATGCGATTGACTCTTGGAAAGGTGAAATGCATGTGACTAAGCTACTTCTGAAGGAAAATATGGAAAACACATCTTTTTGTATTTTTGAGTAATTTTGCAGAATTATTATGCATGTGCTTTAACTATTTTTAATTGTGCAGGGGTTTATTGGCGAAAGGAAATGGAGTGGGCATTTGCAGGAGGTTGGGAAGGTGAGAAGAGGGCCTAAGGGGTCCCTAGCACCCTTCCAGAGAGTTTCAAAGCGATCAGATCTCGAGAAACTGTTCACGTGATCTTCTACAGGAATTCTGCAGGGGTTCTACAGGATGTTCTACAGGAAGATCCGAAAGAGGATTTTGGAGGGTTGATGGTGGAAAAAGCGGTGGGAGAGTGGAAATGGAGGTTGGATAAGGATGTTAAGGGGTTTAGGACCTGGTGAATGAGGCTAAGGAGTGATTAAGGTGATTGGATTTGTTTAAGGATGGAGGGAGAAATGATGCACAAGAATGTAGAAATTAGGGAAAAGTGGGGAAATGTGCAAATGAAGGGAAGGAATCTTGGATTAGGGGTTGGAGCAGGTTGTATGATGGAGGAAGGGTAGGCAGGGAGGTATTACAGGTGTTCTACACACTATTTTCCAAAACTGATCGAACAAAGACTAGAAAAACTAGAGATCTATCTATTTTGACCTAATCTGACCTAAAAACCAGAAACATGATGAACATAATTTTATAGACAAGAAATCATATAAGATAACTATGGAAACTAAGCAAAAACAGATCTTAAACATGCAAGTACAACTAGTATCAACTTTTCCAACTAAAAATCTAACACTAGCAATTGCATGGAAAAGCAAAAACAATGTTTTTGTGGCAGCAAGTATGCCTTGGTCTTAGCTCATGGTCCCAAGGAGGGAGAGATGGGATCAAGGATTTCTTGATGGCCTTTTTGCATATCTTTTCCTTTACCAAACTGTCAAATCAACCTGAAGTATGAAAAGCTATTTTAATCATAAAAAACAACCTAAGTAACAAAGCAATATTTTAACCTAAATAACATAAATTATTCTATGAATGTAGCAAAGACACATAAAAGTACACAAAGGAGGTACTGACACTTGGGTTGGGCCCAAACCCAAGAGCTATAGCCTCCTAAGAAACATTAGAGCTGGTGCAAAGATGGATTCATCTTTATTGATCAAGGAATAATAGTTACATCCAAAAAACTATCTACAAGAAAAAGCTCGAAAATGTGTTGATACAGAGCTACATTAAAGTGCGAAAATAGACTAACAAAATGACTAACCTACTGACTAAAATCTAACTAACATCTGACTAAAATCTGACTAACTTCTGCCTAACCTAACTGAGGCCCTAAGCCTTCTTATTTGTATAAATTGAGGACCCCAACAATCCTCCTAAACTTTAGGAACTCGGCTGCCAAAACTTGCAGTTAACAACAACTTTACTAGCCCTGCTCGGCTGCCCTTGTGATCATTGATGTGGTGGCCCTTGAACTCCGAGCTGCTGGTGGAGAATTCGAGGTAAGGGCTCATAAATGAAGGGTACACCTTCCTACAAATCCTCTCCCTTGTTCTTCCACGAATTTGGCTGCCAAGTGCTGATTAAAACCTTTGATTTTGTCTCAAAATTGACCAAAAATTTGCATAAAGCACACATTAGAATTTTTGGCATAATGACTAACCCAATTCACTCTATTAACATAAATATAATAAAAAACATGAAATAAACTAATGAGAATGGTGGATTAAGTCGAATTAGGAGGTAAAATGAGCCGATATGATTACCCATTTCTGGGGCTCATCATCACCCCCTATTGAAAGTGTTGCTCATCCTCTGAGAAACTAATCTATCTCTTCCTCTTTGATGGCCCTAGTGGCCTCCTTATCATCCCAAGCTTCTGATGTGGTCTACTCATGTGTGCCATAAAATTCTGCCTTCTTGTCCATGTCCTTCCACTGCTCCTCCTATTCTACTTGTTTGAATTATTGTGCTTTTTCTGGCCTTAAAATACATGGAGGCCTGCCTTTTTCTCTTCCTTTTGGCTTAATTGGTGTGCTCAAGGCAATGAGACCAGCTACTGCCTCCCTTGCCAACATTTCAGGGGATTTCTCTTCCTGCTGTTCTTTTTCTTCACTTCTTGTAGAAATTTCTATGCCCACTGTTTCTGCTTGTGCCACTGATATCTCAGGGTGTGTCTCTTCTTCCTTTTTTTCTCTTCTTTTGTCTTCTCTGCCTCTATTAGCTTTGCTTCCTCAAGCTCTGTTTTGGTTTTCTTCTCATCTTGTTTAGTTTCTGCCTTCTCTACTTTAGTCTTTTTCTTTTCTGTTCTGGGTCTTCCTTCTCATCTTCTGTTTTGATTTCCTCCTCTGTTTCAAGTTCTTCTTTCTCCATTTTGGTCTTTTCCTCTTTTTCTATTTCCTCCTCATCTTCCCTTGCCATATTTCTAAAAATCTCCCTATCATGATGTGCAGTGTCTGCTGGAAATGTTCAGGTGAGGAGGGAGGAAACAAACTTTCAAAAACGGAAATAGAGAAATGGCTGAGGTTTGTCTTTCTGGAATCAGGAATTTCTCATGTTCTTCTTTTTCACAACATCAATTTGCAATTTTTTCTTCAAACTGTTTCCAACTTGAATTTGCTTCTCGGTTTTTGAGAAAAATCAATACTTTTGACAGAACAGAGAATATTTATAACACAGTGTTTTTTTCTTCAGAGAGTGGACAGTCTTGCAAATTTGGTTTTTCACAGGTTGGCTTCTATGGTTGCATCCCTTTTTTCAGAAGAATGTGAGAAAGAAAAAGGCAAATTTTGGATGCAGAGCAGAAAAATGGAGAGACTGTGTAGAACTTAGAGAAGGAAAAAACACATGCAGACTTTTAAGCTTCACTTTCCTTTCTTTCAACCCAATGCTGTGTTTTTAATCCTCCACCTTATATAAATATATCCTATGCAGAGCAGTTTCCCGAGCCTACCTGTTTTCAAGCTCTAATTTTGACAAAAATTTCATATTTCCTCGCTGCAAAACTGCTCTCTGCCCTTCCTGTAGAAATCTTCCTATAGACAGTGTTCTTGTAGAATGAAACTGTGATTCCTGTAGAGCCTGATAGGCGGGGGATTTTCAAAAAAACAGGTAGAAATCTATGCGTTAACTGAGATGTCTTTTAACTGCTGGCATGATTCGTGGTGAGGAGATGAGGTTCCCGGATGTATGTTGGCCCCATGCAGACTACAATGCTGTTATGAAACTGTATGCTGCTTGCTCGTAATCACTTCCATCAATTACGTTGGAGTTTAAACAGCCACCACTACCTGTTTTCAGTTTTCTTCCCGAGATGGCTGAGCACACGTGCCGATTGCACCCACTGAGCGCTGTTTGAACTAGATGAGGTGCTGTCTGAACTGGATGAGGGTGGCCAGTTAGCTAGCCACCGATCTTGTTTAATCACAACCATCTCACTGTCCATGCAGTTCTTAAATTACATTCATGCAACAGAGGAACAGGTTTAGTCACGAGCCTGGAAGTCGAATGTGTTTGTTGTGAGGTGCTGTGGCCTTTCCTCCTACTGCATGCCTTTGTTTCTGTGGATGCATGCTAGTCTGGTTGTTGATACGTGGCTATTTTTCTTATGCAGGTATCCTCTGGCTGGATCTAAGCTGCAGGAGTCTGTCTCAACATTCAGATTTGCACCCTCATGCTGCTGATGCTAGATTTTTGCATGATAGCGACTTGTTTTCTCCATAGCTCAAAAAGATAGAACATATTGATCTGAAATTTTTTGAGCATGTTTCCATCATCGTTATGCACCTCCCATAGAAAAATTGTGGTCAATGGATGAACAGATTTCGAGAAAACTGAAAATGGCTGAAGGTGACAGAGGTCAATTTCTCGGAAACTGTGCATTGGAATTCGCTGAAATTGCTTGGGCAGGTTACTATCACCCATATGCATCTCCCCATGAAACCGGTTTCGAAATGGATGCACGGATATGGAGAAAATGCAAAAATGGCTGAAGGTGATGGAGGCTGATTTCTTGGAAACTGTGCATTGGAATTGGTTGAAATTGCTTGGGCATGTTGCCATCATCCCTATACAACTCCCCATAAAACAATTTTTTAAATGGATGCACAGTTTTCAAGTTAGGGAAAAAACAAATTTCTGCTCTATGTATTTTTGTATCAGAGCATTCTGCAGTTTTTGCACAGGAAGGAAAAAATGAGCTTGGGCTGTAATGTAGACTTGGGTCTCAGCTGATGAGAAATATAGAAAGAGGGTAATAGGTATGGTGAGTGAAAAACTACTGCTTGATTTGTCATTAAGGAGTTTTTGCTGACAGTATAAAGAAAACATGATTTCTGTGTGTGACTGTGTAGGAACATAAAAAATGAATGCAATGGAGGTGTACGGAGATGGGAAAAGGTGACATATGGTGATGGGTGGAAACAGGGATGTTTACAAGCCTCATGGACGGATTCCCAACCTTCGGGTCCTCTTCAGAGATCAATTTTGGCTTGTTTGCAAGCTCTACAGGATCTTCCTGTAGAAGACACAGAACTTCCTGTAGAAGACACAAAACTTCTTGTAGAAAGTGAAATCTTAGTCCGAATGAAACCAAATCTTAGGAAAGGGTAGTGGTCATGGAGGAATGGATTGTGAGGGATGCTTGTAGCCTGGTGCTGACCTCTGTCTTTGTCTTGTGCGATCCTCCTAACCTGCAATGTCCTTCCTGCAACCTACAATTATTCAATAGAAATTAGGTTTATTTTTCTTTTTCTCTTTTTTTGAAAACAACTAGGGTGCCTCATGGAGGTTTTCACCCTAATTGCCTGCCCTGGGCACCTCCAAGGGAAGTTTTCACCCAGGGATTTTATTCTCTTTTTCTTTTCTCTTCTTTCCAACCCATTGACTGCCTCCTCGAGGTTTTCAATCAATGAGCCAATCTGAGGCGCCTCCGAGGAGGTTTTCAGCTTAGATTTTTATTTTCCTCTTATTTTCATTTTTATTTTCCTACCCTACCCTACTTGAAAAAAAAATCATTTTCAAGTATAAGAATAATTCCAATGGAGCCATGTGCACCTCGAGATGATAGACAAAATGATGTGGAGGCTTGAAATACATGCTTTGACAAGTATCCGGATTTCAGAGACCAAATGATTTGACTTTGAAGGGATCAAGCATAGCTGAGGAAGAGAGTACTGCTGCAACTTAGTGACCGTCTGGAACCATATCTCAATATAGCTCTAATATCCTTGGTCCTTTTGCTGATCTGGATCATTCTTCATGTCACCTTCTACCATGGCCTTCTCATCTTCCTCTTTTTGCTGATTTTTCTCTTGAATACATGGAGGATTTGATGGTAACCATGAGGGAACTCTCTCGCTCTCAAATTTTGATATCTTCTCTTCATCAAGTGTAGTCCATGGTCCTTTGATCTCCTCTCTTGAATCTTCTTTTGCTGGATGTGGTCCTTCAATGCTTTCAATATAATCTCTTGTTTGCAATACTCTTCCTAAGCTATGGTGAATATCATTGAGCTCAAGAGGAGTCGTTTGGACATGTTGTGCCTCAACATTGTAATTGGGTTGAGCTACTCCAATGTGCAGGTTTTTAAATGGTGGTACAGGTAGTTGAGTGGGGGTGTATATTTGAGATGGACGTGGATGGGGTTGTGGTTAGGCAAGTGGTGGAGGAAAAGGAGCTGGAGGAGTGTTGTACTGAGGCCTCCACCCCTGATGAGGTGCATTCCACTGAGGCTGTGGCTGAGCGTAGGGGTGAAATGGATGAGCAATTGGTTGGGCATAATATGGAGATGTGAAGGACCAAGGAGGAGGTGTGGACCAGGAATGATGAGTAGGGGGACCCCAAGAAGGCATGGAAGTGGCTTGATAGGGGTTGTAATAGGTTTGGGATGTCCCTTGCATTCCCTGCTAGTAAGGTATGGGTCCATGTGGCCTCCTTTGGTTCATATAATAGAGTGGTTCAGTGGCTCCTTTGGCCCTCTGATATGCAGCTTTAATTCCGGGCAAGGAAGGGCACTGGTTCGTAGGATGGTCTATTTCACATACAAAACACACTTCTATGGAGTGCAATGGACATTCATTCCTAGGATGCTTTCTAGTGCATCTGGGACAAAATATGGCCAAAGCCCTCTCGGCTTCCTCTTGCTTCCTTTGGATCCGCAAGGTATCCATTTGCATGGCAAGAAACTGCCTCATTTCACTTTTGCAATCTTCCCACATGTTTCCAATTTCACTTTCAATGGATGAGTTGGAAGAAAAGGTACTGCTCCCAACATTTTTGTTTTCATCCATTTGCTCCAGAGGAATGTTTTCTTCTTCTTCTCCCCTATAGGTTCTTCAAATATGTCTTGTTGTCCACCTAAGGGTTCTTCTTAATCACAGCCATCGAAAAAGAGAGAAGGTTGGCTGTGTGAAGCAGTGGGGGTGTTGTGAAAATATTTTTTCTGATTTATCTCTACTCCTACAAGGCATGAAAGGAAATCTTTTTGATTGATTTTTGTTTTTTTCTCTGCTTGTACCTACAAAACTGAAATTGATTGAACAACAAATTGCAACTAACTAAAATCTATCTTGCTGAAATGAAAATGTAGAATTGAAATGAAAGCAGGAAAGGACTAATCTATTTTGCTGAAATGAAATTGCAGAATTGGAATGAAAGCAAGAAATGCTAATCTACGCTTGTTGAAATGAGATTGCGGAATTGAAATGCTAGGCTATGCTTGCAGAATTGAAATTGCAGAAATGAAATGCTAAGCTACGCTTGCAGAATTGAAATTGCGGAATTGAAATGCTAATCTACGCTTGCAGAATTGAAATTGCGGAAGGGAAATGCTAATCTATGAAAGCAGGAAATGTCTAATCTACTTTTGCGGAAATGAAATTGCAGAATGGAAATGAAACAACTACTCTACTTTTGCGGAAATGAAATTGCAGAATGGAAATGAAACAACTACTCTACTCTTGCTGAAATAAACTACTGGGCAGAAGGTTGCAGTAGAAAATAGAAGAAAAGCAGCAATCACAAATACTTTGATGCTTCCCCGGCAACGACGCCAAAAAGATGGTGGGCTCTAGTATTGCAACAACGATGCTGCAACTCCTGGGACTCCCTTCTTTACTTTTATCAACCCGGTAGTTCGTAACAAACTTGGAAGCGACGGTGCTGTATGCACAAGTACTAGCTCTTACCACAGGCTGTCACTTGATCAGCTGACACAAGTCTGCTAGGAGCTTAAGCCAACCTCTATGAGCTCTTAGAAGAAGATTTTAACTGTGATGGACAAAATCTAACTCAAAGGAGGCTAATCTACTTGAAGAAAGAAGCTGAAAGCTGAAAGGAAATGCAAACCCTAGAAAACCCTAGTTTTACTGACTAAACCTACTGGTGCAAGAAAATAGATGAAAGTTTGTAGAAATGGATGCGATTGACTCTTGGAAAGGTGAAATGCATGTGACTAAGCTACTTCTGAAGGAAAATATGGAAAACACATCTTTTTGTATTTTTGAGTAATTTTGCAGAATTATTATGCATGTGCTTTAACTATTTTTAACTGTGTAAGGGTTTATTGGCGAAAGGAAATGGAGTGGGTGTTTGCAAGAGGTTGGGAAGGTAAGAATAGGGCCTAAGGGGTCCCTAACACCCTTCCAGAGAGTTTCACAGCGGTCAGATCTCGAGAAACTGCTCACATGATCTTCTACAAGAAGTCTGTAGGGGTTCTATAGGATGTTCTACAGGAAGATCCGAAAGAGGATTTTGGAGGGTTGATGGTGGAAAAACGGTGGGAAAGTGGAAATGGAGGTTGGATAAGGATGTTAAAGGGTCTAGGACCTGGCGAATGAGGCTAAGGAGTGATTAAGGTGATTGGATTTTTTCAAGGATGGAGGGAGCAATGATGCACAAGAATGTAGAAATTAGGGCAAAGTGGGGAAATGTGAAAATGAAGGGAAGGAATCTTGGATTAGGGGTTGGAGCAGGTTGTATGATGGAGGAAGGGTAGGCAGGGAGGTATTATAGCTTTTCTGCACACTATTTTCCAAAATTGATCGAACAAAGACTAGAAAAACTAGAGATCTATCTATTTGGACCTAATCTGACCTAAAAACCAGAAACATGATGAATGAAAGTTTATAGACAAGAAATCATGCAAGATAACTATGGAAACTAAGTAAGAACAAATCTTAAACATGCAAGTACAATTGGTATCAACTTTTCCAACTAAAAATTTAACACTAGCAATTGCATGGAAAGGCAAAAACAGTGTTTTTGTGGCAGCAAGTATGCCTTGGTCTCAGCTCATGGTCCCAAGGAGGGAGAGATGGGATCAATGATTGCTTGATGGCGTTTTTGAAGATCTTTTCCTTTACCAAAATATCAAATCAACTTGAAGTATGAAAAGCTATTTTAATCATAAAAAACAACCTAAGTAACAAAGCAAGATTTTAACCTAAATAACAGAAATTATTCTATGAATGTAGCAATGACACATAAAAGTACACAAAGGAGGTACTGACACTTGGGTTGGGCCCAAACCCAAGAGCTACAGCCTCCTAAGAAATATTAGAGCTGGTGCAAAGCTGGATTCATATTTATTGATCAATGAATAATAATTACATCCCAAAAACTGTCTACAAGAAAAAACTCGAAAATGCGCTGATACAAAGCTACACTAAAGTGCGAAAATAGACTAACAAAATGACTAACCTACTGACTAAAATCTAACTAACATTTGACTAAAATATGACTAACTTCTGCCTAGCCTAACTGAGGCCCTAAGCCTTCTTATTTATACAAATTGAGGACCCCAACAGTGCTCCTAAACTTTAGGAACTCGGTTGCCAAAACTTGCAGTTAACAACAACTTTACTAGCCCTGCTCGGCTGCCCTTGTGATCATCGATGTGGTGGCCCTTGAACTCCAAGCTGTTGGTGGATAATTCAAGGTAAGGGCTCATAAATGAAGGGGACACCTTCCTACAAATCCTCTCCCTTGTTCTTCCACGAATTTGGCTGCCAAGTGCTCATTAAAACCTTTGATTTTGTCTCAAAATTGACCAAAAATCTGCATAAAGCACACATTAGACTTTTGGCATAATGACTAACCCAATTCACTCTATTAGCATAAATATAATAAAAAACATGCAATAAACTAATGAGAATGGTGGATTAAGTCGAATTAGGAGGTAAAATGAGCCCATATAATTACCCATTTCTGGGGCTCATGTAGAAATTTTGAATAATTTAACACATATTCAATGGAGATTATCCTGATCATGTACTATTGCGGAAAACATACACAATACATAAGCTCCTCTACGTTGATCAAGAATATAGCAGCATCAATAACAATAAAACATCAAGAGCATTCACACATTAACACAGTATGTATCACGGGGAAAGCATCTCGCTAAAAACCCCACACTATCTGTATATTAATGATTGAGTCATGTAACATTACACAGCATAATACTTCTCACAAGTATCTCCACCTCTGTTACACACAATACAGCTCAGATCTGATCTCCAAATCTCTTCCACTGCTTGCCTGCCTCCATGCTCAATACCTGCTCAAGAACTGATGAGAATTGCTTCCCAAACTCGATTTTCACCTGCAAAATAGTCACTCACTCTTTGTGGACGTGAGCAAAGGCTAAAATGCAGGCCAAATACGTGAGCAAACTCATTGGCATACTCAATCCCTTGATTGTGCAAGATCTGGTGCACAACTATAGTCACAACTGATAGCAATCTGATTCTCTACCACCTGTCCCTGTTGAACTGAACATGCACTGACATGCAACTGAGTTAACTGATGTATTCTTTAGTTGTATTATGAGTTAATAATTAGTTTAATAACTCATCATTAGTCTATCTGCAGTTAGACTAACTACAACCAGTTTAACTAAGTTAAACTGAACACAACTCCATCAACTGTACCTCCAGTCCACTAAACTCAACTCACTTGAGTTCTAACTGAAGTCATGCATGCAACAACTCAACTGACTCATAAGAAAAATGAATTTCCTTCTGACAGCTGCATGTGCCACTTCCGTAGCTCAAACTGAAGTGCTCCAAGAGAATAAGATTGAGTTTATAGTCCAAATATTATTGTGAGATAATAATATTTGACTTTTCTATTTTTGACAGCCAGTCTAAAAATAGACTTGATCACTCACACTGTGATCACTCACACTTTCATCAAAAATAGAAGTCCATCTATTTTCCCAACTTGATCAATCATCCATAAACATAGACATGATCCATATGTCTAAAATAGACATAGTCTAAAATAGACTTGCGCCAAAAATAGCCTGCGGGCCCACTTAGTGAAGGCGACTCTTTTCACTAAGCTCCATCATCTTGTTGCAATCTCAACAGCTCATTAGTTGGGTGAACAAAATCCTCAATGAACTATTTGTAGGTGAATTCTTGCTTCTCTTTCATTACTAAAGAAGTCCAATATATCACAGCTTGTTGGTTTCCCTCTTCATCTAGTTCCTGCATGGCAAAGATGAACCTGTCTGCTTGATACTACAAAAGGATATAAATTAAAATTGAAGTGTATTAAACACTTGTTCTGTTGGAAATTTAAGAAACTGCTCATGGATGTTATCGGCCAACAATTGACTGAAATTAAACAAAATAGATGGTTTTCTATCTATGGAAAAGATGGAAAGGAAGCCTAGAATGGGTGCATCTCCCCACTGATCAGAATAATAACCCAAAATATATGAAATTATGGTTATAATATGTTTAGCTTGATCACGGAATATTGAGGAAGGGTATGGAGGGTTCTTCTTTGGCAATTGGGCATTTTCTGGTAAGAAGATATCAAAATTCTTGGCTCTTGTAGCAAAATCAAGCTTCTTATAGAGTTGGGTGGGGGCTTCTAAGGAGAATGGGGCACTGCTTTCCATAAGGGGAGCTAGCATTATCTAGTTTATAGATTGGGTAGTAATTTAAAAAGGATCTCACTAGATGGGGTCATAATGGCTCTTTGGCTGGGAAAATAATAGGCTTGACATTTCCTAGTGAATTCAGGGGCATGAAAGGTTAGAAGGAAAATATATTGAGGAAGATCTGACTCCCAGAGTTCAATTTCATCTGCTTTGTCAGCATATTTGTCTTCCATCCTATAGTAAAGCTCCAAAAATTCACAGTCGCATGGTGTCTCACTGATCCTATAATCCCTATCAACTAATGGAATATGATCTAAGTCTATGGATAAAGGGATTAGTGGATTAACAGGGCTCTCTTGGTTCTTTCTCTTTGGAGCCATATTTAGATTAGTGGACAATTAACGGTGATGGAAGGAAAAGCTTACCAGGAATAAATTTGAGGTTATGAGCCGTCAAGGGAGGGGAGACAAAATGTTGACAATTTGATCTAATTCAATAATATTTTGAACCTGGTTGCTTAACAGAGAAACCTGGGAATTAAGGAGAATAAGCTAGTGAAAGGGGCAAAGAAGACAGTTCAAGGTGTTTTAAGGAAGGATGTCAAGTTCCGTTGGAGGTTGGTGCAGGACCATTGAAAAGGAAAGGTTACCCAGGAAGGTAAATTGAATGTTCAACGTTAATTCTGCCGGGAAGGCATTTAAATTGGAAATGACTATGAAACATGGTGCAATAGGAGTGTCGAGGTAGGGACATGGTAAAGTGGATTAGGGGAAGATGGTTTTCAGAGGGGGTAGGAGGCGGTAAGTGGTATCGGTTGGGGGGTGTGAAATGAGGGGAAAGCGAAATGGGTGGAGAATACCGCCTTTTCGGATCCCCCCGGTGGTAAAGGTAGGATGGAGAGTGGGGGGGGGGGAGGGATATAATGAGGGCCATCGGTTGTGATGAGTGGAGAATCCCGATGCTTTGACTGCGGCCTACTTTAACCATAAATGACAACAAATTTTGTCCATATGCACCTTTGACATTGCTTTTGAAACTTAGGATAATTTATGGAATATAAAACATGTAAAAAACACTTTATCCCCATCATGCCTTTCTTTTACATTGTCACTAAGACTTAGGGTAAAGGGCACATAAATACATTTATAAAACCAACTATTTCTACCTACCCTTTAACTAAGCTAACATTTTTATTTTTCTAAAGGGGTGCATTTAGACTAGCAAACCCGTATTTATTTTCTTTTATGGAAAATGAAAAACTACTAAAATCCTATCACTTATTTCCCCTATTGATTAAGATTAAATAGTTGAACCAATTTCATTTTCTACCTAACTATTGATTTACCAAGATTAAACTATTTGGAAAATTTTTATTCTCTAGTCTAATTTATAGAAATTTAAACATGTTTAACCATGATTATACTGTATGATTAAACAAATAACTAGTCATTGTGGCATTTTAAACAAGTTGCACACAACCTTTATTTATCAATCATAAGAGAACTATCTATCAGTAGTGGCATTTAGATTTGCAACACTTTCAATATTATTTTCTTTTTTTTCTTTCTTTTGAAGGGGTTCTGTCTTTTATTCTTTTTTTTTTCAATGTTTTTGTTTACCTCTTTTTTTTTTTTATACCCTCTTTTCATTTTTATTCTATTTTTATTTTATTTTATTTGGAAATCATTTGGAGATTGACAATTATTTGCAATATGAGATTTTTGAGATAAAATACTCAATCACCTTGAGATCCTATAAATTATAGAACCCTAACAGTGGTTCCAGTTGGTGATGGCACTCTCGATATGAGGTGCCAAGAACATTTGATCAGTAGCATTAAGTGTTCCATTTCAACAATATCTACACCTGATTTCTTTTGTAGTTGGAATAATTATGGCAACATGTCCATAAAGCTTAGGGCCTTCTCTACGGGCTTCAACTCTTGTCAATAGGTCACCCAATAAAAATAATAAAAACAATTATATTTACAATGGTTTGATATAAGAAAACCTCTATTGCTAAGAGAAATAATGCTTCAACATTCTACAATTCACAGGTCCACTAGGCATTTCTGTTCCATCTGGATGTTTGAGAAAAAATGCATTGTGTCCTCTGAAAGCATGAATGATATAAGGTCAGGTCCATAGATTGTCAAATTTTCCATGCTTTCCTTTGTCCTCTCTTCTGAAATCCCATTTTAAAACTCTTTCACCCAAGGTGAAATCATCTGCTTTAGTTCTTCTATCAAAAATATTATTGATATTCTTCTGAATGCCTTGAGCTTTATTGTAGACTTCTTCCCTGGATTGCTGTAATTGAATAGTCTGATCAATCCTCCTCTAGATGTCATTAGGCTCAACCTGCAATTCCTGAATTATTTTCATAACTGGAACCCCTAAAGAAGATGATAAAACAACATCCATCCCATAAACCAATTGGTATGGTGACATGCCAATCAATTTCTTTGTTATGAATCTATCAGCCCAAAGTGCATTTATCAACTTGTTGTGCCATGACTTTTTGTTATCTTTGAGTAGCTTTTTAATAATGTTGACCAGACTCTTATTTGAGGATTCAACCATCCCATTACCCTGTGGGTAATAAGTAGTTGAATGTCCCAAAGTAATATGATATTTATTGAAAATGTCTATCATTTTCTTGGACTTAAAAGATGCAGCATTATCTGTAATGGGCTTGTTGGGAAAGCCAAAGTTAGACAGGATATTGGTTTCCAAAAATTTGATAATAACAACATTAGTTGTCAATCTAGAAGGTGTGGCCTCAATCCATTTAGTGAAGTAAGCAATAACTATGAAGATCCATTTGTGTTGGGCAAAGGATGGTGGATGGATCTCTCCAATGAAATCCAATCCCCATTGTTGGAAAGGGCTTTCAACAGATATGGGTTATAAAGACAGAGTCAATAGTTTTCTTTTCCCCTTAAATATTTGGCATTTGTGGCAAGAGGTTACCTTCTTATGAACATCAAGGAAAAGGGCAGGCCAGTAGAAACCAGGTACAGGGATCTTGTTAGTAGTGGTTTTCCAGTATAGATGTCCATCACAATCACCTTCATGGAATTTGTACATTGTTCTTTCTGCATCATCTTTCAATAGACACTTTAGTAAAATACCACCAACATCTTTCCAATATAAAACATTATCTACAGTTTCATTGCTTTTAATTTTAGAAATATAGCCTTTGTCTTAGTTAGACCAAGATGAGCATTTAAATTGAATAAAACAAAAATGAGGTCTACATACCAGGGTGAGGTCATAAAAGCCTCATCTAATTGTGGAGTTGCGTGCTCCTCTTGATCATCTAATGCATCTACAAAGTTGATATCCAATGAATTAAAGTTAGACTCAGCCATCAATTTGGCTAACTCTTGTCCTTTGATAAGCTTGGTGGGCTTGATTTCCATGTCATACTCAAGAATGATGGCAATCCATTTACCTCTTTTACCATCTGGTCCATTTTGGGTTAAAATATCCTTAACCACATTATTTGGTACATAAGCAATTATGTGAGAATGGAGGATATAGACCTTGAAATCCTTGATTGCTTTTATTAATGAGAAGTCTTGTTTTTCCATTATGTTATATTTTAATGCAGCATCCCTTAAAGCTTTGTTGAAGAAAGCAATGGGTTGTTCAAATCCATCATTGTTTTTTTGTAAAAGAATAGCTACAACAGTGTGTTCAGAAGCAAACGAGAAGATTATGAAATCCTTAGTGAAATCTAGACTGATTAGGACTGGTGCTTTTGTTAATGCTTGTTTAACTTGATCAAATGATTTTCTAGCCTCAATGTTCCATATTATTTTTGAATCTCTTTTCACCATATTTGATATGTTTTTGAGGAGTTTTTTAAGGTTGGGGATGAATCTCCTTAGAAAGTTTATCTTGCTAATAAATGATTGAAGTTCCTTAATGTTTCTAGGATGGTTGATTTTCAAAATGGTTTCAATCCTTTTGGGATCAATTTTAATACCTTCCATGGAGATTATATGACTGAGAAGTTTTCCCTCTTCAAGGCCAAAAAGTGTTTTCTTAGGATTTAGTGAAATTCCAAACCTTCTGCATTTCTCAAATACTCTTCTTAGATGTAACAAATGTTCTTCATGAGTTTTAGAATAAACAATGATTTCATCTAGATAGATCACAATAAACCTACCAATTTCATCAGCAAAGGCAATATCCATTGCTCTTTGAAATTTGGCTCCAACATTCATTAACCCAAAAGGCATCTTCACATACATGAAGGTACCCCATGGAGTAGTAAAGGTTGTTTTATCTTGATCATCAAGGTGAACTAAAACTGACTGTAGCGCGAGAAACCATCTAATAAAGAAGTCCTAGAAGACCCAACTACCTTCTGTAAGATATGATTCATTTTTGGTAAAGGGTAGTTGTCCTTTAGGGAAACTTTATTAAGGTTTCTAAAATCTATGCATAATCTAATTTCACTTGTTTTCTTCCTAGTTGGTACTATATTGGAAACCCATTTAGAGTACCTAATAGGGACGATGATTTTAGAGTCATACATTCTTTTAATTTCTTTCTCAATTAGAGGCATCAACATTGAATTTATTCTTCAAAGTTCTTGTTTAAATGGTTTCTGATCCTCTTTAATTGGAATTTTATGTTCTATAATCTCTGTATCATAAGTTTTTAGATCTTCGTAGCTCCACGCAAAAACATCACTGAATTCTTTGAATAAAAAATGTATTTTTATTTTTCAGCAGTTGGTAGTGATTTGGATATTTTTATGCTTTTAGGGTCTTTTTTACCACCTATGTTTCATTCTTCTACTGCTGCCCCTGTGGGCTCAATATTAGGCTTCTTATCCACATCATTGAAATCAAATAATTCTTTCAGTGGAACTAAACCTCTAGGTAAAACATTATCCTTTAACTGAAGTGTTTCAAACTATTATTTCTCTAGATCTATTTCATGCAATTCTAACTTATTTACAACTTCCTTTATATGTATATTTACATATGAGTCATCTAACTGCCTTCCTACATTGGAATGTACAACTATTTGATTTTCTAATTCATACTCTAAGTCTATACTATCATCTTCATATTCATCCTTAGACTCTAGAAAGCTCTCAATTTGTTTATCATTGCCAAACACTTGCCAATATTTCATATTATCTGGTACAACTGGTCGATGTTTCACTTCCACTGTATACTTTCGATTAGGGTAAGGCATTTTATAGGAGCTGGCTGAAAAAGCCAGACTATTAGCTAGGATATTTTGATTTCTAGGAATTGTAGAAAGGTCATATTCCACAAAACTCTCTAGAAAATCAAGCACAACATTTTTGTAT
This sequence comes from Pinus tabuliformis, assembly GCA_031772625.1. NCBI lineage: Eukaryota > Viridiplantae > Streptophyta > Pinopsida > Pinales > Pinaceae > Pinus > Pinus tabuliformis. The sequence goes on along the minus strand of CM062804.1, from coordinate 766,065,229 downwards.
GCTCTCAACCTAGGATGTTTGGCTGAATACTCTCCTTTAATTTGTTTTATAATTAACTCATAATCCTCTTGAATGGACATTCTCTTAACACCCAATTTTTTCAACAATTGCAATCCTATTATAAGTGCTTCATACTCAGCTATATTATTTGTACATTTAAAATTGAGTTTGTATGAATGACCTTCAGCATGATTGTTTCCCGTGTTTGCAACCCATACTCATGCTCCAAAACCCTCTTTACTATAAGAGCCATCAAAGCTCATGTTCCAAAGTGGTTCATGAAGAGTGTTTTGTTGTATTGTTTGTGTTTGGTTTGGATCTATTTTAGAAATGCCAGTTTCTGCTTTGGTAGCCTGAGTGTTGATGTCTCCATCATTATAAAGAATGAAAGAATCTAAATTTGAGTGGATAGAGTAAAGAGGATAGTTGCGAGGATTCTCTTGTCTACTCACCATGAATTTCATCAAAGTTTCCCTATATAATCTTCTTTGCTGACCAAAAACTAGTATGGTAGCAAAGGTCATATCCATTTGTAGGGTCCCTTGTAACTTTTCTCCCCATGAGTGTGACAACAACATGCCATACTTAGGGGGTATATCTGCAACCACTATGTCCATTACCACACTTTTGGCCAAGATTTGAGCTAAAGTAACACATAGGTCCTTGATGAGACCTAAATATCTTACTTTGTTGGAACCAAAGGAATATAAATTTTTATAAGGCCTGGTAATGTCAAGTCCTAGTTTTTCCATAACAGCTTTAGGCATTAAATTGTGGGAAGCACCTGAATCTAACATAACATTATGGAGGATCTTATCATGAATATTTAGGCTAACATAGAATGGAGGAACACCCCCTTCCTGTGGTTTGCCCTCAACTTTTGGCCCAAATAAGAGTTCAGGATGGTCATCATTCAAATTAACAGAGTCTGTGTTTTCCCCTATGTTTAGAGCTTTCATCACTTGAGGTTGGTAGATATTTTTGTTCATTAACTCTATTAGGGGAATATGAATTTTTGGTGCTAATTCATTCTCAATGTTGAACGATGTTTGAATCTTAATCAGGTTGGGAAAAGCAGATTGATCAGTAATTTATTTTGATATAGGTTCTTTTCATTGACTTGTGGTTGGGATATCTGTTTGAGTATTTTTGGAAACACTATCAACTATCTTTTTGATAGGAGTTTCTACTTTCTTTTTGCTAGAATTATCAACATATTTCATAGGAGAATTATCCATGGTTTTCCTAGCATCAGTGTCAGAGGATTGCTTAGCAAGATTCTCAGAGTTTTTAATATTGAGAGTGTCCGAAGTCTTTTTTCTCCTAAGGTTATATTGCCTATGGACTTCCATAATGGCATTCTCAAAACCTTGTTTATATTCATCTCATTCCTTAGAGTCAAGCTCAATTTGAGTTAGGAGGAAAAGTTCTTGCTCCTCTTGAGTGACAAAAATAGTTTCATCATAATTTATTCCCATCAGATTGATTTGACTTTCATCTAAATATTCAATTATATTACCCTCGTCATCAGTATAGTTTTCTTGAAAAGGAGGTCAGATTTGTTGGTCTGGACCCTTTTGTTCTCTTTGTTTGATTTGGGGAACATTCCTTCTGAATTTTTGATTCCTATTTTGAGGAGAAGTTTGATTTTCTCTCATTTGAGCTTGATCATTTATGTTTACTCTTTGCATCATCTTTTCCACTACCCTCACTAGGTTATCAATTTTGTGATCAGAAGTAGAAGTGGAAGGCTCTTCTTTAATGGTAACCCTGCGTTTAGATTTTAGTTTGGCCTTCTTGGCTAAGATGTTAGCTTTAACTTTTATAGCATTGGCTTGCATTTCTTCCAAAGTGGCAAGGTATCTCTCTAAGTTGTTACTCTATGTCTACATCAAAACCATCAGGAAAATCAATTAAAGCTAGGCCATGGGAGGATTTGATGTCTATAGGAATTGCATTGTAAACAGTGTTAAACCATTCACAGTATTCCTCCATAGTGTCATTTGGTTTCCTTTTAAGACTTTTGTATCCATTCAGGAGTTAAGTGGATTTTTTTTGATTTCCTATCTAGCTAAGAAAGTTTGATGGAATGCATAAAGGTTGGCTATACTTCCTGTAGGTAAACTCCTAAACTATTTTTTGACATCACCTCCTAAACTTTGAGCAAACGATCTCATCTTTACATCAGCTTCATCTACTTCTTGAAGGTCAAAAACATCATTCATTATGTATATGTGTTGTTGAGTAGTATGAGAACCAGTGTTATCAAACATTATAATTTTTGATTGATAGTCTGCAGGCATAACATTTAGCTTGTCTCGTAACACCAAAGGTGCATACCTAGCTGCAATAGCTGGTGTGAGAATTTGACTGGAAGATGGACCTGTGGAAGGTGTATTTGAAGTAACTATAGGGATAGTATGAATAGCAATTTGAGTTGTTATAGGTGAAAAGGTAGAGACTATAGAATGAGTAGGACTAGGGGGTTGTAGATTAATAGACTAGGAAGACTGGGTAGAAAAAGAAGTTGTTGCAATTGTTAAAGTTGAAAATTCAATAGATTGTTGAATATAAGATTCTTTAATGGCTTGGTCCAAAACCAAGACTAGACCCTATAATTTATCAAATTGTTGTAGGTATGCTACACCAGGCTCTAATTCAGGAGGTTGAGTTTGGGGTATAAATAGTCACAGTAAAGCTTCATCAATGACAATCTGATCTACAAAGCTCTTAGATTTTGTCCTAAACAAAGTTTGTTGGAATGGCAAATCAAACTCTATGTCTTCAATAGTTTCAAGCTTCTTAGGAAGAGAGTTATACCTTGACAAATGATTGTTCTTAGGAAGAGAGTTGAACCTAGACAAAGGACTATTACTACCCTGGCTCTCTATAAGACTTCTCTTTCTAACTAATTTCTCTTGATTATCTAAAAGTTCAGCGGGGTTGGGATCTGGGTGAGCTGTAGTGAAAATTCTTTTAGGAGCCAAATTTATTGAAAAATCATCACATAACTAATAAATTTAAAATTTATAACACACTCAAATATATAGAAATATTACAAACTCAGATCATGTATTTCATTGTGATATAAGATATTTGATTTAGTGAAATATTTATTGACTACCAGGGAATAATTATTTTCAATTTAAAGAGTATTCCTTCCCCAGTATGGTCGCCACTATTTTTTCGTTCTGTATTTTTGAGGTTGAGGGAGTAAACACATAGGAAAACATCAAAACCACTTTGGAAGCTAGGATCTAGCCTTGCCAGCTTCAGAGAGGGATCTCTTTATAAAATTTAGCTATGTTTTATGTGAATTTTAGGCTAGTTATTGTTGTATTGATTGTTTTTTATTGGATTGCTTGGTTGATTAAATTTTTATAATTCCATTGGGCTATGGATTCTAAAGATTAATTGGATCCGCATCAAAATTTGAAGGAGTTTCATAGGGAAAGCTAGGTTGCACTAGTTGGATCTTTCAGAGTTTTAAATGGATTATGAAATAGAAGAAATGTAAGATTCAATAGAAACTAAGGAGCAATGAAGGATTCCTTAATTTGACTTCAATAGAAAACATAAAAATTACTAACAGCCAGAATAGGGTGTTATGTATAACATATCCTATTCATCACAATTTCTATTATGTAATTAAGCTTTTGAGAAATTACAGAGAAAGGAGACAATGATTAAACACATGAATAGAAGAAAAACATCACCAATTCGGACACCACATGAATCCTATGAAGAATGTCCTTGTATTATTGATGCTTCCAACAATTAGAAATTACAATTCGCAGAGGAAATTATATTCAACAATCAACCCTTAATACTTCAAACAATGAAGCATTTATAAAAAATAATTACAAAATTGTTGTCTCAACTGATTAGCATTATCCTAAACAATAAAATCAATCTTTTGCAAAATTATAGGCAAGGTGAAAAACTACATGAAGAGGTGCCTCTGTTTTGGTGGATTCGGTTGCTGAATTAGCCTAAAACTATGTTGTTTTGGCTGTTGTGCTGGCTAATAATTCTACTGCATCTAAGTTACTTTAATCCAGTAAATCACATAGTTCCTCCCACCCTTTTTCATCTGGAATGGTTAATTTAATTACCCTTCAGTAAATCTGATCAACCTTATTATACTTTGAAAATGTTGGCTTTACTATGAAGACATGTTTTACCTCATTCTGGACGAAGAAATCATTTCCCATTGTCTCTAAGAATGCTCTGGCTATCATGCTGCCTTTTATACCACTGAATTTAATACTGCTTTTTTCCATTTCCTTCACCTTTAAAACATAATCTTCTTGATTAATGAGTTTATCATTAATCACATAAATGCTGGGCAATCCTTTCTGAATTAATGCTTCAATCCTGTTGAAAACCTATTCACTCCCAACTCTATTGTTTCACACTTCTCCTCCAATTCATCAATGAGATTTCTTTTAGTCAAAACCTTCTTGACTTCCAAGATCGTGGTAGTCCTGTCACTAATTCCTAACTCTTCAAGTTCATATTTATTTTTTGAATTCAGGAATTTGATGATGTTGGAAGCTTCTGAAGGCATGTCTCCCAGCTTTTCCCTTACTTGAACAATGGTTTCAGTGGCCCTTTGTATCAGTTATTTCTGTTCAAAAGTGATTTGGATGCATGGCCAAATCTCATTCATGGAGTCCAGAATACCCATCCAAATGGTTTTCTTTGGTTGGGCCAAGGTTTGACCAATTGCTGTATCCTTCTCCACCTTCTGTAACCTCTCTAGCAGCCTTTGTGACTTCTGCACTTCAACTAGACGAGAAGCTTCAATTTTGGATTTTTGTTCTTTTAGAGCTTTGAGCTACCCATTCAACTTATTAATTTATTCTGACTAGATTGACATTTTTTCGAGTGTCTTTGTCACCTTTTCAACACTTGTAGTTTGAGTTGAAGAAGTTGTTGCAGTTGTTGTTCCTGTAGTTTGGATTTGAGTGATGGGTATAACATCCAGGGGAACTATGGCTATCCTTTGACTTTGTTCTTTCTCTTTGATCATTTTCTCCATTTCTACCTCCATTTGTCTGATTTGAATATTCTGCTCTATGATTAGCTTCATCATGTCAGCCTTTTGTGTCTCATTTTCTTCAATATCTTTAGTCAAGGGATCCTCTGTGGCTGGCAGTTTTAGCTGCTTTCTCAATGCTGCAATGTCAAGATTTTTCTTCTTGATGATCTCCTCTGCAACATTTATATCTTTAGGATCATATCCTATCTTGACTACCAAATCTTCCAAATATTTGATGCTATTGTCCTTTGCTAAGGAAGATACCTTTTCCAATCTCAACTGGGACTGAATGTTTGCATATGAAACCTGCATCTTAGACAATGACATGGCAATATTGGTTGAGGTAGAGGAAATCATCTCCCGAGTTTTTTTATGCATCTCCATTTGATCAATGAGATGGAATTCAAATGCTGTGCTCTTGTAATCAGCTGATATCTTTAGATTTGGAATTTGGGCCTCAAGGAAGGCTATGTGCATCTTTCCCTACTCTGTGTCAAAAACTGATAATAATTTTCTCTGTGAGCTGGAAGTTTGCTTCCAAAACTGATTGTAGTTGTTATTCTTAAGAATTTCATTCTTAAATTTGATCTCTTGGTACCTGTCAAAAACACTCTTTTCCTTTTCTCCTTGGACATCTTGGGAAGATATCTTTGTTTCTTTTTTATCATGTGATATTGAAGGTCCAGTAGGAGATGTAACAAACTTACTGCTTGAAGGTGGTGATTCTCCAATTACGATGGCAGCTTGCTCTTCTATCTCCTTTTTTGCATCTATCCTAGGAGTCATATTTGCTCTTTTCCTGTAACTGATTCTGAAATCCTTGGCATCACTACCTATTGTTGATGATGATCCCTTCTCTCTCTGTCTGTAAATTTGAAGTAGAAAAGAAACTATTCTTTAGCTTCCTACAATGTATTCTCTACCCATTATGATTGGTTCACATATTTCTCTATCTCAGGCCTTGAGATATGGATATATGGAGTAGTTTTAGTTTCCACTCTCAACTTAGAAATTCTACCCTAGGATCATAATACCATGTGAAACTCGGGCTAAATTTCATCTCCTTAAGGATCTTATCTGCTTCTTCTCTTGCTGACCTAGTTTTGCATATGAAAGGACCCACCTGTGCCTTTATCCGAAACTGGGACTTCTTCTTTGCCACCACAAAGTGAATATCATATGAATTTAGCATTTTTCTGATATATTCAAGGGAAAAAATCCTCATGGGGAGGTATTTTGGGAGTTTGTATGGTGCTAATTCGCATCCATAAACTCTAATTTCTGTATAATTTTGGTATAAATACCAATCTCCAGTCCTGGCCTGATCTGTCAAATGCATAATCCTTTTGATGTCTTCACTGATTCTGGGTTGTGTTGAGTTGTTTAGGATATTCATAGCTGGGTGAATTAACTCCTCAATGAACTGTTTGTAGGAGAATTATTGCTTCTCTTTCATTACTAAAGAAGTCCAAAATATCATAGGTTGTTGGTTTCCCTCTTCATCTAGTTTCTACATGGAAAAGTTGAACCTATCTGCTTGATAATACAGAAACATATAAATTAAAATTGAAGTGTAATTAAACATTTGTTCTGTTGGACATTTAAGAAACTGCTCATGGAAGTTATCAACCAGGAATTGACTGAAAGTAAACACAATAGATGGTTTGATATCTGTGGAAAAGATGGAAAGGAAGCCTAGAATGGGTTCATCTACCCATTGATTAGAATAATAACCCGAGATGTATGAAATTATGGTTATAATCTATTTAGCTTGATCAGGGAAGATTGAGGAAGGGTATGGAGGGTTCTTCTTTTGCAATTGGGTATTTTCTGGTAAGAAGATCTTGAAAATCTTTGCTCTTGTAGCAAAATCAAGCTTCTCATAGAGTTGGGTGAGGGCTTCTAAGGAAAATGAGGCACTGATTTCCACAGGGGGAGCTAGCATCATCTGGTTTATAGATTGGGTAGTAATTGTAAAAAGGATCTCACCAGATGGGGTCATAATGGCTCTTTCGCCGGGAAAATAACAAGCTTGGAATTTCCTTGTGAATTCAAGGGCATGGAAGGTCAGAGGGAAAATATAATGAGGAATATTGGACTCCCAGAGTCCAATTTCATCTGTTTTGTCAGTATATTTCTCTTCCAGCCAATAGTAAAGCTCCAAAAATTCACAATCTCACTGTGTCTTACTGATCTTATAATCCCTATCAGCTAATGGAATATGATCGAAGTCTATGGATGGAGGGATTAGTGGATTAGTAGGGCTCTCCTGGTTCTTGCTCTTTGGAGCCATATTTAGATCATTGGACAATTAACGGTGATGGAAGGACAAGCTTAGTAGGAATAAATTTGAGGTTATCATCCATTAAGGGAGGGGAGACAAAACGTTGACAATTATATCTGATTCAATAATATTTTGAACCTGGTTGCTTAATAGAGAAACTTGGGAATTAAGGAGAATAATCCAGTGAAAGGGGAAAAGAATATGGTTCAAGGTGTTTTAAGGAAGGATGTCAAGTTCTGTTGGAGGTTGGCACGGGACCGTTGAAAAGGAACAGTTACCTGGGAAGGCAAATTGAATGCTCAACGGTAATTTTGTCAAGAAGGCATTTAATTGGGCAACGAATATGAAATGTGGTGCAACAGGAGTGGCGGGAGTGGTGAGGTAGGGACACGGTAAAGCGGATGAGGGGAAGAGGGTTTCCGGAGGGGGTAGAAGGTGGTAAGTGGTATTAGCTCGGGGGGGTGCGAAATTAGGGGAAGACACCACATAAGGATGTGACGTGGTGGAGAATACTGCCTTTTTGGAGCCCCCTCGATGGTAAAGGTAGGATGGAGAGGGGGGGCCGAAAATAGATGAGGGCCATCGATCTTAATGAGTGGAGAATCCCAATGCTTTGACTACGACCTCCTTTAACCATAAAGAACAAAAACTTTTGTCCATATGCGCCTTTGATATTGCTTTTGAAACTCAGGATAATGTTTGGAATATAAAACATGTAAAAAAAACACTTTATCCCAATTGTGCCTTTCTTTTACATTGACACTGAGACTTAGGGTAAAGGGCACATAAATACATTTATAAAACGAGCTATTTCTGCCTACCCTTTAACTAAGCTAACATTTTTATTTTTCTAAAGGGGTGCATTTAGACCAACAAACCAATATTTATTTTATTTTATGGAAAATGAAAAACTACTAAAATCCTATCACTTATTTCCCCTATTGATTCAGATTAAACAGTTGAACCAATGCCATTTTCTACCTAACTACTGATTTACCAAGATTAAACTATTTGGAAAATTTTTATTCTCTAGTCTAATTTACAGAAATTTAAACATGTTTAACCATGATTATACTGTATGATTAAACAAATAACTATTCATTGTGGCATTTTAAACAATATGCACACAACCTTTATTTATCAATCATAAGAGAACTATCTATCAATAGTGACATTTATATTTGCAACACTTTCAGTATTATTTTCTTTTTGTTTTTCTTTCTTTTGATGGGGTTCTCTCTTTTATTCTTTTTTTTAAAATGTTTTTGTTTTCCTCTTTTTTTTCTTTTTTTTTTTTCTATTTATACCCTCTTTTCATTTTTATTCTATTTTTCTTTTATTTGGAAATCATTTGCAGATTGACAATTATTTACAATATGAGATTTCTAAGATAAAATACTTAATCACCTTGAGATCCTATAAATTATAGGACCCTAATAGTGGCTCCAACTAGGGCTGGCACTCTCAATATGAGGTGCCAATAACATTTTATTAGTAGCCTTGAGTGTTCCATTTCAACAATATCTACACTTGATTTCTTTTGTTGTTGGAATAATTATGGCAACATATCAATCAAAGCTTAGGGCCTTCTCTGCGGGCTTCAACTTCTGTTAATAGGTCACCCAATCAAAATAATAAAAACAATGATATTTACAATGGTCTTATGTAAGAAAACCTCTATTGCTAAGAGAAATAATGCTTTAGCATTTTTCCATTCACAGGTCCACCAGGAATTTCTGTTCCATCTGGATGTTTGATAAAAATGCGTTGTGTCCTCTGAAAGCATGAATGATGTAAGGTCTTGTCCATAGATTGTCAAATTTTCCATGCTTTCCTTTGTCCTTTCTTCTGGAATCCCATTTTAAAACTCTGTCACCCAAGGTGAAATCATCTGCTTTAGTTATTCTATCAAAAATATTTTTGATATTCTTTTGAATGACCTGCGATTTATTGTAGACTTCTTCCCTAGATTGCTACAATTGAATAGTCTGATCAATCCTCCTTTGGATGTCATTAGGCTCAACCTGCAATTCCTGAATTATTTTCATAACTAGAAATCCTAAAGAATATGGAAAAACAACATCCAACCCATAATCCAATTGGTATGGTGACATGCCAATCGATTTCTTCGTTGTGAGTCTATCATCATGTTGTAGCCGCTGCAACACCCCCTCCAAAATTTTCCAACTCTTCTAAATTTTGAAGCCCCTTCACCTTTTCCGTAGCTACCTCCCATCCTTAGAGTCTATTCAGAAGGCGGGAAACCCTAGAAAATTCTAGAAAGGACTCATGTCTCTTTCATAAGCCAAACCAAGTCACACAAGTCGCAAAGTCACAAAGGTCACACAAGTTGCAGAAGTCGCAAGGTCACACAAGTCGCAAAGGTCGCAAAGTTCACACAAGTTGCACAGGTCACAAAGGTCACATAGGTCGCAAAGGTCGCACAAGTCGCAAAGGTTGCATAGGTCATGAAGGTCAAAAATATCGCAGAGGTCAGAGAGGTCACACAAGTCGCAAAGGTCGCAAATATCGCACATGTCGCACAAGTCGCACAGGTCGCAAAGGTCGCATAGGTCACAAAGATCACACAGGTCGCATAGGTCGCTTAGGTCACAAGGTCGCACAGATCGCAAAGGTCGCAAAGGCCACATAAGTCGCACAGGTCGCATAGGTCGCACAAGTCGCAAAGGTCGCATAGGTCGTGTTAGGTTCCTATACCAATAGGAGTCATAATTTTTGAATGACTGAGATTAAAAATTGTCATATGTACATACCTTTGCTTTCTGCAAATGTTTTCCATATTCAAAAAAAAAAATGAAAACAGGGTATGTCCTAAAATAAAAATCAAAGGATAAAAAGAATAAGAAAAGGTCCAAAAAAATGAAAAATATGAACCCTAAGAAAAGGAAAAATACCATGAAAGTGAGCAAGCCAAAATGTCACTCCTATTTTACTTTTATGCAAAATAAATGATTGTGTGCATCTTGTAATCCTTGCCACAATCCATGATGGTAAAAACGTTTAAACTTGGCTATTTCATGTTTTCAATTTCATGTCTATAGATAGAGAACAAAAATCTGGCCAAGCAGTGTAATCTTGGCAGATAATTAGATAGGTAGAGTTAATAAAAGGAGCTCAACTGTCTAACCTGAGCCCTTGGATGTAATAAGGTTAGATTTAGTTAGTTCACTATTGTAAAAATAAAAGAAAGATGTTTGATAAGGGTTTGCTAGCTCAAATGCACCCTAATAAAGAGAAGTAAAAATGGTAGGATGAGTAGATGGGTAAGTAGAAGAAAGGTTGCAGAAGTTATGATGATTGGTTAGACAAAAATCATATTTATCATTCTCATCATAAAAGTTCCAAATGTGAGTGGGAAATTAAGCATGCATAAGGTTTACAAAGTCAATTAATTAACTTCCCCCATCCATTTCATCCTTTCACTTTACTAATTTCCCACAAATAAAGTTCAAAGTACCAAAACCTTTAAGTCAAAGAGGCTCAGAGCATTTCTCTGACTTTTGGAGGGACCAGACCCTCGGCTCAATGACTTATAGGCAATAAGTACTAAAACCCCCTCATAAAAATTCATCCCCCCCTTTAGTTCATTCATCCCCCTTCATTTCCCCTCATTTCCCTAATAAAACCCCTTTTTCTAAGGTTAAACACTATTTACCTAGGAAAAGCAATCACCCCCATGTAAAACCCCTTTTTCCCAAAAAACCCACAAAAACACCTTATCCTAAGTATTTATGTTAATACTGGAAAAGCATTAAAACATGAGAAATCATTTACTTAGTGTGTGGTGTCCCCTTTTCACCAATTTTTTAATTACTAATTTTATTTATTAAATCCTGATAAAAACACATTTCCCCGTATATATTTAACTCCTACATATAAATTAACCCTACCCTTAGTTTAAATATAAAATATAATTTCACCCAAACCCCGAAAACCCACTAACTAATCGATTTGCAATTAAGTTAGGCAAAAACCCAATTAATCCCTCTGCTAATGACCTTGATGCCTTAACCCCGCCTTAATCCGTCATTAACCCAAATACCGCCACACTTAATTACTCACTGAGCCCCCTCGTTAGCCTCCGTGCAGCTTCCCTGCCCGATCACCATGTGATCAACTTACTTCACATCCGACGGCCCTCATCCATATCGGGTGGACTCGATGTCCAAACAATACCCGCTCAATAAATCTGTTTTCCTTCGAGCCCTCGATGCTACGTGTTGTTCAACGTATGGAATCAGGCAGCCTCCCCCCAATACCACCGAGCGCCCAAAAGCGGTGCAATGGAAACCATTTACCACTCGCCCACTACATGACAAAATGGTTGCTGTTCACCCCGCTACACGACAAAATGACCACTGTTCACCCGTACCCACGAAAATTGACTTTCACGCATAAAGCCAAATGGAAACAAATAATTTGTTTTTATCGTTTTTTCAACTGTAAACCTCCATGCATGCACCTACGAATGTCGAAGCTTTCAACCTACATCAAATTACACCTTAAAGATGCCACAGAGCACCCAGTTCACTTTCTAGCCTACATAGAGCCTTTTCAACCGTTCGCAGTTGCCAGCCGCCTTGTTCAGAGCTAGTTTTCCTTAAATTCTAGGTATTTAAGCCATAATTCACTGAAAAACCCTGTCAATTTCAAAACCAATTACTGAGTTTTCTTAGTTAAGATAAAAATTAATTGAAGAAACTCAAAGAACTCAAACCTACTTTGTGCTGAACCACCATTGCCCTAAAAACTGCAAATTACCTCCCCCACTCTCAAATCCACAAGAACTGAGAATGGCTGCCCCAATTGCCATGGATGTGAGACCCATCTCTACACCCCACTTAGACCTGGACCACCTTCCCCTGGCTGATAGGGATTTCCAGATAAAGGACACCACTGTCCATGAATCCCCGCTCAAAGTACATTGCCAAAGTAGGGATAGATACTTGAACCAGGCCGATAAAATTGGTCTGTGGGAGTCCAATTTGCCTAAGAACCAGTTCCCCATAGTCCACATTTTCCCAAAAATTGTACATTATTGCCATCCCAACTATGTCCCCAGTCAAGGAGTAGTCATGTCCCCTAACCAGGCCATTCTTTTCACTATCATTGCTAAATCTATAAATGAGATGCTACAACTCCAGTCTGGCCAAAACTTGACTCCCCTCTCCATTGGAGATCTGTTGGACTTATTTCCCAAGCTCAGGCCTGCAAGATTGGCCCAAATAATCCAAACCTTCATCCTAGAAGAGAAGTATACCCCCAAAGACCCCCCTCTATATGTAGCACCTTTATTTTCTCCTTGGGGCAGAAGTATTGTAGATATGATATCTAGAGTCCTGGGTTATATGACCAGTGAATATATTGATGAGATTATTCTAGCCTTCATGTCCATATACACTCCAGGATAGCCTCTTGATGTCATATATGACTATGATCAGTTCATAACTGACAGGATGCATGAACAGTTCCTCAAAATGAGTAATGAGAGAGTCTTCAAATACTCCTCGGTCTTGTATCACCTTTTCCTATATTACCAGCCCGACATTTTTCCACTTACCTTGCAAAAATTGGACACCAAGGACCAACCAAGATAAGTTATCTTCTGGACCCCATGATTAATCAACATCCCTCCCCCTATTCATACAATGAAGTCATTGATTCCTTTCTCCACCCTGTGATGACCATGCTCACTGGAACCCCTCCACTAAGAATCACTCCTGAAATTAGGAGAGTCCTTCATCTAAACATCAATCATCAGGTGGAAGATTGGTACTTGTACCAAAACGACATTGAAATTAGGATTTATGGCTGTGAGATGGCCCCATACAAACTACCTAAATACCTCCCAATGAGGTTATTTTCCCTGGAGTACTACAGGCAAATAATAAATTCAAATGAGGTAAACTTTATTAAAGCCAAAAAGAAAGCCTAGCTCAAAATCAAAGACCAATTGGGTCCCTTTATTTGTAATAGCAGAGAAGCTGGGAAGGAGGCAAACCTAATCCTTCAGAGATTGAAACTAAAACATAGCTTGATATGGAGATATGATCCCTTGGACTTCATCTGCAAAAGAAGGAATAAAAACAAGATGGCCCCCTATATCCATCACCGCATATCTGAAATAGAAAAATATGCCAACCAGTTGCAATGGGTGGAAAACACTTTAGAGGATAGGGATAATACAAAAGTTGATGTGGAAAACACATTAATTGATTTGGAAAAACAACTTGATGAGGATTCTTTCCTGCAGGTTCCAGGACAGTTAGATAGGCTAGAGACAACCATGAGTACCCCTCCAGTTATACAGACTCCTCTAAATGAGGAGAGGGGCCTAAAGAGGAATAGGGAAGGGGCCACCACTTCAGCAAGGGAAAATTCACAAACTTATGCAGAAACAAGCCAAACTAAAAGACAGAAAGTGAATCCTGTCTCTGAACAAGAATACACAGAGGAGACAACTGAGGTTACAAGCATAGAAAGAGATAGGAGCAGGCTTGCCACTCCATCTGGAGGAATCCTAGAACCTTCCACATCACACACTCAGATGTTGGAAAGGCAGCAAAGTGTTGAGGTATCCTCTTTCAGAATGCCAGCAGATAAAGACCAAGATATTAAGGAGAGATACAAAGAAATAAAGGCTAGAAATGAGAGGTTGAAAGCCCAAACCTATGCACAGTATCTGAAGATGACCCCTACCAATCAAACAAGGCTTATGTCAGCCTTTGATGTCAAAGAGGGGAAAATGTAGATGACCTTCATCAAGCCAACCACTCAGCAGCCAAGGACAACAACAGATTTTAAAAGGGTGGACTTTGAAGCACTGACAAGGGATATTCATCCCATTGACTAGATTGAACTGCACAAGAAAACAAGGGAGATGATTTACTCCACATTGACAGGGAAGGCCATTGCTGCCCACCAATTACAGAACTCCTTGAATAATATATCAGCCCAATTTCAGTTGGAGAAGGCTTCCTCACAGGCTAAAGATAATAGAATCAAGTCCTTAGAGGACTTAGTGATTGAGTTGGGACATGATCCCAAAGATGTAAAAGCTGTAGAGAAGCTGATTAAGAAGAAAAATGATGACATTTCTGCACTCAAGAAGCAGCTAAAGATACCCCAATTGCATCACCCATAGACACAGGAAGTCCTGGAGGCACACCAAGGACATGAAGAGCTCATGGACTTGGTCCTAAAGCTAAATGATCAACTCAAGGAGACAGAGAAGGAGTTGGACACTTTAATTCAATCGAAGCAAAGTGACTTGGCCACAACTTCCATAACTGTCATCCCCACAGTGTCAACAACAGTTCCTTCCACAATGGTAGCATCATTGGCACCTACAACTCCACCTGCCACAACACTGCAAATTACAACCGATTCCACTACAGAAGTAGGTACATCAATTGAGAAAGCAGTAGAACTGGTAAAATCCATGGAGGAGATGTCCATCTAGGCTACAGAGCTCAAAATATTAAAGGAGAAAGTGGCAAGTTTGGAAACTGATTGCAAACTTGCCCAAATTCAGCAAAGAGAAGAAACACAAAAAGCCCAAAGAATGGGTGAGAAAATCAAAGTCCTGGAGAAAGATTTGACACTGCAGAAGCCACTAGGATAGACTAAAGAGATGCTCTGGGCCAATATCATTGACTCTGTCAATGATATTTGGCCATCAATCCAAGTTATATTTGAGCAAATAGAATTGGTGAAGATAGCCACTGAAGCCATCCAGAAAGTAAGGGAAGAATTAGGAGACAAACCTGAGGATGCAAATCGACTCATCCACTTCCTAAACAACAAGAACAAATATGAGCTCCAAGAGCTTAACATAGAAGATAGGACTGAAGCCATTCTAGAGATTAGAAAGGTTCTTTCCAAAAGAAACCTCATGCTCAACTTAGAAGAGAAGTGCCACAACATGCAGGTAGCCATTGACAGGTTTATGGCTAAATTTCAAATTTTGAGGGACAAAGGTCTTCCTAGTCCTATGGTCATCAATGAAAAACTCATGACCCAATTGGACTATAGTGATAGACTCAGGAGATTGGCCAAGGAACAAGCCAACTCTTCGGCCATTAAAGCCCTGCCAACAGGCAAAGTATTATATGATACATTGGAGAACCTGTTTTTCCTAGAACATGAGGTGAAACATTTGTTTCTCACCAAGCCCAATTTTGTAAAATACACAGAGGCAGACGAAATTTACAAAAGAATGTTGAAAGTGAGATTTCCTGAGGCAGAATGGTGGGAGAAAATGACAGATTTACTATGAAAATGTTTTACATCAGAAAGTTACCACAGTAAATTTGAAGGCAGCCAGGTGAAATAGGTAAAAGACAGATCAACAGGGTCAAAGAGTAACAGAGTCAAAGAGTATCAGTGAAAGATCAAAGTAAATAAGATTCTAACGTAGAAATACCACAACTATCAGCCAGCTTAAAGGGCTCAAAACTCAATAGAACAACCAGAAACACCACAATAAAAGGGACATCAAGAAGCAGTTCTACGTCTGTCTCTATCTTCATGCATGAAGATATTTTATTCCCTAGATTAAATCTCAAATTGTTATGAGATATTTTGTAATTATTTTAAGTTTAAATACTTCACATTTCGAAGTATGTGGGGTGTGGATTTTAAGACATTTCTATAGACTTTTTCTCTCAAATCAAAGTTCTATTGTATCAATGACTGGATTGGCTTGCTGGATCAAGGAATAAAGATCATATATTTTACAGGATTCTTGTGTAAAGCGAAATACAAATAAGTATTCTCCCATGTTCAATGTTGTTTTTCCTTATGTTTTTTCCATAATATTTTGTGTAAATTTTCAAGATCTAAATGTATAACAAGGAATGATATTTCAAAAATTGCTTAAATGCACTCTGTCTTGACTGTTTTACATTTTGAATTTTTTCTCCTAAACTATCTTAGTTAGGGAATTCTTAACTGCTCCTTAGCTTTTGTAGTTTCTCCTCTGGTCTATAGCAAAGGATTCTTAAATGCCCTTTGTTCATGATCATCCTCTGTTCTTCATTCTGATCCTGGTCCAAGGATCCTTAAGTGCCCTTTCACCCTGGTTAGAATTACTTCACCCATTAGGCCTGAAGGTTTTCTTTTTGCTTTGCTAGCCAGCCCTGTGAACATTCCCTTTAATGATCTGGTCCAGTTATGCTATCCATTTTTTGACTCCATAGCCCAGTGGCTTGAAGACATAGCTCTATCTATTTGCCCCAAGAATTCCACCACCCAAACTTCAACTCAAAACCAAAACCCCATGAACACAAAGAACTAGCCTAAAATCCCATGAAAAGAAAGCCAAATTATAAAGAGAGAGCCCTCTCTGGACTTAGGTTGGCTAGAGCCTAAGCCTAAAAGATTGGTTTGTGGTTACCTCAGATGTTTCCTTCTTTTGATAACTTCTAAGGATAATTCTGAGTGATAACAGGTCACACAGGTAGCAAAGGTCGCATAGGTCACATAGGTCGCATAGGTCGCACAGGTTGCAAAGGTCGCATAGGTCGCACAGGTCGCACAAGTCATACAAGTTGCATAGGTTGCAAAGGTCGCAAAGCTCACACAGATAGCACAGGTCGAAAAGGTCGCATAGGTCGCACAAATAGAATAGGTCACAAAGGTTTCACAATTCGCATAGGTCGCATGGGTCTCAAAGGTTGCACACTAACCTATATCAGGCCCTACGACCCATGCGACCCCACATGCACAACCTACGACTATAAATATAGGCCAAAACGGTCATTTACTTAACACCTTTGCAAATGTTTAAAAGCAATGCAATGCAACAATGCCCAACATGTATGACGAGGATGAAAAGGAGTGTGAAAGTTGATATAATAATGATAATCTAACCACTCAAGGAAAGAAATGGTTGATGCCAAGACATGGAACATATCAATACACAGATTTGTGACCATGAAATTGCAAGAGATGTCAAGGCTAAGAATTCTAGATCATTATTAATTGTGATATTTATATCTTATATTTCATCAAAGTACATTTTTTCTTGATGATTAATTTATGATTTTGTACATGTGTAGGATTGAAGTGGCGAAGGCAAGTCCCTGTCATTTATGCAGACACTTGAGCCCAATTTGTTGCTAAAATGACCCAAGGGATTGATGTTGTGGAAATGCATGATCTTGGTCAACAACAGATATTGAATTCAAGCTAGCTGCAAGGTAGAAGGAAGGTAGAAAGGTATTTCCATCTTCTGCAGTAGCATAGAACATGTTTGTGAATATGAAAAGTCAAGTGGAGTACCAAAAGTCACTAGGTAGATGAAAATTCACGAGGAAGTTCAAGAGTCAAGGGTAGGCCAAGAGTCACTCTCACCCTATAAATATACCCTCATGCCTCATTTGTAAAGGGGGGGGGCTTTTGTTAAGGACTCTTTTGGAGATATATACATTGCTTAAGAGAATTTATGTCCTTCTAATTAATACAAGGAGTGATTGTATGTTTCCACTATTGGATTCCTCAGATATTTTATGTTCTAATGCCATGAGTATTTTCTTCACTTGATGGATCGAATGTTCCTGAAAGCTCTTTGATGCGTGGTTTCCTCATATGCTATCTCATAATCCAAACTTTGTGCTGCTTCGTATGAATGGTATTTGATTCACTAACTCTATTCTCATGCTAGTGAACTATTTCTTTGGTATTGGTATAATCTGTTTGACTACACCTTTGTTTATGCTCATAAATGATTGATCATTGCGAACTGATTTAAAATTACTAAGAATTTTATCTTGGAAAACATTAGTCTTATTTGAAGCATGCTAACAGTAACTTTACAGAAGATTTGTGTTGTTTATAGTCTAGCTATTCATGGTCTATGTGGCATAAAATATTTGTCAATTATTTCCTTGTATTTATTGAGGTACATGCTTTCAATTGAGTTCATATTTCGCCTCCTTTTGAAGCAAGCTCAAGAAAACTGAACGGCAGCGGGTCCTACATACCGGAAGGGATCACTATCACAAACAGTGCAGGCTCTAGTGGGGAACCTACACCGGGGAGGCCCCCATTGCTGTTGGCAGAGAATTCCAGCCCATCAACAGATTTGGCACTAGAAGGAGGGCCAGATGACAAGCTGAGCCCTTAGAGCCTGCAGTTTAGTCTCATATATGTTAATGGCTCCAACTAGAATCTTGCTCCTGGGGTGTTTATCTGGTTTGTCTATTTTTTGATTTTCCATTCCCAGGAGCAACTCCATCACTTGTCTTAGTTAATGTTTGATGGTGAGGATGGAACACCTTTAATCGAACACATTTCTGATTTCCTCGAGTTTTGTGAATCTTTTGAGATCAGCGATGAAGAGTTTTCTTGTGTGTTTTTCTTCCTCACCCTTGAAGGTCGCGCCAAGAAAAAGTGCCACACGTTGCCGGTGGCATCCATTCTTTCATTCAAGCAACTCGTCTATAAGATCCAACAAGCATTTGACAGGTACGATTTTCAAGATGTGTTAAAGAGGATAAATAAGCTTAGGATGAAACCGAGGAATCTTTAGAGGATTTTTCTTTAAGATATGTGAATCTTTATTTTGAATTTCCTGAAAGTGATGTCGACTGGGTGTATTTGAATATAAATTTTCAACGATTGGTTCTCGTTTCTTTACAACATTTTCAAATTAGAAACAAATCTCGTTTCACATGAGTATTATCATAATTTGCAGATTACAAAGTGTCTAGATTCTACCCGTAATTTTTTTTTCCCTATCTCTTTGAATCTGGAACAACCTCAACCCCCCAAGGAAGAGATTATTGTTTGTGGGATTTCTCATTTTCATTTTGATTTGTTACATAATAAGATTGTGGCCGTAAATGGTTCAAATGATGAACAATGTGTTATAGACATATTTGGGCACTACAAGCCCAATCACATATGTCCATAAACCAAGGGCTTCTAAACCCCTAAAAGTGTTGTTTCATACCCTAAAGGAACAAGGTCAGCTGATTACATCATTTTCCAGAAGTTCTCCCTGAAAAACTACTCAGAACTGGCCAAAACTGGACCATACAGACTGCTCCATGCTGAGGGTGCGATGTATCTCACCTATTACACATGGGGGGTTGCGATGCATACTGGAAAGCCCTTTTGTAGGGTGCGATGAGCGAGAGCAGACAAATGGCAGAAGCAGTTTGCTAGGTGGAAACTCAAAGAATCTTCTAGAAACTGCTCATATGACACTTGCCTCTCTGAATTTGCCCAGGGATGAGTAAAGATCTAAAATCTCTAAGTGGAACCAAGAACTATCAGTGAAATGACACTAATCAAAATCCCAGAAGCTGACTCACTCTCCTGCAAACATCTATATATGGATCCCTCATCCTAGAGATCCAGAGGCTGGAATTTTGTAATTTGCAAGGAAGTGTTGTTGGTTTCTCTTTGAAGGCATTGTTGGGTGATCTTGTTTTGTATGAGGTGAAGAGGGATTTCATGCTGGGAGCATGATACTAGATCAGACAGCCTGGTTGTAATCCTCTCTTCTACTACTTCTATCAATAAAGCTATTTGAGTTTTCCTCCATATGCTTGTATATCTCTGAATCTTGTATTTGTATATGCATTTGTATGGTTAATGTACATCTGATCCTACATTGTTTATGGTTATAGATATCTATGCTTTGATGGTATTTTGCTGCTTTGACTCTACAGGTGTTCTTTGAAGCAGGACAAGTGAGAAAGGAGTGGCGAAAGCTATATCAAGGGAGAGAGGAATCGAGCAAGGAGACTAGCGAAAGACTGAGGTTGGTACTCCCTGCTTCTCTCTCATCTATCTCTCATAAAGGAAAACACAAGTGACTTTAGTTTGTTTGTTTCTAAGATAGCTACCCATCTTAGTGGGACTAGAAACTCTGAATGGACACTAGTTTTCCCGAAAACAAAATGGCGACTCCACTGGGGAGCAAATAGTTTGTTTGTTTTGTTACTGTTGTTTGCTTTATAAACCACAGATGGAGCCTGAAGTTAAGCCAGCTAGCCTTCGAACTGCTTTTTCTATGCAACTGCAAAGTAGATCAACGCTGCTTCAGTTAATCTCCAGGTTGGTTTAGGAACTAAACATCTATCTTGCAAACATCGTAAGTGCCTTGGTGGTAGCTCAAATAACCTCATTAGATCAGACCCTATACTTTGTGTTTACTGACAATCATTAGTTCAGCCTAAATCCTTGAACTTAGCTGCAAACTGTGAGTGAAAACCAAGCTCAGTCTCGTCCCTGAACCATCGCACTGTCTCTTCTTGGAAATTTGGATGCATCGCACCTCCCGTGTGTTGCAGGTGAGATGCATCCCTATTTCCTTGTGTTACAGGTGCGATGGTTGACTAAGATTGTTTTTGCTTCCAGATTTTTGTTTTTTCTTCATTGTCTTTAGTTTTATTAAGTAGTTTTGCTGTCTATGATTAGTATATCTCTGTTGAAACCATCTTCCTTTACATTATTCAGCCTCCATCAGAAGGAATTGTGAATGCTTTTTTTATGTATTTTTCATCATTTACAATTCTCCTTTGCAAATAGTAGCTTAATCGAACTGTCGTCCTTTGATTTGAAAGTGTCGCAAGTGTCGTTTTCAGTCAAGAAAAAGAGTGTCGCAAAGCATTCCTCTTTTAGATAGTCGATTACACTTTTTCCATTGTATTTGATTTGAATCATTATTATTTCAAGTGTCGAAAGCAGTTTTAAATTCAAAATCACAAAGTGTTGTCTTGGCCTTACTTTCATTTTTTGAAAAGAAAATTGTTAGTACTGTCGCTTTGAAAGAAGATAGTTCAGATCTATACTTAGTTTTCTTTTTGTCATTCTCAGATTAAGGAAACTAAAAAACAATACATGCATGTGCATTTTCATTTAGACTGCATGTTGAAGTTGTTTTAGGAAAAGTGCATCTAGTGTGTGCTCTCTGCTCTATGTTGAGATAATTTCATCCCTCTTTCCTTAGTAGCTAGGATTTTCATTGCAAAAAGAAAGTAAATGATTGTTTATCATCTTATATTGAATATTTAGGAATTGTATATCTACATCACGCGGTGAACCTTAAAGGAAAACTTCTTAAGAAAGATCAATTGTAAAATAAACCTCAATGAACATAAAAATTATTTGGAACCTAACGCACAACATTTAGAAGTCTAGGCTAGAGACGTATTCCGACATCGTAAAGCTTGGTAACTGTTGTTTTCATCATAGGTTGGGTGATTCCTCCTCTTTGAGACGACAAGTGCCAGTATAGACTTGTTCTCCCACGTACTGTTGAGTATATATTGGGATACCACAATAGGATACATCTTTTAATCTTAGGATGCCGTGTCTGCCGCCCTATCGATCGCAATGCACTGAACACAACATTCGGGAAGATTGACTGCCATACCGTAAAAAGTATTCTGCAGTTTTGCGATTGGTTTGGTAATCCCTCTGTCTAGATTTCTAGAGTAGTCACTTTCATTCCTTTTCAGAATCCTTAAAAGAAAAGGTCCATTTGAGCACTTGTCACTTCAGGCTCATTAAAAATCGAAGGCGACTAGAGTCATATTTAGCTTTTTCTCGACTCTTAAAAATTGAAAAAGCAATTTGTGTCAAAGCGTCATAAAATTTATTTTAATCGGAATAACGTCATTGTTCCCTCGTTGGTCTTAGGTTGAGAAAATGGAGTCTACCAATCAAGGATTTCCCCTTGGGGGAAATCCTATCCCTTTCTCTTCTTGGGGAGATGTTGGTGCTCCACATATGGCTACGTTTTCCCTTCCAGGACTCACAATTGGCCTGCCAGTATGGCTTTTCTCGACCTCTGTCTTTTAAAACACCACAATTCCTCACCAATCCAATCAGCAACCAGATGAAGTTGCTCCCACACCTACTTCATTTGTTTCTCCCTCCCCTTTTTCCTCTTTGCTTGGTGAAGCTAGTAACGCTAAAAACCAAGTAACTGAGAAGAAGAAGAAAGGGAAGGATAAGAAGAATAAGAATCCAACAGCAAAAGGGGGCAACCATGCATCATCTAGAGAAAATCCACACACTGCACCTTCCAAACCTAAATCTCCATGTGTCATTTGCAAGGGAAACCACTATCATCGAGATTGTCCCTGCATCCCACGGATCTTGAGGGATTGGTCTCCCCGCTTGCACAATCTAGTGTCTTCAACCGCTGATGATCATGTTGAAAGCACACCATCAACTAGCGAAAACGAAGCCAATGGAAAGAAAGGAAGATCTAAATTCCCTTGTAGACTGTGTGAAGGCGATCATGTCCTCCACCATTGTCCTTTCCTAGACAAAGCTAAAAGAGTCTTGGATAACCATCCTGCGTCACCGCAACGACTTCCTCCTGGATATAAGAAACTCTTGCCAAGTCCATCACTAGTTGAAAATCCAACTGACACACCGTTGTTGTTGGTCGAAGCACCTTCATTGAAGATAAACCCTCTGAGTCCACACCGAACCAAAGTTAACAGGTCGAGACGGCAGTTGACCCAATCTTGTCTTCAGAGGGTCCACCTTCAAATGATACTCTCACCAAAGAGAATGAGAATGACACCATTCAAATTCTTTTCGTAAACACAGACTCCGATGAACATGGGGGAAATCTACCCATTCCTTTACCGTAAGAAGGAAGTTGGTCAGAGATTTATCCGGCCGTTTATTCGGTCCCACCTCCAAGCAATCTAGTCGTTTCCTTCGATTGGAATCTACTAGGTAGACCCCGCTTACCATCTAATGTACCATTCCGAATTATAGTACAAGATTACAGAATGATCATGATTGGTACTATTATAGATGAGGGGGTTTGTGTGAGTATCCTTTCCCCAACTACTTGGAAAGCGCTTGGTTCGCCATCGCTTTTGCTTGAGATTCGAAATCTGACAGGCTTCAACAAGGGAACCAGTCGACTGTTAGGGATCCTTCCAAATTTTCCTATAACTTTGAGAAGGAAAATCGTTCATTTAAACGTGATGGTAGTCCAAGGACCTCTAGATCACAATCTACTCCGTAGGCGTGACTAAATTTATAGCATGGGAGCTATCGTTTCCTCACTCTTCTGAGTGATGTGTTTTCGACATGAAGGCAGAGTGGTCAACCTAGTTGACCAGTGTTCATTCCTTAGTTCAAATACAGCTATTAGTCAAATGCCATCCCTAACTGGTCTTTTTGCACAAGAAATGTCTCATCAATCTCTAGTCCGTCCACCCGATGATCGTGAGTGATTTGGTGATTGTGACTGAAACCCAGGAGGCATGCGCCCTGGTTTGCTTTGGCAGAAAAACCCTAGATATAAGGTGGGTTTCCACGTTGGAATATGACTAGTTTGAAAATCCTGTCCGTTTAGGAAAATGGATTAGACTGGAAAAGGATTCCCCTATCAAAGGTTATGTGATTGGCACTGACAACAGTCACCTTTCTCCATTTCGATGGACATCGCCAAGGAAGTGTTTTGTCTGCGACGCAGATGGAACAATCTTACTAATGCGAGAACTTCCATATGGTGACCTGGAAACTATACTTTATACCTGGGGGCATGCAAACCTTTTTGCATGCAAGTGAAAAGAAACCATTTATTTTCTTAGTTTGTAGGCTCTTAACCCTTTATACTCGTAGGTTGGTCATTCCTAGCTTGCATAATGAAAGGCTCCAGGAGAAAAGTTGCGCATGGGGCAAGCTCCCTAAAAAATGAACCTACTAATGAGACATCCTTATTATACGACTGGCATGAGCAGTTTTACGCGAAGTTCAAGCTCATTAAAAAATAAACCTAGCTATGAGTAGTTTTACACGAAGTTCAAGCTCGTTAAAAAATAAACCTAGCAATGAGCAAATGTTCCCCCAGAGTTCAAGCTCAACCCACCTTCGGTAAATAACCATTGCGATCGCATAATTATCAGCTTTTGAACCTTGGTGATGTTCTTACCATCACCTCCACTCTTTTTTAGCCGATCATACGCCTCCATTTGATTGTTTACCCTTTTGAGGAACAACTGCGATGAGTGATTCTATTAGCCACCTTCTTTACACTATTGTGATTGAAAAGTTCCAAACCTTACCTGGAACTAGTTGCTATCCAAAAACATCACTCATTCCTCAAAAAACGAGTCTCCTTTAAGCTCTTTTAATTTGACTCGTAAAATATGACAATATTGCTGAGCAATTGGCCTCTCCAGCTCGTTAAAGCGATCAGAAGTGCCATCCCTCCTCTAGATTTTAATCTTTTTGGACCCGGGGGATTATTACACAAAAAGATCGAGCGCTTGTCTTGTTCGGCTTGTTAAAACTATCGAAAAAGTCATCCCTTTCGTATTATTTTATACTTTTTCGGACTTAAGGGATTACATTACAAAAAAGGACTACTAGAGTTGCCTTTCTGTCCCTTTTTAGACTCTCTAAAATTGAAAAGGACTGAGTTATCTCTGTCATTAAACTCGTTAAAACAATAGCGAAAAACTTGTCCATGTAGACAAGAGCGAGTTTCACTGTCGCTAGGCTCGTTAAAACATAGCGACAGGTTTTCCCGAAGGGAAAATTATAGAACAAGCATATGTTATCCTCCTTAATCTTGACAAAAATAGAGAGGTACTGGTCAGCAATGACTGGGGAAAAAGGGAAGAAAACTTGAATAACTTCATTGGTAGCAGGTTGCTCTTGAACATGACACTTTCACTCCGTCACCATGATTGAGTCGGGTTGGGTTATTTTGTTCACCAGTCATATCACCATTGGTCCACCACACCATCCATTTTTGGCGTTAACGCTGCCAATGCATTTCAGTGTCGCTGATATGTTCAAGAGAAGTCGCTCAGAGAATTCACCAACCTAGCTAATGCCTCATCCGCTGCAATACCTTCACTCTCCATTTTTCATGACCGCCACTCTGAACCTTGTATCATCAGATCATTTTCACCTCCACAAAATCATTTGATCTGTTCCATGTCGTAGATTTGGGATTCATTAAGGCCCTCCTACGACGGGTCACTTCTTGTTGACATCAGCTCATTATCTAAGAAGTCGACTTAGGAACAACCCTTTCAGTACTTTGAAGCTTGCATGCCTCAATGGCAAGTTTCTCACTTCTGGCAACAGGTTTACATCAATGGCCTTTGACCGAAATATTTTGCGTGGTGTTCGACATCAAGTCATGTATTCACACCACATGAATTGTACTGGAGAACCTTGAGGGTCATTATCATTATTGGTGATTCCTCTCACACCTGTTAACAACTTACATCATTGGCTGGTAATCAGGCGATGTCTTTCCATGTTTGGCATCAGAACATCTTTTCACATGGATCGACTTGTAATTCGGGCGAAGATTGAATGAGTTTGAAGACCCCGGATCTAGTTTCATCCATCCGGGCTACAATATATTCAAGAAAATGAAGACATCAAATGTACATCACAGATGCACAGATAATCATCCAAAATAAAGGATGATGTCTCTACTAGAATCATTAGTCTGCCACATAGACGGTTCTTTGTCTTATGTACATGAATATGAATTTATAAAGCTGAGCATGGGAATGCCTGCCTCAGCTAGATCATGAAAAATATTGTGAAGATAATGTATTGTATTGTATCTTATTACAGGTCACCTTCCAATTCAAAAAACCTCGGATCCTCATTATAAAGCATTTCACTCGACATCAAAAGATTTATGATCTCATGCTTTAGGGGGCAGCTGTTATAAACATATTTGGGCACTAAAACCCCAATCACATATGTCCATAAACCAAGGGCTTCTAAACTCCTAAAAGTGTTGTTTCATACCCTAAAGGAACAAGGTCAGCGGATTACATCATTTCCCAGAAGTTTTCCCTGAAAAAATACTCAGAACTGGTCAAAACTGGACCATACAGACTGCTCCATGCTAAGGGTATGATGCATCTCACCTATTACACACGGGGGGTGCGATGCATACCGGAAAGCCCTTCTGTAGGGTGCAATGAGTGAGAGCAGACAAATGGAAGAAGCATTTTACTATGTGGAAACTCAAAGAATCTTCTAGAAACTGCTCATATGACACTTGCCTCTCTGAATTCACCTAGGGATGAGCAAGAGATCTGAAATCTCCAAGTGGAACAAAGAACTATCAATGAAATGACACTAATCAAAATCCCAGAAGCTGACTCACTCTCCTGCAAACATCTATATATGGATCCCTCATCCTAGAGATCCAGAGGCTGGAATTTTGTAATTTGCAAGGAAGTGTTGTTGGTTTCTATTTGAAGACATTGTTGGGTGATCTTGCTTTGTATGAGGTGAAGAGGGCTTTCATGCTGGGAGGATGATGCTGGATCAGACAGCCTGGTTGTAATCCTCTCTTCTACTACTTCTATCAATAAAGCTATTTGAGTTTTCCTCCATATGCTTGTATATCTCTGAATCTTGTATTTGTATATGCATTTGTATGGTTAATGTACATCTGATCCTACATTGTTTCTGGTTATAGATCTCTATTCTTTGATGGTATTTCATTGCTTTGAATCTACGAGTGTTATTGAAGCGGGACAAGTGAGAAATGAGTGGTGAAAGCTCTATCAAGGGAGAGAGGAAACGAGCAAGGAGACTAGCGAAAGACTGAGGTTGGTACTCTCTGCTTCTCTCTCATCTATCTCTCATAAAGGAAAACACAAGTGACTTTAGTTTGTTTTTTTCTAAGATAGTTACCCATCTTAGTGGGACTAGCAGTTGTGAATGGACACTAGTTTTCTCGATAACATAATGCTTTCTGGGAAACGGATCTGATGGTCTTTCCTCTAAATCCCTCATACATTCTTTTGGTCTTGAATATGAAAATCACATAACATCTCTTCCTACTTATGGAACCCCAATCGAGTCCATTCAACATACGTCTCACTATATTCTAGGATCTCATTCACCTGTGCATGATGACTTTGGTCTTGTCTCAGGTAACGTTGATTGTCTTATCAAATCCATGAAACACATCAGGCCTGTAAATCTGTCTTTCTCTTTGGCAAACATAAATGGGCAGGATATGAGTCTGGGTCCAATCAGTGCTCCTTCATCTTACCTTGTGCATCCATTCTACCCTGATTTAGTCCATGGGTCTATTGCATCGGTGGTTCTTTTAGATCATTCATATCTTTATCTTGCTCGCATTAATTGCAATCATGTGCATGGGGGTGAGGTTTCACAATCAAGGGATGCAGAGTTTGAATCCCTTATGCCTGATCTTTGCCACTCACTGTCTTTAATAGGTGAAGAAGAGGGTCTTGTAACTCTTCCAACTCAAGTTGGTTCCCTCATTAATCCCTCTTCACCCCCAAGTCAAAAGGAGACTTATGTATCAGATACCCAACTTTATCAAACTGGTGTTAGGTAAACTTGACTCAGGATAGAGTCAAAGTTGACCAGGTTAAATAGTGATGGTTTTGGGGCACATGGTATTGTGCACCCATAGTATTCTGCCCATGGTATTACATGTAATGGAGCTTACAAAAGGCTGGAAGGACTTCATTGTAATGTAAGACCTGGAGGTGAGTGGTGAAGGTTCACTTGGCCAGATTAGCCAGGGTTTTGGCCAATACTAATGAGATCTTATTAGGTTGGTTTTTTCCTTGTATTTGGGGTTTTCCCGGATAAACATTTGTGTTTATGTGTTTATGGTTGTTGCTGGTTATTTTTATATTTATTCCTCTCAGTAATTATTTATGTTATGCAGTAAATTTCTTAACAACTGGTATCAGAGCCAGATATTGGTTTCAAAGGGATTCTTTGATGCCAGGGATTTATAGTGCCTGATGAGATCAATGTAGCCTTTTTACAGATCTGGGTCTGGAAAATAATGTTGGAACAATCGTACGTGGAAGAACCTTGAGGAGAATGTGCAAAAGATAGTGCCGTAACTGCCAGGGATAGCAGTTCATTTGCAATATTTACCGGTTTGGAACATGCTGACGAATTGTTCGGGATTCATGCAGCTATTTAAAGAAGGTTGAGAGATACCTTTGGTAATATTAAGATTCAAGGTTGATTTTGTTCGGAGCTTTTTTCGTAGGGAATCGATAAGGGATATATCCTGTGTGTTCTATGCCATGTTGAAAGACAGAGTAGGCGTGGGCTGCATGCAGGTCGACAGAAGAAAATTGTTCATGCGGCTTCGAAAATTGTTCTTTTTCTGATATGTGAGGCCACCGGTGCTGGAATCTACGAGGTTCTAGTTGGGCTCGCAGTTGGAGTGGTTTGATAGAATTTTTTGAGCAAATCAAATTGAGAGAGGATGGATCAGAATCATAGCAGCAATAAACACAAAAAAAAATTAATGAAGTCAAAATTATTGCATGTAAATGGGCATACTACTGTAAGACCTGGTAAGGCATGTGTACCCCTCGGTGATCACCGGTAAAGTCTGGGTTAGACCTAGGTGATAGGGGGGATGTCGGGTTAACAATACCCCGGGTAAAAACTCTGAGGGGGGTAAGAGCTAGAGTGAGCAAGATTGTCTCACTTAGCAGGTTTGGCTGGAGTTAGTCAAGGAACCCCAAGTCAAGTTTAAGGGGGGAATTGTTAGGTAAACTTGACTCAGGATAGAGTCAAAGTTGACCAGGTTAAATAGTAATGGTTTTGGGGACACATAGTATTGTGCACCCATAGTATTCTGCTCGTGGTATTATATGTAATGGAGCTTATAAAAGGCTGGAAGGACTTGATTTTAATGTAAGACCCGGAGGTGAGTGGTGAAGGCTCACTTAGCCACATTTGTGTTTATGTGTTTATGGTTGTTGCTGGTTATTTTTATATTTATTCCTCTCAGTAATTATTTATGTTATGCAGTAAATTTCTTAACAACTGGTGGTCTCATCGATTCTTATTTTACCCAAAATATATTTGCTCATGCCTCTAGTGATTATCCTACGTATCCGCCTGTTGATCATATGAAGCCACCAGAATTTTCTAACCCACCATTTGAATGTTTAGGGACTCATCAGGAAGTTGAGGCACTTCATCTTCCGCTGATGGTTATGTCAGGTTCTCACGTTCCTAATGAGACCCATGAACCAAGCCAAATTAGGGTTTCTTCACATCATGCTCCTCTCAACATCACCTTGCCGGATGCAAGCTCATCTTGCAAACCCTCTGATTCGAGCAATGTATCTTTGAGAAAATATTTCCATCACCTTTCAACTGATGCACATCAACCTCCATATCCTAATTTGTTTGCTGAAAGGGGTGCTCTGGTCATTGTCACGAATATTTTTGATTGTCTCCCAACCAATACAGTTTGTCAACATACACAATCAAATGATGTCTTACAATCCCCTATAGGGGAAGGGGAAAATATCCTGACCTCCCCTCTACTTGAGACTCTTTCGGTTGAGTCAGTTCATTTTTGGGAATCTAAATAATCTGATCTGTCAAGCTGTCAATCTATTCATATTCAGACGATGAATCCAATCCACAATATTTTCACTGATAGTTGTCTAGTCACAACCAACAATAACTGTATACACCCATCTACAAACCTTGTGAAGCTACCAATATTGGATGGCATGTCATTTGAAGGTTCAGAGGTTGTCTAGGACGATGAGGCACTTTAGCTTCCACTGATGGTTATGTCAGGTCCTCACATCCTTGACGAAGTCCATGAACAATTTCAAACTAGGGTTTCTGAAATTATGGTTTCTGTGTTTGAATCCTCAGGGATCTCAATAACACCCGATAGAGGCCCCTCTTTTCAGGGTTATCATGTTGATCATCCTCTTCATCATGATAGGGCTGCTGATCAGATTAAACTGGCAGATTCCTTTATTAGCCGGTGACATCTTGCCTTACTCACATTGGATTTAGGGTTAAGCATAAACGAATGTATGTTATGGATGGATGACTATAAATTTCACGCTTGTGATTCGGTTTACCAGGATTGGGTTGCAGTTCACCTTGAAAGGCCTTCTCTGACACATTTCCCTATATGTGGACGAGATGTTCTTGCTATTGTGCATGCTTCACAGGTAAACATGTTATGTTTTGCACAACTCTTTCCACAAATTCTAATTGCTATCATATTTGTTTTTGCAAGTTGGGAATTGCTGTGGTGGCTGCATTGGAAGTTTGATTTCACATAACCTGACCTATGCTTTGGTTAAATTAGGATTTAGGGTTTTATACTAGTTATGTTTTAGTTTTGCTTATTAGTTGGCTGATTGGAATTTTCTTTATGATTTAAATTTTGCATGCTTCATTTTCTTTACTGTAGGTAGTTAGTTACCTGCATATTTATTTTGCACTCATGTCCCTGCATTTTTTTATTATTACATGGAATCTGTGAAACCTCTGTGTATGCATTGCGTTGGTCTTTTAATTGCAATTAGCTTATCTCTTCTGTACATATCATTACATTGCATCATAATACCTGTACACTACATTACATCATACATATTTTTCTTGAATAACAAACACTTTCCTTGGACCTAACCTGGAAATTCCCTTTATTTTGCATACCACCTGATTGAGCCTCCATGAGCCTGAAGCTTTCGAACCTTTGGTACTGTGAAGATATTTCTCACACCTTTTTTGCATTTTCTCAAACCTTAAAATGCATTACTTCGACCTCTTCGCACATGTTGAAACCCTAGGAGAGCTGACCTGGTCATCAGAAACCCTAGAATTAAAACCTGAACCCTAATGATTGTGTGAAATTGTGATGGTCATGCCAATGGGTAGCTTCTCTTAGAACTAGCTGTTAAAGTTTCCTCCTGGATATATTTCCTATGAGTCTAATTTACTTACAAGGAAGATAAGAACAGATTTCTCGTGGGGAAACCTAATAAGTTTGAATGACCTATACCCTTAACCTGAACCTTGTGCTCACCATGGTCGTGACTATTATAATGAATTGTTTTGTTTGTTCACTTGTTAACTGAAGATGAGATGTGGAAGCTTGACATGAAGGCAAACCTAAATTATGATATCTTTTAGTTTCTGTCAAATAAGAAACAACCTCTCTTGCTCGTAAAATAAGTCAGGATCCCTCGTCCACCCTAGTGCAATGAATGCCCAGTAATAAGTGTAAATTTACACATAAGAGAAAAATGAAGTCAAATAAGGAGTAAAGGATCGAGAAAGGATTCCTGTGTAGAGAGGTAATGGAACGACTCCGCTAGGGTACTATCCAGGCCTGCTGACAGTGGAGCAACACCAGAAACTTATTTTAAAATTCTGAATATAATAAGCCCTCTGCCTCATTCTTTTCATCATCATCAACTATTGGCACGTGTGAACTACTGATTGGATGTTTATTGACTAAGTGGACCTAGATGAGACACAAAGAGAAGGCATATCTATAAAGGTCAAGGTAACAAGTACCCATAATAACTGTTCAATATTCCCTTGCATCATTATTTAGACTCAAAATATTGTAGGGTTGTGGGCCAAGATGCTTATATCTACCAATGAATCACCAATTGTTGTAGCCGCTACAACACCCCCTCCAAAATTTTCCAGCTCTTCTAAATTTCGGAGCCCCTTCACCCTTTCCGTAGCTACTGCCCATTCTTAGAGTCTATTCAGAAGCCGGGAAACCCCAAAAAAGTCTAGAAAGGACTCATGTCTCTTTCATAAGCCAAACCAAGTCACACAAGTTGCAAGTTCGCAAAGGTCACACAAGTCACAAGGTCGCACAAGTCACACAGGTCACACAGGTCACAAAGCTCGCAAAGCTCGTACAGGTTGCACAGGTCGCAAAGGTTGCTTAGGTTGCAAAGGTCACAAATATCGCAGAAGTCGCAGAGGTCCCACAAGTCGCAGAGGTCACAAAGATTGCACAAGTTGCAAAGGTCATACAGATCACAAAGATTGCACAGGTTGCATAGGTTGCACAGGTCATAGAGATTGCATAGGTCGCACAGGTCACAAAGGTTGCAAAGGTTGCAAAGGTCACACAAGTTGCACAGGTCACATAGGTCACATAGGTCGCAAAGGTTGCATAGGTTGCACAGGTAGAAAAGGTCGCACAGGTCACATAGGTCGCATAGGTCGCACAGGTCGCAAGGTTGCAAAGGTCACATAGGTCACACAGGTTGCACAGGTCGCACAGGTCGCACAGGTCACAAAGGTCACAAAGGTCGCAAAGGTCGCACAGGTTGCATAGGTCACATAGGTCACACAGGTCGCAAAGGCACATAGGTCGCATAGGTAGCAAAGGTCGCATAAGTTTCACAGCTTACATAGGTCGCACAGGTCGCAAAGGTCACATAGTTCGCACAAGTCGCACAAGTCGCACAAGTCACACAAGGCGCACAGGTTGTAAAGGTCGCAAAGGTCGCACAAATAGCATAGGTCACAAATGTCGCATAGGTCACACAGATAGCACAGGTAGCAAAGGTTTCATAGGTTGCATAGGTCGCATGGGTCACAAAGGTCACAGACTAACCTATATCAGGCCCTGCGACCCATGCGACCCCACATGCGCGACCTAAGACTAAAAATATAGGCCTTAACCGGTCATTTACTTAGCACCTTTGCAAATGTTTAAAAACAACACAATGCAACAATGCCCAACATGTACGATGAGGATGAAAAGGAGCGTGAAAGGTGATATAACAATGATAATCTAACCACTCAAGGAAAGAAACGATTGATGCCAAGACATGGAACATATCAACGCATAGATTTGTGACCATGAAATTGCAAGAGATGTCAAGGCTAAAAATTCTAGATCGTTATTAATTGTGATATTTATATCTTATATTTCATCAAAGTACATTTTTTCTTGATGATTAATTTATGATTTTGTACATATGTAGGATTTAAGTGGTGAAGGAAAGTCCCTGTCATTTATGCAGACACTTGAGCCCAATTTGTTGCTAAAATGACCCAAGGGATTGATGTTGCAGAAATGCATGATCTTGGTCAACAACAGATATTGAAGTCAAGCTAGCTCTAAGGCAGAAGGAAGGTAGAAAGATATTTCCATCTTTTGTTTGTGGATATGAAAGGTCAAGTGGAATACCAAAAGTCACCAGGTAGATGAAAAGTCATGAGGAAGTTCAAGAGTCAAGGGTAGGCCAAGAGTCACTCTCACCCTATAAATATACCGTCATGCCTCATTTGTAAAGGAGTGGAGGGGGGCTTTTGCTAAGGACTCTTTTGGAGATATATAGATTGCTTAAGAGAATTTATGTCCTTCTAATTGATACAAGGAGTGATTGTACATTTCCACTATTGGATTTCTCAGATCTTTTATGTTCTAATGCCATGAGTGTTTTCTTCACTTGATGGATCAAATGTTCCTAAAATCTCTTTAATGTGCGGTTTCCTCATATGCTGTCTCATACTCCAAACTTTGTGTTGCTTCGTATGAATGGTATTTGATTCATGAACTCTATGATCATGCTGATGAACTATTTCTTTGGTATTGGTATAATCTGTTTGACTGCACCTTTGTTTAAGCTCATAAATGTTTGATCATTGTGAACTGATTTACAATTATTAAGAAATTTATCTTGGAAAACATGAGTCTTATTTGAAGCTTGCTAACAGTAAATTTACATAATATTTATGTTGTTTATAGTCTGTCTATTCATGGTTTATGTGGCATAAAATATTTGTCAATTATTTCCTTGTATTTATTGAGGTACATGCTTTCAATTGAGTTCATATTTTGCCTCCTTCTGAAGCAAGCTCAACAAAACTGAACGGCAGTCAGGCCTACATACTAGAAGGGATCCCTATCACAAACGGTGTAGGCTCTAGTTCGGAACCTACATGGGTAGGTCCCCCTCGCTTTTGGCGGAGAATTCCAGCCCGTCAACACAACACAAAGTGCATTTATCAACTTGTTGTGCCATGACTTTTTGTTATCTTCTAGCAGCTTTTTAATAATGTTGACCAGACTCTTCTTTGAAGATTCAGCCAACCCATTACCCTGTGGGTAATAAGCAATTGAATGTCCCAAAGTAAAATGATATCTGCTGCAGAAGTCTATCATTTTCTTGGACTTAAAAGCTGCAACATTATCTGTAATGAGCTTGTTGGGACAACCAAATCTAGACAAGATATTGGTTTCCATTAATTTGATCATAATAGCATCAGTAGCCAATCTTTAAGGTGTGGCTTCAATCCATTTAGTGAAGTAATTGGAAGTTGTGAGGGTCCATTTTTTTTGGGCAGAGGATGGTGGATGGATCTCTCCAATGAAATCCAATCCCCATTGTTGGAAAGGACTTTCAACATATATGGGTTTTAAATGTAGAGGCAATAGTTTTCTTTTCCCCTCAAATATTTGGCATTTGTGGCAAGAGGTTACCTTCTTATGAACATCAGGGAAAAGGGTAGGCTAGTAGAAACCATCTCTAATGATCTTGTTAGTAGTGGTTTTCTAGTATATATGTCCACCGCAATCACCTTCATGGAATTCCTGCATTGTTCTTTCTGCATCAACTTTTAATAGACACTTTAGTAAAATACCACCAACATCTTCCCAATATAAAACATTATCCACGATGCAAAATTTCATTGATTTTAATTTTAGAAATCTAGCCTTTGTCTTAGTTAGACCACGATGAGAATTTAAATTGAATAAAACAAAAATGAGGTCTGCATACCAGGGTGAGGTCATAAAAGCCTCATCTAATTATGGAGTCGCCTGCTCCTCTTGATCATGTAATGCAGATACAAAGTTGATATCCAATGCATTAAAGTTAGAATCAACCATGAAGTTGGCTAACCCTTGTCCTTTGATAAGATTGGTGGGCTTGATTTCCTTGTTATACTCAAGAATGATGGCAATCCATTTGCCTCTTTTACCATCTGGTCCCTTTTGGGTTAAAATATCCTTAACCACAACATTTGGTACATAAGAAATTATGTGAGAATGGATGATATAGACCCTGAAATATTTTATTGCTTTTATTAATGCGAATTCTTGTTTTTCCATTATGTTATATTTTAATGCAGCATCCCTTAAAGCCTTACTGAAGAAAGCAATGGGTTGTTCAAATCCATCATTGTTTTTTTGTAAAAGAACAACTACAACAATGTGTTCTGAAGCAAATGAGAAGATTATAAAATCCTTAGTGAAATCTAGACTGATTATGATTGGTTCTTTTGTTAATTCTTGTTTAACTTGATCAAATGATTTCCTAGCCTCAATGTTCCATCTTATTTCTGAATCTCTTTTCAGCATATTTGTTATGTTTCTGACGAGTTCTGCAAGGTTAGGGATAAATCTCCTTAGAAATTTTATCCTGCCAATAAATGATTGAAGTTCCTTAATGTTTCTAGGATGGTTGATTTTCAAAATGGCTTCAATCCTTTTGGGATCAATTTTAATACCTTCCTTAGAGATGATATGACTAAGAAGTTTTCC
The DNA here is from genome assembly GCA_031772625.1 of Pinus tabuliformis. NCBI lineage: Eukaryota > Viridiplantae > Streptophyta > Pinopsida > Pinales > Pinaceae > Pinus > Pinus tabuliformis. Next base: position 766,029,550 of record CM062804.1, on the reverse strand, counting down.
CTCTTCAAGGCCAAAAAGTGTTTTCTTAGGATTTAGTGAAATTCCAAACCTTCTGCATTTCTCAAATACTCTTCTCAGATGTAACAAATGTTCTTCATGAGTTTTAGAATAAACAATAATGTCATCTAGATAGATCACGATAAACTTGCCAATTTCATTAGCAAAGGCAATATCCACTTCTCTTTGAAATGTGGCTCCAACATTCATTAACCCAAAAGGCATCTTCGCATACATGAAGGTACCCCATGGAGTATTAAAGGTTGTTTTATCTTGATCATCAGGGTGAACTAAAACCTGATTGTAGCCTGAGAAACCATCTAATAAAGAAATCCTAGAAGATCCAACTACCTTCTGTAAGATGTGATCCATTTTTGGTAAAGGGTAGTTGTCCTTTAGGGAAACTTTATTAAGGTTTCTAAAATCTATGAATAATCTGATTTCACTTGTTTTCTTCCTAGTTGGTATTATATTGGAAACCCATTTAGAGTACCTAAGAGGGACTATGATTTTAGACTCATACATTATTTTAATTTCTTTCTCAATTAGAGGCATCAACACTAGATTTATTCTTCGAAGTTTTTGTTTGAATGGTTTTTGATCCTCTTTAATTGGAAATTTATATTGTATAATCTTTGTATCACAAGTTTTTAGATCTTCATAGCTCTAGGAAGAAACATCATTGAATTCTTTGAATAAAGCAATGTATTTTATTTTTCAGTAGTTGGTAGTGATTTGGACAGTTTTATGATTTAGGGTCTTTTTCACCACCTATATTGCATTCTTCTACCGCTGCCCCTATGGGCTCAATCTTAGGCTTCTTAGCCACATCATTGAAATCAAATAATTCTTCTAGTGGAACTAAACCTCTATGTAAAATGTTATCCTTTAATTGAAGTGTTTCAAACTCTTATTTCTCTCGATCTATTCCATGCAATTCTAATTTATTTACAACTTCCTTTATATGTATATTTACATTTGAGTCATCTAACTGCCTTTCTACATTGGAATGTACAACTATTTGATTTTCTAATTCACACTCCAAGTTTATACTATCATCTTCATATTCATCCTTAGACTGCAAAAATCTTTCAATTTGTTTATCATTGCCAAACACTTGCCAATATTTCATATTATCTGGTACAACTGGTCAATGTTTCACTTCCACTATATACTTTCGATTAGGGTAAGGAATTTTACATTAGGTGGCTGAAAAAGCTAGACTATTAGCCAGGATATTTTGATTTCTAGGAATTGCAGAAAGGTCATATTCCACAAAACTCTATAGAAAAGCAAGCACACATTTCTGTATGCTCTCAATCTAGGGTTTTTGGCCGAATACTCTCATTTAATTTATTTTATAATTAACTCATAACCCTTCTGAATGGAGATTCTCTTGGCACCCAATTTTTTCAACAATTTTAATCCTATTATAAGTGCTTCATACTCAGCTATATTATTTGTACACTGAAAATTGAGTTTGTATGAATGACCTTGAGCATGATTGTTTCCTGTGTTTGCAACCCACACTCCTGCTCCAGAACCCTCTTTACTATAAGAGCCATCAAAGCTCATGTTCCAAAGAGGTTCGTGAAGAGTGTTTTTTGTTCTACTGTTTGTGTTTGGTTTGGATCTATTTTAGAAATGCTAGTTTCTGCTTTGGTAACCTGGTTGTTGATGTCTCCATCACTATAAAGAATGAAAGAGTCTAAATCTGAGTTGATAGAGTAAAGAGGATGGTTTTGAGACTTCTCTTGACTACTCACCATGAATTTCATCAAAGTTTACCTATATAATATTCTTTGCTGACCAAAAACTAGTATGGTGGCAAAGGTCATATCCATTTGTTGGGTCCCTTGTAACTTTGCTCCCCATTAGCGTGACAACAACATTCTATACTTAAGGGGTATATCTACAACCACTATGTCCATTACGAGACTTTTGGCTGGGATTTGAGCTACAATAACACACATGTACTTAATGAGACCTAAACATCTTACTTTGCTGGAATCAAAGGAATAAAGATCTTTATAAGCCCTGGTAATGTCAAGTACTAGTTTTTCCATAACAACTTTAGGCATTAAATTGTGGGAAGCAGCTGAATCTAACATAGCATTATGGAGGATCTTATCATGAATATTTAGGCTAACATAGAATGGAGGAACACCCCCTTCCTGTGGTTTTACCTCAACTTTTGGCCCAAATAAGAGTTCAGGCTAGTCATCATTCAAATTAACAGAATCTTTGTTTTCCCCTATGTTTAGAGCTTTCATCACTTGAGGTTGGTACATATTTTTGTTCATTAAATCTGTTAGGGGAACAGGAATTTTTAGTTTTGCTAATTCATTTTCAATGTTGAATGATGTTTGAATCTTAGTTAGCTTGGGGAAATCAGATTGATCAGTAATTTCTTTTGATATATGTTTTTTTCGCTGACTTGTGGTTGGGATATCAGTTTGAGTAGTTTTGGAAACACTATCAACTATCTTTTTGACAGGAGTTTCTACTTTTTTTTGCCAAAATTATCAACAATTTTCTTAGGAGAATTATCTGTGGTTTTCCTAGCATCAGTGTCATAGGATTTATTCACAGGATTCTCAGAGTTTTTACCATTGAGAGTGTCTGAAGTCTTTCTTTTCCTAAGGTTATACTGCCTATGGATTTCCATAATGGCATTCTCAAAACCTTGTTTATATTCATCTCATTCCTCAGAGTCAAGTTCAGTTTGAGTTAGGAGGAAAAGTTTTTGCTCCTCTTGAGTGAGAAAAACAATGTCATCATCATTTATTCCCATTAGATTGATTTGACTGTCATCTAAATCTTCAATTATATTACCCTCATCATCAATATAGTTTTCCTGAAAATGAGGTCGGACTTGCTGGTCTGGACCCTTTTGTTCTCTTTGTTTGATTTGGGGAATATTCCTTCTGAAGTTTTGATTCCTATTTTGAGGAGCAATTTGATTTTATCTCATTTGAGCTTGATCATTTATGTTTACTCTTTGCATCATATTTTCCCCTACCGTCACTAGGTTATCAATTTTGTGATCATAAGTAGAAGTGAAAGGCTCTTCTTTATTGGTAACCCTGCGTTCAGATTTTAGTTTGGCTTTCTTAGCTAAGATGTTAGCTTCAAATTTTATAGCATTGGCTTGCATTTCTTCTAAAGTGGCAAGGTCTCTCTTTCTAAGTTGATACTCCATGTCTACATCAAAACCATCAGGAAAATCAATTAAATATAGGCCAAGGGAGGGCTTGATGTCTGTGGGAATTGCATTGTAAATAGTGTTAAATTGTTCACAATATTCTTCCACAGTTTCATTTGGTTTCCTCTTAAGTCTTTTGTATTCATTCAAGAGTTGAAGTGGGATTTTATTGATTTCCCATCTAGCTAAGAAAGTTTGATGGAATGCATTAGGGTTGAATATATTTCCTGCAGGTAAAATATTAAACCATTTTTTGACATCACCTCCTAAAATTTGAGCAAACAATCTCATCTTTACATCAACCTCAACTACTTCTTGAAGGTCAAAAACATAATTCATTATGTCTACGTGTTGTTGAGCAGTATGAGAACTAGTGTTACCAAATGTTAGAATATTTTATTGATAGTCTGCGGGCATAACATTTAGCTAGCTTGGCAACACCAAAGGTGCATACCTAGCTGCAATAGCTGGTGTGAGAATTTGAATGGAAGATGGACCTGTGGAAGGTGTAGTTGAAGTAACTACATGGATATTATGAACAACACTCTGAGTTGTTATAGGTGAAAAAGTAGAGACTATAGAATGAGTAGAACTAGGGGGTTGTAGATTAATAAACTGGGAAGACTCAGTGGACAAAGAGTTGCTACAATTGTTAAAGATGAAAATTCAACAGATTGTTGAATATAAGCTTCTTTAATGGCGTGGTCCAAAACCGAGACTAGACCCTGTAATTTATCAAATTGTTTTAGGTATTCTAGATCAGGATCTAATTCAAGAGGTTTAGTTTGGGGTATAAACAGTCCCAGTAAAGCTTCATCAATGATAGTCTGATCTACAAAGCTCTCAAATTTTGTCCTAAACAGAGTATGTTGGAAAGGAAAATCAAACTCTATGTCTTGAATAGTTTCAAGCTTCTCAGGAAGAGAGTTAGACCTTGACAAAGGACTGTTCTCAGGAAGAGAGTTGAACCTAGACAAAGGACTATTACTACCATGGCTCTCTGTAAGACTTCTCTTTCTCACAAATTTCTCTGGGTTATCTAAAAATTCAGCAGGGTTGGGATCGGGGTGGGCTCCAGTTAAAATTCTTTTAGGAGCCAGATCTATTGAAAGCTCATCACAAAACTAATAAATCTAAAATTTATAACACACTCAAATATATACAATGATTACAACCTCAGATCATGTATTTCATTGTGATATAAGAGATTTGATTTATTGAAATACTGAGTGACTACCAGGGAATAATTATTTTCAATTTAAAGAGTATTCCTTCCCTAGTATGGTCGCCACTATGTTGTCGTTTTGTATTTTTGAGGTTGAGGTAGTAAACACATAGGAAAACATCAAAACCACTTTGGAAGCTGGGATCTAGCCCTGCCAGCTTCATAGAGGTATCTCTATGTAAATTTTAGCTATGTTTTATGTGAATTTTATGCTAGTTATTATTGTATTGTTTGTTTTTTATTGGATTTCTTGGTTGATTAAATTGTTATAATTCCATTAGGAAATCGAGTATAAAGATTAACTGGATATGCATCAAACTTGAAGGAGTTTTTCCAGGCAATATAGGTTGCAATAGTTGGATCTTTCAGAATTTTAAATAGATTATGAAACATAAGAAATGTGAGATTCAGTGGAAACTAAGGAGCAATGAAGGATTCCTTAATTTGACTTCAACATAAAACATATAAATTACTAACAACCAGAATAGGATGTTCTGTATAACATATCCAATTCATCACAGTTTCTGATATGTAATTAAGCTTTTCAGAAATTACAAAGAAAGGAGACAATGATTAAACACATGAACAGAAGAAAAACATCACCAATTCGGACACCACATGAATCTTGTGAAGAATGTCCTTGTATTATTGATGCTTCCAGCAACTAGAAAATTACAATTCACAGAGGAAATTATATTCAAGAATCAATCCTTAATACTTCAAACAATGAAGTATTTATAAAAAATAATTACAAAATCATTGTCCCAACTCACAGTGTATTATTAGCATTATCCTAAACAATAAAATCGATCTTTTGCAGAATGATATGCAAGGTGGACAATTGCATGAAGAGGTGCCTTTGTTTTGGTGGATTCGATTGCCGAATCAACATAAAACTGTGTTGCGCTGGCTGATGTGTTGGATGATAATTCTTACTGAATCCAAGTTACTTTAATCCAATAAATCACATAGTTCCTCCAACCTTTTTTTATCTGGAATGGTTAATTTAATTACCCTTCGGTAAATCTCATCAACCTCAATATACTTTGCAAATTTTGGCTTTACTTCTAGGACATGTTTTACCTCATTTTGGATGAGAAATAATTTCTGATTGTCTCTAAGAATGCTCTGGCTGTCATGCTGCATTTTATACCAATGAATTTAATATTGATTTTTTCCACTTCCTTCATCTTTAAAACATAATCTTCTTGAGTAATGAGTTTATCATTAATCACATAAATGTTGGGAAATCCTTTCTGAATTAATGCTTCAATCCTGTTGAAAAACCTGTTCACTCCCAGCTATAGCGTTTCACACTTCTCCTCCAATTGATCAATGAGATTTATTTTAGTCAAAACCTTCTTGACTTCCAAGATGGTGGCAGTCTTGTCACTAATTCCTAACTCTTCAAATTCATAGTTATTCTTTGAATTAAGGAATTTGATAATGTTGGAAGATTTTGAAAGAGTGTCTCCCAACTTTTCCCTTACTTGAACAATGGTTCAATGGCCCTTTGTATTAGTTCTTCTTGTTCAAAAATGATTTGGATGCCTGGCCAAATCTCATTCATGGAGTCCATAATACCCATCCAAATGGTTTCCTTGGCTTGGGCCAAGGTTTGACCAATTGATATATCCTTCTCCACCTTCTGTAACCTCTATAGCAGCCTTTGTGACTTCTGCACTTCAACTAGACAAGAAGCTTCAGTTCTGGCTTTCTATTCTTTCAGAGATTTGCGCTACCCATTCAACTTATTAATTTATTTTGACTGGATTGACATATTTTCCCGTGTCTTTGTCACCTATTCAGCACTTACAATTTGAGTTGAAGAATTTGTTACAGTTGTTGTTCCTGTAGTTGGGATTTGAGTGATGGGTATAACATCCAGGGGGACTATGGCCATCCTTTAACTCTGTTCTTTCTATTTGATCATTTTCTCCATTTCTGCCTACATCTGTCTGATATGAATATTCTGCTCTATGATTAGCTTCATCATATCAGCCTTCTGTGTCTCATTTTCTTCAATATATTTAGTCAAGGGATCCTCTGTGCCTCGCAGTTTCAACTGCTTCCTCAATGTTGCAATGTCAAGATTTTTCTTCTTGATAATCTCCTTTGTAACATTTATATCTTTAGGATCATATCCTATCTTGACTACCAAATCTTCCAAAGATTTGATCCTATTCTCCTTTGCTAAGGAAGATACCTTTTCCAATTTCAACTGGGACTGAATGTTTGCATATGAAACCTACAACTTAAACAATGACATAGCAGTATTAGTTAAGGTAGAGGAAATCATCTCACTAGTCTATTTATGAATCTCCATTTTATCAATGGGATGGATGTCTTTGGTGTTGAATTCAAATGATGTGATCTTGTAATCAGCTGGTGTCTTTGGATGTGGAATTTGGGCCTCAAGGAAGGCCATATGTATCTTTCTCTGCTCTGTGTCAAAAACAGATAATAATTAGCTCTGTGATTTGGAAGTCTTCTTCCAAAACTGATTGTAGGTGCTATTCTTAAGAATTTAATTCTTAAGGTTGATCTCTCGGTACCTGTAAAAAACACTCTTTTCCTTTTCTCCTTGGACATCTTGGGAAGATAGCTCTGTTTCTTTTTGACTATGTGATATTGAAGGTCCAGTAGGAGATGTAACAAACTTACTACTTGAAGTTGGTGATTCTCCAATTATGATGGAAACTTTCTCTTCTATCTCCTTTTATGCATCTGTCCTCGTAGTCATCTTTGTTATTTTCTTGTAATTGATTCTAAACTCCTTGGTCTCACTACCTGTTGTTTATGATGATCCCTCCTCTCTCTGTCTTTTACTTGTTTTCTCTTGAGGAGTGGGAGTCTGTAAATTTGAAGTAGAAAACAATTGTTCTTCAGCTTCCTGCAATGCATTCTTTGCCCATTCTGACTAGTTCACATATTTCTCTATCTCAGGCCTTGAGGTATGGATATATGGAGTAGTTTTATTTTCCACTCTTAGCTTAGAAATGATACCCCAAGGATCACAAGACCATGTGAAACTCAAGTTGAATTTTATCTCCTTAAGGAATTTATCAGCTTCTTCTCTTGCTGACCTAGTGTTGCATATGAAAGGACCCACCTGTGTCTTTATCTGAAACTGGGACTTCTTCTTTACCACCACAAAGTGAATATCATATAAATTTAGCATTTGTCTGATATATTCAAGGGAAAAAATCCTCATGGGGAGGTATTTTGAGATTTAAATGGTACTAATTCGCATCCATAAAATCTGATTTTTGTATAATTTTGGTATAAATACCAATCTCCAGTCCTAGCTTGATCTGTCAAATGAAGAATCCTTTTGATGTCTTCACTGATTCTGGGTTGTGCTGAGACGTTTAGGATATTCATACCTGGGTGAACAAACTCCTCAATGAACTGTTTGTAGGAGAATTATTGTTGCTCTTTCATTACTAAATAAGTCCAAAATATCACAGGCTGCTGGTTTCCCTCTTCATTTAGTTTCTGCATGGAAAAGTTGAACATGTATGCTTGACAATACAGAAACATATAAATTAAAATTGAAGTGTAATTAAACACTTGTTCTGTTGGAAATTTAAGAAACTGCTCATGGACGTTATGAGCCAAGAATTGACTGAAATTAAACAAAATAGATGGTTTTCTATCTATAGAAAAGATGGAAAGGAAGCCTAGAATGGGTTCATATACCCACTGATCATAATAATAACCCAAAATGTATGAAATTATGGTTATAATCTATTTAGTTGATGAGGGAAGATTGAGGAACGGTATGGAGGGTTTTCCTTTGGCAATTGTGCATTTTCTGGTAAAAATATCTAAAAAATCTTAGCTTTTGTAGCAAAATCAAGCTTCTGATAGAGTTAGGTGAACGCTTCTAAGGAAAATGGGGCACTGTTTTCCATAGGGGGAACTAGCATTGTCTGGTTTATAGATTTCACAGTAATTGTAAAAAGGATCTCACCAGATGGGGTCATAATGACTCTTGGCTGGGAAAATAACAGGCTTGACATTTCCTGGTGAATTCAGGGGCATGGAAGGTTAGAGGGAAAATATAATGAGGAAGATTGGACTCCCAGAGTCTAATTTCATCTCTTTTGTAAGCATATTTGTCTTCCAGCCAATAGTAAAGCTCCAAAAATTCACAGTTTCACTGTATCTCACTGATCCCATAATCCCTGTCAGCTAATGGAATATGATCTAAGTCTATGGATGGAGGGATTAGTGGATTAACAGGGCTCTCCTGGTTCTTGCTCTTTGGAGCCATATTTAGATCAGTGGACAATTAACGGTGATGGAAGGAAAAGCTTACTGAGAATAAATTTGAGGTTATGAGTCATTAGGGGAGGGGAGACAAAACGTTGAAAATTTGATTTGCTTCAATAATATTTTGAACTTGGTTGCTTAATAGAGAAACCTGGGAATTAAGGAGAATAAATTAGTGAAAAGGGAAAAGAAAACGGTTCAAGGTGTTTTAAGGAAGGATGTCAAGTTTCGTTGGTGGTTGGGGTGGGACCGTTGAAAAGGAACGGTTACCCGGGAATGAAAATTGAATGCTCAATGATAATTCTGTTGGTGAGGCATTTAATTGTCAACGACTATGAAACATGGCACAATAAGAGTGGTGGGAGTTGTTATCACTCAGGTTGTTCCCAAAAGTTGTGAGAAAGGGAATACGGCCGAGGTAACCACAGACCAATCTTTTGGATATAAATTCTAGCCAATCTGCATCTAGAGAGGGCTCTCTCTTTATGATTTAGCTTTGTTTTGAAGATATTAGGCTAGTTATGAAGTTCAAGGGTTTTGTTTTGAGTTTGGGTGGTGAGATTCAATAGAACAGAGAGGTAAAACAGAACAGTTCAGTCCATTGGGCATGATGGAGTCAAAAGAGATGGTTTTTTGGATTTGGTTTTTAATAAAGGATGGAATCACAGAGCAAGGTAGTCAAACATGGAACAATTTAAAGACTGGAATCAGATGGAATGGACTCAAATGGATGAAGGGCAGTTAAGAATCCTTCAACATATTGAAAGAGGGAAAATGGATGCTTACTGTTAAGGAGCAGTTAAGGATTCCTTAGCAAATAATCAAGATGAGAGAATTAGGAAACAAGAGAAATTAAGAATTCACTATTTATGCTAATTCTGAAGAAAAACACAGAGAATAATAAAGATTGAAAACAGAGTGCAGTCAAGCAAATTCTAAAGTAATCATTTTCTTCATTATCCAGATTATGAAACATAGATGATATAATAGACAAGAAAACTGAAATACACAAGATAAAGAGTACTCATTGATCCATGGGTTGATTCAAGAATTCTGTGACAAGTCCTCTGCATCAATTCTTCATCCAGTAGGCTAGAGAACAGTTTGATTCCAACAGCTCTTTATTCAAAAGTTTCAGTATTTACAACAAAGTCTAGAGAAATCAACACATACCCAACCTCTTCAAAACTCTGATGAAGGGGGTATTTATACAACAAAATATGTACAACAGGTATCTCATAAAAGCTGTGAGATAATATCTGGATTTTAACCTAAAGTAATACACAAGCAAAGTAGAAACAACTAACTTATGCTATGTTGGAGGCTGGCTCTTTAGGGTTCGGCTTACAGGTGTCCTTTGTAGCTCTGTGTCGACTGTTTGCATTAACTGTTCTTTAACTTCTGATCTGATTTGCTTAGTCGGCTCTTGATACTCTTTATTTCTGATTTGATTTGCCTTCAATTCTGCCTTGATACACTTTAAAACTTGATCTGATACTCTTTGACTTGTTTGGATCCTCTTTAATGCTCCTTTGATACTCTTTATCGCTGATCTGAGCCCCACTCACCACTTTCTGGCAAAAACAAGACTGCAACATGTCTTCTCACCGCCCTTCTCTGGTAAATCATGTTTCTGCAGGTTTCCACCTGTCGGAGTAACAAAATATCCTGTAAATCTCTGTTGTTTTTTTTTTTTTTTTTTTGCTGCGAGCTTGGAGTACTCTGTTTGCTTTAAACTGTTCTAAGAGGAAGAAAAACTGCAAAAATGGTGGGTTTGTGGAGGCCGAGCTCATCGATGGAGCTTTTTCCTGGTCAGAGGCAGTCGAAACTGATCTGAGTCAGTTTTAAGCTTGGAGCGCGGAACACAGTTTTGTAGCAAAAAAAATAGAAAAATGACTTTTTCCCCTTTTAATGGACAAAAATGATTTTTGGCGGGAAAATTTGGTTCAAAGTACGGATGAAATCAGCATGACATATGAGACAGATAACATGGTAGTGACGTTAGCAGGGGGTATGAGATAGATGACGTGGCAATGAAATTAGCAAAGGACAGCTGACATCAGTGGATGACATCAGCGGGGGGTAAGCGGGAGGGCGGTAAATGGTTTTCCCCGCACCGCCTTTGGGCTTGGGCGGTTTTGGGCGGAGGGGCAGTGAACACGGTGGGCGGTCGACACGTGTCCAAGGTACGGCGCCGAAACCACCAATTCCCCGGGAGTTATCGTTCAGCAGATACGAGGGTCATGATATGATTATGGACCATTGGATGTGGAGGTCCTGATCGGACGGTAGACGCTCCACGGATATGGCGGGGGTTTAATGCACGGGATGGGTGGGGGGGGGTAGCGAAATGGTTATCAGATGTCCGATGGATGGGCGCCAATCGGACGGTGGGCGCTTATGGAACAAGGCGGGGAGTTAACTTGCGGGGCCGATGCATATTTAATGTTAATAAATCAAATCGGGGCTGATTTCATTGGTTCGTGGGATGTTTAGGTTAGTTTATTAATTAACGAAAGGTTAATTAATTCCATTATTTGCGCAGGGAGGGTTCTTAATAAGCTCCAAATGAACTTATTAATTCCCGATAAACAGATATATGGTTATATTTCAACCAGGGGCAGGATATTAACATTTGGGAATTATATATATATATATATATAGATATAGATATAGATATATATATATATATATATATATATATATATACATACTACGGGATTGGGAATAATTACAAGGGATTTATATAGTACAATGTTAATCGTTAATATGAGAATGAATGAAAGCGCCAAGTTATAGTGTTGAAAACTTAGGCTAAAGCTGAAACAGAGTTTTTATGGAGAGTTTTGTCATTTTCCTAAGCAAAACAGGGCTTTACTTAGACTATGTTTATGAAATGAGATGGAGTGACTTTAGTGATATTAAGCAAATCTCAATATCATTGGGGGAAATTAGTAAGTGATTGGGGAGAAGTGTGAAGGAGAGTTAGTCATGCCTCGCTTGAGCTGCTCCAAAAGAAATATTTTCCATGGCACTTGTGATAGAGGTAAGATTAACACTTTGAGAGACAAAATCAATCACAAGTCTCATTCTGCAACACCAAAACTACCTACCCTGCCTACTTTGCCTAACATTTTTTCTTCTTTCTTTGGGTGCACTTAGACTAGCAAACCCTCATAAATCTTCTTTTTCTTTTCATGGGAATCCTACCTAAGTCTGCACTTATTTCTTCCAAGGGCTCAGATTAAACTGTTGAGCTCATTTGCTTCTCTACCTATCTACTTATCTGCCAAGATTAAACAATTTGGACAGATTTTTAATATCTATCTCTAAAACAAGAAATTCAAACATGAACTGGCCAAGATTAAGCTGTTTGGCCATTCATCAATTGTGGCAAAAAGTTTGACAAGCTGTACATGATGCTTTATTTATAGAAAATGAAATAGTAGTGGCATTTGGACTTGCACACTTTCCTGGTTTTTTTATTTGGGGTTCATTTCTTTTCATTTTTTCTTTTGACCATTTATTTTTTTCACCCTTTGATTTTTCTTTTAGGGTATACCCTCTTTACCATTTTTAATTTTTTGATTTTTTGATAAATCGAAAACTTTGCAGCAAGGAAAGGATGGACATAGTACAGAGCTCAACCAGTCAATCATGAAATATGACACCTATTACGATAGGAGTATAACATTGGCTCCAATTGGGGATGGATTTCCCTTGTGGAAAGTCAAGAACAGCAGGTCAGATGGCCTTATGAATACCTTTTACTGCGCTCTGAAATCTTCCTTTGCTGAATGTAGAAACTGTACAATAAGATGCAGTAAAATATATACACTACTCTTAAGCTGATTTAAACAACTGTAGATCTGTTCTGGATAGTCTGCTTGGATTATCTGATCTTATGTTTTCTACTCCCAAGTCTTCTTCTGCAATCTCTGATATTCAATGGCATTTTGAGGCTTTGATAAACTAAAATGAGGCAAAACAAAAATGGTAGAGTTACTTCACTGCTTTCAAAATTTTCTGCACTTTCCTCCTCATTCTCATTGCTGCAATAAACAAGCTGATTACTATCTTCAAGCTGCTGAAACTGAACTTGCTTATATACATGTTAGAGTCAGGATATATCAAAAAACTGGATTAATGTAGTGTTTCAACATTCGACCATTCACTGGCCCTTCTTTTGTTTCTGTGCCATCCAAGCTCTTTAGAAAGTAAGTATTGTTCCCTTGCAATGCCTGGATGATATATCGCTCTTTCCACAGGAAGTCAAACTTCCCATTTTTTCCTTTGTCTTCTCTCCTGGAATCCCACCTTAGAATTTTGTCTCCTATGTAGAAGTCTTCTGCTTTGGTCCTTTTATCAAATATTTTCTTCAACTTTTCTTGTAAGACTTGGTATTTTTGGTGCACTTCTTCTCTGGTCTGCTGCAAATGGATGGTATGATTTATTCTTCTTTGGATAGCATTGGGTTCCACTTGAGCTTCTTGCAGCAATTTCATCACAGGAACTCCTAAAGATGAAGGAAAGACAGCCTCCATGCCATAAACTAGCTTATAAGGGCTGGTTCCAATTGACATTTTTGTAGTAAGTCTGTCTGCCCATAGTGCATTTGTAAGCTTCTTGTGCCATTTTTTCTTGTTCTCTTCCAACAGTTTCTTAATAATATTGATCAGGCTTTTATTTGAAGACTCAGCTAGACCATTACCTTGAGGGTAATAGGCTGTGGAATGGCCTAAAGTAATAAGGTATTTGCTGCAGAAATTTATCAGTTTCTTGGATTTGAAGGCAGCAACATTGTCGGTTATGATCTTTTCAGGACAGCCAAACCTAGACAAGATGTTGGTCTCTAAGAATCCTATGATCACTGTATCATTGGCTTGTCTAGCAGGGATGGCTTCTATCCATTTGGTAAAATAGTCTGTGGCAGTAAGAATCCATTTAGGTTGGCCAGCAGAGGGAGGATGGATTTCTCCAATGAAGTCTAAACCCCATTTTTGAAAGGGTCTTTCAGTGGAAACTGGTCTCAAGGGTAAGGGCAACAGTTTCCTTTTGCCTTCAAAAATTTGGCATTTGTGGCAAGTAGTGACAAACTTCTTCACATCAGCGAACAAGGTTGGCCAATAAAATCCAGCCCTTAGAATTTTGTCTGCAGTTGATTTCCAGTAGAGGTGTCCACCGCGGTCCCCTGCATGAAATTCTTCGAGAACTTTGTCAGCTTCTTCTTTTATCAAACAATTCAATAAAATACATTCATGATTTTTCCAAAAAATAACACCATCTAGAATACAAAATTTTGAAGCTTTCATCTTTAAAAACCTTTTCTTTGTTCTGGATAACCCTGTAGGAGCTTGCAGGTTTAATAATACATGAATTATGTCAGCATACCAAGGTGATTCTAAGAAGGCCTCGCTGATTTGTGGAGTCGCCATCTCCTATTCATTATCCAGTTCATTGATGTCTAGGGCTTGAAAATTTGTTTCAGTCATGAGTTTAGCTAATCCTTGTCCTTTTATCAGCTTTGTAGGTTTTATTTCAATGTCATACTCCAATATTTTAGCTATCCATTTACCTCGTTTGCCTTCAATTCCATCCTGAGTCAAGATGTCTTTTACAATAGCATTTGGCACATAAGCTATTACATGTGAGTACAATATGTAAACTCTGAAGTCTTGAATGGCTTTCACAAGTGCAAAGGCCTGTTTTTCCATGATTTTGTAATTCAGAGGTGCATCTCTAAGTGCTTTACTGAAAAAGGCTATGGGTTTTTCACATCCTTGATCATCTTTTTGCAGTAAAACAACTGCTATGGTGTGTTCTGATGCAAAGGAGAAAATTATGAAATCTCTATCAAAGTTTGGACTGGTGAGGACTGGTGTTCTGGTTAAAGCCATTTTGATTTCTTCAAATGCTTGTTTGGCTTCTACTGTCCATTTAACTTTTGAATCCTTTTTCAACATGTTGTTCAGCGATCTGATTAATTCAGCCAAGTTGGATATGAATCTTCTTAAAAAGTTAATCTTCCCTAGGAAAGCTTGAAGCTCTTTGACATTTTTGGGGTGGGGTATTTGCAGAATAGCTTCAATTCTAGCAGGGTCAATTTTGATGCCATCTTTGGAGATGATATGGCCTAATATTTTGCCTTCTTCTAGACCAAACAAAGACTTTTTAGGATTGAGTGAAATACCATATTCTCTGCATTTTAAAAACACTTTTCTCAAATGATCTAAATGTTGCTGGTCTGTTTTGGAAAACACAGTGAGGTCATCTAGATATACAACCAGAAAATCGTGAATTTCTTTTGCAAAAGCTATGTCCATGGATCGTTGAAAGGTTGCCCATGTGTTCTTAAGTCCGAATGGCATTTTGACATACTTGAATGTACCCCATGGTGTTGTAAATGAAATTTTTCTTGGTCATGAGGATGAACTACAATCTGATTAAAACCCGAAAACCCATCCAAAAGTGAAATCCTGGAAGCACCTACTACCCTTTGTAAAATATGATCCATCTTAGGTAAGGGGTAGTTGTCTTTCAAAGAAACCTTGTTTAAATTTCTTAAGTCAACACATAATCTGATTTCCCCTGTTTTCTTCCTGGTAGGCACTAAATTAGATACTCATTCTGAAAATTTGATTGGGGCAATTATCCCTGCATCATGCATTCATCTGATTTCTTTTTCAATTAAAGGAAGCAGTACAGGGTTGATTCTTTTGAGCTTTTGTTTGAATGGTTTTTTATTTTCCTTGAGGGATATTGTATGCTGAATTACAAAGGTGTCATAAGATTTCAGGTCTTCATAGCTCCAAGAAAAAAAATCTTGGAATTCTTTGATCAGTTCAATATACTTAAGCTTTTAATCAGGGGGCAGAGATTTGGACAGTTTTATCATTTTTGGGTTCTGTTTAGTTCCTATGTTGTAGTCTTCAATGTCTGCTTTTGGAGGTTCCATCTGAGGTTTCTTTAGAATGTCATTGAAATCAAAGAGATCTTCCAAAGGAGTTAATCCCTTGGGTAAATGATTGTCTTTCAAATGGATGACTTCATATTCTTCTTCAATAATCTCATCAACATCTGTTTGTTTGAGCTCTTGTATTTCTTTTTTGGTAAATTTTGTTGGATGAAGCATTTGACTTGTATTTTCTACTGAAATGTCTATTTGTATTTGATTTGCTGGATCAAATTCACTCAGTGTATCTATATCCATGTTAATGCTGGCAAATTCCTCTTCTAGGGTCAAAAAACTGTTGATCTGTTTATCACTTTCAAACACTTGCTAGTTCTTTAAATTATCAGGTATGGCTGGCCTATGTCTGATTTCTGCTGTGAATTGATGATTTGGTTCAAATGGTAATTTATATGTGCTGGCAAACATTGCTAGGCTGTGAGCTTGCAAGTTATGTTTTCTTGGAATTTTGGCAAATTGAGTTTCCAAAAATGTGTTGAGGATTTCTATGGTTGTTCCTCTGTATTCTTTTAATCTGGGATCATTTGTCAAGAATTTCCCTTTTACTTGTTGGATGATTAAATCAGAATCTCCCATGACTGACACTCTAATTGCTCCTAACTTCTTCAGCAGTTTAAGACCTAGCAGCAGAGCTTCATATTCAGCCATATTATTAGTGCATCTAAAGTTTAACCTGTAGGCATGACCTTCAACATATTTTTTTTCAAGGTTGTGCACTCAGAACCCTGCCCCTCCTCCTAGTTTGTTGACAAAACCATCAAATTCTAAGTACCAAATGATTTCATGTTTATAATTAGTATTTGGAGTTTTAGGGAACTATTTAGTAGGGAGATCTGGTTTTTGAATTTCTTCTGGTTTGTCTAATTTTTCATGATTTTCCGCAATTTCTTGGATTCGGACACTAGACTTTTCATTTGCTGTTTTTTCTATTTTATCTGCTGGGAGTTTTATTTCATGTGAGGGATCAATTTCAGCATGGTACATGATAAAAGAATATGTCTTAATGTACTGAGTAGATAGGGAAATTTTGAGGTTTCTCTTGACTACTTACTACATACTTCATTAGGGTTTCTCTGTACAGTCTCTTTGGTTGACCAAACACTGAAATAGTAGCATAAGACATGTCTAACTGTAGAGATCCTTGGAGTTTTGCACCCCAAGATCTAGATAATAACATACCATATTTGGGTGGAATATCAACTACCACTATGTCAATCAAAATGGTTTTGGCAGAATATTGGACAAGTGACACACATAAATCTTTGATTAAACCCAAACATTTGACCTGACTTGAATCAAAAGAGAAAAGGTCTTTATAGGGCCTAGTGATGTCAAGGTCAAGTTTTTCCATTACAGATTTAGGCATTAAGTTATGGGAAGCACCAGAATCAAACATGGCATTATGAAGTATTTTATCATGTATGTTTAAAGCCACATAAAAAGGAGGAACTTGTCCCTCTATTGTTTTTCCATTTACTTCAGGGCCAAATATCAGTTCTGGCTGGTCATCAAAAACATTTATTAAATCTTCTGAATCCTCTTTCACAGAAATTTTGAGTGATTTGCTAATTTGACTTCTATAGACATCATGTTTAGCTAATTCTAATAATGGAACAACTATCTTTAGTTTGCCTACTTCTGTCTCAAAATTGAAAGGTTTTTCGGTCTGAGTTCTTGTATTTCGAACAACCGAATTTTCTGCGTTTTTCTCCTCTTCAGGAATGGGATTATGGGCTGAATTTTTTTCCAAATCATGTTCTAGAGGTTGTTCTTCTTTTTCTTTAGTAGGAATAGCAGTGGAAGACTGTCTGTTAGGTGACTGATTATCTGATATGTCTTCAACAATTGGATTAGTTGGGTTAGGATATGTTTTAGAAAGAATATGTACGGGGGGGGACTGATCTTACCTTTGTTAGGCTGCTTGGTATCTTTCTGTTTGCTGATTTCAGGGACATTTATTCTTTTGCTCCTTAGATTGTATTGTTTGTGGACTTCATAAATGGTTGTATCATATCCCTCCCTAAAGTCAAATGATTCACCTGACTGAGTTTGGAATTGTTCAAGAATGTTAGCTTCTTGATCCTCTTGGGTCAAGAAAACTTGTTGTTCATTGTTGAGTCCCATCAGATTAATTTGAGTGTCTTCTACTGGTTTATCAGAAGTTGAGGCTTCAGCATAATTTTCTTGAAATGGGGGTCTAATATTTTGGTCAGGCCCTGTCTTTCCAGTGTTAGGAATTTGATTTTTCCTGAAATTTGGATTTCTCACAGTGTTGTTTGGTTGACCATCCCAAGGGGATTTTCTTTCGATTGTTTCCACTCTATCTCCAAGTCTGTGCATTCCATTAATGATTGCATCTAGTTTTTGTTCAACGGCAGAAGGTTCTTCTTTGAAAGGTATCCTTCTTTCAGCTCTGACCCTAGATCGTTTCGATATCGGGTTGGCCTCAACACTGACAGCTATGCTCTGCATCTCTTCTAAGTTTCTAGGAGCTCTTTCCCTAAGTTGGTATGCCATATCAGAATCAAATGCATCAAGGAATTTGATCAAGGCCAAATCTGGAGGAGGTCTAAGATTCTAAGGAATAGCATTGTAGATATTATTGAATCTAGTACAGTAATCTTGGATAGTTTCTTGTGTGCTTCTTCTTAGGTTGTCATATTCTGATAAAATGTGTAGAGGATCTTTTTTATTTTCCCATCTGTTCAAGAAGGTCTGATAAAGAGCTTGTGGGTCATTGATACTGTTTGCAAGGAGGGCTCTAAACCAGGTTCTAACATCTCCAGTTAAGATTTGAACACATACTTTCATTCTAACATCATCATCATTAATCTCATAGTTTTCAAAATAGTCGGTCATTTTCTTGGTATGTTGTTGAGTTGTGTAAGTGCCAGTACCGTCAAAATAAGTGATTTTACTTGAAATAATCTTGAGGCATAGCCCTTGGATTTGCAGGTAAGTTTAGAGGAGTATACCAGTTTGCCATGTTTGCATAAATAAGTGTGACAATTGGAAAAGTAGGGATAACAATGGGAATGAGAGTTGCAGATGGAGGAGTAGAAAGGATAGGTTGAGGTGTTGATGGGGAACTTGGAGAAGCTGCAGCAATGATAGAAAGGCTTGGTGTTTTTTCAGAATTAAGCTCAGATTGGATGGAGTTCTACAAATTTTTGTCAAGGTGTGAACTAGCAAAATTTTCTTGGCTCTCTTGTCTTCTAACAATCCTAGAAATCAGATTAGGATTTTCAAACAGAGGTGGAGGATTAGGATAAGGATTTGATTTGGTGTAATGAATCTTTTTTGAAGCCAGTTTCTAGGTATGTTTTTGGTTTTTTCTTGAAGTAGTTTTGACAATACAACTTTAACAGTCTCTTCTAGGAAGTTTTGGATATGAGAGTTTTAAACTTTCCTAAAGATTAATTGAAAAAAGGAACTGATCAAGGATTTGAAACCAACTGTTTAATCCATAAACTAGACCGGAGATAGACTGAAGCAACATTTATTTACTTCTGCAATTGCAAAACAAAAGCAGTTTCAAAGGCTGCCTGGCTAACTTCAGGCTCCATCTGCAGCTTTATGAAATAAACAATAGTAACAAACAATTATTCAGGTCCCCAGTGGAGTCGCCAATGATGTTATCACTCAAGTTGTTCCAAAAAGTTGTAAGAAATGAAATACGGTCGAGGTAACCACAGACCAATCTTTTGGATACAGATTCTAGCCAATTTGCATCCAGAGAGGGCTCTCTCTTTATGATTTAGCTTTGTTTTGAAGATATTAGGCTAGTTATGAAGTTCAAGGGTTTTGTTTTGAGTTTGGGTGGTGAGATTCAATAGAATAGAGAGGTAAAACAGAACAATTCAGTCCATTGGGCATGATGGAGTCAAAAGAGATGGTTTTCTGGATTTGGTTTTTAACAAAGGATGGCATCATAGAGCAAGGTAGTCAAACATGGAACAATTTAAAGGCTGGAATCAGATGGAATGGACTCAAATGGATGAAGGGCAGTTAAGAATCCTTCAACATATTGAAAGAGGGAAAATGGATGCTTACTGTTAAGGAGCAGTTAAGGATTCCTTAGCAAATAATCAATATGAGAGAATCAAGAAACAGGAGCAATTAAGAATTCACTGTTTATGCTAATTCTAAAGAAAAACACAGAGAATAATAAAGATTGAAAACAGAGTGCAGTGAAGCAAATTCTGAATTAATCATTTTCTTCATTATCCATATTATGAAACACAGATGATATAACAGAAAAGAAAACTGAAATACACAAGATAGAGAGTACTCATTGATCCATGGGTTGATTTAAGAATTCTGTGACAAGTCCTCGGCATCAATTCTTCATCCAGTAGGCCAGACAACAGTTTGATTCCAACAGCTCTTTATTCCAAAGTTTCAGTATTTACAACAAAGTCTAGAGAAATCTACACATACCCAACCTCTTCAAAACTCTGATGAAGGGGGTATTTATACAACAAAATATGTACAACAGTTATCTCATAAAAGCTGTGAGATAATATCTGGATTTTAACCTAAAGTAATACAAAAGCAAAGTAGAAATAGCTAACTTATGCTATGCTGTAGGCTGGCTCTTTAGGGTTCGGCTTGCAGGTGTCCTTTGTAGCTCTGTGCTGACTGTTTGCATTAACTGTTCTTGAACTTCTGATCTGCTTTGCTTAGTCGGCTCCTGATACTCTTTATTTCCGATTTGATTTGCCTTCAATTCTACCCTGATACACTTTAAAGCTTGATCTGATACTCTTTGACTTGTTTGGATCCTGTTTAATGCTCCTCTGATACTCTTTATCACTGATCTGACCCCCGCTCACTGCTTTCTGGCAAAAAAAAGACTGCAACATGTCTTGTCACCACCCTTCTCTGGTAAATCATGTTTCTGCAGGTTTCCATCGGCCGGAGTAACAAAATATCCTGTAAATCTCTGTTTTTCTCTTCTACGAGCTCGGAGTACTCTGTTTGCTTTAAATTTTTCTAAGAGGAAGAAAAACTGCAAAAATGGCGGGTTTGTGGAGGCTGAGCTCGTCGATGGAGCTTTTTCATGGTTGGAGGCAGTCAAAACTGATCTGAGTCGGTTTTAAGCTTGGAGCGCGGAACACAGTTTTGCAACAAAAAACATAGAAAAATGACTTTTTCCCCTTTTAATGGACAAAAATGATTTTTGGCGGGAAAATTTGGTTCAAAGTACAGATGATGTTAGCATGACGTACGGGACAGATGACATGACAGTGATGTCAGCAGGGGGTACGGGACAGATGATGTGGCAATGACGTCAGCAAAGGACAGCTGACATCAGCGAATGACGTCAGTGAGGGGTCAGCGGGAGGTTGGTAAATGGTTTTCCCCGCATTGCCTTTGGGCTTGGGCAGTTTTGGGCGGAGGGGCAGCAAACATGGTGGGCGGTTGACACGTGTCCAAGGTACAACACCGAAACCACCAATTCCGTGGGAGTTATCGTTCAGCAAATATGGGGGTCGCGATATGATTATGGACCGTTGAATGTGGAGGTCCAGATCGGACGGCGGACGCTTCACGGAGATGGCGGGGATTTAATGTGCGGGACCAGGGGGGTAGCGAAATGGTTATCAGCCGTCTGATGGACGGGCGCCAATTGGATGGTGGGCGCTTATGGAACAAGGCGGGGAGTTAACTTGCGGGGCCGATGCATATTTAATGTTAATAAATCAAATCGGGGCTGATTTCATTGGTTCGTGGGATGTTTAGGTTAGGTTATTAATTAACGAGAGGTTAATTAATTCCATTATTTGTGCAGGGAGGGTTCTTAATAAGCTCCAAATGAACTTATTGATTCCCGATAAACAGATATATGGTTATATTTCAACAAGGGCGGGATATTAACATTTGGGAATTATATATATATATATATATATATATATATATATATATATATATATATATATACTACGGGATTGGGAATAATTACAATGGTTTATATAATACAATATTAATCGTTAATATGAGAATGAATGAAAGCGCCAAGTTATAGTGTTGAAAACTTAGGCTAAAGCTGAAACAGAGTTTTTATGGAGACTTTTGTCATTTTCCTAAGCAAAACAGGGTTTTACTTAGACAATTTTTATGAAATGAGATGGAGTGGCTTTAGTGATATTAAGTAGATCTCAATATCATTGGGGGAAATTAGTAAGTAACTGGGGAGAAGTGTGAAGGGGAGTTAGTCATGCCTTGCTTGAGCTGCTCCAAAAGAAATATTTGCCATGACACTTGTGATAGAGGTAAGATTAACACTTTGAGAGACAAAATCAATCACAAGTTTCATTCTGCAACACCAAAACTGCCTACCCTGCCTACTTTGCTTAACATTTTTTTTTCTTTCTTTGGGTGCACTTAGACTAGAAAACCCTCATAAATCTTCTTTTTCTTTTCATGGGAATCCTACCTAAGTCTGCACTTATTTCTTCCAAGGGCTCAGATTAAACTATTGAGCTCCTTTGCTTCTCTACCTATCTACTTATCTGCCAAGATTAAACAGTTTGGACAAATTTTTATTCCCTATCTCTAAAATAGGAAATTCAAACATGAACTGGCCAAGATTAGGCTGTTTGGCCATTCATCAATTGTGGCAAAAAGTTTGATAAGCTGTACATGATGCTTTATTTATAGAAAATGAAATAGTAATGGCATTTGGACTTGCACACTTTCCTGGTCTTTTTTATTTGAGGTTCATTTCTTTTCATTTTTTCTTTTGACCATTTATTTTTTTCACCCTTTGATTTTTCTTTTAGGGTATTCCCTCTCTACCTTTTTTAATTTTTTGATTTTTTGATAATATCGAAAACTTTGCAGCAAGGAAAGGATGAACATATTACAGAGCTCAACCAGTCAATCATGAAATATGACACCTATTACTATAGGAGTATAATAGAAGTGTCGAGGTAGGGACATGGTAAAGCGGATGAGGGGAAGATGATTTTCAGAGAGGGTAGGAGGCGGTAAGTGGTATTGGCTAGGGGGGGTGCGAAATTAGGGGAAGACGCCATGTAAGGATGGGGCCCAATGGAGAATACTACCTTTTCGGACTGTTGCCTAGTGGTAAAGGTAGGATGGAGAGGGGGGGCCCAAAATAGATAAGGGTCGTCGATCGTGGCAAGTGGAGAATCCCGATGCTTTAACTGCGACCTCCTTTAACCATAAACGAAAACAATTTTTGTCCATATGGGCCTTTGACATTGCTTTTGAAACATAGGATAATGTTTGGAATATAAAACATGTAAAAAAAACACTTTATCCCCATCGTGCCTTTCTTTTACATTGTCACTGGGACTTAGGGTAAAGGGCACATAAATACATTTATAAAACCAACTATTTATGCCTACCCTTGAACTAAGCTAACTTTTTTATTTTTCTAAAGGGGTGCATTTAGACTAGCAAACCCATATTTATTTTCCATTATGGAAAATGAAAAACTAATAAAATCCTATCACTTATTTCCCCTTTTCATTCAGATTAAATGGTTTGACCAATCTCATTTTCTACCAAACTACAGATTTACCAAAATTGTTTGGTAAATCTTTATTCTCTAGTCTAATTTACATAAATTTAAACATGTTTAACCATGATTATACTGTATGATTAAACAAATAACTAGTCATTGTGGAATTTTAAACAAGATGCACACAAACTTTATTTATCAATCATAAGAGAACTATCTATCAGTAGTGGCATTTAGATATGAAACACTTTCAGTGTTATTTTCTTTTTCTTTTTCTTTCTTTTGATGGGGTTCTGTCTTTTATTCTTTTTTTTTTCAACGTTTTTGTATTGCTCTCTTTTTTTCTATTTATACCCTCTTTTCATTTTTATTCTATTTTTCTTTTATTTGGAAATCATTTGCAGTTTGATAATTATTTACAATATGAGATTTCTGAGATAAAATACTCAATCGCCTTGAGATCCTATAAATTATATGACCCTAACATGACCCAAATAAACTAAAGATGTTTTCTGAAATTCACATTTAGACATCTTCAAATACAACTTTTCCTTTTTTAAGACATGTAGAACTTGTTTCACATGCTTTTCATGAGTCTTACGAAAAGCCAGAATATCATCCAAGTAGACTATGAAAAAATCATCAAGGAATGGTCGCAATACATCATTCATAACTCTCATGAATGTGGTAAGTGCATTGCAAAGCCCAAACAACATAACTAACCATTCAGAAAAACCTTGTTTTGTCTTGAGAGAAGCTTTATGTTGGCATAGAAATAGCAAAAGGATTAAGACCTCAGGTTCAGGCACAGGGGACAACAAGGCTTTGTTGTAGTCTAGTACCACGCAGACATTTTCACCTTACCCGGGATGGGTAGGGAGTCTCACCCGAGGCGTTTCGTGACCTAAGTTAGAGGAGGGATGGAATCCGATATCGGAGAAACCATATCATAAGATAGAGAGAAAATAATAGTAACTTAACATTCAGAGCAACCATATCGCAACAGCCCATTCATGCTATATCAGAGAAATTACCTAACATACGCATATATAAAATTTTTGAATAAACAAAATAACACACTGTGAACACATTATAATACCATAATAATCTTCTTCATTACTATTGAAATGATCACATTACATAAGGCTTGTGGCTTGTTCCTCAACATTAGAACTCTTACAGATGGGATAAAAGTTCATACAAATATAACCACAAAGTTGTTCTCATAGCTCTGCGACACAACAAGAATGGAAATAAGAGAAACATAACATAACCAAAATCCAACCAATCCCTTATCTTCTCTCTTTTTTCTTTTTATCTTCTTCCACTAACTTGAACTGCCAGTTCCTTCTCTCTTATTCGATTGTCTTCATCCTTGACTACTCTTGCTCTTTCCTCACTCAGCTGTCAGTTACTTCCCTCCACTCTCCCACAATTGCTAGTCTTCCTTTAGTCTCTTGTCTTTCCTTGGATGTTAACTCCAAAACTTTCCAATGACTTCTTCTGCCACTTGTCAGTAACCCCTTTCTCCACAAAATATCACAAAAACGAAGGCCCCGACCACAGTTCATTGACTCCTCCCCGAGTCAATTTTCCTTTGGTGTCATCGATGTTGTTAACACATCTACTAGCACTGTTGCGGGTGCTTCTGCTTCTTCTTAGCTGGTTTCTTTAAACAAAGGCCCCAATTCAGGCACAACCGTAATTATCACTAGGCAGAATTGATTGTAGTTATTGAGCGCCATTTTCGAGGTCTCTGTGATCGCAATAACTTGTGCTAGGAATTTTGTCGTTGTGTTAGCTATTGGTTGAGTTGGTCGTGCTGATAGTAAAGAAGCCTATTGTACCTCCATGTCCTCATTGAGCTCCTGTAGTGCCTCTACGTGTACTTGAGCCAGGGGTCAGAGATCATGGAGTATTTGTTTTGTCCTAGATGAATCATCTTCTATCTTTTGGATGTGGCTCTCCAGAGTGGTGACTTTTGCCCGGAACTGCTTCCTTTTCTCCTTGTCCTTTGTGTTCTTTATAGCGATGAGGAACTAATTAACTTGGGTTCGGGGAGGGTAGAAAGGTTGATTCTTCTTTGTTAGGATTCCTGACCAATCGTGAACCTATTGTTATAGGGTGTATGCATCATTCATTGCCTCGACAATGTAGTCCTTGAGAGCAACTACAACAGTAACCCTTTGCTCAATCTCATTGGAATATTCTGTGGCATGGTTTGGTAATGCACTCCTCGTAGCAACAAGGGTTTTCCTGAGCTCTCGGTTGGTAATGATTAACCCATTGCACACAATCTGGATATGATCACAATATTCGACCAGTGTGCAAGCTGAGAAATCTTCTAGAGAATCGGTTACAACATCAGAGATGGATGTCCACACTGCTTGAAATCATGAGGTGATCTGTTCTAACTTCTCCTGGAGTTGTTGCTTGTCTTGGCGGAGCTGGTCTTGTTCAACTGTGAGTGCATAAATTTGTTATTGTTGCTGTTCATGGTCGACAGTGAGGTCATTATGTAGCTCTGTAGCCCTCTGTGTGGCTTGCTAAATAAAACTAAATAGTTGGGCTGAGGACCATCTTTGAAGATCATTATGTTGCATGGTGGATGGATCGGGGAATCGACTCCGCAGGGGCTGCCCACTAGCCACAGACTTGTCTGAGTGATCGTGAGGTGAGGTAGCTTGTTGTGATGGCTCTACAAATGGATGATTTGGTTGAATGGAAACATGGAGAGACTCAACGGGGAGAACTAAAATAAATGGTAGTGCGACGGGCTCGATAGTGGTACTTAGCGATTGTGGAATGCTGGGCCCTACGTTCAATAGTGGACTCGACTCTAGTAATAATGACAGCATGGAGGCAGTGACGGCCCCTCCGCTGGGGACTGTTATGGTGGACTGAATAATTGAATCAACTTCCATGCTGTATTCGCCCCTAGCAGTGTCCCAGAGGGAATGGTGTCCAAGAGGGTAGTGGATGTAGATGTAGTGTATGGGGATGGGTTGTGCGAACTAGGCGACACAACTAATGTGGAAGGAAAAATCTCTTATATGATGGGTGAGGTAGTGTTGGACTAGGGCTCCTCAAGGGTGAGGTCGAAAATGTGAGTTGTAGGGGTTAACTTCTACTTCTTGGCCACGCCCGGAGGCTTGGTGAATTTTTATTTTTGGGGTTTGGCGATGGTGGGTTTAGATTGCGAATGAGGCTCCACAGCTGGCATTGCAACAATAAAAGGGGTAGTAACTAGAGGTTTATGTTGTAGTAAACCTTGAGATTCAGCAGAGTTGAGAATCGAACCTGATGATATGCTGATATTTGTGATGGTATCCTTTAAGGAGCTCATGTGCTTCTTCAGTGGTGAGATGACTAACTGTAGCTCCTGTTTGACCAACCGCTTCCTAAACTTCACGACTATTTCTCCTGGTAATGGTAGCGACACCATCCCGTCAAAGAAGTATAGGTACATTCCTTCTCTAATTTCCCCTGTGACTCCCGACCACAACCCAACCTTTGCGTGGAAGGCTTTAGCTGATAACATGAATTTTTGTGCCTACATCTAGAAGGTATGAGGGTGAACTCAATGTAGCCTCACATAGGTGTTCCCATGAGTAGCACCGAACCAAATTGCTGATAAATATTTCTCAAGTAGTGACCTGGAGATTTGTTCTACCACTCTGATTACTTCCAGCATCTTTATATACTAGTCACGAAATGCACCTCATTTATCTCTTTGCAGCTCGGGTCTCTTGAAGTTCTTCATAACGCATATCAGAGGGCCAAGGGATGATATTATGTGATTGGAGATAAGTCTCAGCCCTCTGGTGGGCACCACTTCCACATTTCCATGGCAACGACAAGATAATCGTAAATGAAATTGGTGGTCCTCTTGTAAACATATTCACATGCTTCAAACAATTATTGAGGAATGAAGACTAGTCAGCTGGTCGCCTACTGCACAATGCTTCGCATCTGAAATCGTATCCAACATACACTCGTTCTTCGAAAAGTGATACATAAGGTTCCCTACAATAATGTGGTGGCTGAACTTAATTATCCGGGAATTGATCAGGTCGATGCATGCTCCCTTTCCTCCTCTCTTGGTAGCATACTTGGTATAGTAGTCTCCATCACCCTCCTTTTTCGCTCTCTTGGAATTCATCTAGAACGTGGTTGAAACTGCATCCCCTACCACCGATAGGCCTATAAGCCTTTGAATTTCACCCACATGAATTGGATACTCCTTATCAATCCAGAGCGACTTGTTGCATTTTGGTTATCAACAACTTGGTGCACTTCATCGCTACTAGAGTTGTGCCAAATGCAGGAAAACTCCTCAAATTTAGTAGGGTGGACCGTTGGATCCCTCTAAAATCAGTTTTGACCTTGATATTAGACGTTCCATCTTCTTTTGTGATTTAATCTATGTAGACCTTGTGCTTCAAGGCTGGGAATTGGAACATGTACAACAGATAATTATTGACTAGAGTTGCTTTATCATACTTTCCATGGAGCGGCTCTGATACTAAAATTCTTTCGTCCAGCCCAAGCTTAGGAATAGAGAATATTTCCTTTGTCATGTTGGAGAAGCACTAACAAACTAGAATCACCGGGGTTGGTAGCTAATCCTTGAATGAAAAAGCTTGGAACTAGACTTCAAATGGAGTGACTCTACCACCTCGGCTTCAACTCTCAGAAATTCAACATTGCCATTCAGATTAAGTAGACTAGCTCGACACGACGTTTCTGACGAGACCCCGTAACTAATTACTACGACAACTTTCCCTATTCAAACTTGAGTGTGTTAATCCACCGTTATCCAAGTTGGACTTGGCTTGGATGACACAATACTGAAAAAGGAAGGTGGAGTTGATGGGTATTTATGTTATCATAATGGAAGACGTTTATGAATTAATTATTGCTATAAAAAGAAATATTTTACGGGAATATGGGTTGACACCAAAATTATTGTCTAATTATTACAGAAATGACTCCTAACTCGTGTGACTACCCCCCGACCAAAAACAATTGCGGCGTAGTGGAATGACAGGTGCAACTGGGACTGACATTACGGAGCCTTATTCGGAAACTTGAAGGATAGACTTATCAGAGAAAAAGAAAAGACAAAAGAAAGAGGAAGAAAAAAAACTAACTGACGCAACAAATGATGATGCACCTACCAACTCCTATTGACTCTTCCTACTCCTAGCTTTGATCCCCTTGTAGAGATCCAATAAATTCTGAGTAACATTAGTTGATGTGTGGAAGGGTTCTAGGCGTGCACTGTTCACCCAACCTAGTAACAAGACCCTGTTCAGTTACATGAGCTTGACGGCTCCAGATTCCCTTATCTCCGCAAAAACAAATGGTCCTAACCAGTGCATCTATAACTTTCTAGGAAACTTCAAGAAATTACTGTCATATAATAGAACATGCCCGCCAACTGTGAATGACTTTGTCTTGACATGCCAATCATGCCATGTCTTCTATCTTCACTTCTCAAACATTTGGTGGAAATATGCCATAAATCTTGCCTCATCAAGCTCCGAGAGTTCATCTAATATCTTTTGAAGTGATTCCTCCTTTGTCATCTTAGTGGCTTTGGCGATGAAAAGGCTTGGGATAGCAAACTCAACCGGCACCACAACTTCTCGTTCATACACCATTTGGAAAGATGTATACTTGTGTAGTTGCTTCACAGTTGTTCGGTATGTGTTCGGTTGTGTTATATTCTTTCCACGTAGTTAACAGGGGGTTTGAGGGGCACCCGTAACCCCACTTTATGGGGTCTGGGGCAGCGCCCTGGAAAATTTTGGTTTTGGACCCTATGTTAGGTTGGGCAGACCCACCTATGGTTTTGTGCATGATTTTCACACATGTTTTTTGGACGTGATGGTTTTCGATCCATGGTATTGGACGCGATGGTTTTCGGTCCATGGTATTGGACGCAATGGTTTTCGGTCCATGGTATTAGATGCTTCGGCATGTATAAATATGTATTATAACATTGAAAGGAACATAATGAAAAATAAAGCTGGTAGTACCGATTTTTGGATCCAGGGGAAAATCTCTGTGTATATGTGTTTTATGTGTTCTGCTCTCGCATTATTTATTTTCTGTGCTTTAGAATTCATATGCTGGTAATTTTTGTATAGGGTTAAAACCTACATTTGGTATCAGAGAAGATTTGGCTTCAAGGGGATGCCTTTGTTGCTGAGGGGTTTCGCTCAAGCCTGTGGTAGACCCTGTTTAGTGGGAGACCTGCGATATCGATTCTGGTGGTGAAAGAAGATGGCAAGCAGTGGAAAGATAGAGATCGAGAAATTTAATGGTCAGAGTTTTGAGTTGTGGAAACTCAATATGGAGGATCTGTTGGTGGATAAAGATCAGTGGATCGCGGTAGATCTGGGTACTAAACCAACGAGAGTACCCGATAAAGAATGGAAGAAGTTGGATCAGAAGGCAAAGAGCACAATACGATTATGTGTCTCAGATTCAACATTGCTAAATGTATCAGGGGAAGCTACAGCAAAGGCTTTGTGGGACAAGTTAGGGACTTTGTACTAATCTAAGTCTTTGGTGAATAAAATATTCCTGCAGAAAAAGCTGTATAACCTAAGGATGAAAGATGGAGACTCAGTGACAGAGCATTTGAACGCATTTAATACTGTGGTAAGTCAGTAAGCATTTGTTGATATTAAAATTTCAGATGAAGATAAGTGCATCAGTTTGTTGTGTTCTCTACTAGATTCATGGGAAAGTCTGGTTATTGCAATAGGTAGCAATGTAACTGCCTTGCATTTTGATGAAATAGTCTCAGCCTTGCTGACAAAGGAGATGAGATGGAAAAATATAGAGAGCCAAAATGGTGATGCCTTGTCTGTATGAGGACGGTCCCAAAACAGAAACAAAAATAAGTCATCGAGTGGGAGATCTAAATCTCCAGGAAAACCTATAAAGATGGTGCGTTGGAAATGTGGAAAGGAAGGCCACTTCAAAAGGGATTGTAAATCTAAAGCTCCTGACAAAGGAAAAGGATCTGACGAGGCTCCTTCTGTAGAGGCGAAAACCACCTAAGATGAAGGTGGGGATGTGTACTTGGCTTCTTCAAGTACACATGTAGATCATGAGGCATGGTTGATTGACTCAGGTGCATCTTTTCACTTCACTCCCCATAGAGAGTGGTTCTATGAGTATGAGAAATATGATGGTGGTGATGTCTTCTTGGGGGATGACAGGAAGGCTAGAATCACTGGTCATGGAAAAGTAATGTTGAAGCTGCAAGGTGGAAGGGTTAGAACACTTCTAAGTGTTTTGCATATCCCTGCATTAGCCAGAAATCTAATTTCTGTTAGTAAGCTGGATGATGCAGGTGTAAAAACAATTTTCAAGAAGGATACCTGCAAGATGGTTCGAGGAGCACCGGTATTGATGCGGGGAGTTCAGATTGGAACTCTGTACAATCTGTAAGGTAGAATTGTTGTTGATGGGTGCAACAGTTCCATGGTTCCTAAAAGTGGAGCAGTAAATCTAGTGGTCTTTGAAGAAAAGACCATGCTGTGGCATCAAAGGCTTGGACATATTGGAGAGAAGGGCCTTCGAATACTTCATGGTAAAGGTATGGTAGAAGGTATGAGCAATAGCTCTCTAGATTTTGATTTCTGTGAAAATTGTGTATACGGGAAGCAGAATCGAGTGAGTTTCCCCTCTGGTGGTAAGAGGGCGAAACATATATTAGAGCTTGTGCACAGTGATGTGTTTGGACCTGTGAAGGTTCCATCATTGGGTAAGTCTATGTACTATGTGTCATTTATAAATGACTTCTCAAGGAATACATGGATATATTTCCTTAAGAATAAATTTGAAGTCCTTGATAGGTTTAAAGAATTTAAGGCTCTAGTGGAAAATCAGACAGAGAAGAAGATAAAGGTGTTAAGGATAGATAATGGTGGAGAGTTTTGCAGTAAGGAATTTGAATAATTCTACAAGAAGTGTGGTAGAGCACAACAGAAAACTACTCCATATACACCTCAGAAAAATGGAGTTGCAGAAAGAATGAACAAGACGTTGATGGAAAGGGCAAGAAGCATGCTCAGTGGTGCCGGGTTAGGATAGGAATTCTGGGCAGAGGCGGTGGATACTGCATGTTACCTGGTCAACAGATCACCTTGATCAGTGTTGGAGGATAAGACTCCACAAGAGTTATGGACTGGTAAGAAACCCTCTCTTTCGTATTTGAGGGTATTTGGATGTGATGCATATGTACATGTTCCAAAGGAGAAAAGAACAAAGTTGGATAGTAAATCTGAAAAGTGCATCTTTATTGGGTATAAGGATGGTTTAAAGGGTTATAAGCTTTGGAACCCAGTAACAAGGAAGGTTATGTACAACCAAGATGTGGTGTTCAGAGAGGTGAAAGATGTTATTAAACATGAAGTCCAACCAAAGGAACTTGAGAAGATAGAGTTTGAGCTAAAGGAGGAAGAATCAGACTCTACAGCAGAGGAGGAATCAGAAGATGAAGAGCCACAAACTTCGGCTGTGAGAAGATCAGTTCGAGAAAGAAGGCAGCCAAAAAGGTATAGTCCATCTTCTTTATGTTCAAATTTTGCTTTGTCTGTTATTGATGATGATCCTAGAACTGTGAAGGAAGCAGTGGATTTAGAGGATGGAAAACTCTGGAAAGAGGCCATGGTTGATGAAATGGCATCTTTGCACAAAAATGAGGCTTGGGATCTGGTGGATTTGCTGGCTGGAAGGAAACCCATTGGCGGCAAATGGGTGTTCAAAAAGAAGACAAATGCATAAGGAAAAGTAGAGAAATACAAAGCTCGGTTGGTAGCAAAAGGTTATTCCCAGGTGTCGAGAATTGATTTTGGTGATATTTTTTCTCCTGTTGCCAAGGTAGCTTCCATTAGATTACTTTTATTTGTTGTTGCTGCTTTTGATTTTGAGGTAGAACAGATGGATGTGAAGACAACATTTCTTCACGGGGATCTAGAAGAGGAGATCTACATGAAGCAACCTGAAGGATTTGCGGTGAAGGGTAAGAAAGAACTGGTATGTAAGTTAAAGTAGTCTCTATATGGGTTAAAACAGTCACCAAGGATGTGGTATCAAAAATTTGATACATTTATACAGGAACTTGGCTTTACCAGAAGCAAAGCAGATCACTATGTGTATTTTAAATTAATTGGTAATCGTGTTATTTATCTGGTCTTGTATGTGGATGATATGTTTTTGGTTGGAAATGACAAAGAAGTTATCCAGGATTTGAAGACCCAATTGTCCTCCAAATTCGACATGAAAGATCTTGGTGCTGCAAACTATATTTTGGTCATGTAAATTAAAAGAGACCGGGCAAAGAGGAAGCTTTGGTTAAACCAGAGGAAGTATGTTGAGACAATATTGCAGAGGTTTAATATGCAAGATATTAAACCGGTGAAGGTTCCTATTCCTGTAGGTGTGAGTTTATCTGCTGAACGCTGTCCCAAGACACAAGAAGAGGAAGAGGACATGTCCCATGTTCCATATGCAAGTGCAGTCAGTAGCCTGATGTATGCAACGGTCTATACTAGACCAGACATTGCACATGCAGTGGGAGTATTGAGCAGGTTTATGTCAAAACCAGGAAAGAAGCACTGGACAACAGTGAAGCAGGTTTTCAGGTATTTGCATGGCACTAGTGATTATGGTTTGTGCTACCAAGGAAGACCAAGATTGGACAGAGTGATGGATATTCATGGCTTTGTTGATGCAGACTGAGCTGGAGATCTGGATCAGAGAAGATCTACAAGTGGGTATGTGTTTAACCTATTTGGAGGTGCAGTCAGTTGGATGAGTAAGAAACAATCTATAGTGGCATCGTCAACTACAGAGGCAGAATACATGGCAGCCACTCATGCAAGCAAGGAAGCAGTTTGGTTGCAGAGATTGTCTTCAAGTATGGGGTTAGTATAGGAAGCTATAAGGATAGACTGTGACAGCCAAAGTGCAATTTTCTTGGCAAAGAACCCTGCATACCATTTAAAGACAAATGTTCAGTATCACTTTGTGAGGGATATGATAGAAGACAAAAAGGTGTTGCTGGTAAAGGTGGACACTTTGAAGAATACTTCAGATGCATTGACAAAATTTGTGAGCTCTGAGAAGTTCTCTTGGTGCAGCGAGACAATGGGCATTTCAGGGCTGGAAAAATGACTAAGCTCTCTTGTGGCCCCCTGTGGAAAGAAAACAACAAGTGGGAGGATGTTGGGTTGTGTTATATTCTCTCCACGTAGTTAACAGGGGGTTTGAGGGGCACCTGTAACCCCACTTTATGGGGTCTGGGGCAACGCCCCATAAAATTTTGGTTTGGACCCTATGTTAGGTTGGGCGGACCCACCTATGGTTTTGTGCATGATTTTCGCACATGTTTTTTGGACGCGATGGTTTTCGGTCCATGGTATTGGATGCTTTGACATGTATAAATATGTATTATAACATTGAAAGGAACATAATGAAAAATCAAGCTAGTAGTCCCGGTTTTGGGATCCAGGGGAAAATCTCTGTGTATATGTGTTCTGCTCTCGCATTATTTATTTTCTGTGTTTTAGAATTCGTATGTAGGTAATTTCTGTACATGGTTAAAACCTACAGTATGCCCATAGGGTTGTTGACACCCTCTCATCCCAATGATCTTGGTTTCCCGAGCATACCTTAGTCAACCCATTTTCTAATATATTGTTGAAGGATTCTATGGTACCATTGGCTTGTGGGTGGTACTGATTACTTTCATGATGTTGTATCATGAAATTTTGAAGTAGGGAAGTAACTGTCTCATTTATAAAGTGTGTCCCATGATCGTTGGTCAGACTCCTAGGGCACTCGAATCTTGATATGATATTCTCAAATATGAATCTTGCGGCGGTATCTGTTGTACATTCCTTTACAAGTGTTGCTTCAGCCTGTCTGGTGAGGTATTTTTTTGTCGTGATTATATACCTGGCATGAGAGTGACGTGTTGACAAATTAATCGACCATATGAAATTGACCTCCCACTTCTAAAATATATGCAGTGCACGTACCGGTTGCAATGGAAGTTTATCTCGGTGTGACACACATCACATCCTATGGCATATTCCTTCGCATCCTTGAAAACATTGGCCACCATAGTCCTGCCTGCAATACTTTCCTTGCCATAGCCTTTCCCTTAACATGGCCTCCCGCGACTCCTAAATGACATTCCCAAAGCACATCATGTCTTTCATGGTGAAGGACACATTAGTGCAACACATGATCGAGGCCCATTTTATACAATTGTCCTACGATTAATTGATAGTCTGCTGCTCGAACGACCATGCCTCCTCTGTGTAGCTTTGTATTCATCCGAACATTTTCATGTAGCTAGGAATGCTGCAATATCTTCTAGGTAGTCTGGTATTTCTTTAATTTGGAACAAGTCAACATATGGTAGCTGATCATCTAGGGATCCACTGCTTTATCTTGATTCCAACTGTGAGAGGTGATCAGTTCCAACATTCAAGCGGCCCATCTTTACGATTACTTCAAAAGTAAATTCCTGAAATAAAAACAACCACCTACAAATTATTCCCTCTAGCACAGGCTTGTTCACTAAGTACTTCAAAGCGGAATGGTTAATGAAGAACTGAAACGCCCCCCCAACAAATAGTGTCTGAATTTTTGGAGTGAGTATACCATCGCAAGTGGTTCCCTTTTTGTCATGGTATAGTTATTTTTTATTGTGGATAACTTCCTGTTGGAAAATTAGATAGGGTGGTCAAGACTCCCTTCCCCTGGCTGAGCGAGAACAACCCCTAGTGCAATATTGGATGCATCAATGTGGACACGGAATTTCTTATTCCAGTTGGGATAGATCAGAATCAGTGCACTCACTAGATTTTCTTTCAATATGTTGAGTGCATCTTGAAACTCCTCCGACCACGTAAATCCTTTAGCCTTCCTTAGTAGTTTCTCCATTGGTGCAGTAATGGAGTCATAGTTGTGGATAAATCTTCAGTAGTACCCGATATGTCCCAACATAGATCTAAGTTGTTTTACATTTGCAAGTGGGTCCATGTTTACTATCGTTGCAACCTTGGCAGGATCTACGCATACCCTTTCTTTGCACACTATGTGGCCCAAGAGCGTTCCAAATGAGACCGCAAATATATATATATTTTTAAAGTCCAATGATATATTTAATTGTCTGTAGCGATCAAACATTATCCTGAGTAGACTGGAATGTTTCTTCAATAGGCTATAGACCGTCCAGTCATCCATGTAGACCTCTAAGAACCTGTCGATGTAATCCCTGAAGACTGTGATAACAATTCTCTAGAACACTACAGGTGAATTCTTTAAACTGAATGGCATAACATGATAGGAATAGGATCCCCATTCTGTATTGAAGGTAGTTTTCTTCTTATCCTCCTTGGCAATTCTGACCTGGTGGTAGCCTGAAAATCCATCCTTGAAGGAATATGCTTCGTTCCCTGCTACATTGTCTAGAACCTCATTACTTAATGGTGTTGGAAATGAGTCATGCATATAAGCATTGTTCAGGCTGCAGTAGTCCACATAGACCCTTATTTCTGTAGCATCTTTCTTGTTTTGTATCACAATTAGACTCACCCACTCTGCCTTGTCCACCAGAAAAATAAGTCCTGCTTCTAGCATATTTTATATCTGTTTCTTCACTTTCTCTTTAACTCTTGGGTTCAATATGTAAGGTCGGTGCTTCACTATCTTTGCATTGGGTTTTAATACAATTTTCATCTCCCATATGTCTACCTTGATCCCTTTTAGCTCCGCAACTGATGAAGGAAACATATCCTCATATTCCCTTAGGAGGTCAAAAATTTCTTTTTTGGTTTGTTCACCCAATAGTCTCCAATCTATGCTAGCTTTATCTTATCATCCGTCTCGATTTTATGCTTTTGCATCTTTACAGGGAGCAAGTGTGGTGCATCAATTACAGGCCTATCCTTGATACTCCTTTCCCCTTGAGTATCATGGAATGACAAATGTCGTAACTCCTCCAGGTCATCCTCATTTGGTTCTTTGTCCACCTTTCCGTAGGGTATTTCCTCTAGATACCCTAACTCATAGAAGTACTATAAATTGCTTTGGTCTATGCATCCATCCCATAATTGACCTGATGTAAGCATAATCCGCTTGATAGCATGCAATGCCTCAGACAACCTCCTTTCATTTTCTCTAAAAGCGAAACTGTTGACTAATTGTTCGGCTAAGTTATCCTAATCTCCCATTTGCCCCCCTTATTTCTTCCTATACATACCAGGCTTTTGGAAAGGTTCCCAAGATATGTATGAACTCATGTACCCATAACTCCTTTGGAACTCCCTCCCAGTTCCATCTGTCCTTACACTTTTCAAAGTGTTATCTAGGGTCGGAGTCCCCCCTGTATTTTGCAAAGTCTTGAGGGTACTCCCCATGTTATTTGAATCTTACCTCCATCACTATCTTGATATTTTCCCAGCCTGGAGGTAGTTGCGGTGAACTCCTCACCATCGTGCAGGAGTCACTTGTATGCGACATTTAGTAATGGTATTTTATGCTCTTCAATAACGGTTGCATCAATTCTATTGAGAAATGAATTTACTGAGTCTATACCATTAAATATAGGAAAGTTCTTTACCTCTGTGTCAATCTAGTTGACCTGACATATTGCAACACAACGTCTAGTGGTGATCTCATATCCTCTCTGCTGCCAATCATCCCAAGTGGATTCTGAGCCAACCTCTGAGCTTTGAATACTTCTCCAACTAACATATCCTTCAGTTGTTGGGTTTATGTAGTCCTCCCTTTTTCCCACTGTCAGCCTGTAGAATTGATCTAACATCACTAGTTCTTACATGTCATCTATTGGTTTTTTGAACCTTGGCCCCTCATACAGATCGAGAAGTAGGTTGAATCACCCTTACTTTCTCTACTTCAAAAGTCATTAGTTCCTTCTTTAAGTCGATTATAGCATAATTTTCAAATACCTAGTCTATCCTGAGTAGTGCTAGATAGGGATCCTTGTCTCCCATAATATCTATTACTTTGAAATTTGCATGGGTCTTTACCCTTGCTACATCCACTTCCACATCCTCCAGTCTCCCAATTGGAAGGATACAATACTGGTTCACCATCCGCAACTGGATTGGTGAGAATGTCAACTGAGGTTTCCCCAGTACTTCCCACATTTTCCTTGGTAGGATATTGACATCAGAGCCAAGGTATAACATAGTATCCTTGATATGGAATCTTACAATTTGAGCATCAATTTTGAATTCTTTACTAATTCTTTTCTTGTTCCTTCATACTCTTCTAATGTGTATTTCAGGTAGGTTAGTGGAGATAACTCCTCCCTCAACATCCTCCTCTGGGATGACCACTTTTATACTTTTCCTCGATTTCCCCAACATCTAGTCATCATTCAAGATTTGTATAAATAATCTAAACCATTCCTCAATAGGTCGGGCTACTATGGATTGTGGAAGGTCCGAGCTTTTAATCTTATGTGACTCTGACTTCCCCTTCTATGGTCCTGCACTTTTAATCAGGTTGTTTAAAATCTTCGTTGCCTCCTTGTAATACTGCTTCTGCTGCTTGGGGTCATATGGGTGCTTTGGGGAGGCCAGTTTGATAATCGTGGGCAATTCCGTGGTCCCTCGATTAGCCCCAATATTTTTGCCTCTGCATGTGACTATATTAGTATTCGATATGGAGGCTTCCTTTGATACCCTTGGTTCTAAATTAAACAATTTCGCTCCCCTCTATCGGCTCCTCTCCCTCCATCTCGCAATTAGCTCTGGACAATTCTCTGTTGCATAAGAATTGACCCTACACTAAGAGCACCAGGGCTTTCTTGGTAGTGGACAATCTCACGCAACACACCCTTCTTGTCATAGTTGTAACAACGAATTGGCCCTCTGCCTGCTGCCCTTCCACCCCTCGTTCCTCCTCTTCACCCTCCTCGAGTAGTTTCCTTAACTCGAAAGGTTGAGCAGTCTAACCTATTTTCCAAATAATCCAACGCTCTACATCGGTCCATGTGGTGAGTTGTGGAAGCACAAAACTCATAGTAGTTGTTATTTGGAATATTGGAATATTTTTGTAATAATGGGCACAAATGAGGGGAGAGTCCATACACCCTGCATATTTCACAGTACTCCAGCTGGTTGCACCTAGGATACAACCCTTGTGATACTATCTACGTGACTCCTACCATTGGTGTAGAATCGGGTGGTCCTCCTAGAGTAGACGCAGTACCTGTGCCCTGCAACCTCGGGGACTTTATGGCAATGTGACCTTCCACTAAGAAGTTGGTGCACCATACTTTCAGCCTCCCTGAGCGAGCCAGTTGCAGATCCTTTAACTTGTTTGTTAGACTTGCAATTTGATGTTGCAGAACCAAAATAGATGGATCATGCAATGTCCCCCCCATCCCCCGGTATTTGTTTGGGTATCCCGCCATAGCTTCTATGCGAGTTGCTTGCTCGAGAGCATCCTGTAGTGTGTCAATGTTTTGTTGTGTCAGTGGCATATAGGTGATGGGTAGCAATGCCTTGATAAACCAATCCCTTTGGTGATTTAGGTCTATTCGATAACTGAGTTTCCCAATTTCATCCTTAAACCTCTACATAAGTTCCCATCCAATCTCTCCCTCCCTCTGCTTTATCTCCGACAGCTTTGACAACCCTTCTTGATCATTTTGAGGAAGCTTGAATTCTAATACAAATTCCTTCTTAGCAT
This sequence comes from Pinus tabuliformis, assembly GCA_031772625.1. NCBI lineage: Eukaryota > Viridiplantae > Streptophyta > Pinopsida > Pinales > Pinaceae > Pinus > Pinus tabuliformis. The sequence continues at coordinate 765,990,621 of CM062804.1, read as the reverse complement.
CTTCCACAGTTAGGTTCTGGTGTAAATCTGACCATTTTATGAACCACCACAAGGCCCTTTCCCTGAGAGTGGTTTGGAATTTGATTAGCTTTACATTGTTAGGCATTTGGTGAGCTTTCTAGATGGCCTCGCATAGATACCAATGTTGTTTTATGTCCTTTTTCCACCTGTCGGAGAACTTAGGATATCTTGTGAATGATATTGCCATTTTTGAGCGAGTCTATGCTAACAACACAAATCCCTGTGATCCCGGTTGTAGAGATCCTTGTAAACACATATTACTGCTACTATTTCTGTTGCTAATAGTACTAGCTTTATAATTAACATGCACACTATGAACTCTTATAGTTTTGATCATCTTAGAAAGGAACTTATTAGGATTGTTATAGAGTACCAGGGGAAGGTTGGGGGAGAATCTACTCGAGCTTAGGGAGGTAGATCGTTTCTTCTTCTAGACGCATCATATTCAACAAACAATCTATCTATAGCAAAATGTGTGTAATCATCTAGGCCTTCCTCTGAATTGACATGGCCTTTTCCATCCAACCTCTCCCTCTCCACTCGTGAGGGTGGATCCCTATCGCATTTTGAACCCACAATAGTTGCGGTCGTATCCATTCCTCTCCCTAAGATTCCTTCCATCCTGTCTGCATGGCCCTTTCCTGCCATTTCTCCACTATCTTCCCTCTCCTTTGTGCTCTTAGATCACTGGCCTTTCATGACTCATCTATGTCCATCCTCCTAATAGCCTCATATTTCCCCACTCGATGGCATCTATCCCTTTAGGTCCTTCCCCCAGTACTAGGGCTTTACACTACCATGCTTGGACTTTGGAACACCAGTAATCCCCCTTCCACCATTAAGAGATTTATCCAGAGGGTTATTTCTTTTAGCATCTTCCCTTACAAACCCGCTCGGAGCACAACTTCAGCCTTTGAAAAGGATTGATGGCTTTCTTCCACGAACTCAACAATGTACCCTTTCAAGGTGGTTTGTACCCATAAATCTACTACCCTAATTAGATCCATATTAAGATGATGTAGTGTAGTGAGATTTGATTGGGTCTAATTGCATTGAGACAAATTTTGTCCATTGGACCTACCTTTCACCCTCAATATCCGTAACTAGTTGCAAAGTTCTTTTGGAAACTTGCACTAGAATATCTCGTATTGATTCCTCATTGGTTCCGAGTACAGGATGTCATTCTTCAGTTTTGCAACAGTTTGGTGGCAGAGTTGAGCTTGCTGAGAAACAAACTGGTCCACATGCTCATCCCACCAATTTCGCAGTTCCTTCTTATAGATCCTCGATACCATATTCCAAATGCTCTTTTTGAATTTCAGGTCTCGACAACGAAACCATTTGTTGGCATAGAAATAGAAATAGGGTTAAGACCCCAGGCTCAAGCATAGGGGCCAACAAGGCTCCGTTGTAGTCTAGCACCACACTAACATTTTCACCTTACCTAGGATGGGTAGGGAGTCTCACCCGAGGCATGCCGTGACCTAAGTTAGAGGAAGGCTAGAATCCGATATCATAGAAACCATATCACAAGATAGAGAGCAAGGGATAATAACTTAACATTCAGAGCAACCAAATCGTAACCGCCCATTCATGTTATATCATAGAAACTACCTAACAAACACATATATAAAATTTTTGAATAGCCAGAATGGCACACCATGAACGCATTATAATCCCATAATAGTATTCTTCATTAGTATCGAAATGAGAACATTACATAAGGCTGGTGGCCTGTTCCTTAACATTAGAACTCTTACGGATGGGAGATAAGTTCATACAAATATAATCATGAAGTTGTTCTCATAGCTATGCGACACAACAAGAATGGAAATATGATAAACATAACATAACCCAAATCCAACCAACCCCTTCTCTGCTCTCCTCTCTACTTGTTATCTTCTTCCGCCAATCTAAAATGCCAATTCCTTCTCCCTTGCTCGTATATATTCATCCTCAACTACTCTTTCTCTTTCGTCGCTCGACTGTCAACTCCTTCCTGCAACTCTTCCACAACTGCAAGTCTCCCTTCAGTCTCCTATCTTTCCTCGGTTGTCAACTCCGCAGCTTCCCAACAACTGCTTCCTCCACTTGTCATTAGCCTCTTTCTTCGAAAAATATCACAAAAACGAAAGCCCTAAAATTTTCCAAATATCATCTTCAAGAATCCTTATTTGATGATAACCACTTCTCAAGTCTAACTTAGTAAAATAAACAACTTCCATTAACTGATCTAGAAAACCATCAATGCGAGGAAGAGGATACCGATTCTTTACCATGATTTTGTTCAAAGCTCATAAATCCACTCACATGCACCATGTACCATATTTCTTCGAAACCAAAACAATAGGAAATCCACAAGGAGACGTACTAGGCTTGACGACCCCTTCGTCAAGTAGCTCTTGAATTTTCTTCTTAATTTTTGTATTCTCCAAAATTGACATTCTATACATGCCAATATTCAGAAGTGGTGCGTCCTGCTACAATTGAATCTCATATTGGATTCCTCTATTTGGAGGTAACACTTCAAGTTCTTAAAAAAACCTTGTCATAAGTGTTAACAAATTCAACCAATTCATGCTTTAGTTTAGAATCATATCCCATGAAAGATTCAAATTCAATAGTATCTTTAGCTTTAATCATCAACAACACAAAATTCTTACTAGCATTCACAAGCCTTTTCATTTGACCGACACTAACAAGAGATAAGTTCATCTTCTTGCGATGTGCTCTAACAATATACTCAACTCAATATTTAAAAAGATAATATTTTTTCTCGTGATGATATAATATGGATTTTCGGTCATTGTAGAGCCTCTATTCTACACCTACTTGTCTACCATTTTCCTCAGTTCTTCCTTATCTTTCCTTCACTTTTGCCTCATTTTCTCCATGAAACCTCTCAGATCATTACATTAGGTGTCAATAAGCATGATCAAGCAAGTTTTGCTAATGGATGACTATTTGTTTAGATTTTGACTTACTTGCAGGAATCCCGCAGCTATCTGATGATCCCGCAACTATCTGAAGATCCTGCAGCCTTTTTGTTAAACACAATGATCCACGTGTCGGTTTGCTAGATGAGCCACATGGGCACTCAGGTATCAACGTGCTCGAGGTTCCTGTCCCATTGTTCCAGCCATCCACGTCATCTCCACCCATGGTCAAAGCTGGTTAAGTTACGGTCAACTCAAGGCTGTTTAAACGGTGATTGAGAGTTGCTTGGTCACGTCATCTTAAATGGTGATTTGTCCATGTTCTACAGGTGGCAGGGGACGCAATCCAACATGGGATTTATTATCCATGACGACAGAACCACTAAACTCGTCCACGCAGCCGTGATGTGTCAAGGGACCATAAATACGCATGACTGTTTATTGTTTTTCTGTTAATTAGCTGTACGAGTAGGCTATTTTAGAAACTCCTATAAATTGCTGCGTCTGCGTACGCTCAAGGAACTTTTATTAGTTGTAATTTTCTGAACTTGTGTTGAATTTAAGAGCTTTGTGAACTCTGTTTTCTAGTGCTATTCCAGCACTCTGTTTTGTATACTTTTTGCAAATGGAGGAATAGACATAGCACCGTTTTGAAGTTTCCAGATCTCTGAGTTTTCTTGTGGCTGAATGAACAGAGAGCCCCTGCTCATCTCAGCCTTTGTAAAGTATTTTATGTGCAGTATTTTGTTATTTTCTCATTTATTTCCTTAAGCATGTATAGTTTCATTTACTTGTTTTCCTTTCTTTCAAGTTGATCAGTGTTATTTCTTTGCAGGTTTCTTTTAGCCCGGGATTTATTTTTATATGTGTGTGTTTGCTTTACAGCTAATGGTATTTGAAGTTGACAATTCAAGTGCTGCCTTTGTCTTTATAGTTGATTTTTAATCTTATTTCTCAAAGAGCTGTTAACATACATGAATGATCTTCATCATAAACTATTATCTTTTAAGATCAAAACATCACTAATTTGCAGCTAGTTTGGGTGCTTTTTGGACTGTTCTTTCACTACTTTCTATCCGTGCTTTACACAGTACATGTGCTTTGAAGCATCGAGTTAGAAAGAGTAAATCATTACCACTAGTATTTAAAGTAGAAGTTTTGATTTTAAAGTGCTTCCTAGACTATTTCCTCACTACTTTCTAATCATGCTTTCCATAGTACATATGGCTGAAGTAGAGAATTAGAAATAGCAAATCATTATCATTAGTCTTTCAAGCATATTTTTCTCACTTTTCTAATTCCACTTAAGCTACTTTCTTTCCGTGCTTTACACAGTACATGTGCTTTGAAGTATCGAGTTAGAGAGAGATAATCTTTATTCTTGGGTTTTAAAAGTGACTCTCTTTTCTTTTATTAGCAGCAACTTGAACGGTGTCTAGTGCCATTGGTAGTGGTCATTTGCTTTCAAGTTTATTTCAAGTCATTTCAGTTCACTTATTCTTTTCAAGCATTTCCTTTCAAGCAAATAGTTAGAGATCACTCAACACACACTTTCACTCATTTAGGATTCACTCTACACACACACCATCACTCACTTGTTTATAAATTCTCACTCCATCTTAGGAACATAATTAACCACAACAACACCCCCAACGATAAGAAAAACTCTAAGAGGTTACTTAAGTACATATAGTACACCCTCACTTCATCAGCTTACGAGCCCCGGGTTGACAATAAATACTAGCAATTTAGATAACACTAAATTGACTAAACATTTTGGCGCCGTTGCCGGGGAAGTGAAATTAAGTAGCCATATTCTTAGAAGAAAAAAAAATATAAAAAAATTTCAAGGAAAGAAGTTAATAGCCTATCTGAGTATGCTCTCCTCTTGCACTTTAGAGTGATCTGGAGGATCAGAAAGGAGAAAGTTATTAATTTAGTAGTCTCTTGAGTATGCTCTCTTCTTGCACCTAGAGTGAACTGGAAGATCAGAAAAAGAACTATTAACTTGACTTGAAGATAAAATAAAAAATGACATGCATAGAGCTAGAGATTCTAGGGGAAGGTTTTTAGCTAGAGCTCGAAGTTCAATTTTTACAAGTCCATCTGCTTCAAGAGATAGACAAGAGACACCTCCCTTATCTCCAACCGAAACTCCTAGTCCTGAAATTCAAGAGCCAAGAGTTGACTCTCCTATACCTTCTATTGAGTTTGAACTAGGAGGAGACTCTTCCCTTTCTCCTACCAGAAAACCAATTGTAATTGAGGAAATAGACTCACCTGAAGAGGAAGGAGAAATCTCTTCTCATTCACCCTTTGTAGAAGAACCAGAAGATTTTGAAATCCCTAGGAGAATCATCATGGCAGAGGAAGAAGGAGGTGGTAGAGGTAGAGGTAGAGGAGGAGGAGGAAATAACAATAATAATGGAGGAGGTAGAGGTCCCATAGGAGGAAATAGAGACGGGGATAATTCATTTGGGTTTCCCATTGTTAATGAGGATTCCCGAGCCACCATGAAAAACATATCACCATCCGTCCTCCCAAATTTTCATGGATTAAGAACTGAGGACCCTGAAACATTCTTGTTTGAATTTGAAGTTGTGTGTCGAACCTATGACTATCTGGATGATACTCAGAAACTCAAACTGTTCCCATCAACATTAAAAGATCAAGCTTTGAAATGGTTCATGGGGTTACTTACTCAATCCATTAGGACCTGGGATGAAATGAAACAGACCTTTTTGGATAGGTATTTGGACTATTGTATGCCTACTAATCATAAGGATGAGGTTTTTAAAATGATGCAAAAAGAAGATGAGAGCTTAGAAGATTTGCTTGAAAGGTTTCAATATAACTTAAAAAGAGCAAAGATGAGCAGCCTGGATGAAGAGACCTTAAAAGCCCTCTTATTAAAAGCCATTAGGGATGAATGGATAGATATCTTAAACATGATGGGGAAAGGGGATATTTCTCAACTTTCTCTCAATGATATAGCAGAACTTTGTATCCATCTCTCAAGGGGCAAATCAAAAACTCAAAAAGGGCCTAGAGATCCTTCTCTCCTTAGGGCGAATAAATCTGCAACAGGATCAGTGAGTAGGGCTGAAATCGGTAATATGCTAGATGAATTTAAAACTGACATCTTAGGGAGTCTTAGTGAACAAATTGATACCCTTAAGATTCAGAATAAACAAAAAGCAGAAGCCGAGGCTATGACCATCTTTTGCCCGAAGTGTAGAAAGAAGCATGCTTTAAGGGAATGTCCCTTGGAAGCACAAGTTGTGGAAACCTGTGTAATTTGCTCAGAAACCCATGAGACCAAGGAATGTCCTTCAATCCCTGGCCTCAAAGAAGTCTTTCAAGAAGATCCAAGTACGCTTGAATCCCTTTGTTTCGTTGCAAGAAGACCTTGGCAGGGGCAGCAAAATCAAGGGTTTAATAACTCTATGAATTTTCAGCCCCCACCAAATTGGAATCCTTGGCAACAACCTTGGTCACAACCACAAAATCCTTTCCAAGCATGGTTGCAAAGCATGCAAATGCAAAATCCTTATGGGAGATTTGCCCAATTCTATCAATATCCTCAATCCTTTCAGAATCAGCAAGCTCCCCAACTTCCAAATCAAGGTCAACAATTGTCATTACCATTCCCTCAACAACAACAACCTCTTCCACAAAATCAAAATTCTCAACTCTTGTTACAATCTCAGCAGAGGCCAAATCAACTTCCCTCTCAACCTCAACCAACCCCAATAATAGGAACCCTCAAAGTGCTTATGTGATGGAAGGTCAACCACTTATGGAAGGTCAACCTTTCCCTACCTATATGGTTGTCCCTCTCAATGAGGTCCAACTCAGATCAGGTAGAATCTTAGACCAACCTTCTACAAGTGCTCAACAACCAAGCATTTCTGAGGAAGAATCTCTCAAGGCCAATAAGGGTTCTGAAGTATCCCTTCAAAACCCAAGCATTAAAGAAAAAGAAAAAGAATCAACTCCCTTAGTAGAGCAACCCACATCTTCAGCTATTCCTCCTTTTCCTGAAAGATTGCAAATTGATAAAGGAGTGGAGAAGCAGATTTGGTTGCCTGACTATAGCTTTCTAGATGAATTGAAAAATGTCTGTATCAAGATTCCCTTGTTAACAGCCATTAAAGAGATTCCCATTCTAGCAAAGACAATAAAGGAGATGAGTTTGAAAAAAAACAATAAAAAGAACCAGAGACACCAAAAGGATACATCTAGTTGGAAAAATTGCAGACATTATGATGGGTAAAATTACCATGCAAAAATATGTAGATCCCGGTAGCCCTATTGTTAAAACTCATATTAATGGGGTTGAAATCCCAAATACCTTGATTGACTTAGGAGCCGCTATCAACATTATGAGTAGACAGACCATGGATCAGTTAAAACTTCCTAACCTTCTCTTTACACCTACTTTGTTACAACTTGCAGATAGATCAATCATTAAACCTGATGGTGTATTGGAAGACATTCCAGTCTCACTAGACTCTTGGGAATATCCAGTTGATTTTATGATTTTAACTCCCAAGAACAATCTAGGAGGACATCCTCTTATTTTAGGAAGACCTTGGCTGGCCACAGCTGATGCTTTCATAAGTTGTAGGTCGGGAGACATGTATATATCAGATGGTAATTCTACTAAGAAATTCAACTTGTATCCTCCCGCAAAGGCAATAACAGAAATAGGAGAAGATGAGTGGATTAATGATGAGGATACTCTTCAACCTGTTCTAACCATCTCTGAAATCAGTGAGGACAGTCAAATTCTAAATACATTAGAAAATTTTGAGGTATCCTCAGAATATGACTCTTCACAGTTCCAGTTAGATGCAGATATTGAATATCTCTCCTCTAGACAGATGTCTCTCTTCTCAATGGAAGAGTTTGGTAGTTCTACAGTTGAAATCTTTCCAGGAAAAACATTAAACATTAACAAAAACTTGGAAAGACTACAACAAGAAGAATTAACTAAACTGTTGCAAAAACATTCCACTGCCTTTGCATGGGAATATACTGACATGAAAGGAATCGACCCTAAGACTTGTATTCATCATATTTATATTGAAGAAAACAGCAGACCTATTAGGCAGCCACAAAGACGGATGAATCCAAATCTTAGGGAAATTGTGAAAGAAGAACTTCAGAAATTGCTCAAGGTAAACTTCATTTACCCCATTTCAGATAGCCAATGGGTTTCTCCCTTGGTTATAGTGCCCAAAAAGAATGGTAAATGGAGAGTTTGCATTGATTATCGAGAATTGAACAAGGCAACCTTAAAGGATCATTTTCCTCTACCTTTTATTGATCAGGTATTAGACACTTTAGTAGGTAAAAAGTATTTCTCATTCTTGGATGGTTTTAGTGGTTACAATCAGATTCAGGTAGCACCTAAAGATCAAGACAAAACCACCTTTACTTGTCCTTGGGGGACTTTTGCCTATCGAGTACTCCCTTTTGGTTTGTGCAATGCACCAGCCACATTTCAAAGGGCTGTACTAGGAATCTTCTCAGATCTGATTCATGATTGTGTAGAGGTATACATGGACGATTTCACAGTCTATGGTAATACATTTGAAGAAGCTTTGGCAAATTTGGAAAAAGTACTGGTAAGATGTAAGGAAACAAATCTTTCTTTAAGTCATGAAAAGTGTTTTATGATGTTTACTGAAGGGATTGTTTTAGGACATCATATTTCAGGAGATGGAATCAAAGTTGATAGATCTTAAGTAGAAGTCATCTCTAAGTTACCTGTTCCAAATTGCCAAAGAGATGTTAGAAGTTTTCTTGGGTTTATTGGTTATTACAGGAGATTTATTGAAAACTTCACTAAGATAGCATCCCCTCTTTTCAAACTACTTACTAAAGATTGTGAATTTAAGTGGGATCCTGAATGTCAATCTGCCTTTGAAGCTTTAAAGACTAGAATATCTGAAGCACCCATTTTAAGGGGTCCAAATTGGAAACTCCCTTTCCACATTTCTACTGATGCTTCAGATACAGCTTTAGGAGCTGTTTTGGGACAAAAGTATTTGATCCCTTATGCCATTTATTACACGAGTAAGAATTTGACTCCTACTGAGTTAAATTATACTGTTACTGAAAAGGAGTTTCTAGCCATTGTTCATGCTATAAACAAGTTTAGACACTATATAACCGGCTATGAAACCTTTGTCCACACTGATCACTCTGCCATTAGATACCTCATGAACAAACCAGTCACTAATGGTAGAGTTACAAGATGGCTTTTGCTTTTACAAGAATTCAACATAACTGTGTTAGATCGACCAGGTAAACAGAACACAGTAGCTGACTTCTTGTCTAGAATCCAAAACACTAATGAGGACTCTCCTGTAGAGGATAAATTTCCAGATGAGTATTTGTTTGCAGTAACTACCAAAACCCCTTGGTATGCTGATATTGCTAATTATTTAGTTACTGGAAAATTACCTTTACATTTATTTCCTAATGAGAAAAGGAAAATCATTCAGGATAGTTCACTTTATTCTTGGATTTCTAATGAATTGTTCAGAACAGGGCCAGATTTGATGATCAGAAGATGTGTACGGGAGGATGAGATGCCTGACATCCTTAAGGCATGTCATGACGAACCTTGTGGCGGACATTTTTCTGATAAGAGGACTGCCTATAAAATCCTTTCATCAGGATATTATTGGCCTTCTCTCTTTAAGGATGCAAAGCAATATGTTAAAAGGTGTGACAGTTGTCAAAGAACTGGGAGACCAACTCTTTCAAATGAAATGCCACTACAGCCACAGGTATGCATCGAACCTTTCGAGAAATGGGCTCTAGATTTTGTTGGACCAATTAATCTGCCATCCAAGCAAAATAGATATATACTGGTTTGTACTGATTATGTTACCAAGTGGGTAGAAGCTATAGCATTAACTTCTGCTACTGAAAATTCAGTTGTTCAATTTCTTTTCAAGGATATTTTCACTCGTTTTGGTGTCCCAAGAGAAATTGTAACAGATCAGGGAAGCCAATTTACATCAAGGATGGTGGAAAAGCTGATGGAGGAATATAAGATTAAGCATAGAACATCTACTCCATACCATCCGCAAGCGAATGGTCAAGTAGAATCTACAAATAAAGTTCTTGAAAGCATCATCACAAAGACTGTTCATCTTCATAGAAGAGATTGGGCAGAAAGGCTTCCTGAAGCCTTATGGGCCTATAGAACCACATGGAGGAACACCACAGGACATTCTCCCTATGAACTTGTTTATGGGAAGGAAGTCCTGTTCCCCATTGAGTTCCAAATCAAGACCTTCAAGACAGCAGTTCAATTGGGGATGAGCTTATCAGAAGCCCAGAAGCACAGATTGGACCAGTTAAATGAACTAGATGAAATGAGACAAGATGCAATTCTAAGAACCGATCTAGTTCAGCACCAAAGAAGCAAATGGCATGATCGACATATCAAAGAAAAGAAGTTTCAAAAGGGTGATTGGACACTCTTGTTTGATTCAAAATTTAAGGACTTCAAAGGAAAATTTCAAACTCATTGGCTTGGGCCATATGAGATTGATGAAGTCTTTAATAATGGAGCAGTTAGAGTGAAGACTATTGATGAACTTCAAACTCCCTTTATTGTGAATGGCCACCGGTTAAAAGTCTACCACAAGCCACTCTCAAAAGAGGAGTTTGTTAAGTTATTCCAAGGCGATTCTGAAATGAGGCTGGTGGAGAAGAATTCTTCTCCTCCATCAGCCTAATCTCTGTTTCTTTCAATTTCAATAAAAAAAAAAAAAAGAAAAAAAAAGAAAAAAAAAAAAGAAAAAAAAAAGAAGGAAAAAATGAATAAATGTATGAGCCTGAAAACCAATCTCTGATTGGCAGTCTCATGCAGAAAACATGAGGTGAAAATCAGGGTCACCTGACACCTCATGTTTTCCAAAAAAATCTCTCTCTTTCATTTTCATCTCATTTATTCCATCTCACCATTTCCTTCCATCTTACCATCCTCACTTCACCTCACTGTTTCCCACTCACTCATTCATTCATTCCTTCATTCCATTTCACTTCATTAATAAAGTTTTTTTTAGGCAACTAAAGTATTTTATGCAGCTGGAAGACTTCATTACAGTTCCTGCAGCTATTTAACAATTCTGCAGATGTTTAGCCTTCCTGCAGCCTTCTGCACCTGCACAAGAAACACAGTTTGTCTGAAGAAAATATTTACAATTCAAAATCATCAAAGACAAGGAGGAAAGATCATGTGCTAGCAATAAAGTTAAAAAAAGGTTAGTAGCAAATCATCATAAGCCAAATCAAATGCGGATCCGAGGTATGTTTAAAACTCTAAACCTATGGTTATTTCATTATGCGGAATTTTCTGGGTTATGTTTTGTTGGCCACTAATCGTAATGATTACCCATTTTCTTTTCCCATGCGACCACAAATCTACGAATCCTCCACGTCTACCAGCTCATAATAACCACGATTTTTGAAATCACATATGGCTGTTTCTGTCATTAAGGTCTTGTACCCTAATGACGTAACCTACCGTATTACGTCTCTCAGTTCTCGTCCCGCAGCCATGTGTCAATTCACAGCCGAAATCAGAGAATATAGCCGTTCCATTTATCATTTCGAAACCCTCTGTGCTCATAATACTCCATTCCTCGCTATCATCTCCCTTATTCCGTTTCACTCACTACGATTACCTCCATAAACCATCCTCTGTTTTCCCTCTGCCGTATAGCCAGTAAACCTGTGATACAGTCGTATTACGACTGTTAGTCACCGTTTCACTGTGTCCACGCTGTTATCCTCCGCTTAACTCTAATTCAAGCCGTGAATTCTCGGTGTCTGAGGCTGTTGATGCACCGTATACCCTCTGTTCCAAAAAGTCTGAACAGGAACCAAGGAGTTACTGTGTAAAGTGACGGGGTTACTGTGTAAGGTCACCATCAAATTCGTGTTTTAAACAGAGCTGAGGAGTCGATGGGAAAGCTTTTAAGGGCTGAACCAGAAGGTTCGAAATTCTTGGAGGCATACCCTCAGGTTGAGGAAGCATTACAAAAAGCTAATTGGCTACAGTGCATCAGGAAGTTTAAGGGCTACCACAAAGAAGTAACAAAAGCCTTTGCAAGATCATTTAAGGACAAAGACAGTCAAGCAGAAGTGGGTGATTTAACATTTACAGTCAGCGAAGGAAGCATAGAAAGGGCTACCTCTCTTCCACAAACCGGTGAACGTTGGTTCAAAAACCGGGCAGTCCAGGATCAACAATGGAAGCGGATTTTTAAAAACCCAGGTATGGACACAAGTGTTTTCACCAAAGGAATTCCAATCTCCCATGTTAAAGAAGAATGGAAAATTCTATTGTTGTTAGTGCAAAAATTTTTCACGTGTGAAGGGAGATTTGGAGTGTTGTACGTTTATCATGGTAAAATCATGCTGCAATTTCAAGGAGAACATGATATAAATCTTCCTTACTTTCTATTCCAAAGCCTTAGGAAAATGTGTTCCATGGCTCAACGAAATCCATGAAATGTAGAAGCTTACCTCTGTCACCATGGTCTTGTAAAGTTATTGATAGAAGAACAGTTAAAAGAAAAACAAGACACATGGGAGAAATTCCTTGTAAGGAATCATTTTGCAGAACCTGGAGAATCTTCTATACCTAGAAAAAGCAGAAGGAAGAGAAAAGAAAGTATCTCTGAGACTGATATCTTAGAGGAAACTGTTCAAGGACAAACTGTAGAGGAAATAGAAGTCCATCATCCTGAACCTGAGATTGAACCCACTGAAGACAGTGCTCAAGAGGTCATCTCAGAAACCCTCGCTGAACTTGCCAAGGAAGCTACCAAAAAGAAAAGAGAAGACAAAAAGAAACAAAAACAAGACAAGGGAAAATCTATAATCCAAGAAACTGATCAGACCCCAGAGCATTCTAGTGATGAAGAAAGGGATAACCAGCCCTTAGCACAAAGGGTAGCTAAACTCCATGAGAAAACTGCCCTCTCTGAGAAAGTAAAAGTTCAAAAACCAAGGGAAAAGGCACAAAAAGAAACACAGAGTGCTGCCACTGTAAGAAGGAGTAGTAGATTGCAGAATAAAAGGTTAGCCACAAGGACACTCTTCGTTGATCTTAGCACACCTGAGAAGGGTGCTACAAAAGCAGACCTTGAGGATAGTCCATCACATGAGGCAGCTACTCCTCCAAGAGAAGACAGTCCATTTCAGCCGGAGTTTGAAACTGAAATTGAGCATGAATATAGTCCAAGGAAGTCACCAATTGTTGACCCAATTCAACAAGAGGTGTACAACTATTTTGAAACATTGGAGCAAAACACTGCTGGCCCAAGTAATGTCATACCTCATGAGCAGCAAATAGATTTACTTAAACAAGAAATCTATGAACTTGAAGTGCTAAACCGTCACATTAAACAGAGAAATGAAGAAATGAAGCAGCAAGCTGAATTGCCAAAGCAATCCAAGATAACACCTTTCTTCACATGAGCATGTGGCAGAAGAAACACAGCAGACTCAAGAAGAGATGTAGAAGGCTGAACAGAGCCTTAATCAATTTGAAATTCAGATGCATGTTCAAGAGGCCAAAGGTTAACGTTTCTACACAAAGGAAGAGAAGGAGATTGGATGTCCTAGCTGAGGCATCCCAGCAGATGGACTGAATTGTGTTTTCATTGCATGAGGACATGCAATACCCTCGGAGTGGGGGTATGTAGAGCCTCTATTCTACACCTACTTGTCTACCATTTTTCCTCAGTTCTTCCTTATCTTTCCTTCACTTTTGCCTCATTTTCACCATGAAACCTCTCAGATCATTACATTAGGTGTCAATAAGCATGATCAAGCAAGTTTTGCTAATGGATGACTATTTGTTTAGATTTTGACTTACTTGCAGGAATCCCGCAGCTATCTGATGATCCCGCAGCTATCTGAAGATCCTGCAGCCTTTTTGTTAAACACAATGATCCACGTGTTGGTTTGCTAGATGAGCCACATGGGCACTCAGGTATCAACGTGCTCGAGGTTCCTGTCCCATTGTTCCAGCCATCCACGTCATCTCCACCCATGGTCAAAGATGGTTAAGTTACGGTCAACTCAAGGCTGTTTAAACGGTGATTGAGAGCTGCTTGGTCACGTCATCTTAAATGGTGATTTGTCCATGTTCTACAGGTGGCAGGGGACGCAATCCAACATGGGATTTATTATCCATGACGACAGAACCACTAAACTCGTCCACGCAGCCATGATGTGTCAAGGGACCATAAATATGCATGACTGTTTATTGTTTTTCTGTTAATTAGCTGTACGAGTAGGCTATCTTAGAAACTCCTATAAATTGCTGCGTCTGCGTACGCTCAAGGAACTTTTATTAGTTGTAATTTTCTGAACTTGTGTTGAATTTAAGAGCTTTGTGAACTCTGTTTTCTAGTGCTATTCCAGCACTCTGTTTTGTATACTTTTTGCAAATGGAGGAATAGACATAGCACCATTTTGAAGTTTCCAGATCTCTGAGTTTTCTTGTGGCTGAATGAACAGAGGGCCCCTGCTCATCTCAGCCTTTGTAAAGTATTTTATGTGCAGTATTTTGTTATTTTCTCATTTATTTCCTTAAGCATGAATAGTTTCATTTACTTGTTTTCCTTTCTTTCAAGTTGATCAGTGTTATTTCTTTGCAGGTTTCTTTTAGCCCGGGATTTATTTTTATATGTGTGTGTTTGCTTTACAGCTAATGGTATTTGAAGTTGACAATTCAAGTGCTGCCTTTGTCTTTATAGTTGATTTTTAATCTTATTTCTCAAAGAGTTGTTAACATACATGAATGATCTTCATCATAAACTATTATCTTTTAAGATCAAAACATCACTAATTTGCAGCTAGTTTGGGTGCTTTTTGGACTGTTCTTTCACTACTTTCTATCCGTGCTTTACACAGTACATGTGCTTTGAAGCATCGAGTTAGAAAGAGTAAATCATTACCACTAGTCTTTAAAGTAGAAGTTTTGATTTTAAAGTGCTTCCTAGACTATTTCCTCACTACTTTCTAATCATGCTTTCCATAGTACATATGGCTAAAGTAGAGAATTAGAAATAGCAAATCATTATCATTAGTCTTTCAAGCATATTTTTCTCACTTTTCTAATTCCACTTAAGCTACTTTCTTTCCGTGCTTTACACAGTACATGTGCTTTGAAGTATCGAGTTAGAGAGAGATAATCTTTATTCTTGGGTTTTAAAAGTGACTCTCTTTCTTTTATTAGCAGCAACTTGAACGGTGTCTAGTGCCATTGGTAGTGGTCATTTGCTTTCAAGTTATTTCAAGTCATTTCAGTTCACTTATTATTTTCAAGCATTTCCTTTCAAGCAAATAGTTAGAGATCACTCAACACACACTTTCACTCATTTAGGATTCACTCTACACACACACCATCACTCACTTGTTTATAAATTCTCACTCCATCTTAGGAACATAATTAACCACAACAACACCCCCAACGATAAGAAAAACTCTAAGAGGTTACTTAAGTACATATAGTACACCCTCACTTCATCAGCTTACGAGCCCCGGGTTGACAATAAATACTAGCAATTTAGATAACACTAAATTGACTAAACAGTCATACAAGTATGGACTCCCTAAAATAATCCCACAAATATCAAGTGGTGCAATATCAAGCTCTAACTCATCTATAAAATTAGCGGTGATGGAAAATTTGAGTTTACATTTTATTGTCACTTGTAATTTGGCATCATCACATACCCAACCCAAAGGGTATGGTTTTGTATGAGATGTAGTCTCTAAATTAAGTTTCTTGACAATTGATTCAGAGATAAGATTGACTTGAGATCCACTATCAAATAATGTATCAACCTTTGTATGTTTTTTAATGACTCTGATATGGAAAAGCTCAATTCTTTCTTTATCATTTTGGGATTCAATAGGCTTACTAGAAGAACTAGAACTTGCATTAGAAGTTATACCTTTCATTCCCATGGTTGTGATTTTGGTTTCATCACCTGAATCAAATCCCAGATCTTGTTGAGTTGTAGCAGCAGTCTTTTGTTTCCCCTTATTATTGAAGTTATTTGGTTTCAATTTTGGATGTAATTTCCAACATTGGTCTTCATCATGGCCATATTTTAAACAATGTTTACAATAAAGTTTCTCTCCCTCTTTCTTGATAGTACCATTTTTTTTCCTTTTCTTTTAAACTTCCACTTTCCTTTGTCTCTAGATTCAAAAGGTTTCTTTCTGATCTCTTGAGGAAAATTCTTGCTTCTTGATTCTAAATGAGTTGCACGAATACATACTTCATCTAGGTTGGTGGTATTAAATATAACTATATTATGTCTCAAATAACTATGTAATCCATCTATATACTTAAGGAGAGTATCTTGTGAAGTTAAATCAATACCCAAGATTAAAACTCTTCTTCTAAATTCTTGTATATAACTTTGGACACTCTCACCTTTAGGTTGTATAAAATTTTTTCAATCCATAATTATTTTTTGCATGTAAGCTAATGGATAAAATTTCCTTCTTCATACATCTATAAAATCATTGTAAGAAGAGATAATTTTACCATTTTTCTTCAAATCTTATTGAGTTTCGACTTCCCACTAGTTGAGAGTTGCACCATCCAACCGAAGAGAAGAAAGTTGTATTTTTGTGACATCAACATCAATCTTTTGAATCCTACAATAGACTTCAATTTGACAAACCTGATTATCCAACTTTTTAGCATTTACTTCCCCATTGTACATAGGAAATTCAAACTTGACATCAAGCTTAATCAAAGGAGACTTAGCATGTCCTTTTGGAGATGGAGGAGTAGGTCTATGAGATGAAGGACATGAACAAGGAGGTGAGGATGGAAGTGTAGATGGAGGTGAAGGAGGAGGTGGAGGTGGAGTCTTTCTCCCATTACCACCATTACCTTTAAGTTGTTTAGAAAAATTCTCCTTGTAACCTTGTTTCTCTCTCATTGTACAATACTTTCACCATCTCAGACATATCATAGAAAGACTTTCTAAAATCTCTCTCATCCTCACACACTAATTGTTTTCCTTCTTCATGTGCCATGACTTGTGGAGTTTGTGGCTTGCTTGAGAAAATTTGAGGGTTTTATTCTTCAAGTACTCTTTATTCTCTTCTCAATTTAGACTTGGTAAGAATTCATAAAAAAAACACTTGCAAATTCTGTCAAACCCTCATAAAAACCATGCTCTGATACCAAACTGACTAGAAATGAAAAATGAAGGTTTCATGAAATATTTTGCAAGCTAGTATATTTTAGGAAATGGATCGTGATTGAAAAAGCACACAAACTAAGTTAAATTTTGCATATTTTTAACTGTTAAAATGGACAATAAGCAACATCAAAACACAAAAAAATTGATGACAGAGTTCACCCATCTTGGGCTACGTCTTCAGGTCCAACTTCCAATGGTGGCCCTTTTTATTATATGCTAAAATTTTCAAGTACATCAACGTATAAGGCTCAACTTGAAAAAATAGCACTGCCATTGCGTCCAAAATGCTGAAAAATCCCTATGTAGGCTTTTCTTGGGCTCAAAAAGGCTAGAAAATGGCTAAGATAGGCCCCCTTCTTCAAATTGTCTGCAAAAATCTCTACAAACTTCCCCACTCTACAAAACTGGAAACATATTGGTTCATTAGTGCATGGGTAAGGGGCCTTATATTTTGAATTTCGTAGATCTCGGGTTTGACCCACAAACTTTGGTTCGTTTGGTGTATTTTGTTGAAACATTAAATAAATTTTTTTATTGGGTTGAGCCCCTAGCACCTATTATCCTATTCCATGCATAGTCATCTGGCATTATATGTCCCTAGTCCCGCTCCCAGTCTTGTGGAAATGCACGTGACATGTGGCTGACGCTAACTGTGTGCCCTATCCTTCGCTCCCATTGTAGACTCCGCCCATGATCTCCGAAGTAAATATAACCATGGGTTGGGGCATGGACAAGGTGGTACACACCATGCCCTTCCCAACGTTTCTCCTTTGGTCACAGGGTGTAATAAAACCTGGGGTTGGGCTGGTCAAGCACGCCCGCTCGCTTGACCCTCTCCCCCAATGGAAAAACCACTTGTCTTTAAATAAAACTCTGCCACCCATATGTAACAAGAAACACCGGTTGTGTAAGGGTAGAGCAGTCTGTTGGTTAACTTAAGGTCAACAGTTAGAATCCTGCAAAGGTTGGGCAGTCGACCTAACTAAATTTTACCTCATTCGAAGTGCCACGTGGCGCCCTAGGATTGGGCCACATGTCACTCTATGATTGGCCCATCCTAAAAGCCTTTAACCAATACAGATGCGGCAAGTGTCCATGTACGATTGAGCCATAAGTCAATTTATTATTGGCTCACATATTGCTTGGTCAACAAATGACATCAACATGATATCATTGTACAAACTGCCATGTGGCATCTGTACACTTCTAAGTCAATCCTACAAGTTGACTTTTTAGTTGTTTTCCAAAAAATGTAGAACATGTTAAATTCCTCATATGGTGTCAAATTGAGGCGATTCAAGTGTCGTTGGAATCAAAACGTGAATATCTATGATTTGACACCAATTTGAGGAGATTTTAAGCACTTTCATTTTTTAGCATATTTTTTATCCTCTGGATCAATAAATTCCAGAGATATTTTTTCATATTCTTTCTCTAGGGAAAGTGATTGATCCAAACTTAAATAGGAACGTAGAAAATTACAGATATAACCATAAATACAAAGATGCAATAGAAATAACACTTGATTTCATTAATATCAAATACTGAAATATGCTTACAAAGAGAATGGAAATAAGACTAGCTAGGGCTATGGTAACTTATCTCTGAGAAGAGATGTCGTGGCTACATGGCTCTGAACTATGTTACAATGAGGCTAGAAGGCCTATTTATTATTGAGAAACAATGAAAACCCTAAACATCCAAAAACCTAACCGTAGGAGATGAAGCACGAAAACTATGGGCCCCGTTTGGGTAAATTGGTACATCAACTTCCCAAGGTTGTAACTTTGGCATACGATCTCTGTTGGACAAGAACAATACCTCATTAGAAATATTATCCAAGGACTATAACTTCCAAGTGGCTAACATTGGGGGCCAACTTATGTTGGCCCTGATTCTTACAAAAAACGTTGTTTAGGGCCTCAAAATGGCTCCAGAATTTCAGGACACAAAAAACTGCAAAAAATAGTAAAATGTGCTATAATTAAGGAAGTTGAAAAACTAAAAGAGACACTGGTGGGGGTCCGAGTGGAATAGGTGGGTGGCCACCAACATCCACCTGGATCAGTCCTCCCCCATTAGAAATAAATGGTCCCCAATATGTTAAGTGCCTCAATGAGATGGGGAAACTTCTGCTGAACTTGGTCTCTAGTGAGCCACTTGCCTTGGTGCAGGAGTTGGCCATATTTGACAACCTGATATAGTTGGATATTCTGATGGTGAGTGTTCTTGATATGTGTGTCCATAATCTGATCAATTTTGGCCTGTTCCATGCATTCTAGGTTTAACTCTGTTGGTGTGAGTTGTTCTGTAATGTCTTATGTGTTTAGTAAAGGTAGGAAGTATGGTCAAAGGTGGTCCACATTGAACATTGGGTCCAGGCCAAGGAATGGGGGAATGTTGAGCTCAAAATCATTGTCTCCCACAACCTTGTTGATGGTGTAAGGATGATATCAAAGTGGTATGAGATTTTGATGGGCTACGGTAAGGCGTTCTTTCTGCAAATGAAACCAAACTTTCTTGCCCACCTGAAGCTTGTGTGGCACCCGCTGTTGATCATGTCACTACTTATACTCGACACTTTCCATAATGGAGCGGTGATATATCAACCTGTTGGGTGGAGGTTCTCCAGGAGTTAGATTGAACAAATGCTTGACCTAACAGTGCAAGGGTACACCTGTGGGTGAGGAGAAGATGTCCCTATATTATTCCATGACCATATCCACCCACTTCTATTGCGTGGAGGAACCCTTCCCAAGGGCCATGGATGTGGTTACACTCTTCCCCTTACTTTGTGAGCGAATCAGAAAGAAAACAAATTTCCTAGTCTGGGATATGATCTTATTGCATTGCTTAGTAGAGATAAAAGAGATGGTGGTAGGCAGAGCTACCTGCTGTATCCTGTATAACGTATTACCAAAATAAATAATAAAAGAGCAAGGTCTCAACTCATATACTGCATGTCACTTCCAAAAGTATGGTTGTCCTAATAATACATCGCAAATGTCAAGAGGAGCAACATTAGACAATACCTCATTTGTGAAGGGTTTGATGTTGTAGGGAAGGTGACACTGTTGGCTTAATCAGAGATCTCATCCTTGATGAAGCCACCCGATGGTGTACGGCTGCGGGTGTGGTGTGGTTGGTAGGCCTAGATGATTCATGACCTTTGCTAAAATGAGGTTATTTTGGCTCCCACTGTCGAATTGCAGCGACAAACCATTCACCCACACATGTGAGTGCAAGAGACGCTCCCCCTCCTTTGGATATTTGGGCTCATTCTTGGTGGCAACAGTGGTGCTGGGCTCTGCATCAATAGTTTTCTTCACTTTTTCATTACTTTTGTTAGGTTCTAACTCAAAGTCAAAACACGCATCTAATTCTAAAACCTTCAACTTGACCACCAATGACTCCTTGGCTCGAGACTCACTTTTGTTATGAGTGAGGCTCTTATGGAACTCACACCACTTTCATGTGTCCTTCTTTGAATTTGTGGTGGTGTTATTTTCTTACGGCTTCAACGAGATCTCTTGGGTCACCCTACCTTGGCTTTGTCCTTGGATCTATGGTTTGGGGATGCCTTTCCCTTGCTTTGGATTAGTGGATCCAAAGTCTCGCTTCTTTTGTTTGAACTTTTTCTCGTTGACAGTGTAACGGTACGTTGTGCTGAGCGAGGAGATGTCCAGGAAATCCATTTCATCCTGGATGTATCTGTGTAGACAGTCACGGTACTTGAGTACCAAATGTCGCTCAGAATCCTTGATACCCAACTTTGTGCAAAGGGTGTAACAAATATTGGTAAACTCTGGCACGTCTTGGTCCCTTCCCTACCACAACATGGTCCACTTTATGTATTTATCCTCATAGCTCCCGATAGGGTAGTACTGCTCCTTGATGGTGTCCCAGAATGAATTCCAAGTGGGTGCGGCTAAAAATAGTGACAGTGTACTTTTGTACTTCTTCTCACAGTAGGCTTCCCACCAGTCCTTGATGTGGGGGCAACTTTGAGAAGTGAAAAAATAATCTTTTCCCGGCTGGAAAAATCATGAACAAAAAAATATCCTTCTAGCAAATTTAACAATTTATCTACGACGTATGCATCTATCTAACCCTCAAATATGGGGATGTCAAAGTTAACTTGTATGTTAAAGGGTGTGGTGCTTCTAGAGTAGCTACTGAAAGGAGATGTGTCACCCTTGGGTAGCCACTGAAGGATCTAGGAAATGTTGTCCATCATCACGTTCCTATGTCGCTCGAGGGCTTCTTAAAGCAATATTTTGAAAGGATCTTCTACCCCCTCATCTTTATTCTCTTCCACCATGTGAGGTTATCGGGATTTGTGAGGCTGGTCTTGCAAAGGTTTGACCAGTTCGAGCCCTAACTCCTTATATCCCAACCTCGTTGGGGACAGGGAAAGAAAAACAAAGAAAGAGAAGACTGTTATGATACCATTGATTCGAATTTAAATAGGAATGCAATAAATTATAGATATAACCATAAATACATAGATGCAACAAAAATAACACTTATTTTCATTAATATCAAATACTGAAATATGCTTACAAACATAATGGAAATAAGACTAGCTCGGGCGATGGTGGCTTATCTCTGAGAAGCGATATGGTGAATACATGCCTCTAAACTGTGTTACAATGAGGCTCGAAGGCCTATTTATTATTGAGAAACAATGGAAAACCCTAATCCAAAAACATAACCCTAGGAGATGAAGCGCCCGTTTGGGTAAATTGGTACATCAATTTCCCGGGGTCGTAAATTTGGCATACGATCTATGTTTGATGTGCACAATACCTCATTAGAAATATCTATCCGAGGAATATAACTTCCGATTGGCCATCACTAGTTAGAAACCCTTGTTGACCACAGTTTTACCAAAAAACATTGATTAGGGCCTCAAAACGACTCCAGAGATTCAGGACCCTAAAAATGGCCAAAAATAGTAAACTATGCTATAACTAAGGAAGCTGAAAAATTGAAAGAGACAGTGGTAGGGGTCCGAGTGGAATAGGCGGGTGGCCACCAATATGCACCTAGATCCATCCTCCCCCCTTAGGAAGCAATGGTCCCCATTTCATTTAGTGCCTCCATTAGATGGGGAAACTTTTGCTGAAATTGGTCCTTGGTGAGCCACTTGCCTTAGTGCAGAGTTGGCTGGCTTTAACAACCGATATAGTTGGATCTTCTCCTGGTGAGTATTTTTGACCTATGTGTCCATAATCCAATCAATTGTGGCTTGTTCCATGCAGTTTGGGTTTAACTCTGTTGGTGTGAGCTTTTCTGTAATGTCTAATGTGTCCAATAACGGTAGGAAGTATGGTCGAAGGCATTCCACATTGAATACTGGGTGTAGACCAAGGAATGGGGGAATGCTCAGCTCAAAAGCATTGTCTCCCACAACCTTGGTGATGGTGTAAGGACCATATTAGAGTGGCCTGAGATTTCGATGGGCTCTGGTAAGGTGTTCTTTCTACAAATGAAACCAAACTTTGTCACCCATCTGAAGCTTATGTGGCACTCGATGTTAATCATGTCGTTGCTTGTACTTGGAATTTTCCATAATGGAGCAACGATATATTAGCCTATTGGGGAGAGATGCTCCTGGAGTAAGTTCAAACGAATTATTGACCTGACAGTGTAAGATGTATTCTTCCACGACCATATCCACATGCTTCTACTGCATGGAGGAACCCTTCTCGGGGCCCATGGATGTGGTTACACTCTTCCCCTTACTTTGTGAGTGAATCAAAAAGAAAACAAGTCTCCTAGCCTGAGAGATGATCTTACTTCATTGCTCAGTAGATATCAAAGAGATGGCAGTAGTTGGAGCCACCTCCAGTATCCTGTATAACGTATTACCCAAAGAAATAATAACAGAGCGAGGTCTCGACTCATATACATCATGTTGCTTCCATAAGTATGGTTTTCCTAATAATACATCATAAACATCAAGAGGAGAAAAATCACACAATACCTCATATGTGAAGGGATTTATGTTGTAGGGAAGGTGACACTACTAGCTAAATCATAGATCTCGTCCTTCGTGAAGCCACCCAATGTTGTACGGTTGCGTGTGTGGTGTGGTTGGTGGGCCCACCCACTTCACGACATCTACTGAAATGAGGTATTTTTGGCTCCTACTATCGACAATGAATTGCAACGATGAACCCTTCACCCACTTTTGTGAGTGGAAGAGATGCTCCCCCTCCTTTGGAGCTTCGGGCTCATTCCTCTGGACCTTGGTGGTGGCAACAATGGCACGGGGCTCCGCATCAATAATATTCTTCCCTTTGTCATTCCTCTTGTTGAGCTCTAACTGAGATTCAAAACATGCATATGATTCTAAAGCCTTCAACTTTGCCACCAACAACTGCTTGGCCTGACATTCACTTGCGCTGTGAGGGGAGCTCTTATGGAACTCACAACACTTTCTTGTGTCCTTCTTTGACTTCGTGGTGGTGTTCTTTTCTTGCGGCTTCAATGTGTAGTCTTGGGTCACCTAGCCTTGGCTTTGTCCTTGGTTCTACGTTTTAGGGACGCCTTTCCCTTGCTTCGGATTCACAGATCCAAAGTCTTGCTTCTTTTGTTTGAACTTCTGCTCAATCTCAATAGAGTAACAGTACGTTGTGTTGAGCAAAGAGATGTCAAGGAACTCCATCTCATCCTGGATGTATCTGTGGTAGACATTTTTGGTACTTGAGTACCAAATGTCACTCAAAATCCTTGATACCCAACTTTGTGAGAAGGGTATGAAAAATATCGGTAAACTCTGGCACGTCTTGGTCCCTTCCTTGTCACAACGTGGTCCATTTTATGTATTTATCCTCATAGCTCCCGAAAGGGTATTAATTATCCTTGATGGCATCCCGGAACGAATTCCAAGTGGGTGCAGTTGAAAATACTGATGGTGTACTTTCGTCCTTCTTCTCACGGTAGGTTTCCCACTAGTCCTTGAAGTGGGGAGTAGCTTTAAGAAGTGAAAAAGTAATCTTTTCCTAGCTGGAAAAATCATGAACAAAAAAATATCCTTCTAGAAATTAAACCATTTATCTATGATGTCTGCATCTATATGACCCTCAAATATAGGGATGTCAAAGTTAACTTGTACCTTAAAGGATGTGGTGCTTCTAGAATAGCTGTTGGAAGGAGACGTGTCACCCTTGGGTAGCCACTGAAGGATATGGGCAAAGTTGTCCATCATCGCGTTCCTCTGTCGCTCGAGGCTTCTTCAAGAAAGATTTTGAAAGAATCTCCTCTCCCCTCTTCTTTCTTCTCTTCCACCATGGGAGGTCATGGGGATTTTCGAGGCTAGTCTTGTAAAGGTTCGACTAGTTAGAACCCTAACTCCTTATATCCCAACCTCGTTCGGGACATGCAAATAAAAACAGAGAAAGAATAGACGCTCTGATACCATTGATCCGAACTTAAAGAGGAACACAATAGATTATGCATATAACCATAAATATAGAGATGCAGTAGAAATAAAACTTCATTTCATTAATATCAAATACTAAAATATGCTTACAAACATAATGGAAATAAGACTAGCTTGGGCGATGGTAGCTTATCTCTCATAAGAGATGTGGCGAGTACATACCTCTGAATTGTGTTACAATGAGGCTTGGAGGCCTATTTATTATTGAGAAACAATGGAAATCCCTAAACATCCAAAAACATAACCCTAGGATATGAAGCGCCAAAACTATGGGCCCCGTTTGGGTAAATTGGTACCTCAACTTCCCGGGGTCGTAACTTTGGCATGTGATCTCATTTTAATGCACACAATACCTCATTAGAAATATCTACCAGAGTACTATAACTTTTGAGAGGCCAAAAAAGGTCAAAGGCTGGGCAGTATAAATAAAAATTCATTTCATTAATATCAAATACTGAAATATGCTTATAAACATAATGGAAATAAGACTAGCTCGGGCTATGGTGGCTTATCTCTTAGAAGATATGTGGTAGTGGCGTGCCTCTGAACTATGTTACAATGAGGCTCAAAGGCCTATTTATTATTTAGAAATAATTGAAAACCCTAAACATCCAGAAACCTAACCCTAGGAGATGAAGCGCCAAAACTATGGGCCCCGTTTGGGTAAATTGGTACATCAACTTCCCAGGGTTGTAAATTTGGCATACGATCTCCGTTTAATGCACAAAATACCTCGTTAGAAAGATCTATCTAAGGAATATAACTTATGAGTGGCTAACATTTGGTGCCATCCTTTGTTGGCCCCAATTTTTCCAAAAAAACGTTGTTTAGGGCCTCAAAATGGCTCCGGATGTTCAGGACCCCAAAAACTGCCAAAAGTAGTAAATTGTGCTACAATTAAGGAAGCTGAAAAACTGAAAGAGACAGTCGTGGGGGTCCTAGTGGAATAAGCGGGTGGCCACCAACATCCACCTAGATTAGTATTTCATTAGAATCCTCAACTTTCCTTTTCCTTTCTCATTTCAAAATTACCTTCTTAAGTTCGTAAAGTTTCCTAACAATAGTGTCCATGGCAGAAGAGAAACTAAATATTGAGATATTTTTCCAAAAGTCAAACACCAAAGATCTAAAAGAATTCACTTCTAGCCAAGAGTGGTTAAATTTAAAAGGATAAATGGTTCTATGCTCCTCAAAATCCAACTCAAGAAAGATAGGAAGATGGTCCGAAATTTTTTCTTGACTTATCCATGATCTGAATCTTCCCACTTTTTAGACAAATGGCCAGCCATCAAAAACCTATCAAGGAGTTTTTCTATGCCTCCCTCTCCAATATTTCCATTCCTCCAAGTAAGGGCAAAGGGAAGAGGAGTGATAGCTAAGAGCTCATTGGTCTGCAGAGATGCAGCAGAAATAACACTTGATTTCATTAATATCAAATACTGAAATATGCTTACAAACATAATGGAAATAAGACTAGCTTGGGTGATGGTGGCTTATCTCTGACAAGAGATGTGGGGGCTACATGCCTCTGAACTATGTTACAATGAGGCTCGAAGACCTATTTATTATTGAGAAATAATGGAAAACCCTAAACATCCAAAAACTTAACCCTAGGAGATGAAGCACCAAAACTATGGGCCATGTTTGGGTAAATTGGTACATCAACTTCCTGGGGTCGTGACTTTGGCAAACGATCTCCATTTGATGCGCATAATAGCTCGCTAGAAAGATATATCCGTAGACTATAACTTACAAGTGGTCAGTATTTAGTGCCATCCTTTGTTGGCCCCAATTTTTCCAAAAAGCATCGTTTAGGGCCTCAAAACGGCTCTAGATGTTCAAGACCTGAAAAACTGCCAAAAGTAGTAAATTGTGCTACAACTAAGGAAGCTGAAAAACTAAAAGAGACAGTGGTGGGCGTCCTAGTGGAATAGGCGGGTGGCCACCAACATCCACCAAGATCAGTGTTTCATTAAAATATATAACTTTCCTTTTCCTTTCTCATTTCACAATTACCTTCTTAAGTTCGTAAAGTTTCCTAACAATAATGTCCATGGCAGAAGAGAAATTAAATATTGAGATATTTTTCCAAAAGTTAAACACCAGAGATCTAAAAGAATTCACTTCTAGCCAAGAGTGGTTAAATTTAAAAGGATAAATGTTTCTCTGCTCCTCAAAATCCAACTCAAGAAAGATAGGAAGATGGTTTGAAATTTTTTCTTGACTTATCCATGATCTGAATCTTCCCACTTTTTTAGACAAATGGCTAGCCATAGAAAAAAGGCATCAAGGAGTTTTTCTATGCTTCCCTATCCAATATTTCAATTCCTCCATGAAGGGTCTAAAGGAAAAGGAGTGATATCTGAGAGGTCATTAGTCTGCAACATCTCTGAGAAATATAGGCCATGGGGTCAGAGCAGGCACAAGAACCCTAGGATTCCCCTTGTGAAGTAATGAAGTTTAAATCCCTTGACAATAGGAGAGAAGAGTCCAACAAAATACCACTAGCTTGGAATTTATCGTAGAACTCACCCCTGTCATCATAAGGTCCATAATAGTTAACTGATTTGAGCAGGTGGGATAAGCCTCTTATCACATCTTCAAGAATAATTCCAACCACTGAGGAGAAAGCCTGAAAATTTTCAAATATATGATTTTAAAGAGAGAGGAGACCTCCCAACAGGCCAACAAAATCCCTAGAACAAGAAATCCAAATAGGACATAGATGTCAAAAGGCCTCCCTGGCCTTCTCCCCTAGGACCATGGATTTTGAAGCAAAATAATTGAGGGTTGGTGAAGTTCAACTAGTCTCTTAAGGGAGTTGAATTTGTGGGCACCCCTAATACCCCTTATGTTGAGAGACATGATAATCATTTGGAAGGAGACCTATAGGGCTTCTGTTCTCTAAGGGAACTAACATCATATTCTTTATTGAAAAGGAGAATCTCACTAAGGCCACCCTAGATGGTCCCTTGAGAGGAAAACTCTCTTGCAAAAAAAATTATTTGGTTTCTTTTTTCTGATAGTTACATTTTGAAAAGGGGAGAGAGGGTGTATCAAAGGGTGATCAAGTGGGGTTGTTCCATAAAAAATAGGCAAGGGAGACATATTTAAAACGTCCTTATAAGAAGGGACTAAGGAATGCAAGACATAATTATATGGGATAGAGGGCCTTTCAAAATGAGACACCAGAGGAGGTATTTTGGAAGAAATAAGCTCAGGCAAAATTATAACAGAGGGTTTGTGAAAGGACTCCACCAGGTGATTGTTAGAGGCAAGGAGGAAATGTCAATGTAAGCATGAAAGAGGGTAGTCATCGGATGACCATTTTTTCTCATAACAGGATTTTGATAAGGATCTCATTTAAAACACTCATCTCAGTCTATAGGGATATTACTACAATGCTCCTATATGGAAGCATATACAAACATGGAAGGATTGATGAAAGAAATGCAAGGAAAATTTTTAGAAGCATTTAAGTTAAAAACAGAAGAACACGATTTTTGTTCTAATTGATCAACCATCAGGGCATCCTCATGAGACACATATTGAATAAGAGACGAGGAAGAAGGAAAAGACTTACTTGAAGGTACATTATGCCTGAGAGAGGATTCTGCTAGAGAAATTTCATCCATGCAGGTGGAAACACAAGGATCTAGGTTCGATTGGTCAGCCTCCAAGGCTTTATCAACATCACAATCAATAGTATCTCGAGGATGAATCTCTAAGTTTGATAATTGTCTGCTAACGTTCTCTCGAGCCTTAGTTCCATCAACCAAGAGCTCATCCTCCACCGAAAAACTAAAACAAGATTTTGAGACCCTATCTTGTCGATGAAACCAACTATCAAAATCTCCTTTGGGAACAATCCTGACATCTTGTCTTAGGTGACACCTAAGGAGGGGAGAAGGGATTTTAAAAATTTTGCAGAGCCCTAACATGCACCCCCAATTTGGAGGCTCTAGTTTTCTTTGTGTCCTAGATGAGATTATTGATTTGAAGTCCTTGTCAGGGAGGAGCCACATAAGAACTGACTAAGTTCCCCACTCTTCTGCAATTAGAGATATGAAAGGTGTATTCCAATAATATAGGGTTTGTATTATATCTTTTCCTTTCCACCTAATATTCATCATCGTAGGTACTCCCTCTGAAATGTCTATCTCCACCCAAGTCCAAGTCATCCGTTTTTCCACTCCTATCAATGAATCCTCCTCAAGATACACAAACCCGCCAAGAGAATTTGCAATGTTGATGAAAACCTCCTTAGGTCAGAGCTACATAGAGAAAACTAACATCATGACCCAAATATTTTGACAAGGTTTTTGATCTAAACTTAGGAAAAAGACAAGATGCCAGCACTAAAGCCATAAGGTGCCTCTACCTAGCACCAAGGGCTTGCTAAGAATTAGTTCTAGATTAGATTCTGTCAGAAAATGAAAATGAACCAATTTATGGACTAATATGCTCACAACTGAGGTGTACCCTGCCACCCCCCCCCGCCCTCGCATCCCCCCCGGCAAAGGTTTCCAGGTTGCCTTCACCTAGGATAGAATCTACTAATGCGACAGGGATATGTAGTCAAACTTACCAATAAGGGAACATCAACATAGGGATTCAATCCTTTCTAAGTTTACATCAAAACTTAGGGTTAGTTCTTTCATCATAGATAGAGCCTTGAAATACTTTTGTGCATGCTTTTTCTTTGCCTTTTCCCCCATATATTTTGTAGCTTTCCCCACTCCTCCCACTCTAGATTCCCGAAAGACAACCTAAGGAAGTTGATTTCCCCTGACATCCTGGCTAAAAAATAATATCCTTCCCTCTGAACCCCATGATGAGGGACACTGCTACTGCTTGATTTATTTTTCAAAGAAGAAGGTAAGAGGAGAGGCCATTGGGGCCTCACCTACAAAAAAAACCCCAAAATCCAGAAGTTCGGGGTTGTCTTCCATGATTAATGCAAAAAAGAATAACAAGAGCTGGCCACAAATGAATAAAAAACCTTACGAAATTCTTAGAAGAGGGGACTTTTTCCAGCTTTGAAACCACCATAGTTTTAACGCTCTCTAGACTCTATGAATTTGGACAAAAAACTAAAAACAAAACCCTCTTTTGTCACTTTTATTGAGTGCTTAAAGCTCACATGACCTCCAAGAAGATTTACAATAAAAAATCTCGGACTCATGCTAGAAATGCTCTGAGGGCTACGGAAATAAACTACAAACTAGCAACCCAACCACATGAAATAGAAAATAGAAGCCCCAACCCTCTCTTGACACTTTTAACTCTTAAGTCAGACTAATTGAAATGCCAACCTTCTTCTGTCACGGCATAGAGCTCACATATACGACTGAGAAAGTTTGATTTAAAAAGACAAAGTTACACAAGACACAACTGAAGTCCACGCAAAAATTGCAGACAAAATGCCTAATCTTCAACTTTTACCTTTTGTCTTCTAAGATTTGCACCTAACTTACTTCAAGGCTCACTTTTTGTTAAAAAATATGGCAAACCCTTATCGAAACAACATATTTCTGAAACACTAAGCATTTCGACTCCCTCAATTTCTCATGAACATATATGATTACCATTGCCACATCATGTCTATATGTGTTGGTGCAAACAACACTTATCCCCAAAATTTTGTCATAATTGATGATATTTTCATCTCGATTCTTTCACCATTTACATCCTTCCTTCCGAGTGACAATGTTGATTTTGATTCTTGATATGGCATTTATATTAACAAGAGCCACATGGTGGCATGTCATTGATTTTTTATATAGATGAATTATGTGTGTAGTTTTATTTATTTTTTAATACTTTACACTTTGCCTTATATAAGTTAATCTAAAAAACTCATGGTATTGTAAGAAGGAAAGAGGTAAGCAACACTCACAACCCAAAGGGAAAAACATGGGATTAAAACCATGCCCATAGTTGCCACTCTTTCAATCGGGACCTAATCCAATGAAAAAGAGATGCAAGAAAAAAACAATACAACCTATGGAACATGTAAGTCCAATTCAATTCGGGTAAATTTCATGGCTTCGTGAGAATCTTAATGACTCAATCGAATATAAAGCTAGTGTTCTGGAAACTAGATTATGTTACATGCTTATCACATCAACTTCACATCTATTTTTTCCAAAAACATATAGAATTTATTATTTTCCATTAAAAATAAAATAAAAACTACCAATAAAGTCATGGTTCAAGTGTAAAGAAAGAAGTATATCATCCCACCCACCCGGATTTAATTACCTTGTAGGCATCACTAAGTATTTTGAGTGAATAATTTTGACAAGAAAAAATGCCTCTTTGTTATGATCCCTTTGGCCAAACTATTATGCTTTTTTTGAGCTCAAAGAAAAAAATTCTACACATTACTTGTAGCTTAAAAAAGGAAACATCACAAGAAATTTGAAACTGCATGAAAAACACACAAACATTTGGACGAACTTGCCTCGTTTCTAGCATAAATACTCTGGAAGTTCTCTTTTTCTCACCGATGTTAACTGAAACAATAACAGTCTGCTCGAATTATCTCCTCTAGAGAGAAAAAAAATTCAAAACACACCGCATGCCACAACGACTAAAATTCTCAAAACCTCAGTGCTTCCTGCAGAATTAGGGCAACTTTGTGCTTCCTCAACTTCACACCATTAAAGTTGAAACAAGAAATTGGAATTGAGGCCAAGAACTTTGACATATTTATGAAAGCGCTGGCGCACGTCCGGTGAAAGAAGCCTACACACGTTCAACCGCTGTAAAGCATGATAAGAAGCAGAAAAAAATGGAGGGGACAGAAAGCAACCGCCATTAATTCCTCCCCGCAATAAACAACAAATGTGTTCATGCTTCCAACTGCAGCCTCCACGAATGTCCCGTCAACTGTCACTACTTTAGGTTTGGGAGCTCTAATGCGGTGCCTAGACACATCAATCGTCCTGGCATAAAAATCGATCCAAAAAAGCTAGGGTTAACTTTGCCGGGGACAATTCTTTATCAAAAAAATAATTAAATTATTATTTTATTTTAAAGTATTATTAATTATTAAAAATAATTAATATATGTATTAAATATTTTTATATTTAAATTTTTTTATTTTAAAGTATTATTAATTATAAAAATAATTAATATATGTATTAAATATTTTTATATTTAAAAAATGTAATAAGATTTTTAGATATAAAGATGTAGAAATGTTGTAATGCTTTGTTTAAAATTTTGATTATATTAAATTATATAAGTAAAAAATAAAAAAAATCATAAAATATTTATAATTATAAATTAATTATAATTTATAATTAGTTGAATCTCAATTTCAGATCTACTAAGCATTGAAAGGGTTGAGATTTGATTTCTTTATGTGCTTAGTAAATCTAGAGTTAAGATGGTTCTAGATTGGTCTATATATAGACTTCGTTACAATACTATTAACCGTGATGATAGTTTACCAATACTATATCTCCAACAAGTCATAACTCGTTTCATATGACATTTATAATTAATTGATTAAATTAAAAAAGCCCAAAGAGCATGACTATTTTTTAGATAAATCTCAACCTTTGATTTATAACTACTACTAAGAATATTCTAAAATATTGTGTGGAGGTTAAATTCCTACCATTCACTTATTAATTATTGATAATTAAATTAAACTTCTAAAATTCTATTTTAAAATAAATACACCTATCAATATAAAAAGTTAAAAATTTATAAAATGTAAATTGATTAACATGTATGTAATTTATATTTTATCATTAAAAAAATCCTCTAAACTAATAAACATATCAAAATTTTCATTTAAAATCAAAATTTTATAAAATATTAAATAATATAAAAATGATTAAGTAAAAGTGGTACTTGTTTATAAGCATTATTTCATGGGCTGATTAAAACCACCCTAAATCCATCTTAACTCTCGATCTATTAAGCCCCAAGAGGGACCAAATCTCTCAAGGTGCAAAACTCTTTTTTGAGTGCATAACCTTAGGAAAGGTTTGCACCTTGAGAGATATGATCCCTCTCGACGTTTGATAGATCCAAAGTTAAGATGGATCTAGGTTGGTTTAATATTTCTTCTTATCACATAAGAATATTATTGGCAAAACTATGGGTTTGTGAGTGTTTATTTCCACATCTTGTAGTCATGTTGATATAAGTTTTTGGATAAATGTTGTGTGCAAGTTTAATGTGCTACGTTTCGAGTGGTCTCACCAACTATCATTAGGGATTAAAGTAAAAAGAGTGTTGGGGTATTTATAAAGAAGAATCAACCATGATCATTAATATGACCATTAAAGGGATCAATAACTAAGAGAGCATTAAACATACGTTACAAAATAAAATATGTTTATTAAAAATATTTGACCAATTTTTGTTTGTTTGTTTAAAATTTGACTTTGTATTAGTTCATAATGGAATTACAAGATAGTTTTAATTTGTGTTACTGATCTTCCCGAAGGGAAACCAGATGAGTAAAACAGGTTCAGAGTCTTGATATTACACTGTCTCCTTTTAACCATGTCATCTGAGAATATAAAAACATGTTGAGAGCTTGCATCAAAAGACAAAGAAGGGTATGCACACATGCACTGCTATGTAAAAACACAATTGTTATCACCAAAATATCATGAGGTGTCAAAAGGCTATCCTAGAGTGCTTGTAGTTTGATAGAATCACCTTGGAGGGACTTGAAAAGGCTGAACCAAGCTAGACCATGGCATACCTAAAGCCACATGTTTTGAATAGCTTGCAAAGAGTAACCCGACTTCAAGGAAATGCACTAAGAGTTTCCAAATTTCAAAGTTGAAACCACGAGCCATGAGGCATGAGCTCTAAAGTGAGCCATATGTCGGGTCAACACAAATCACAAGCCATGATTTGAAGTTGGAAGCTAAGAGCCAGGGAACCATGGACCATGAACCACGAACCAAGATATAATTCATGTAAGTTAATTAAAGCCACCACCCAACCCAATTAAATGTTGTATGCTCATCCGGGTGTTTGAATGGGTGAATCAGGAGGTGGCTTCTCGTTCACATGCTAATCTAATTATCTTGAGACCTTGACGATTTATAGAATAGAATGGAGGACCCTTTGCATGTGTTTAACTTGGTGTTGGAGGATGTCGTTGGATCAAAATTGATAGTGTAACTTGAGACAAGAACCAATGTGAAAGCATTGAAGTGGTTAGAGTATGTTAAAGTAGCTTGCAGAGAGAAATGATGTAGGAGAAGTGAGGAGATAACAAATTTAACAAGGTGAGGTGCGATGACCAGCATGAGCCCCAAAGTATACAAAAATAATTGGTGTCGTTACCTAGTAAATACATATCTAGGCACAGGGAGATGTTAACATTACTGCTAGCTGCAATCAACACAATATCTAGTGGAGAGAACCTCTTTCAGGTGACATGAGGACCCATCATCAATGTGAGCGATATTTCTGTTAATTTGGTAGCTTAGTGACAAATTCCAACCATAGGACGAGATTCCTCTTTTCAAGAGGACCAATTTTGACTATTGAAGCACTCAATTTGGATAAGGGAAAGTGTGTTTTTTAATTAAAAACCCACATGTGCATATTTGATCAAGTTGGCCCTAAAGAAAATTAAACACCCTTGGAAGGCTATAAAGACAAGTGACCTCAACCTCATTTGGACATCATCATGAGACATTCTTCTGTTACCTTTCTTGGTTTTGGATCACATATGTCTGAGGCATGTCCACGGAGAATTGGTTCGCACAAAGGAGAAATTACAAGGTCCAAATCTCGCACACATTTCTAGTATTTTGGGTCTCAGCCTTAAGCTTGACAAAATAAAATTTCAAATGTAGTTGTAGGCTTGTAGGCTCAAGTGAGCGACCAAAAACTCCTAGTTGCAAGCATGACTCTTCCTCCATGCCACTGGAAACTAGGGTTTTGTTTTTCAGTTGACCACATATTTCGCTCATTGGCCGCAGTGTTCGGCAATTGACTGCAACCAGTGACAGTTGATTATAGGCCTCTGAATTAGGGTTTTGAGTATTACCATTGTTGGGTTCATTTCATGGATATTTTTTAGTTTATTTTTGCTAGATAGGTTTATGGTTGAAGATATGTATTATTGTACTCTCATTTGTTGAATCATTCAATGACAATCTAATAAGAAGACGAATTTGAAAGGGTTTTCCCCATAATGGGTTTTTCCCTACTCTTTGACCAATCCTGGTGTCTCTATGTGTAAATGCTTTTCTTCTATTGTTCCTTTATGTTCCACTGCATTGATGATGATATTGTTCTTTCTACATAGTTGCATATGTTGCTGAATAATTATGTAAATTCGAACAATGTTATGATGTTATGGGATGAATCTAATATGGAAATGTTGAAAGGCAATTATCAAAGCAAATAACAATATAGCCCTAACAAAAATTAACATGGTTTCAGAGTTTGGTTGAAGAAAAGTCATTGAAGATCACCCCTATGAAGACACCTTTGAAGGATGCAAGAGAGGATGGAGGAGACCTAAAATAATTTTAGGGGTTGAAGGAAACCTTAGGAAATTTGGTTATTAGGGTTTGATGCATAAAATGAGGTTAGGGTTTGGAAGAAACCTTGGTTTATGGATAATATTTAAGATATGCAATATAAAAATCCTAACAAGATCAATGTGAAGATGTTCTAGCACTTGTGACAAGTTTGATGTAGCCCTAGATGTGATATTCTCAATTACGTCTTGGTTATTTATGAAGAAGGCAACAATATTATGTGGTTGATGGATAGTCATAACTCTTGAAGGTTGGTTCAAGAGGGATATGATCACTTCTCATTGAAGATAATTACTTTTTGATTTATGTTACTTATTTATGTCTTTACTTTTGTTTAAACTTATTGATCTTATTATTTTTTCGATTATTACTTATACTTCCTGCATGTATATTTGAGTCTTTGGATACTTTTGACCTCTTGATGAGATGTGATAAGTGGATCCTTCTCGAGGATCATCGTAGATGCAGGAAAATATGGCTAGTGCAGGAAGAGAAAAGCTACAGTTTCCTGTGACAAGGAAGTTGACAAAGTGCTCTTGCTATCAATGTCAAATTAGAAGGTGCACGGGTATTTAAAGACTACAAGGTATGTATGATGTATTGTTTCAAATTAAATATTGGATGGAAAGGTAAGCCCTAAGGTATGATGAGGATATCACTTCACAAATGGTTCATGCATGCATATGAAAGTAAGTTTGATTTATTGTACTTATGATAAGGTGGTGCACTTGGTATTGGTCAAGAATCTTACATTCTAGTCATAGTAAAGCTACATTGATTTTTTGATATATTGATATTTGGCACATATCTTTCATTATAGATATGATGGATTTCATATAGAAGGCTAGCCCATTGATTCTTATATATGGTAGCTTGATACAATTGATAATGTTTGTGATAAGCATGATAACCATAATGATAGAAGTGTGAGAACATGATTATTATAATAGGACAAAATTGGATGACCTGATTTGATGATTGAATAGAGGTAGAGGCTACCCAAGAAGAGGTAGAGGTAGAGGCTACCCAGGAAGAAAAAGAAAGAGCTGAACCAAAAGAACCTGCTGACGAAGCAGCTGGTACACAGAAAACTGCAGCCGAAGCAGAACAACTCAATCCTTGATATGTTGTTACACCCCCAAGTGATATTGCATGTGAAGGAACACAAGGTATTGAGGCAGGATGGTGTTCGGAGAAAATTTTGTTGATATCAGAATTGCAGAAATGGAAACAACAGGCACTCTCCTTACAAAAGGGAGTGACCTTGCTGGAAGAACATCAGAAATTTCTAGATTCGCTCAAGGAAAAGTGGGCTGAGAAGAAATTGGTAGAAGAATGGGAAAGATGGGAAAAGAAGGAAGACATGAAGGAGAAGGAGGAGCAATTGCAGCTATTACAACACCAAGTTTGGGTTTTAACAAA
Organism: Pinus tabuliformis; assembly: GCA_031772625.1. Lineage (NCBI taxonomy): Eukaryota > Viridiplantae > Streptophyta > Pinopsida > Pinales > Pinaceae > Pinus > Pinus tabuliformis. Next base: position 765,953,978 of record CM062804.1, on the reverse strand, counting down.
TGATAAACACAAGCTGCACAAACTCGCCTTAAATCTGTTAGGGTGTAGAAGGCCCTCTCTATCCTACCCAATTTTTCTGTGGGAAATATTTTATTTGTTTCAGTTGAAGGCGAACTATGAAAATAGACGTATTTGGGTAATTCTACTCGAACTTTTTTGGAATTTTTCCGTGCTTCCGATTTTAATGACCAAAGCTTACTATGTGAGTTTTTTCTTCATAATATAATCTGTGAGCTTGCTAGTTTGCACATGGTTGTGTGAATTTTCTCCTACACGGGGGACCTACAATTACATGCTTATATTTCTTTAATGAGAAATAAGATAGAATGGCACCTAGCCATGAAGTCAATGGACACCAACGAAGAAATGGCAACATTATGGATAAGAGCAGGACCAAGAATGGCTACAAAGTTGAGGCGTGATTTTAAGAGATTTTCGAGTACTCCGGACATTAGAGAGGAATCAGCTATCTACAGAAGGAGAATGGTGGGGTTCTTCCTCAACCTCTTTGTGCAGCTGAAGAGCCAAGTACTAACGGGTGCCTTAAATGCACTGAGGCCGGTAACGCAGGTCGATAGGAGGGTGACCCTTCTAGGCTTCAAAATTTTGTGGTTGCTGTTACACAGGTCCCAAAGTACACCCAAAATGTGAGATCATTGGGAGCCTTCCAGATAGGGCTCAAGTTTAAATATCCTTTGATTTGGCTACCAATGGAGTAGTACCAACCCCATTATCAGTTGTGTGACTATGACGAGGAATCCTAGCCGCACCAGTTGATGCCCACTTAGGGCTATAGGTTCGTTGATGAGGATATTATTGGCACTTATAACTTGACAGATCTACAACGAAAGTACAACAATAGTATCTGATAATTTTGCATGAGGACATGCAATTTATTCAATTAGGGGGAGATGTTGGGTGCAACTTTTGTGCATACTTTAGATACCTCTTTCCCTCATTTTTGACCATTTTACTTTTGAACCCGTAAGATTTACATCCTAATTATCGTTTTTCCTGGTTATAAGAAGCAACTCTTGTTGTGACATATTATTTTTCCATTTTTGTTAAATATGAATGAAGTGATATGTTTTTGATGGCTAACCACCGTAAGTGTGGAAGAAGTTCTCTGGCTCTTTTTCTTTCAGGTGTTTCACATGAATTTAGGGCCAAAGGATGAACAATTCTATTGTTAATTCACAAGTATGCTTTGAGGATTTTTTGTTACAAACCATTGCTATTACACCTCAAGTTGTTGTTACATTGTGAGATGTTGTTACACCGCCATTGTCAAAGATCGTGGGTACTATTCCATAAGACTGTCGAGAAGCATGAATTATCTGTGGGCGGTCACGAAATCTAGGCGGTTATGATTTTAGAAAATGATGTAACTTGAATAGGCCTTGTATCTAGAAACCATTTGTAACGATTTCTATTCTCTTTTAATATCAACCAGAATGAGAATCGTGAGATTCTCATGATTGATTTGTTCCCTATTTTGGGCATGTAAACTTTATAAAAGGATTCAGTTCCATGGAAGGGAACAAGGAAGGCAACACGAGATAGTATTGTCACTTTTATTGTGTAATTCACAACTCTTTTAATACAAGAACATCATTGGTGATGCTTTTACAGATTTTGTGTTCAATTCCTAAGTAGTCACATTTCATCCTTGCGCCTAGATAGGGAGGAAGGGCCCTCCTCTTTAGCAGGAATTGCAATAGTAGTGGTAGCAGTAGATTAATTATTTCTTTCTCGTAAGTGTCAAGTTATTGTTTTCGTTGTATAATTCATAGAGCAAATTTACTTTTGTTTTTCAAATTTATGATATGTTGTTACATAATATTGATTTAAGCTGTAATATTTGATCAGATGGTTCAGTCATTGATATTGTGTGTGGCGCACCCTTTTCTTGGTAAAACATGAAGTGTGATTTCATTATTGTAGAATGCTTTTTATTTCTGCATGAATGTTTAATTTCTGCAATTGATTCAACAACATTTCTCTCTATTCTTTATTTCTATCCTTGGTTGTTATGTATCGGCATAGATAGTGCAGACACCTTTGAAATAAACATACCTACCCTGGTTTACAATTAAATGATTGTGGTTCTGTCAATTAACAATGATTAAATCGACACAATACATCCAAGCCCATAACCAATGGGATGGGTAAATAAGGATGCAAAGCTTAAGGTAAAAAAATAGTGCAATATTATATTTGCCATTAGTGTTGATTTTATTAATGAAGTAGAACTAGATGTGGTTCCACTTGATGTATGTGGAGTTTTGTTTGGGAGTCCCTATGTGTACATGTGAGATACAATATTCAAGCGGAGATCCAACCAGTATCAACTCATCAAGGATGGAAAATCATTCACCATAAATGTGGATAAAGGTAATTTGAAAAATTTACTAGTAAGTGCCAAACAAGCCAAGAAATTTATTTTTTCAAACAAGACGTATTTTTTATTGTTTTTAAGAGAAAATCAGTTTGTAGAAGAGTCAGTAAGAGGCAAGGCATCCATGTAGGGGTGTACTAAGAAAACAACACCTGGAAGAGTTGCTACATACATACAACGGATGTGTTTTAGGAACCTAAAGGGTTACCACCTAAAATGGAAGTGGATCACGAGATCCATCTATTGTGGACTCCCCATTGCTAAATATTAGGTTGTACATGCAGTTTATTATAAAAGCAAGTGAGATGAAGAAACAATTGTAGCAGTTGCTGGAACAAGGCATCATTCGATTGATTACTTCACCATGTGGGTCACCCATCATCAGTATGCCAAAGAAGGATGGGACTTGGCAGATGTGTATAGATTACAAGGCATTGAACAAAATCATGCTCAAGAATAGGTGCCCCTTGCCCACGATAGATGATTTTTTGGATCAGTTGCAGTGAGAAAAATACTTCACCAAGTTGGACTTAAAGTCTAGACATCACTAGGTTCGAGTCAAAGAAGAAGATACTCGGAAGACCACCTTCAAAACCAGCCAATGTTTGTATGAGTGGTTAGTCATGTTATTGGCCTATGCAATGCACCGACTACATTTATGAGATTGATGAATGATGTACTGTGCCCTTTTATAGATTCATTTGTTATTGTCTATTTGGATGATATACTGATATATAATGCTACCTGGGAGGAGAAAATATTACATTTGATACACATGCTTGAGACATTAAATAAGCACCAACTGCTAGAAAATCTCAAGAAGTGTGAGTTTGCACAACAATATTTAATATATTTGGGGTATGTGATATGTGGAGGAGAGTGATGAGCCCCGAATTGGGTAATTTATTAGGCTCATTTTGCCTAATTGTCCTTGTTCAATCCTCCATTTTTCATATATTATGCATGTTTTTCTAGTATGTTTATGTTATTTGAATGAATAAGGGTGGTCACTCTACCAAGGAGGCTAATACGTGGTCATTTCAGGTTTTTTGGACAAATTTTGGAGCAAAACCAAGCAATTATGGCCCAGGTGACAGCCAAGCTTGAGGTGAGGATTCGTAGGGAGGTTTTCTGTGGCATTAAATGGACCTTCCTTGAAATCTCCACCCTCAACTCCAAGCTCAACAGGCCACCAAAACGAGTTCTAAAGGCAGCCAAGAAGCTTTGGGAAGAGTGACTGTTTACTAGCAGTTGGAACAACCGAGTCCCTTGAATCTAAGAGGGCTGCTAGCCCCCTCGTATTGTATAAATAGGAAGGCCTCAGCCTTCATAGTTTACTTTTGGAACTGTTGGTATTTGCACTATAGTGCTGTCCTTTTCCAGCTCGTTTTTCTTAGCTACTGTTGTACAACTTTCTTGTGATAATTATTTTTTAGTAATGAGAAACAGCTTTACTTGGCATCAGATCTGAGTTCTTTATAGGAGCCTGTAGCTCTTGGGGTTGGGCCCAACCCGAGTGCTAAGGCCTCATTTATGTATTGTTATTTGTTCTTTATGTATTTGAAAAATCATTTCTGTTAAGTAGATTACATCTTGTTGATTAACTAGGTCACTGTTAATGGTTAGAAAGACTTTTGATGCTCAGATTTAGTTGATAGGTTGTTACAGGGAAAAGCTTCAAAAAAGGGCCATCAAACATCTCTGATTTCACCTCTCCCTCAGTGGGATCAGGAGCTAGGATCAGGGTGACCTTGTTGCCCACAAAAACACTGATTTTGCTTTGCCATGCAATCACTAGTGTTTGATTTTCATTTGTAGAAGTTGGTTACAAGTTCAGACTTTTGCTTGCTTAGTTGCATGAGTTAGTGTACATGGTTTCATTGTAGTTTAAACTTCTGTTCATTCTCTTTACTGACAGCTAGATCAGATTAGGTCAACGTGACTAGGTCTTTGATTTTACAAGTCTTCGTCGGTTCAGTTGGAAAAACGACTTGCAGAGCACCTGTACCACTTCTCTACCTACCCATACTCCATCAAACCCATCTGCTCCATCCCTCAGCTCAGCTTCTAGCCTTACATTTGCCATTTGCTCACATAAACCTAGTTCTTGTGCATCATTGCTTCAGTCCTCCTTGAACAAATCCAGCCATCTACATCTGTCCTCAACTCCATCCACCAAGTCCTGGACAGCCTCCAGCCCTTATCCTACCTCCATACCCACTCCTTCATCTTTCTTCATCCATCCATCCTCCAAAATCCCATTTCTGAACATCCTGTAGAAAAGTTACAGACATCCTGTAGAAAATCACAGACATCCTGTAGAACCCCTGCAGACTTCCTGTAGAAGCTCACGAATGAGGTTTCTTGATAGCCAAACTCTATGAAACTCTCTGGAAGGGTGTTACAGACCCCTTAGGCCCTCTCTAAACCTTCCTGACCTCATCCAAGCATTTCCTCTCGCCAATCCACCTTTGCACAGTCAAAATAGTCAAATCGCATGCATGATAATTTTGGCAACTTATTCAAAAATACAAAAAGATGTTTTTTTCAGATGTTACTGTAGAAGTAGCTTAGATACATGTATTTACCTTCCTAGAAGTCAATGGCATTTCTTTCAGTAGCTTGCATCCTCTTTCTTGCATCGGTAGGGATAGATGGTAAAATTAGGGTTTGCTAGGGTTTACGTTTCCTTTCAGCTTTCCAGTTTCTTTTTGCAAATAGATCAACCTTCTTTAAGTTAGCTTTCATCCATCAGTTAAAAAGCTTCTTCTCAAAGCTCATAGAAGTTGGCTTAAGCTCCTAGCGGACTTGTGCCAGCTAACCAAGTGACAGCTGCAGCAAGAGCTAGTACTTGTGCATACAACACTGTCGCTTCCAAGTTTGTTACGAACTACCGGGTTGATAAAAGTAAAGAAGGGAGTCCCAGGAGTTGTAGCATTATTGTTGCAATACTGGAGCTCACCACTCTTTTTGGCGCCATTGCCGGGGAAGCGTCAGAGTATTTGTGATTGCTGCTTTTCTTCTATTTTCCTACTCTAACCTTATGCTAAGTAGTTTATTTCAGTTCCATTCTGCAATTTCATTTCTGCAAAAGTAAATTAGACATTTCCTGCTTTCATAGATTAGCCTTTCAATTCCTTAATTTCAATTCTGCAAGCGTAGAATAGAATTTCAATTCTGCAAGAGTAGTCTAGCATTTCATTCTCACAATTTGATTTCAGCAAAATAGATTAGTCCTTTCCTGCTTTCATTTCAATTCCGCATTTTCATTTCTGCAAGATAGATTTTAGTTAGTTGCAATTCCATCTATTTCAGTTTTGTAGGTACAAGCAGAGAAAAAAAGAAAAAGCAACCAAAAATCCTTTCATGCCTCGTAGGAACAGAGATAATACCGGAAAATTCCTACCAAACACCCCCACCACTTTACTGAGTCACCTTTCTCTCTTCTTTGGTGGCAGTGATCTAAAAGAACCTATAGGTGAACCTCCTGAGATATACGAAGATCCTATAACAGAAGAAGAGCAAGAAAACATTCCTTTTGAGACCATGGCTAACAACAGAAATGGTAGAGACGATGACGAGAGAATAGAAGGTACCTTCTCCATCCGAGAGACCAACGTGGACATGAAAATGAAGAACATAAGTCCCTCAGCCTTACCTCATTTCCATGGATTGACCACTGAAGACCCTGATACCTTCCTGTTTGAGTTTGTTGTCCTTTGTCGAACATATGACTATACTGAAGATGAGCAAAAGTTGAAACTCTTTCCCTCTACCCTCAAGGATGCAGCATTACGATGGTTCATGGGGTTACCTGGAAACAGTATCACTACTTGGGCTCAGATGCAGCAAGACTTTAACAACAAATACCAGGATTACTGTAGTTCAAAGGAAACCAAGGGAGAAATCTTTCAGATGACCATGGGAAATGATGAGTCTTTAGAAGACTACGAGGAAAGGTTCCAACTTAGCTATAAACGGGCCAGGTGCACACTTGACCCTGAATCTCTAAATCTGGTTCTGCTCCGAGGAGTCCCTGAAGACCTTCTAGATACACTTCACATGCTAGCTGGAGGAGACATTTACCAATTGCCTTATGAGGACATAAAGACTGTGTTTAGAAACCACTCTAGGGCAGCTCAGAAAAGAGGTAGGGGGAATCCACTTTCAGCTAGTACTACCTTCTCCAAGCATGAGTTTGCTAATCAGATGGAAGACCTCAAAAGTGAGATGAGATAGACCATTTCTATGCAACTTGATACTTTCTGAATCCAACAAAAGAAAGAGGAAGCTGAGAGGGCTTTGGCCATTTTTTGTCCCAGATGTACGAGGAAGTAGCCTAAGAACGAGTGTCCATTGCACTCAGTAGAGGTATGTTTCGTTTGTAAGGAGAACCACCCCAAAAACCAATGCCCAACCTTACCCGGATTCAAAGCCATGTACCAAGGGACTGAGGCACCCACTGAACCTCTCTACTTCCTCAACCAAAGGAGGCCGCATGGACCCAGACCTTACCAGCAGGGGATGCAAGGGACATCCCAAGCTTATTATAGCCCCAACCAATCTGCTCACATGCCTTCTTGGGGTCCCCCTGCTCATCCTTCCTGGTCTGTACCTCCTCCATGGTCTTATCCACCTCAATACCATACTCAACCCACTGCTCATTCGTTTCACTCACATGTCTAGCCACAGCCTCAGTGGAATGCACCTCAGCCAGGGTGGAGGCCCCAATACAACTCTCCTCCCGCCATTCTGCCTCCACCATCGGCTCAACCACAACCATTACCTCATGCTCCTCCAAGACAACCCCAGATGCCTGCTCAACCGAACCCGAACCCCAACAACCGACAGGCCCAGCAGGTATACACTGGGGAGACAACATGTCCTACCTATGTTGTGGAGATCCAGGAGATCAACCTGCAATCTGGGAAGACCCTTCTAGATCGCCAACCTCCTCCCCCAGAGGACGAGGAAGAGAAATGGGAAAGTGAACCCAAAGCCATTCCACCCTTTCCTGAGCGACTAACAGTAACCACGCAACCAAACCCAGAGGAGACTGAGAACTGAAACAGTTGTGTGTGAAAATACCACTTCTCCAGGCCATCAAAGATGTACCGATATACAACAAATTGATTAAGGAGAAGTGTTTCAGGCACCCAGGCAGGCGAAAGAGAGATGCCTCGACTATCAATGTCATCGGACAACTGTCCGATCTAATGTTGGGGCAAGTAATTTGTCCAAAGTATTTGGACCCTGGGAGTCCTGTAGTTGATGTCCACATCAATGGAACCATAATTCCCCATACCTTGATTGATCTAGGGGCTGCCATTAATGTGATGACCAGGGACACCATGCTTAAACTCAACCTTCAGAATTCCTTAAGGAAGACCTCGACAGTCCTGCAGTTGGCAGATCGCTCCATCGTGACTCCTGAAGGGATTGTGGAAGATGTCTTGGTCTCTGTTGACTCTTGGGAGTACCCTGCAGACTTCTTGGTCCTTTAGCCAAAGGAAAAGCTCACTGGATACCCCCTCATTTTGGGAAGGCCTTGGTTAGCCATGACGGATGCTTACATCAGTTGTCGAGCTGGAAGCATGACCATCAAGAATGGGCCTATGTCCAAGCAGCTAGTCCTATATCCTCCTGCCCAACCTCTGTTAGAACATGACTTACCACTCTGGTTGGAAGAAGGAGATGAGGATGAGGTCTACTCTGCACCATTGTGCACAGTAGAAACCACTAGGGGAGGTCCTCAAACCGAGGATGATTTGATTGAGACTTTGATTCAAAATCCACCTCCCATTGCACTGTCCTTAGAGGAATTGGTGGAAGATACCCAAGCCAGCACCTTAGTGGACCTCTGTGTGACTGATCCAACCTCTCCTAGAGTTAAGAATGTCGAGTTTGGTCCTGAAAGAACTTTAAAGATCAGCTCCTCCCTATCTCCTTCCTAGGAGAAGGAGCTGTGCAGCTTACTGAACAATCATTTAGATGCTTTCGCTTGGAGCTATAAGGAGATGAAAGGAGTCCATCCTTCGGTTTGTACCCATCACATCTACATTAAAGAAGATTGTAAACTAGTTAGGCAGCCTTAGAGGAGAATGAATCCAGCCCTTAAAGACATTGTCAAAGAAGAATTGCAAAAAATATTGGATGCAAGATTCATCTACCCTATCTCCGATAGTGAGTGGGTCTCGCCTCTAGTGCTTGTGCCCAAAAAGAACGGGAAGTGGAGAATCTGTGTAGATTACCGAGAACTTAACAAAGCCACCAAGAAAGACCATTTCCCTTTGCCTTTCATAGATCAGGTGTTGGATGGACTGGCAGGGAAGAAGTTCTTCTCTTTCCTAGATGGGTTCAGCGGGTATAACCAGATCCAAATCAGCACGGAAGACCAAGATAAAACCACCTTCACCTGTCCTTGGGGTACCTCTGCCTACCAAGTCCTTACCTTTGGGCTATGCAACACTCCTGCCACTTTCCAGAGAGTAGTATTGAGCATCTTTTCTGAGTTGGTCCATGATTCGGTAGAAATCTATATGGATGACTTTACCCCTTATGGGTCCAACTTCCAAGAAGGATTGACTAATCTGGGAAAAGTTCTAACCAAGTGCATTGAGATGAACCTGTCCCTCAGTCCCGAAAAATGTGAATTCCTGATGACTGAAGGGACCGTGCTAGGTCATACCATTTCTCGGCAAGGATTGCAGGTGGACCCTAATAAGATTGCTATCATCCAAAAGGTCCCACCTCCTCAAAAGGTAAGAGATGTTCGGAGTTTCCTAGGCTTAGCATGATATTATCGAAGATTCATTAAAGACTTCAGTAAGCTAGCCTCGCCATTGTTTGGCCTCTTAGGGAAAGATGTTGAGTTTAAATGGACTGACAACTGTCAAGGGGAACTGGATGAGTTGAAAGATAAGTTGGTGTCCGCCCCGATCTTGAGAGGTCCAAACTGGGCCCTACCTTTCCACATCCACACTGATGCCTTGAACAAAGCCATAGCGGAAGCCTTAGGACAAGTTGAGGAGAAACTCCCATATGTCATATACTTCGTCAGCAAAAACCTGTCCAAGGCATAAATGAACTATACTGTAACTGAGAAAGAGTTCCTGGCTGTAGTCCATTCCCTAAACAAGTTCAGACACTACATCACTGGTTATCAAACATTTGTACACACTGATCATACTGCGATTAGATATTTAATGAATAAGCCTGATGTCAATTCTCGTATCATTAGATGGTTACTTTTGTTGCAACAATTTGATTTGACTATTGTTGAAAAGCCAGGTAAGGAAAATGTTGTTGCTGACTTCTTGTCTAGATTGGACTTGCCTGTAGGTGAAGAAGGAACAGTGGATGACCAGATGCCTGATGAACATCTGTTTGCTATCTCAGTACTCTCTCCATGGTTTGCTGATATAGCAAATTACTTGGTCTCAGCACAGTTCCCTCCGCATCTATCCTCAAAGGAGAAGAGCAGAATTGTAAGGAAGAGTGCCCCATTCACTTGGATCGGGGGCAACCTGTTTAAACTTGGCCCAGATCAGATCTTGAGACGTTGTGTTAGGGAGGAGGAAGTCTTTGACATCCTCCTAACCTGTCATGACGGACCTTGTGGAGGCCACTTTGCAGCAAAAAGGACTGCCTTCAAAATTCTACAGGCAGGCTACTATTGGCCTACTCTTCATCAAGATGTCAGAAGATACATCAGCCAGTGTGACCGATGTCAGAGGATGGGGAAACCGACTCCAAGGGATGAAATGCCTCTCCAACCTCAAGTGACTTTCGAGCCATTTGAGAAGTGGGGCATGGATTTTGTGGGTCCTATCAACCCTCCTTCAAAGCAACAGTCTTACATCATTATGTGCACCGACTATCTGACCAAGTGGGCAGAAACAAAGGCAATCAAAGCAGCAACAGAAGAAAAGGTGGCTGAGTTTCTGAGGGAAAATATCTTCTACAAGTATGGCTACCCAAGAGAGTTAGTCATAGATCCAGGAAGCCAGTTCACCTCCAACCTGATTGAAGATTTTCTCGCTCATCACAGGATCAAGCACAAGACTTCCACCCCTTATCATCCTCAAGCAAATGGGCAAGTAGAAGTCACTAATAGAGCATTGGAAGGGATTTTGACTAAGGTTGTGAGCAGCAACAGAAAGGATTAGGCAGATCATCTGGTTGAGGCCACCTGGGCCTACAACACCACTTGGAAGACTACAACCGGTTTCACACCTTATGAGCTGGTCTACGGGAAGAAAGCTTTGTTGTACATAGAGTTCGAGTACAATACATTGAGGGTGGCAGCTCAGCTGGACCTAGATCTCAGCCATGCTCAACGTGAAAGATTATCTCAGCTGAATGGATTAGATGAACAAAGAATGCAGGCCCTCCTCCACTCAGAAGTAGTTCAACTCCAGAGGAAGATATGGCATGACCGGCACCTTAATGAAAAGCAATTCCAGTCGGGAGATTGGGTGCTGCTGTATGACTCAAGATACAAGGATTTCAAAGGAAAGCTAAGGACAAGATGGTTAGGACCATATACAATGGAGAAATGCAATGACAATGGTTCAGTCCTTATCAAGACCATTGATGAAGAAGCCATCCCCATGCTTGTCAATGGGCATCGATTGAAAATCTACAAGAGACCCATTTCAAGGTAGGAGTTCATTGAAACTATGGAAAAATTAGTGCTGGTAGTAGAGCAGGGTTCTGCCTCTATTCTGGCCACACCTTAATCATCAAAAAAAAAAGGGAATAAAAAGATCCCTGGGTGAAAACCTCGGTGAGGCACCTAGGGCAGACAGTGAGGGTGAAAACCTCATGGAGGCGCCCCAACTGTCTCTCAGAAAATAAAGAAATGGAATAAAAAAAGATCCTTGGGCGAAAACCTCTCTGAGGCGCCCAGGGTAGATAGTGGGGGTGAAAACCTCATGGAGGCGCCCCTGCTGTCTCTCAAAAAGAAAAAAGAAAAAAAGAAAGAAAAAAGAAAAAGAAACAGGTCTAATCTCTGGAATTATTGCAGGTTGTAGGGAATACAGTGCAGATGAAGAAGGTCGCGCAAAACGAGGATAGGGGTCCGTACCAAGCTACCAGACATCCTCACAGACACCCCCTCCATGGCCACTCACTTTTTCCAGGATTTGAACACATTCGGGTCGAGATTCAACCTCCTACAGGAAGTTCTGAGCTTTCTACAGGAAGTTTTGGGGCTTTCTACAGGAAGTTTCGCATTTCTACAGGAAACATCCTGTAGAGCCTTCGGGCAGGCCAAAGTCGATTCTGGAAAGGGATTTAAAGCTTGAAGTCTGTTGATGAGACCTGCAGCCACTCCTCTCTTCCATCCATCACCGGTTTCATCTCTTTCCACCGCCATTACAACAATCTGGTCCTGTATTCCTGCACAGTCATGCAAAGAGACCTGTTTTCTTCAGATTGCAATTTTTTTCAAGGGACAAATCAAGTACATGAAGGCTCGCACACTCTACCTGTTAAAGCTTCATCAGGACCCTTCAATCGTGAATACAACCCTGCTCGTTTCAGCATGCATCCCAGGAGGAGAAACAGCTACAGGATGTCCTACAGGAATCCTGTAGCAGCTGATCTGCCTGGAGTACACACTATGGAGTCAATAGCAGTTGAAATCAACACAGGAGGCATGTAACCAGCTCCGCTTGAACGTGAAAACCTCCTCGACAGCTGAGAAAAGACAGAGTCGTGCATGCAACGTTCACCACTAGAGGATCGGGTCCCGAAGCCTTGCATGCAGCATCAGCCAATGAACGAAGGAATTCCAATGCCTGTGCACGAAGCAGCAGTGAGCATATGGATTATTTCCAGCCAGCGAGAGGCAACTAAGAATCTTTCACTAAGCTGGTAATGTGAAGGAGTGAAATATTAATCAGGAGCAGATTAGAATTCCTGAAAAGTATTTACTATGAAAGATTTAGTATGAAAGTGAGCAATTAAGAATTACACAGTCATCACTAATTCTGAAGAAAACATTCATAACAACACAGATTGAGTTTAGGGTGTTCAATGAACAAATCCTGAACTATTCTTTTTCTCTACTGCTAAACATATGAAACATACAGTATAAGTGGATTATGAAAGAGCGGAATACATAAAAAACACGGTTCAGAAAACTTATTGTGACATGAAATAGCGTAGGAATCCTGTAGCAGCAAGCAAGCACACCACAACACTTCAAACAACTCAGAACTTCAGAAATTCCATTAGCTTCCTGTATTGAAAGTCTGAAATTACAGCATAGCTTCTCCAGAAGAAAAATCAACAACCCCAATAAGTTTATGCGTGGGGATATATATACAATCGTTTTACAAAATATCTTAACGACGAGTCATTTTCTCAATAACTGTCTCTATAAAATCTCAAAAATAGCAGATACAATAGTTATTGATACTTTAAATGGACAATGAATGACTGTTCAGCTTTGTCAGAAATTCTTTGACTTTTGGAGGCAACTGGGTCGGTTGGGTGCTTCGTATTGATTCTGAGTAATACGCTCTTTATTGCTTTGTCGTGGTGCGGCTATCTCAGCCCCGTCATCTGCATCTGTAGGCATCTGCTTTGGTGGTCAAACTTGATTGCTGAGTTGGCCTTTTCAATTGCTTTCCCAGTCAGAGCAAATATATTAATTTTCTGAAAATGCTGACTTGTGATAAAAATACAAAAATATGGTGAACAACCTGTTTCTTCACAGCAGTGTTTGTATCATGCCCGTCCACCATTCCTGTGTAGGCAATTGGTGTCTTAGGATTATGCCTAAGGTTTCATCTGCCTCAGTATATTTGTAGTAGTTTGGAGGCACTTCAAAAAGATGTCTGATCTCATTCACAATAAAAAACAAATTCTCTAGTTTGTCATAGAGACTCTGCCCAGATGGAGGCCCTGTTTCCTCTGGGACACTTGCTGCTGCAGTGATCTGATTTGTGGCATATGTATTGACCCTCTTGGCATAGTTTTCATGAGATAGTAACCTTCCTGCACTGGTTACTAAGCTGGGAAGACCTCTATTATGTAATGCTGTAATTTTCTCAATGAATTTGTTCACCTCTGTCTGCATTTCTTGACACCTTCTGTCCAATGTCTGTACATGATTTCTCAAAGTGAGCACCCTCTTCACTAGTAAAATGGTATCAGTTCTGTTAGTGATACCCATTGCTGCTAGCTGGGGGCCAGTGCGATTGTTCAGGACATTGATCATCCTATTGGCTATTTCAGGCATATTGCCTAGAGATGCCCTTGCTCTTTGACTTTCTTTTTGGGCCCTGCCTATGAGATCCATATGCTCATGGATAGTTTCAATATATTGCCACTGGTCTGTTATTGATTGACCAATATTGGCCCACAGGATTTTCTTGATTTCAACTACAACCTTATCAAGAGAGAGCTCTTTCTCCAGTTCCTTTATTCTCTTCTCAAGAGCCCTTACCTCTCTTGTTTTTTCAGCTACACTTTGCTTTGATTTATCATACTTTTCCTCAATGGCAGCCAATTTATCCTTGGTCTCTTGCAGCTCAGCCATCTGTGCTTCTAAAGCTTCCAGCTCCTTCATCATGTTCTGCATACTTAGGCTGGGTCCCTGATCTGGTGCTGTTGCTGGCGCTGATGTTGAAGGACCGACCTCTGATGTTTGTCCTGTGGGAGGAGCTGCTGTAGTAGTAGAAAGTGGCACACCTTCAGTGGATGCAGATGTCTGTGCTGGCTGCATTGGTGCCTCACCTTGTCTTGATTTTAGTGCTACCTCTAGTGCACTCTCTGTTTCCATCAATCTCTTGTATAAACTCAGGAGTAGAGCAACTACATCCTGATCCTTCTTCTGCTCTGCCACCTCTCCAGTTTGAGGGTGAAGGCTAGCTGGCAGCTTGATATGCTTTCTCATAGCTGCTATGTCTTCATCCCTTTTCTTTAATAATGCTTGCACACCCTTAGGGTCCTTTGGATCATGACCCAACTCTATAATGATCTCTTCCAAGGACTTGATTCTGTTGTCCTTGGCTTGAGATGATGCCTTCTCCAATTCCAGTTGAGCAGCAACGTTGTGTAAAGAATTTTGTAATTGGTGTGCCAGTAGGGTCTTATCAGCTAATGTGGAATATATCATTTCCCCAGTTTTCCTGTGTAGCTCAATCTGATCCAAGGGATGGATGTCTTTGGCAAAAGTTTCCAGATTAGTTCTGATATAATCGACAGCTATTTGAGGTTGCTTCATGGTAGGCCTGAAATGACTAAGAGTCATTTTTTGTTCTTGAATGTCATAAGCAGACATTAATCTCTGCTGATTAGTTGGCGCCATTTTCAGGAGATGATTGTAGATTTGGTGTTTGAGGGGCTCATTCCTTTTCTTGATATCTATGAACTGCTGCTTGATGCTAGAGTCTGCCTTAGATTTCTGCCTTGAAGAGCTCACCTCTGTCCCATGTGGCATGTCCTGTCCTTGCTGTAAGGAACTGGCCGATGTTTCGATGCTAGGAGGGGGCATATTGTCAATTGGTCTCTCTGGTAATTCCTCCTCAGAAAAAGGGTTTAACCTCTGTCTTTTTTCTCCTTGCTGGTTCGTAGAAGTAGTAAGAGGAGTATCCTCTTGCCTATCCCTTTTCCTTGTTCTTTCCTCATTAGCAGGTGTTTGTAAAACAGAGGACTCAACTGTTACCTCCTGCCTTGGAGGGATTTGCTCTTGTGTCTGCTGTTCTGTGGAGGCAGGTTCCTTGGTTGTACCTTCCTGCTGCTCTACTTGTTGTTCTACATTTGGAGGTGACTCTTCTTGCTGCACTGTTTTGCCTTTAGTCATGTCTGCTGCTGGGTCAGTTATTTTGGCAGGCTGCTGGGGAGCGGTGGATGAAGAAGCAGCTTTTCCAAGATGCCGAGAGCCTGAAGACCAAACCTGTCCAAAATATTCCAAGTCAACTGCCTTTTCTAAAGTTTTAATGGCTTTCTTTGCTATTTCTTCTTCAGTATAATCTTGCACTAATGTGCCTTCTTTCCACTCTAATTGGTTAGCATATTTTTCAACTTCTGGAATGCTAATGTGGTCATATGTAGCAAGCCTATGCTTGATTCTTCTGAGGCTTATGAAATGGTTAGGGTCATAGGGTGCCCAATAGAAGCTTGTCTTGAGCTGGAGGGCTTTCAGCATTTGGTCTGCCTCATCCCAAGCTTCTTCCCTCTTGTTAAAGATGAATGGACCCAATTGATGCTTAATTTTCAGCTGTGCCTTCTTGTTTTTGCTATGGAAGTGAATCATATCTGCATTGCCAAACTGCCTGAAGTATTCTAGTGCAAAGAGTCTCATGGGAACATACTTTGGTAGCCTATATGGTGCTAATTCACATCCATATATCCTGACCACTGTGTGGTCTTGGTAAAAGTACCAATCCCCAATGCTATAGTTCTTGGACAGCTGGAGGATTTTTTGCATATCATCAGTGAGTCTAGGAGGAGGGGAACTCTGCAGCAGTGACAAGGTTGGATGAATAAATAGGTCAATAAACTCACAGTAGTTGTATGGTGAATAATGAATGTGATGACAGACTGATGTCCAGAATATTACAGATCTTCGGTTTCCCTTTGCATCTAACTTCTTGAGGGAGACAGGAAAGCTGTCAGGCTGATTGTATAATAGCAGATGATATATGTAGGAGGTGTACTTGAATACCCTCTCTCTTTCCAAGTTCATGATTGTTCATGAATTTTGTTGGCTATAAATGAAGCATAGTCATACTGGACAGCGGGGGGCTGTCCTGGGGTAAAAATGGATAGCACCACCAGTGTTGTCTCATCTACAAACTCACTGGTCTTGAACCCTAGGATGGAGGATATGATGTCTACCAGTAGTCTCCCTATGTCATTGAAACAGTCATGCAAATAAGGGGAGGCTTTCGGGGCTGGTACTCTGGGCGCATAAATAATTGGCCAATTCTTGTAATTTGTGAGTTGGAGAGCTTGGCACCCTGCTCTAGCAAAAGCTGCATGGAAAGAGGAACCAATGGCCTTGTGGGTTGGAACTGCAGCATTTGGTTTATGGCTTCAGGATTAATATGGAACAAGACAGAGCCTGAAGGACTCAGAACAACTCTTTGATTGGGGTCATAGTTTGTGCAGCATTGGTGAATCAAGTCAGGGAATTCATTGACCTGAGGGAGATAGTAAATTGGCAAATTGGATTTCCAGATTCCCAGGAGGTTTGTACCATCTCTGTGCTTCTTTCTCAACTCACAAACTATTTCTATGTGGTATGTGATTCCCCTCTCTACAGTTTCTCTCATCTGATAATCTCTGTCAGCAAGGGCCAACCATTCCAGGTTCTTGTGTGGGGCATTTAATGGGGCAATGTTTAATGCCACAGGGGTCTCCATGGTTAACTGATACTTTAAGTTGTGTTTAAACTTGATTTTCTGGGCACAGCAATATAGAGCAGTGAATTTCCAATGAGGGGGGCAATTTGCAGAGAGGACAAGGTAAATAGGGGAGAAACTGAGTTGAAATGCTCCTGGGAGAGATTCAATGAGCAAATGCTGGGATTTGAGAGTTGCTTTCCCGGTGGATTTGTCTAGCAGAGGTTTAGATTTGCGAATGCGCAAACAAGCTGTGAATTTGTGGAAATTTGGCACAATGTGGAACCTCTGTAGGTGAACTTGGGATTACAGTGTGGAAAAGAAACACTGGTCACTGAGGATTCCTGGTAATTACTGTGTTTTCTCTCTTTTCTTGCTTGTTTCAGGGAATTATACAAAAACCAAGGTACGCAGAGGGAAACCGATAAATACCTGGGTTCAATATGACAATGGCGTTGATATACAGGTGAATTCACGGCGCCAACAGCAAGGAAGTAGTCTTGAGAGTTGGTGGGCAAGCAACGTAACCGCTCATGCAGGAGTACAGTGAGTACTTTTGCAAATAACGCGAAAAAACGAGTTTTTTGGGCAAAATAGGGAAAATTTGGCCTTTGGCACCTTTTGTTGGATGATGTCAGCATGACGTCATAGGTGGGGTCGGGTACGGAATGATGACGTGGCGGCTAGTGAGAGGCTCTACGTGGACAGGGGACATGGCAAACAGCTCGGAGCAATGGCGGATGGGGCGGTAATGTAATTCTGAAGCGACAATGACGCAGGGGTGACGTAGGAGTGACGTATGGCGGAAATAGGAGGGCGGTAAGCGGTAATATCGGACCGCTCATAGTACGGGTGTGGTTTTGGCAGGAGGCCACCCGACACAACCCAGGAGCGACACGCGTCCGAGCCCTAACGTCACCCTCTGACAGATTTCGGGTGCTAATGTTCAGGCATCGGGGGTGGTCCAATATTGCTGTGGGTCGTCGGATGGGAGGGCCCGGATCCGACGGTCGATGGGCTGCGGAGGTGATGGGTGGATACGGCGGGTCCCGGTGGGGATTTAATAATATTTTTTTGTTTTTTGCGGTGAGCGCGCCGAAACATACTTTGGAAAAGCGGAAAAAGTGGGTTTTTTAACAAGGTTTTATACAAATGGCGTGGGTAATGCACTGTGATAGGTTTGTAAAGGGGATAAGGGTAGGAATAGGTTATTAAACTAACCAAATGTTAATTCAATCCCTGACTTTAAATGAACCAAATACAACAAAACCTTTGATTCTGTATGATTCTCCAAACTTTGAAAATATGGCTATAATGCCAAAAAGGGGGGGGGGGGGGTATTTACATATTTTGTGGGCTTTTTTCACAATAGTGATATAGTAGTAAGGGAAAAGGGGAACATAGGGAGTTAAATAATAGGGTTAGAAGTCAATGTGAATTGGGGATATGAGAGATTGGAAGTGAGGAATAGAAAACTAAGTTTGGTGATTAAACTTAGATTTTTTAGAAGTAGATGGGGAATGATTTTACACAAGAAATGTGGCTTCTTTTCGGAGAAGAAAGTGCAAACTTGTCATGAAATTTCCAAGAAGAAATACAAAGAGGATTGTTTAGGAAAGTCCTGAAGTCCTCCATGGGATGTTAGAAAGAGAGTCTTTGGGGGAAAACAGGGGAGTCAGACATGCTTCTATATTTTCCTTCAAAATGCTGCATAGATACCTTTGCAACTGCCAACATATGCTTTCTTGATCAAGGCCAAAACTGAATAGGATCAGGATTCTGCAACTTCTGGCTACCTACCCAACTTAGAACCTAACATTTTTTGTTACTTCAGGGAGGGTGCATTTAGACTTGCAAACCCTCATATGCTCTTTTCTTTTTGCTGCCCTTCTATCTAAATCTACCCTTATATCTTCTAGGGGCCCAGATTAAGCTAGTGGGCTCCTTTCTTTCTCTATCTAGTTAGTCATCTGTCAAGCTTGAACTATTTGAACAGGTACTCATTACCTACTCTAAAACAAGCAATTTAAAACATGGCATGGCCCAGCTTGAACTATTGAGCCATACATCAAGATAACAGTGGCATTTTGATTGGCCACTTTCCTGGTCTGTCTTTGGGGTTCATTTCAATTCTTAATTCTTTTGACCATTTCATTTTCTTGCCTTTTGATTATTCTTTTAAGGCATACCCTCTTTACGTTTTTTAACTTTTTGCTTTGTCCACAAAAATGGAACCTTTGCATCATCAAAGATGATCATTTTTAGCATTTCCACTGTCAATCATGAAATATGAACCCCTATTGGTATAGGAGGCTAACAGCATGAAAGAAGCTCCATAACTGATAAATGTGTTTATCTGCTCGAGGTTGTCATTTTTCTTCTCAGCTATTCTACCTCTTGAATGTGGTTGTTGGAGAGGAAATGCACCAAGTACAGGCGAACAGGTTACCTTTGCCCTTCGAGAGCTTGAAATGGCTATGGTAGTGGACAGTATGGTTGAATGAAGAAGGAAGGTCGGCCGTTGGATTGCATAGATCGACGGTGGGAATTGGTCGGCGGAGGATATCGGGAGATACGGAGGCATGGAAACGTGGGCCGTTAGATCACATGAATGGATGGCAAAGATCGTTTTGCAAGAGGAATCGGGAGATATGAGATCAGGATGAAAACAGGCCATTGGATCTTAGGCATGCAGATCCAATGACTATCGGGAGTCGAAGGTACATGAGGGATAACGAGCGGGAAAAAAATTAGGGTGGTAAGCGGTATCCCTCGCACTGCTTTTTGGAGGTGGGTGGTAATTGTACGTGGGCTCACAATCATAATCATCGGGTGACACGTGGTGGATGGGACGTGGCGAAAACTACGTTGATTTCGAGTTAATGTGTGGGCGCTTGCGAGAGCGAGAGGAGCGAACGCCATCCGATCGTGGCGGGGATGATCGGACGGCGGGAAACAACTAGGCAAGTTATGTGTGGCGTGGGACCGTCAGATCGGGGTGTGGCGATCAACGATTATGGTTAAAGATGACGATGGGTTACGGTGAAGGTTTTATGGAGGCATATAGAAGTGTGAGCGTGGGTTATATGGGTTTTAACCTTAGCACTCGGGGCTTAAGGATGAAGGTTTATTCGGGGAAAGGAGGAAAACAGAGATCACGGGAGTATGAGAATATAGGTGGAGTGAAGGAAAAACAGAGGTAGCAGGGTGAAAGGGAGCAAGCGAGGTGAAGGAGAAAAAGGACTATAACTGGTGCAGACCTCTTCTGAGCGAGAAACCAGGGACCAAGCTCACTTCCACTCTTTGAAAATCAACAACATGTAGCAGAGCTAACATTGGCTCCTTCTGGGGATGAGATCCTCCCTGTGAGGTCTCAAGAACTGCATACCAATGCCTTCATACAAAACAAGCTTAAAAACATTGCCTAGTATTCCATTGGGCATGGAGTCTAATTAAGTCTACGCTAAAACCTGTAAAAGAACATGTTTACAATCATTAAGGCTCGAAAACCTTAAACAACATAAATCTTCAGAAACTGGCCATCTACTGGACCATCAAAATTGTTTCTCCTCCTCTCAGCCGGCCTATCAGCTGGTTCATCATAGATCTGCAAAATTGGGTTGATCTGATCATCTACCTCAAAAAGTTTAGGGCATTTGACCTTATTAGGTAGAGATGGTTTGTATTTCACCCCCTCTCTGTATGCTCTCATCCTTGGATGTTCTACATAGGAGCCTTTGTACACCTGTTGAATGAAAATGGCTACTGTGTACTTGTCTGTGTCATTTGTGACCTGTACAATTAATATAAGTGGTGAACCAATGTATTCTTGTGTGGGGGACACAAAGTCTTCATCAACTTTTGTAGCTTTCTTAGAACAGTCCTCATCCAAGGAGGTGTCCCAAAACTGTGCATCCTCTTCCTCCGTGATCTGGAAAACTGACCTTTCACGCTATGTGGAGGCCAACTGGGTAGGCATCAGAATATCAAGACTGAGATTATTAGTATTAGCCTTGGGCATCGAGCTATGGCTTGCCTCAGTGCCTAATGGGCAATCATGAGGGCTTGTCTTTGGAACAGACGAAGAAGCACAAGATGATGGGGAGCTTTCTTCTCCCTTTTTGATCACTGGACCGGGGATAACAGCAGGCTGGCCAGTTTGCAGATCTGCATAGTCATTAGAACATGGGCTGGCTTTAGGCTTAGATTCTTCGAGGATGGTGGGACCTGCTGCTGATTGCTTCTGCTGATAAGCTTGTTGTTCTGCAGGTACAACAAACTCACAAGCAATGCCTCTGGATAATGACTCTTCATAGGCAGCTCTGGTTAAGAAAGGGGCACTGGCCTTATCTTCCGAACCATGGACCTCCTCCTCTTCTTCAAACTGCTCTTCTTCCATGACTATATTCTGAAAAAGGGTCTTCACCCTTTTGTCTTCGTTTGCATCTTTGTTTCTTTCCAAAATCTGCAACTGCTCCTTTTCTCCTCTATATAGGTTTGGCTTTGGAAGAACAAAGGTACTAGGAGCTCATGCTTCCTCAGAATACTGCTCAGCCATTAATTTGGAAACTTAAGAGGCCAATGACTCTATCACCCTGGCCAATTTATCGATCTTAGGATCAGAGGATGATGAGAGCTCTCCTCCCTGTCTTCTCCTATCAACATCACCTCCGAGCTTCTCTGCAGCGATGATGTTTGATTCTACTTCAAAGGCTGCATCTTGCATATCAGCCAAAGAAGCACATCTTCTTTCTCTTAGTAGCAGGCAGAACTGAGAATCAAAGGCATTAGCATAAGTGAGCATAGCAGAAGTAGGGGTAGGTTTGACTTCAGCTGGTATTCAGCTATACATAATGTTGAATCTAATGTTGAAATCAGACAGCAGCTCACCATTCTCCCTCTGCAAGTTTCCAAATTTAGTATAATAATAGAGCAGATCTTTCTTATCCCCCTAGTGCTTTAGGAACACATCATCTAAGGCCTCAATGTCTGCTATAGACCTAGGGGTTAATTCTCTGAACCATTTCCTAGCTTCCCCATCTAGGCTTTGGAAAAAAACCCTCATCCACACATCATCTTCATTTATATCTAGGTTATCAGCATAGCTATAAAAAGACTCAAGGTGTTCTTCAGCTGATACTCCCTCTGTACCAGTAAACTTAGGCATATATTTCTAATAATCTCTTGTAGGCATGGCATTCAAAGGGACAGGCAAGACCAGGGGTCCATACCTAGCAGCAACAATTCTTTCTATCTTGGTGGGTGCTTGTTGGCCTGCCATGACTGGGAAAGGTGGAAGGGTACTGGTCATTTGGATGATAGAAGGCTGAGAAACGATCAACAAAGCAAGAGGGCACTGATGAACTTTTTGGGGGACTTATTGAACAAGGAGCTTTATGAATCTCTGAAGGTATTTCTTCACTAACAGAGATACATGGGATTTTTTTTTTTTTTTTTTTTTTTTTCAGGCTTACCTGATCCTGATGCTCCTTTCTCCAAATTTTTCTTCTGCTTAGCGATCTTCTCAGGGTCAGGCACTGGAACAACTGGTGATTTCTGAGGATTTATTCGAGCATGTCTCACAAACTGAGCCAGGGCTATGATGTGGAGTCGCCAAAGGATGGTCTTCCTCCAGTGGAGTCGCCAGATAGATGATTACAACCAGAAATGTGCCCAGACTTTGTCTATCATCAAAATCTGGAACTGTGTCGTTTTCCCAGGGAAGTTGAGCTTCAATCTCCTCTCCCCGTCAACGGTGCCATTTAATGTTATCACCCTAAGAAACTCTCTTAGGTTGTATCTCAGAGATGCTCGGGAACATTACAAACTCAACAAATGTTGGAAATGGATGAATGGAAGGAATGATGCTTGTTCAAGCCAGATAACCACTTCTACTATGCTTAACTCCAAACATGGGTGAACACCCCCAGACTACAAGGCTTTAGACCACCAATTACTCATAGTTTGAGGATTAGTTGTACATGGAGAATACTGACCACACCAGCAGATGCACAAGACCATGTGATGGTCGGCTGCAACTAGTAAAGTGGTCTGCAAATCTATTTCCTAATGCACAGACAGGATGACAGTTCTCTGGCACTAAGTAAATAGAAACCTGCATAGCACATTCAATGATACATACTAGACTTCAACACAGAGGTGGGATGACAGCCCCTCTAATGCTAAATATCAAGAGCACATGAATAAATGCATAACAGGCACAGCCTGGAACAGAGTAGAAATTCAAAGTGAGCAATTAACAACAAAAGAAGCTTGTATTAGCTAAAAATGAAGACAAGACGCTGCAAGTATCAAAGTAGATACAGTCTCCAGAAGTTGAACCTTACATCAAAACTACAACCATCAACCTTGATTACATCTATGTTCTGGGTATATATAGAGTTCGATTACAAAGATATTTTTCTATTCTAGGCGTGGAGGGGTCATAACTGACCACCAACCACCTTAACTCTCTGAAAGAGTCTCTGCCACAATCTGCGTGCTTTAATGAACAAAATTGATCTTTTCAAATACTTTGCTATCCTTCTTGAGAAGGTGGAGTGTTTCATGAAAGAAGCTCCATAACTGATAAATGTGTTTATCTGCTCGAGGCTGTCCTTTTTCTTCTCGGCCATTCTACCTCTTGAATGTGGTTGTTGGAGAGGAAATGCACCAGGTACAGGCGAACAGGTTACCTTCGCCCTTCGGGAGCATGAAATGGCTATGGTAGTGGACAGTATGGTCGAACGAAGAAGGAAGGTCGGCTGTTGGATTGCGCAGATCGACGGCGGGAATTGGTCGGCGGAGGATATTGGGAGATATGGAGGCAGGGAAGTGTGAGCCATTAGATCACATGAATGGACGGAGGAGATCATTTTGCAGGAGGAATCGAGAGATATGAGATCAGGATGGACACAGGCCATTGGATCTCAGGCACGCAGATCCAATGGCTATCGAGAGTCAAAGGTACACGAGGGATAACGAGCCGGAAAATAATTAGGGCAGTAAGCAGTATCCCCCGCACCGTTTTTCGGAGGTGGGTGGTAATCGTACGTGGGCTCGCGATCATAATCATCGGGTGACGCGTGGCGGATGGGACGTGGTGAAAACAGCGTTGATCGTGAGTTAACGCATGGGCGGCTTGCGAGAGCGAGAGGAGCGAATGCCATCCAATCGCGGCGGGGATGATCAGACGGCGGGAAACAATTGGGCGAGTTATGTTCGGCGTGGGACCATCAGATTGGGGTGTGACGATCAACGATTATGGTTAAAGATGACGATGGGTTACGGTGAAGGTTTTATGGAGGCGTATAGAAGTGTGAGCGCGGGTTATATGGGTTTTAACCTTACCGCTCAGGGCTTAAGAATGAAGGTTTATTCGGGGAAAGGAGGAAAACAGAGATCGTGAGAGTATGAGAATATAGGCGGAGTGAAGGAAATATGGAGGTAGCAGGGTGAAAGGGAGCAAGCGAGGTGAAGGAGAAAAAGTATGATAATCGGTGCAGACCTCTTCTGAGCAAGAAACCAGGGACTGAGCTCACTTCCACTCTTTGAAAATCAGCAACATGTAGCAGAGCTAACACCACCAACATGCATGTTCAATCTTGGCTGTTGATTGCCCTCGCTTGATCCAACGGTTAGGGATCATATTGCGCAAGCTAAATGCACCGAAATTTAACGCGCGATGAGGGCGGTATTTCCTCCCCACCCTAAGGCATGTGTCTTGTTGTGAATGGAATCGCTCCCGATTGTGAAAAACTACTTTCAGCCTAAAGAGCTTGCGATATACCAGAAACCACCGCAAGGGCAGTAAAGCGATCTCAGTAATACAAACAGGGGTTTTGCATTGGCTGAGAATGTCTGGATTCCAGCGCAAGGGCCAAAGGAAGATGAAGATCCCTCCTTCCAGCCATCCCTCTGAGACTACTGATTTGTTGTTACCTGGGTAAAGGAGATCGTCATAGACCTGCATTCTAAAAAGGACCTCACATAAGTCAAAACAATTCATAATGAATCCAGGTCGATGAGACCTCATCTATGTGGCTATGCTTCGGAAATTCTGACTCTTGATTTTTCCTGATGTTGCTGTCGGTCGTTGATGGCCCTAGATGAGCATCCCTCCTTTAACCTGTCATTTGTTATCTCGTCCCACCAGCAGCACAAGTCGGTATGCTTGTTTCGTACTCCCTCATTTGCAAGCCAGTCCGCCACTTTGTTGGTTTCCCTGCGAACATGCACCAACCTAAGAGTTCTCAGCCTTCGTAGGTGCCCTTGGATTCTTTGGTAGACTTGTAGAAGTCTCTAGTGTTCTTAGATTTTGTTAGGAGTAGCGCCAACATTTATCCTCTTCACTGAGTTAATGACTAATTCCGAGTCAGCCTCAATGATGACATTGTGAATGTTGTGCTTGAGCATTAATTCCAGGCATGATTCCATTGCCATGAGCTCAGCCATATTGTTGGTCGCTGTTCCTAGATAACTATGGAAGATGAATTGTATGTTACCTTCCTCATCTCACAAGACCCCTCCATAACCAGCCTCTCCTGGATTCCCTTTTGAAGCCTCGTCTAAGTTGAATTTTAAAAAGCCATGAGAAGGGGGTTGCCAAGAAAACTTTTCTGTTGAGGTCTTCTTGTTAATCTGCATAGAACCCTGAGGGGGAAGAACCTTGAGCTCTAACTTCTCCAAAATTCTGACCTCTCTTTCACTGATGGGTTTACCAGTAGTTGCACTTCCTAGGATAAGAACAGTCTCTTTCAGTTGTTTGAGGATTATCTTAAGGATGCTGCTCACCATACTCATTTTCTCCTTGAAAATCCTGTTGTTGCGCTCCTTCCAGACATTCTAGATTATGAATCCTGGGGTCAGCATCCAGGCAGAGTTAATGATCTCATTATCCGAAAAAATTTTCCTCCAATTCTTCAACATAGTAGTGATGTCATTAACATTTCTGTCTGTCTGCTCAAAGACTTCACCAACCCAATTCCAAAGTATTGTGGTGAAAGTGCATCTATTCAGAAGATGATTTATAGTTTCTTCATATTGTTTACATAAATGACATCTTGAGGGGCCAACAAAGCCTCTTTTTCTTAGGTTATCCCATGTCAAAATCTTTCCCTTTTGAACCAGCCACTTGAAAAGTTTTACTTTTGTCCAATGAGGATTTTCCTAGTTTTCCTTCCACGTCTTATCAGTGTTTGGAAGGTTGAGCCCTGCATCTATTCTTTTGGCTTCCTTGAGGTTGAAGAGACTTGTCTTGTTCTTTCCCCATCTTAGTTGATCGTTCAAGTTTGAGTTCAAGATTTGTCTCTTGTCTAAAAGACCTTAAAGGGTTATAGCTTGAGTATGCAACATGCCCATTCCACTGTAATCTAGAAGTTTCCAAGTTCTCCATTTCTTATCATTCCTTGCTTGGTCCCAATAGTCACTTACCCACCTTAGTCCTTTGTTGATGGTATCGGTGTGAATGTCTGCTAATTCTTCACTTCGTAGATTGTCCTCCTGCTGCCAATTGTCCTCCCAGAACCAAGCCAGGTTCCCATTTCTGATCTCCCAGAAACTATGGTTTTGGACTAGGGCCCTGTTCTCCCATGCCCTATTCCAAATAGCAGAACCTTTTACTTGTCCTTTCATTCTTATGAGATTTTCCTCCTACCATTCGCTAGCATATTTGTGCTTCCAGAGTTTTGCCCAAGGGGCTTGTATTTCGTTCAGCCATATCCACCAGATTTTGGCGCCAAGAACTCTATTTAGAATTCTTGGGTCATGAAGACCCAAGCCACCATAGGACTTAGGTTTGCATACTCTGTCCCATGCCACAAGGGCCCATTTCTTCTTTTCTTCACCTTTCCCCTAGAGAAAGTCTCTCTGAATGTTTCTTATATTGGTCATTACATCGGCTGGTGCTGGAATGGCAGATAGCATATAGATAGGGATGCTTTAGAGGACAACCTTAGTGAGAATAAATCTCCCTGTTAGATTTAGAGCTATGTTTGCCATTTGCTAATCTTATATTTTAGCTTATTAAGAACATGCTCCCATATGTCCTTGTGAAGCAGTTTGTCAGTGAGAGGAACTCCCAGGTACTTTATAGGCAATGACTCCTTTTGAAAGCCCAAAATTCTAGAAAGATTTCTTTGAATTGAAATATTTGTATTGAAAAAGGAAATCTTTGATTTAGTGAGACTTAGCTTTGTGTCTGCTGCCCTAACAAACTCACTCAGAATCTGTTTGAATGCTTTGGCTTCCTTAACAGTGGGTGTTCCTTGAAGCATAGTGTCATCCACAAATTGCTGATGTGTCACCGTGTCCCCACCTTGAGTGAGTCTCAAACCCTGAATTCTCCCTTCCTCCTTAGCAGCTCTGATAGCTCTTCCTAACCCTTCCATCATTAGAATGAAGAGGAAGGGAGAAAGAGGATCTCCTTGCCGGAGACCTCTAGAAGGCTTGAAGGTTTTGGAAGGAGCGCCATTGAGAAGAATTGAACAGCTGGCAGTGGTAACTAGCGCCATAACCCATTTGATCCAATTGTGATCAAAGCCATAGGATTTTAGAATTGCTCTTATGTACGACCAGCTAAGTTTGTCATAGGCCTTTGCTATGTCCAACTGCATTATCATTCCTATCTGTTTGTTGGTGATAAGTAAATGAACCATTTCATGTGCTTGGATTATATTATCTAGAATTTGTCTTCCTTCCACATATTCCGTTTGTTCCTCTGACACTAGGGTTGGGAGGAGAGGTTTGAGATAGTTGGCAATGACTTTGGATATAATTTTGTATATCACATTGCATAAAGCTATAGGTCGAAATCTGTCTGGAGAGGTGGCCTTCTCCTGTTGGGGGATTAAGGCTATGAAAGATTCATTGAGCGCCTTTAAGACTTTCTTAAATCTTCGAGAGTCTTCAACTACTTCTAGGATGTCCTGTTTCACTATCCTCCAACAAGCTTTGAAAAAGTCCACATTGAAGCCATCCGAGCCTTGTGCTTTCCCATTTTGCATCTCTTTCACGACTTCCTCAATTTCTTCCTCTATTACTGGTCTATTGAGATTGAAATTATCTTCTCTGGTAATCAATTTAGGGATGTACTGAGTGAATTTTTCTATAAATTGGTCTCTATCTTCCGAGGTTTCCTCAGAAATTTTCTAAAAATGCTGGAGTAGAACCTTCTACATCTCTTCATGAGTGTTTCTCTCTATACCATGTTGATTTGTAAGTTTCACAATTATATTGTTGTTTCGGTGAGCTAAGGTGAATCTGTGAAAGAATTTTGTGTTTCTCTCCCCTTCTTTAATCCATTGTACTATGGATTTCTGTCTCTAGAGTATTTCCTCTTGAAGGCATCTGTTGTCCCACTCCTGCTGGAGTGACTCTGCCATCTCTTTCCTTTCATCTGTATAGCCTTCTGTGACAAGAATCTGGTTTATTTCCTTTAGTTTCTTTTCCACCTCTCCTTTAGCTTTGAAGATGTTACCAAATTCCCTTTTATTCCATTCTTTGAGTCTGACTTTAATGTGTTTGAGCCTGCAGTGAAGAAGGAACATCTTTGTGCCTTGAATGTGAAGCTCTTCCTTCCACCATTGTTCAATGTTTGTGAGGAAGTTTGAATGTGTGAGCCACACATTCTCAAACCTGAAGGGTGTGTTCCTTGGTTTGCTAATAAAGGAAGCTTCCAATTGGATAGGCCAGTGATCTGAACCTCCAAAAGGTAGTATGAGTGCAGTAATGCTACCTCCCCTAAGAAGAAGTTCCTTTGAAACCATAAATCTGTCCAATTTTGAGGCCACTTGGGTAGAGCCCCCTCTTTTGTTATTCCAAGTGAAGATTCCATTGCTTGTTTCCATATCAACCAATTTCATATTGGTGATGAAGTTATGGAAGGGAATTGAGTCTCTACCAAGTATTCGTGTTCCTCCTTTCTTCCCCATGAGTGATTTTGTTATGTTAAAATCACCTCCAAGAATCTAGGGTAGAGCTAGGTATCTCTTTTTCATATCCTCCAGTGTTGTGAGGAGTCGAAGTTTGTCCTCCATTGGTTGTGGACCATAGACATTGGTGATCATGTAACATTGTCTGTCCCCCACTGGTTGGAAAATCGGAGAAAGGTGATGTCTGGATGCCTCTGCATCAATCACACCAAATTTCTGTGGATCTCAGAGAGTGAGAATACCACTAGTAGATTTATTTGCTTTAAATTCAAGGTATTCATATCTATTGACCCATTTGCTATGTTTTTCCCGGATCCTCTTCACTGAGCATTTTGTTTCCTGTATGAATACTATGTCAGGTTTTTCCTCTTTAATCCTTTTACCGAGATTCCTCTGTTTTCTTCTGCTCCCTAGTCCTCTAATGTTCCAGGTTGTGATCTTCATTGAGGTGGGGTTATGAAGGAGTAACTAGAAAGGTCTTTCATCCTTCCTGAATCAATCATGAGTTTTCCACACTCTAGTAGTAGTTCTTTCTGTCTTTTTCTTCCCCTCCTCTTGCCTGGATTTTTTGTTAGTTTTCCTGTTATTAGTCCTATTGAGGAAGTCCCTTTGTTTTCCTGGTTGTCATGTCCTCTTTTGACTCCTGCAGCTGATTGATGTGCCTTGTTAAGGAATATCTGTTGGACTTTGTCCACGTCCTCCTGAGGGATGGAGTTTATTCCCAGGTTGCCTCCCTGTTCTAGAAACTTTTCCAGCTCAAGGTTCTCCCTTTCCAGGATCTCCTGTAGATCTTGATCCTCTGTACCACTTTCACTTTGAGTCATTTCCTGGTCTTTTTCTCCTTCCATGGTGCTCAAAGGGTCCGTTGTGTGTTCATTCTGTTCCTGAGTGTACTCCATGCTGGTCTCTTTTTCTTTCCCCCTGGCTGTCTGATTTTCTGTACTCTCTTTATCCCCTCCCTCAGCTTCTTTTTCTCCTAAGATCTCAAAACTGTTGTAACTTTTTGTTTTATCATTCACACTAGGGTTCTTTTGTGTCTTCCTTCCTCCTCCTTTTCCTTTTCCTCCTACTTTGGTGAAACCTGTCTGGTCTTTTCCTTTGTTGGTGTTTAGGTTTTCCTCCCTACTATTAAGAGGACAGTCTCTGGATAGATGTCCATGCTCATGACATTTGTGACATTTGAACGGGATATGTTCATAGTCAACTGCTTGAACCCATTCCTCGTCATAGACTTCTAGAATGACCTCATCTGGAAGGGCTCCTGATAGGTCCATCTCCACACATATACAAGCATAGGATGTATATTTTCCCCTTAGAGTTGCCTCTGAAATTTTTAAGAAATGACCTAATTTATTGCCTATAGCTTTTAAAGACTCTAGCATCTAGTAATCTAAGGGTAAGGAGTATAGTCGAATCCATACCGGTATTGAAGTGAAGGTTTCTCTTTCTGGCACAAAGTTCATCGTCCATGGCCACATATAGAGACCAGAAGCTGCAAAGAAGTATGGCCCTCCTTCAAAAATTCTGTCCCTATCTTCCATGTTCGTAAACACCACAGTGAAAAAACCTTTGGATCTAAGATGTATATTTAACTCTCCCTTTGGTTTCCAGTTGTATTTTATCCAGGTGTACAATGCTTTCTCTGGGGGCCAGATTCCCATAAATTTACATATGATGGCATAGTTAGCCATGTGATCCCTATGCGCTTGCAGAGCTAGATCATTCAGAATAACTCAAGCTTTAGCTGTGGTCTTGGGTTTACAGGGCCCCATCTTAGCCCTGTTCTCTGATCCTTGACCTCTGTCTTTCTCTTTCTCCTCTTGACAGTCTTCTTCGTGGGCCCCTTGATCTGCATTGGTTTTGCTACCTTTCGCCTTCTGCGTTTCTGTGTTTTTTTCCTTGACCTCCAAGGGCTGTAGAGGTTTGCTCTTTTTCCTTTCTCTTCCTCTGTTTGCTACCATATAACTGTAGGAGGGAGTGGAGCTCCCTCCTCCCTGTGTCTCCATGGAAGCTTAGTACCCTTTGCCACTTGTTGCATTAAACCCTAGAACCAAAGCTTGAGCTTCTGCGTAGTCCCAAAAAACTATCGGACATAAAAAAATAGATTAAAAGTAATAGTTACTCTTGAAAAGCCAACTTTACTATGCAAGCTTAGCAATAAATATGATGAGACTAACACTCTATTCACACATATTTAGCTTGGTATAAAATATCATTATTGAATTGGCTATGGTTTTAAATCCCGGTGGAGGTGGGATAATGGTGAACCATAGTGGGGAGATCAAGGGGGACAAATTGGTTTCTTGTCCTTATTAATGCTAGTTGTTGGGACTACTTTGTAACACTTTCTAGGTGTGGTGTTACTATTAGGTTGGTGAATCTAAACTTCTTTATTTCTCTATATGTGGTTTGTGGGCTCAAAATTTTGCACACTCTATGTGTATGGTGTTCTATTTTTTTGTTATAGAGGTAATTTGGGGTAGGGTCTCTTCTCCATTTTGAAGCACTAGGATTCCGTTTGAAAACTTTATTTCTAATCTTCTAAATGTTGTTAAGTGGATTAGGCATCGTGGTCTCTAGGGTTGTTTGCCTGTGGTTATTTTTGACTATTTAGAGAACTCTTAGAGATACTGTTTATATATGTGCCCCTAAATTGGTTCTAGTCTTTTACTCCATAAAATTCTCCTAATTTCACTATTAGTAATAAGGATTATCAAAAACAACAAAAATGAGAAGGATTTTATAGTCTCATGAAGAGATCATACAAGGTAATGAGTCTTCCATTTTCATAGTTACGTAGTAACTAAGATTGCTTCCATTATACTCTAGTCCAATTAAAACAATAAAATGTAAACCTTGAAGCAAAAAGTGTTGCATTAAACACATAAATTTAAACAATGATACAAAAGTCCAACAACTTTTTAAAGCTATGGGAATAAAAATCAATGGCACCTAGTGGTTTGAACCTATAATATTTAAATAAAAAATGCACTATTAAAATATAGAAACTCCATATTTATTTATTTATCTTACAAAAAATATATAATATTATATAACTCTAGTATATTATTTTTATGATTATGATATAACTTTCTAAGTTTATTTTAAAAAAATTATCTCAAATATTTGAGGAAACTTTATCCTTAAATATAGCCCACTCATCTTTATAATATACATTTTAATTGATGTTAAACATATGTCTTTTGATTAATTTAGAAAAACTAAACTAGTGCTTTCCAGTTTCACAACCGACTCTATAATATTTTAATGAAAAATTGAAGGTTAAATATTTTCATTGGGATTTCCGACGAAAGGCATAGACTGGTTCCCATGCTTACATCATAATATCATAATGAATCCCACTTCGGCGAGTCCACGATAGATACTGTACAACGCTTCGTATGGATAAAATTAAATTTTATATTGATAACAATTGGTTTTGTTTTTTTTTGTAATAAAACTTTATCATATAATTCTATCCATATAAAGAATAGTCGGCGCACATTTCTTACCCGAGTAACTAAGCGTACAAATATTATTTTCCAGTTAAGAATATGCCCTTTCATAAAAATAACTTACAGAGCGTAATATAAATAAATAATAGTAAATTTAAAACTACAAAGGAAATTGTACATAGCAATGAGCATACGAGTTTTTTTTTTGGGGACGCAGATCAGGGTTACATATGGAAGGGAAAAATGAATTTTCTAATTATGAGATATTGTTATTAAAGTTATAAAAAGATTAATCGAATCTAGACCGCTTTTGAAAACTGTTTTTTAATGTCCTCAAGTCACTTTCATTTTCTCCTTATCTGAAAGTTTTACTACAATTTTCTTTATATAAACCATCATTGCAATCCTCTGCAATTTTAAAGTCGATGATGACATGGAGGGTACCGACTTGAGAAGGCTCCTGTCAAAGGTTTGATTCTCCGGGATATCCATTGCCAAACGGATAATCCTCTTGCGGATGTGCTTCTACCGAGTTGCTCTCCGGCCACCGCCCTGCCCTGCCTATAAATTTTTTTATTCTAATTACCCAATTTTCATAAAGACGGGCCTCTTATAATATATTTTCTGTTTCCGCTACGAAGAATGGGTGGCCTTATTTACAGTAGCAGCAGGAGCGAACACGAAGACAACGACGAAACAGAGTCGGTATGCCTAGGGGATATGGTGGCCCAATTCATGGAGGAATCAGGTGTAGAGGACCAACTATCTCCTCACACCGAAACAATGGATGACAGCGTCACGGAGGATTGCCAAACTGTTAATGAATCACAGCAACAGCTTGAGATACTCAAGGTATAATATTTATATTTATGCATTAAACTTTAGAAAATTCCTTTTCATCCATCTGGCATTTGGAAATGGCTGCTCTGCTTTCAATATTAAAAACTATGTGTGTATGTCCATATTGATCAGGGCATCATATACGGTAGCTGTTCTGCAGAGTTGGATGTGCTGGCTGAAACATGCAAGTCCCTGAAGATAGCCAAGAAAATGGAACAAAAACCCGAATGTCTCAAACAATTCGTGATTTGCCATCTTCAAAATGTGGGATATAATGCAGCTATTTGCAAATCCTGTCCCAAGGATATTAGTACAACGTTTCCTTCCGGTTAGTGGGTCTCTTCTTTGGCTTCCATTTTCTTTTATCTTTTAAGAATTCATGATCTAAAGATGGCGTTTCTTGGGCAGGCAACTATGAGTATATTGACGTGATATTGAAGACCACAAATTCAGGCAGAAGCATTCGTTTGTTTGTAGACTTGGGTTTCAGAGCGCAGTTTGAGATAGCGAGACCTACCACCGAATACAATGCCCTCCTTGGGTTGCTTCCCAGGATATATGTGGGGAGGGCTCTTAGATTGCAGTCCATTGTTAAGATAATGTGCGAAGGCGTGAAAATGTCGTTGAAGAGGAAGGGGATGCACCTTCCCCCATGGAGGAAATACGGGTACATGTGTTCCTTGTGGTCGGGTTCCTACAAGCGGACAGCAACCTGCAACTCTGTACATGATGGGTATAAGAGCAACTTGATCACAAGCCCGGTGTCCTCCCCTGTCACACAGTGGAGGAGAATGGAAAAGCATGGTTGGAATAGTGTTAATAGTGCAGGGCGTGCTGATGTTGCAGAGGACTACCAAAATTGGGGCTCTCCCGCAGCACTAGTATCATGTAAAGCATCAACAGGAAAGTTTGTTATATCAAGACTGTCGTGTGCTCTGATGGAGGCGGGTCTAACTTCTCTGCCACTCAAAAACAGCGGACTATGCGCGTGAGCTTCAAAATTCTTCCACTCTGAGTCGTGTAGTTTTGCGGTACCTGAGGAGATGTGTTGGGACGAACAGCACTTATCCCCAAAATTTTGAATTTTGCGGACATTAATCCTGGTCATCTTTTCATTGCTATCCTTTCGCCATATATTCAGCCGGAATTCATACGAGGAAAATAACTCGTACCGCATCCTCCATTTCAATGAGAATCTTGATCTCGTGGATGCAACTATATTAATAAAATATAGTGGATGCAACTATATTAATAAAATATAAATTATGAAATGTAAAATAATTACTTTATGGGTATATCAATTTTTTATTAGGTTATATATAAAATATTATAAATTTAGATTGATTTAACTTTTGATTTATTATTGGCAGAGAGGGATTAAATTTCTCAGGTAAATTTTTCTTTAAATTTTACACTCAAAAAATAAGATTTTATCTATCGATTTTATTTATTTATATGGCTATTTTTTTTTTTTTATAAATCTGTAATATTAAAATATTTTGTATATTTATTTAATTTTTAGATTTTTTTGATTAATATAAATAAAATTTCAACTTGATGACAGTATAACTGACTAGTAATAAGAAGACTCTTGCAGTATCAGCGCAATAATAAGAAGCCCCTTGCAGCAACAGCGCAGTAATAAAAAGACTCGCGCAGTAATAAGAAGACTCGTGCAATAGTAATAAGAAGACTCGTGCAATAAACAGAGTAGCAACAGATTACACATCATACTAAACTATAAAATAAACTAATTATTTAAAAATACTATCTTAAAATAAAAAATTCATAAACATAAAAAAATAGGTTAACTATTGAGAGGCTGATGATTCTTTCCACTCGAGTTCTCACGAACGTAAAGTTTTTAAAACTGTCCAGGTATGTGATGAACTTAACCACCACGTAACTAAGCATGGATCAATAGAATTATAAAGCACAATTTAAAAGAAAATTAGTGTATTTCTTAACCAGAAAGAAGAAGATTATTATAGTTCCTTTCTAAAGTTGAGAAGTGAACAATATGATTAGTATAAATATAAATAATAAATAAAATTAAATTAGTTTTTGATTAGGGAAGATTTTATAGGTTGATTATTATTAATTTAGCATTAATTATGATAAATTATAATGTTTAATTTTATAAATAATTAAAGTATTTTATTTTTTATTTTTATTAAAAAATAATTTGTTAACATTTTTAATATGTCTGGTTTTAAGATTTTGACATCTATTCAATATCATTCACTAAGTTTTATGGTGATCATATTTGAGATCTTGTAACATTTTAATATATATATATATATATATATATATATATATATTGTTATTAACCTGACAATTACACATGCATAAAACATACATAAAAAGTACCATGTAAGCAGTAAATAAGAGCCCACCATCCCCAAAAGTCAAGAAGTATGTGTGCTTTAGGGTCAACATTTGCTCAAACTGCCCTACTTCTGCGTCGATATTTGCTCAACAATATCCCATCTGTACAAGTTTGAAAAGAGAGATTTGAGATTGCTGCAACAAAGAAAGAAGTGAGAATACATGCATGCTCTCTTTCATTGTCTTCTCTATCTCCACAACAAAAATTTTCTCCATGCCTCATCTCTCCTTCATACCTCATCTCTCCTTCACTGTCACTCGATTCATGAATACAAATTTCATGATGACTGGAACTTTGATACTTGGAAGCACGACATATTTTGGAAAATCCTTGGCCAAAGCCAATGTCTCACAAGGCTATTCAATGTTTGTCCTAGTCTATCTTGTTATAGCCGCAACTCTGGAAGGAAAATATACTTCAAGAATTAAAAGATAATGACATTCATATTCTACTATAAGTGATTCAGTGTTATTTTTCCTAAGTTCGTGCAATATTATTTGATTATTTTCACATTTGCATTAACATAGTCTTTATTATGATATTTAACAAAAGGCTAATATATTTTTTCCATATGGCCCTTTATCAAGGATCTTTAGATGATCACAACAGCCTTGTGGATGCAATCAAGCAAATAGACATAGTAATATCCGCAGTTGCCATTCCTGAGAATTTGGATCAGTTTAGTATCATAAGGGCCATTAAAGAAGTTTGAAACATCAAGGTATATACAACACTTCATATTCCTTGAATAATTTTGCCCTCTGCAAATATTTACAACTATATTTATTGGTGTGTTTTTTCTAACATCTTTTCAATTATCGAAAGAGTGATTTATACCCTCAAAGTTTGGCAACAATCTTGATGGAGTGGAAGTCGCTCTCCCTCCATTTCAGAGAGTTTGTGACACTAAAAAGAAAATTCGCAGGGCAATTGAAGAGGCGGGCATTCCATACTCTTTCATTTCTGCAAATTCTTTTATGGCTTACTTTGTTGATTATTTCCTTCATCCCCGTCAAAAACCAGAGCCATAGGAAGTAACCAGAGCCATAGGAAGTTGTAATCTATGGGTCAAGTATGTCTATGCAATGTTCATTTAATAAACATATGCATACTACATATTGACTTATGCATATTTAAAGGGAAGAATACAAAAACTAGAATGGGTTCACTAATCTTCCCTTGAAAATAGTTTGTCCCTCTGATTATATCCGCCAATACCATGAAGTAGCAAACAAATTAAAATTAACGTTTTTTTATCCGTTGTAGTTGTTCTCTATTTAGAAGAAAACATCACAACTTTCACTATCAAGGTGGCAAATATTGCATTGAATTCATGGACAATTTATTTGAATAGATTTTTCAGACAAACATAAGAGATAAGATTTTTTAAGGCAAACATAAGAGATAAGACACCTTTATATAGATTGACTTACTCCACAATGTATTTAAATAGAAAGAACACCGATTTTTCAAAAAGAAAACTTGTTAGTAATTTACACTTTAATATATTTTTCAAGGAAAATATAAGAAATAAGATATCACAAATATTTTATTTAAAACTATTTTTAATTGTAAATATATCATAGTTGTGATTAGTAATTTTGAGCACATTAATGTTATAGTGATACTAGCATTGTTTTGAAAAGTAATTAGACCATCTAAATGTAGTATAAATTTATATTTTATAGCTATTGTTTCTTTCTTGAGAATACATATTTCATATATTTTTTTGGTATTTATTTAAGTATAGATTGTTAATAGTTTCATGTTAATCTAGATGCAAATTTGTGTGTTTATCAAGTGGCAAATATTGCATTAAATTCATGGACAACTTATTTGAATAGATTTTTAAGGCAAACATAAGAGATAATATACCTTTATATACACTCTTACAACACAATTTATTTAAATAACACAATTTATTTAAATAGAGAGAAGACTTGGAATTCTCCAAAAAAAATAAAATAAACTATGGTAAGAATGAACAACTTATTTCTATAGATTTTTAAAGAAAAATATAAGAGATAAAATATCACATATATTTATTTTTAAATATTTTATTTAAAACTATTAAAAATAAGTAATTGTAAATATATCATAGTTGTGGTTAGTAATCTTAATCACCTTAATGTTAAGGTCAGGCGAGAATTCTTTTGAAAAGTAATTAGCCCATCTAAATGTCCTATAAATATACATTTTTTTAATATATTACTTCTTTTTTCTCAATAGATATTTCATATATCTTTTTGGTATTTATTTAAGTATGGATTGTTAATAGTTCAGTGTTAATATAATGCAAATTTTTTGTGTTTGTTATTCTTTTGATAGTCACATGATTTTTTTTTTCGCTAGTTTATGTACAAAAATATTGAAGACATATTTGAAAATTTTTGTTTCACTTTTGTTTATATATATGTTGAAAATGGCAACAAGAAATGCTAAAAATAGAAGTGCTAAAAATAACACTGCTATAAATAACAGTTCAGATACTAGTGTAGGAAATAGCAACAAGGAATGAAAAATGGAAGTGCTAAAAATAATATTGCTATAAATAGCATTTCGGGATGGATTCCTAATTTTAGTTAGTCCCTAAACTAAAATTGAGAAGTAAAATTCGAATTTGATCTTAGCAGCTGTTTGAAAAAAATAATTAATTAATTCATCTTGAGTGAATTAGTTGTAGAAAATCAAACATGAAGTCTATGTGAAAACATGCAACAGTTTCTCCATTGATTGAGGAAGTTATCCCTTGATTAAAGGAGATCAGGATGAGTTGTACTTTGAGTTGTAATTAGTTAGCTTAGTTAACTGAGTTAAGTCTAGTTAGATTAGTTCAAATAGTTTGTTGAACTAATTGTGAGTTCAGTTAGTTAATGCATGCATGCATGTAACTACTACACTTCAGATAACTGAATATTCTCTCATAAATAACTCATGCATGTCAGTTCGGTCAGAGACCCAGTTGAGATCAGAGGAAGGGACAGTGTACTATCAGTTGGAGGACTTTTCCTATATAGGAAACTCATTCATGCAGAAGGAATTATCTCCTTCAGGTTTGTGCAATTATTTCAGAGGTCAGAGCAGTGTGTGAGGGATTATTACACACAGGTGGCAGCTTGAGGACCTGGGGGAAACTGCGCAAGGAAATATGAGGCTTGGAGGGTAGAGGAGAAGGTTGTGAGAGCCTTTGACTGTCTATGAGCAGCATTGAGGGATTGCATTGAGAGTTGGATAGCTTGTGAGCTAAAGCTTTGTGTAATTCGAACATATTTCCACTTGTATGATATTACCGAGATCGGGGTTTTTAGCTGAGGCTTTCCCCAGAGTATTCTTCTGTGTTCATGCGTGATTGATTTCTCTTCATCTGTTATATGTGTTCTATTTGATCTTGCTCATAATC
The DNA here is from genome assembly GCA_031772625.1 of Pinus tabuliformis. NCBI lineage: Eukaryota > Viridiplantae > Streptophyta > Pinopsida > Pinales > Pinaceae > Pinus > Pinus tabuliformis. The sequence continues at coordinate 765,915,206 of CM062804.1, read as the reverse complement.
GATTAAGCTTTCGCAAGTTTGTTTGTAGAAGTAAATCTGGTATTTTGCTTTAGTATATTTCATTATCAAGTGATCTACAGTGGTAAATTCTACATGGTATCAGAGCAAAGGTGATCAAAGCAGTGAACAATATACGAAGAAGAAAATTTGAAGTAAAAAATAAAATTGGGCCGCGAGTTTTCAGAGGAGATCTGAAAAATTTTGTGCAAAATTTTCAGAAACAAATAGCAGATCTAGATTCCTTGTGGAAAAAGAGCCAAATTCAAAAAAAAATTGGCTGAATCGGAGTTCGAATGAGGGAGATATCGCTGATTTAAAATCAATTTTTTTTCAAGAAAATTTCATGATGGTGGGAAATATGAAACATATTGGTGTGCTAGCCAAGAACTTGTATGCTCTTGAGGTTAAAGATGCATGCAAAGCCTTGAGGAGCAAGGCAAAGGTTAGAGTTTTGGTGGTTGAGAGGGAGAGTACATTACCTGTCAACATGCAGCACTAGAAGAAGTCTGAGACAATTGTGGAGGAGCCACAATTGGTGAATCAGCTTCAGGAGGTTGTGGAGCATCCACAACTAGAGAAGCCGAGAGGAGACTGAGTGGAGACATCCACTTATGCAGAGACCTCCAGTAGGGGGAAATTTGGAGCCAAGTGGGCAGAGGGATCACATGCATCCATACCTCTAGGTTGGAGGTGGGGTGATGTGGAGTGATAGTCCCAAGAAGGTTGGAATAGGGGCAGGATCATTGAGGTACCCAACCTCTTTGATTAGACCTTGCTACGGGAGCCTCGACAAGGAGTAGCAGGACTAGCTAAGTGGGTAGAGACAGATGCAGATGGAGCGACAGAGAGAGATACAGTGTAGGAATCCCAAGATAGTGCAGAGCTAACAGGCTGCAACAATGCGAGAGGCACAGAAATGTTGCACCAGTGCAGGATGGCACAGAGAGGTGTGCAACGGTGCGAGATGCATGGAGTGTTACAGCAGCTCAGAGGTTAGAGAGGGAGCACTTGTCAGTGGCAGATGGAGCTTCAACATCAGAGGTTCTAGCCCAACGGAGAGGTCAGTTGGGAGATTTTTTGTTTCTAGAGTTGCTAGAGCAACAACACTTGGGAGAAGTGTTGCATGTAGAACATTCCAAAGGTTCAGGATCGGGTTCAAGTTGAATGCCTTTCTTGTTGAGAGGGAGTGTTGAAAATGGAAACAAGAAATGCTAAAAATAGAAGTGCTAAAAATAGCACTGCTATAAATAACAGTTCGGGTACTAGTGTTAGGCATAGAAACAAGGAATGAAAAATGGAAGTGATAAAAATATCATTGCTATAAATAGCATTTCGGGATGGATTCCTAATTTTAGTTAGTCCCTGAACTAAAATTGAGAAGTAAAATTCGAATTTGATCTTAGCAGTGGATTGAAAAATAATTAATTAATTCATCTTGAGTTAATTAGTTGTAGAAAATCAAACATGAAGTCTATGTGAAGACATGCAACAGTTTCTCCATTGATTGAGGAAGTTATCCCTTGATTAAAGGAGATTAGGATGAGTTGTATTTGAGTTGTAATTAGTTAGCTCAGTTAACTGAGTTAAGTCCAGTTAGATTAGTTCAAATAGTTTGTTGAACTAATTGTGAGTTCAGTTAGTTAATGCATGCATGCATGTAACTGCTGCACTTTAGATGACTGAATATTCTCTCATAAATAACTCATGCATGTCAGTTTAGTTAGAGACCCAGTTGAGATCAGAGGAAGGGACAATACTATCAGTTGGAGGATTTTTCCTATATAGGAAACTCATCCATCCAGAAGGAATTATCTCCTTCAGGTTTGTGCAGTTATTTCAGAGGTCAGAGTAGTGTGTGAGGGATTATTACACACAAGTGGCAGCTTGAGGACCCAGGAGAAATTGTGCAAGGAAATAGGAGGCTTGGAGGGCAGAGGAGAAGGTTGTGAGAGCCTTTGACTGTCTATGAGCAGCATTGGGGGATTGTATTGAGAGCTAGATAGCTTGTGAGCTAAAGCTTTGTGTAATCCGAACATATTTCCACTTGTATGATATCACAGAGATTGGGGCTTTTGGCTGAGGCTTTCCCCATAGTATTCTTCCGTGTTCATGTGTGGTTGATTTCTCTTCATCTGTTATATGTGTTCTATTTGATCTTGCTCATAATCGATTAAGCTTCCGCAAGTTTGTCTGTAGAAGTAGATATGGTATTTTGCTTTAGTGTATTGCATTATTAAGTGATCTATAAGTTAATGGGAAGGGACTCTACTGCATCCAACAACACTTGTTATTTTGGTAAACATTTAAAAGTGGACAAATTCGACCAATTCAAATAAAGTGTTTTTATGTTATTTAAAAAATTCATATAAGAAAGGTGACATTTTAATTGGACATATCATTTTAAGCATTGTCATCCTTCTCTTTACATTTATGCTTTTTATGGTCTTGACATTATCTTGGATTTCTACCACTTAGGGAGTCTTTAGATATGATGAAATATGATGTAATTTATGAATTTAAAAATGTTGATTTATGTTTCAATAATCATGATGTTAAAAGTTGTACAATGATTTAGAATGAAGGCGCACTTATTTAAAATAGATGGCATATGTTAGAGTTGGCGTTGTATTGTCATATTTCTCATTGTATAGAAAATGAAAAGAAGGTATTATGGATTTTACTATCCACCTTTACTAATATTTTGGAGCTTTTTGCATTTTTTTCCCATTGACAACAACAAAGGGAGTACAATTAGTGGTGATCAGGGAAGTGGTGATAGGAGAATTAAATAAGAAACTAGTAATGAGGGGTGAAGGAAAAAGGCTTAGGAGATTCTAACGAGGAGATAGAGGGGTTAGAGGTGTTATAGCATTCTTTGCCATCTTAGTTGTCAACTTGAGAGATCCACTTACCTACTAGGTGGAGAAACTAGTTTCTAACTTAGGAGACTAAAACTAGCAACTTCATTACTTCTTACACACTAGTAAGGAGTGATGCATCGCCTCTTGTCCCTCTGCAAGGGGTGATGATCACTTTATGCCTCTTAGTGATCTAGGTGGATATTGGTGGCCACCCTCCTATTCGACTTGAATCCCCAACATTGTTTCCTTTTAGTTTCCTTAATTCTAGCACAACTTTCTATTTTTGGCAGTTTTTTGGGTCCTAAACTTTCAGAGCCATTTTGAGGTCCTAAAAGACATTTTCTGGGAAAACGGAGAGACTTGAAAAGTGCCACAAAAGGAATCATGGATCTTTTTAGGGCCTCATCATGGAAATATTCGAAACAAGGTATTATGATAGCCAAATGGAGATATTATGCCAAAGTTACGACCCTGAGAAGTTGGTGGTCCAACTTACCCCAACGAGGCCCAAAACTATTGGCACTTCATATCATAGGGTTAGGGTTTCACACTTCTTCTTTATGATAAAAATACCTCCTAGCCTCATTATAACATAGTGCAGAAGGCATGTAGCTGTCACATCTCTTCTCAGAGATAAACTACCATCACCTGAGCTAGTTTGTTCCATTCTGCATGTAAACAATTTTTAGTACTTGTTATTAATTAATTGAAGTTTCATTCTTTTGTTGTATCTTTGTGTTCTGTTTAAATCTGTATTTCACTTAGTTCCTTCATAAATCCGGATCTCTTAGCATAGAGTGATGACCTGTCTAAGCTTTTAAACTTTCTCATTCACGAGGAGATTAATTCGATAAGGTATGAATTTCCTTGTTTAATGGCCCAAGAATTTGTAGAAGACTCTAAATTTTCTAGGACTCAGGGGTATATATTCATCCTCTCTTTTCCTCAATAGCTTATATATTGTAGCCATTCCTAAGGGAGAATAAAAAGGAGAAAAATATATGTAACTAAATTCTGTCAAAATTCTCAAAGAACAGTCTTGTTATGTGGTCATAAGGTTTCAATTTCTTGTGACATAAGCTGAGGACTCTAATATACATGGGTGGAAAATCTGATAGAACGGATAAAATTGGAAAAACTGTCAGATGTTAAATGTAATTTTTTTTTTTTTTTAAATCTTGATGGTCGTCAAATATCCGACGGGAGTTCCTTTACTGTCAAGTATCTGATGTTTGATCAAATATTAGATGAATGCTAGGGAATCATTGTATACTTACCAATTCCACCATTAATAGATTTTTCCAATGGACAACATCTAATATGAGACCACTTTACGTTGAGTTTAACTAATTATAATATATATATATATATATATATATATATATATATATATATAGAGAGAGAGAGAGAGAGAGAGAGAGAGAGAGAGAGAGAGACCCAAATATCATATAACTTCGACATAGTTGTTATATTACTTGCAATTGTTTTGAAAGGTTGTAGGGCTATTTTGAGGCTAATTTTTGAAGAAAATAATCACTTAAATTCCGGTGAGGAAAGATGTCACATAACATTCCTCAAGGAGGGCAAGGATACATTGGATCGAGATTGGGGGCTTCGAAGGATCGAAAATGTTATTTCCCTTATAAAAGATGCAAGTGCTTGAAGATAAGGAGACTTCTAATAACAACAACTAGAAGGAATGGACACGCTGCAGGTGGCATGGATATCATCTATTAGTAAGTTATTCATTATATGTCTTTGTATTGTAGATTGTTTTTGTAAATGTTTATGTGTATATTATATTTAAAGTTGTATGTCTTTATATTGTAAATTGTATTATCTTTCTTTCGTAAATGTTTATATTATTTTGGGAGATATTTGACCTATGTTGTCATCTTGATGTGGAGAAATATTGTTTGATTATTATGGTTAGGGTTGATTATGGGGTTAGGTCGAGTTAGGGGTTAATTAGTTTATGAGCCTAGGGATAAGGGGTTATTGTTTAAGGGTTTAGGGCTTAAGGGCTTAGGGGTTAGGGGTTTAAGGGCTTAGGGAAATAAGGTTAAGGTGTTAGGGGGTTAATTAGGACCTAGAGGATTTAGAGGTTAATGGGTTTTTAAGGAGAATTATTAATAAGTTTTTAAAGGACATTATGCACATTTAAAACATGGACATGGTGAATACAATTTTATAGGAAAGAAGAAAATAATTATGTAATATATTGTAATAAAATTTTATAAGAAAAAATATAAAAATATAAATATCATTAAAAAATTAATTAAATAAAAAATTGATTAAAATAAAATTATTATAAAGAAAGATGATTGGATGAAGATAAAAGGAGTCCATTTTATTAATTTAGGTAAGATGATAATTTAAAAAAAATATTTTTTATGAAGAAGATTATATAAAAAAAGTACTTTATTTATTAAAAAGTTTAAATTTATAAACCACAATTTATTAAAAAATTATGTTCCTAACCACAATATATTTTTCTCATAAAAGAGATTATTTCTTATTTTTTAAGGAAAAAAGAATGGGACACAAGCCTTGCACTTGGTGCTTCAAAGTGTTTTAGGTGACAATGAACTTTTTAAGCCAAAGTGATATAGAATGAAAAATTCTCTATATAAAGTATCTGTTTGTGATAAGTAAAAGGTCTTATTTGTTGTAAATTGTGAGAAAACTCGAAGTAATATCAAAGCTATAATAGTTCTAGGAAAAACGTAGATTAATGAAATGTTTGATAACTCATAAATGTTTTTTTTCAAGATTTATCTTACTTATTATCACTCATGCCAAGTAGAACGTTCCATTTTGAATGTTCTTTAAAGTACGCACAATGTTTTTATTCTATAGCATTCACTAACCATTAAGTACAAAGGAGTGAGTTTTTGACATTTTGGTCAAATCAACTAAGTAGTCAAAAAGAAATAATACCCCATTTTTTGTAGAAGGAGAGATTGATGTCGTGCCTTATTAAAAAAGGGTTTCATATGAAAATTGTTTTTAGTGGGTTCCCTAGCAGTTTCCTAGAGAGAAAAGGGGATCCTATCTAATTTTCTTACATAGGTTATTGATTTCAAAGTTTATAAGTGAAAGCATTTGATGAAAATATAAAATAAAATGCAACTAATAAGTTAGATCAACTAACACATTGTTTCCTTGATTTTGATAAGCTAACCTAGACAATATGAGACCTTTTCTATTTAGGAGCAATGATGCAAAAAATAGGAAATTAGGAATAAAAAGGCATAGAAAGAATAATTAGAGACAAATTAAAGACCAAACAAAAAAGAATAAGAAAGACTTATCTTCCTATTGTACATTCCTAGACCCATATAGCCACCAACTAATTTTAGTAGTAACTTTCATTGTGAGAATACCTTTCCTATAAGATTAAAAGTCCACATCCTCTTTAGAAATAATTTTTTTAATTAAAAATGATTAAAAAGGATAATATACGATCCACCATCCACTTGTCATATTCGAACATATGAGAGGACCTAGGGATAAAATACATTCTTATCCTTTCCCCTTTCATGCTCTTATCTTATGGAAGCCATTATGAACAATATTGTACTGTTTACCTTGAGTTTTTCCTACTTGAACTTAATTGGTATTGCTTGGATTCATTGGTATTATTATCTGAGTCTCGTACTTTGAGTACATTTGTAAATGTGATGGAATGAAAAGGGTTTAATGATTTTCAAGTGAATTAGGTAAGACTTGTAATCTTAAACGTCTTTCTAAATTGCACAAGCTTCATGATCACATTGATCTTTTGTATTTGTTTCTTGCTCTCACCCAAGCTCATAGTTGCTCACCCATCCTCTTAAAACTTTTGGTCTCTAAGTGAAATCAAGAAATAATATGACATTATAATGATGAATGCAAAATAAGATCAAAATGTTTTTGATTATGGTTGTGACTCTTTATCTCAAACAATGTCTCTCTTCCTACATGTCAAGAAAAGTAAAAATTTTCCTAGATTTTTTCAACGTATTCTTAGATATATGATAAATTACCCAAGTATCATCATTTATTTGTTTTCTTTGTGTCTCACTCTATTGTTAATATTACTTTATTGATTGTAATTGTATAATATGCCCCCCTAGGTCATTGCCCGATGAGGAAGAGGTGGTTGTAGTACAAGCACTTGTTCAAGAACATGGAGCGAATATTGAGGATCAAGCTAATGATCCTATCTAAGAAGATAATGACATTGATAGCACATTTGAAGAAGATGGGACAAATATATTGATCTAGGAGACATTTAATAATTTTGTAATGGACGATGATGGAAACCAGTATGATGGTCGTGTTTCTGATGAACCTATACTTGAGAGGGAAATTCAACCTCTTTATGAAGGATCATAAACATCTATTATCTTTGTTGTATTGTTTCTTGTCAAGTTAAAGGTGGTGAATGGTTTGTAAAACACATGTGTGACATAACTCCCAAGGTATGTAATATATTTTGTGACATTTAATACTATATACATTATAAAGCAATTATTTTTTTCTTTGTTTTTAATGTTAGTACATTGATAATCATCTAATTAATTTGTAACATTTGGATGAAATATGTAAGATTAATATTGTTTAGTACATTAACTAGTAATACTATATATATATATATATATATATATATATATATATATATATATATATATATATATATATATATATATATAGATATATAGATATATATATATATATATATATATTTAATGTTGTAGATTATTAGGTGATTTTTTGTCACTACCGTCAAATGTTTACCTCATACGTATCAAGATTTACATGCCAATATGAAAGATATTGGAATGGAGTATCAAGCTATTCATGCATGTCCTAATGATGATATTCTCTATTATAAAGAACATGCGTTAAAAGAAAAATTCCCAAAATGTGATGAGAGTAGATATCAAACTGATAAAGTGACAAAAAATGTGTCTCTCAAGGTGAATCTTTGTTATATTCCCATAATTCCATGTCTACCACTGTAATTGTTCAGGTGCAAAAACATAACACAATTTATTGATTACAATGCTAATGCCTACAAATGAATCTGCATTTAGGAATCTAGAGGAAAGTTGGCCATAGTTTAAATAAGAACCTCGTAATCTTAGGGTTTCATTAGCAGCCGACGGTGTCAATCCATTTGGAGAGCTCAAATCTACATACTCGGTGTGGCTCGTTTTTGTTATCAACAATAACATTCCTCCGTGGATGACAACAAAGAGGGAGCACATAATTCTAACAATGATTGTTATAGGTATTAATTTGTTTAAATTAATTTTTTCTAACACAATAACATCTCATTTGTCTTTTGTTTCATAATCATGTCTTATATTTTTTTTTACTCATATATGTTCAATTATGTCTTATATTTTTTTTAAGTTACTCATATATGTAGTAATTATGTATTGTATGTTCAATCAATTAGGTAAGTAATAGGTCAAAGATATGAATGTATATATTGAGCCTCATATCAATGAGTTAGTGGACTTATGGAACAATGTCACTATGTATGATATATCTAGACCACTAGATGCATAAAGGGAATTTGAATTCCATGAAATGATTGTATGGATAATTCACGATGCCCCGGGGCTAACACATTTATGTGGGATATTGTTATAACGTTACCTTGCACTTTAATAATGTTTAATTTTATGAAGTTCATTTCATGTATGTTTTTTAAATTGCCCCTTCATTGTACATACTTAAAATAATTGATATAAAAATTATTCCATCTCTTGTAGGTCTTCAAACAAAGGGTAAATTTTCTTGTCTAGTTTGTGGTCCTAAGATTAAATCTCATCATTCAAGAAGCTTAGGAAAGGAGGTGTTTGATGAGTGTAGGCAATTCCTTTCTAAGAACCATATGTACTGAAGTACCGAAAACAATCTTTTCAATGGGAAAGAAGAGACTGGATTAAGACCATGGAGAATGACACCTCGTTCATGGAAGTTGCAATATAATAGAGTGTCTCAAGGTATGGATTGAATTGTATATGTATTAATATACATGATATGTTTGGATTATTTTATATTTTTATGACATTTTCTTCACTGTACTAATTGACAACCTATATTGTTGTTATAATATATTTAACTATGATTCACCTTGTAGGTCGTCAAGGCATTAATAACAGGGCACTTCCACAAGGAATGAAAAGTTGTCCTGATAAATTCAATAGACTCCCCTACTATGAGCACTAAGAAATTGTTCATTTGTTTGATACAATGCACATCGGGAAGAATGTAACAGAGACCTTATGGTGAATCTTAGATGGAAGGAGAGATAAAGATAAAATTTTCAAGATTCGTAATGACATTAAGGAGGCCAATCATAAAATGCAAAGTGTGATTCATTCAAATAGCAGTGGAGACGGCTAAAATATAGGAACCCTTCCATTGTTATTGACAAAGTAGCAAATAAAGGATGTTAAAGAGGTTATTGAAAAAATTAAATTTCCAACTGGATTTTCTTCAAACATAAAAAATATCCTAACAAAGAAAGGTGAATTAGACGGGGAAGAAACTTATGATTGGCATACATTCATTAAGGTAAGTATTTTCGTATATATATTTGTATATTGCTTAAACATATTTTTAGTGTTTTTTTTCTACTAATTTAGGAATAAATAATGATCAATCATTATTTTATCTACAATATGTTCTACCTCTATCTCTCCGAGAAAAAAATGACAAGAATGTTAAACAAGTTATATATGACCTTGGAAAATACATGAGGTAAGTGGAGATTTATGTGCAAAGTGTAATTTGTTCAATAATTTGTTGTACAACTTATATTTGACTGCTTGTGTTTTACTTGATATCATGCATTATATACGTTTTTGTTGAAATCTGTGATTTTCTTGCTTCATTTGTAGATGGTTATAATTTAAAGAAATTGATAAAGAATATTTAAAGTATTCGAGGAAACGAATTCCTCATCTAATGTGTGAAATGAAAAAGTACCTACCTCTGACATTTTTCAATGCACAAGAACACTACCTCATACACTAAGTTGAGGAGATTGAAAAGTGTGGAAATGCACACACAAGATCAATGTGGATGGTTAAGAGGAACTTGAAATCACCGAAGGCTTTGTTTAGACAAAGAGCACGTCCTGAGGGTGTTATGGTAGAGGGATATATGGTATATCAAACCATGGTTTATATTCCTCAATAGGAAAAATTATTAATGTATCGGATCACATTTAGGATTTCAACTCGATGAACAAATTTGAAGGGGAGCAACTACTGGGGGAAGGTAGAATGAGGAAAGTAATATGTAAGTAGATCGTGGAGAATTATTGTACATTTGACTCTCTATCTTTTAGGTACATCATACTTATTTAATTTTTAGTCTTCCTGCATAATCCGTTATTATGAAGGTATAACATGGTAAATAATTATATATATATGTGTGTGTGTGTGAACTATTTTATTTTAATACAACTGGTCGAGAGTGGGATGCAATACATTTATACATTGCGAACAATCTTGATTGGATGAAGGTGTAGCACCCTCCTCCCACATCTACCCAAGTAACCGACCAACCAGGGTAAACATGTGATGAGAGGCTACTATGATTAGATTCAACCTCCTATGTGACCTTAAGGAAGTGGAATCGACAAAAACACAACATACAAACCTTCCACATTAGCTACAAGACTCCTAGGAACCATCCCAACCACTCAGGTAGCTAGCCCCTGGGTCCCACTGAGGTTTTAGATCACTTGACCCCTAGACGCTCCCATGATATGGACCTAACAACATCCAGGAGGCTTTGGATGCTCTCATGCCAAGGCATGCCAATGTCCAGGGATTATTTTTCCCAGTGTTGTGCTAGCGTCCCTAGGATTTGAGCCACTTTTTTGGGCCTAGAGCCCATGTCAATGCCTAGATTTGAATGACGCCTTCATAACAAAAAGATAACAAGGAAAAAATGTGTTGGAAATAATACTAAGAGGGGGGGTGAATCAGTATTAGCAATTTAACAATTTTTCATTTCCATAAACAAATTGATATACGCTACTTCTGTTAATTAAACCTGCGTATATACGCAACTGTGTTTAGAGAAAATCGCGTATATCTTGCAGACTTCTAATTTAGTTAGCTGATCTTAATCTGTGTATCAGAACCATAAAACAGTAATCAAGTGCAGTAAACAGTACAAGCAATCACACACATGAACATAAGATATAAGGTGGAAACCCAATGTGGGTGAAAACCACTTGCTACAATTCGTCTCTATCTTCTTTTAATAAGAAACTTCTTTTTACAATATTTCTGTACTGGTGCAGTCTTATACCAGTACGCAGGCTTCTACCTGTAGAAGGCTATAACCTTCTCTCGTTCTCCAGCTTCTCTTGGATGGGAGCTACAACCCCCTTATCTCTTGTACTAGCTGATGTACTAGTATGTAGGTGTTGTTCTACAGAAGGCTACAACCTTCTCTTTTATTCCAGGGACCACGTTTCATAAATTTTCAAATTGGATCCATCAATAACATCAATCAAACATCAAACATATCTGCATCAACCAATCTCCTTTACACCAACCAAAACTGAATCAAACAGTCACTTCTCTAAATGCTGTAACCAGAATACAGTAACAGTAACCAGAAACCAATCCTGAACCCAGAACACTGCAACAATAAACAGAAGTAGCTAAAGCATATTTTATGAAACATACACTACTTCAATATGTAGAACCTGCGTGCATACACTGCTATATTAAGGAAAACCTGCGTATACGCTATTTTGAATTACCGAACCAGCGTGTATACGCGCCTTTGCTACGCTGAACCTGCGTATAGACTTGTAAAATATAATTTACCCTTTTCAACTATTCAGACATCAGTTATACCTAGATCATCAGATTTATAGATCAAGACATGCAACAAATATAAAAGATCAAAATCACACAAAGATACTTCTCTTCAAGCCTTAAGATCTTGACCCATCAATAGAAATTATCCTTCTTCTAGTGCTCAAGTTCCTCCTTGATTCGGATCCAGCTATTCACCATAACCCAATGACTAGTGTTCTAGATCTTCTTCTTCATAAGATATTTAATGCTTGAGTATTTTTGCCTAATGATCTCCTCCTCCTTTTATAGTCTTAGGCCTTACTCAATACCATGGTCCAAAACCACTTAGAAGCAATACCTTGGACCAAATACCTGGGGTCAACACTTCAGTCAAGATACCTTGAATCAATACCACGGGTCAAAATACCAGGGGCCAAATACAATGGACCAAAAATAAGTTTTCCCACATGTACGCACTTTTCCTTGCGTGAAAGTGCGTGTATACGCATACGCGCCTTTGGATCGGCGATCCCGTGTGTATATGCGGCTTGGTTAAGTGGAACCTGCGTATATTTCTTTTTCCTTCATTCTGAGAGCATGAACTGTGATCTGTCATCTGAGTGAGTTGCCATCAAGGACAACACCTGTGTCATAGTGCCAAACCTGTGTCATAATGCCAACAATCTCCCCCTTTGGACTTGATGGCAACCCCAAGTCACTGTCACTCTCCCCTTTTGTCACCAAGGGAAAAGGGTTATGCTACCCCTGAGTACGTGCTGAATTCTCTGATCTGCTGAAGAGTGCTATCCATGCTCCCCCTGACGGTATGAAAGGTCTACAAAAAGATGTTCTATAAGAATAACATGACTCTATACATCATAAATGACCTTCCTATCACCAAAGATTCATACATCCATCCATCTCCCAACCAAGTGGGGATATACCAAGATTGACTCATCCACCCAACCAAGTGGTGATATGCCAAGATTGACTCATCCACCCAACCAAGTGGTGATATGCCAAGATTGACTCATCCACCCAACCAAGTGGTGATATACCAAAAGCAAGAACATTACATCATTCATCTCATGCATAGTGGGGAAACCAAAATAGGCCATTACATGACCTTGATAATAAAATATATGCATGACATAGAGACAAAATATCTAAAACAAGACTATGATAGTCATCAAAAACTATCATCAGCAACATCTATCAATCATCATCCAGACCATTAACCATGATCTCCCTCTGTACGTGTTCCACTTGAATCAGAAACAACTGTGAAGTTGTACCAAGATCTGCTAAGATAATGCCAACAATTGCATTGTTAGAAGTACATGCTCCCCCTGAACCTGTGCCAGATGGTCCTGTCAGACCCATATTAGCCTCTTTTCATCCCGAGTCTAGCCCACCTTTTTTTTTTTCAAACCAACATATACGTGACTGTATCCACAGAAACCGGCGTATGTACGCAGATACGCTTCATGAAACTCACGTACAACCACTGTTCTCTGAAACAGATAAGTGTCAACAGCAAGATGATGCATCAACTACTCCCAGCTTCTGTCTGAGGTATTCAAATGTCTCTCTGGGCAGTGGTTTGGTGAATATATTAGCAACCTGTTCCTTGGAGGGAACATACTCCAATTTGACCTTTTGTTCAAGCACTTGTTCCCGGAGAAAATGATATTTGATAGGTATGTGCTTGGTCTTTGAATGCATGACTGGATTCTTTGAAATACTGATTGCACTTGTATTATCACATAAAATGGAGATAGGTGGAGTACAAGTGATTTGAATGTCTTGCAATGTTTGCATCATCCAAAGGAGTTGTGTGCAGCAAGATGCAGCAGCCACATATTCTGCTTCAGCTATAGATAATGCAATTGAACTTTGTTTCTTGCTAAACCAAGATACTAATCTGGAACCCATAAAGAATGCACCACCACTAGTGCTTTTTTCTATCATCCACGCTTCCTGCCCAATCTGCATCAGTATATGCATGAAGTGTGAGATTTGTATCTCTAGGATACCATAAGCCATAGTTTTGTGTTCCTTGAAGATATTTGAAAATCCTTTTAACTGCCTGAAGGTGTGCTTCTTTTGGATTTGCTTGGAATCTTCCAACTATTCCCACTGCATGCATGATGTCTGGTCGGGTACCTATCAGATAGAGCAGACTACCAATCATGGATCTATAGGTTGGTTGATGTACTGCTACTGATTCATCATTTGCGTTGAGGCTGCATCCTGTTACCATAGGGGTACATACTGGTTTCAAATCTTCCATGCCATATTTCTTCAGGATCTTCTTGAGGTACTTGGTTTGTGATAGAAAGATACCATCTTTGTTTTGTTGGACTTGTAAACCAAGAAAATATGTGAGCTCACCAAGCAGGGACATTTCAAATTCTTTCTACATCACCAAGGCAAAGTTTTGACTCATGGTTTCTTCATTGCTACCAAAGATGATATCATCAATACACAGAACAAGTATTAGAAATTTATCATTGTCAATTTTTATATATAGATTTCTATCTGTTGATCCTTTTGAAAAACCTTGTTGATGGAGGCATTTGTCCAGACGATAATACCAAGCCCTTGGAGCCTGTTTAAGACCATAGAGAGCCTTTCTGAGTCTGCATACAAGTTTTGGATCATTTCCAAGGATAAATCCATCTGGTTGCTCAACATACACTTCTTCTTCTAAGTCTCCATTTAGAAAGGTAGATTTCACATCCATTTGATATACTTTGAACTTCTAAAAGCTAGAAAGAGCAAGGAACATTCTTATGGCTTCAAGTCTGGCAACTGGTGCAAAAGTTTCTTCAAAGTCTATACCTTTTTTTGAGCATACCCTTTATAAACAAGTCTGGCCTTGTTTCTAATAACATCTCCATTTTCATTCATCTTGTTTTTGAATATCCATTTGGTCCCTATGAAATTCTGATCATTAAGTCTAGGAACCAATTCCCAAGTGTTATTCTTTTCAATCTGCTCAAGTTTCTCATTCATGGCCTTGATCCAACATTCATCTTTGCATGCTTCACTTATATTTCGTGGTTCGATGGAAGAGAGCAATGCTAGATAGCTTGAAGCTTCTGTAATAGTTCTTCTTGTTTGTACACCCGCCTCTTTCTGCCCCAAAATTTGAGTCTCTGGATGGTTCTTTTGGACATACCTGGATGGAGTCTTTTCTTCTATCCTTATCTGTTCTTCTGGTGCCTCATAAGTTTCTTCTTCAGCATTAGTCTGATATGATGTTGAAGGATAGTCCTCATCATCTTCAAAATCTTTGGTTTTTATATGCTTTGGATTGTTGCCTGCTTCATCAACCACCACATCAATACTTTCAACAAATTTTCCAAGTCTTTTATTGTAACACTTATATCCATTACTTCGGGAAGAGTAACCAAGGAGAATGCCTTCATCTGCTCTAGGTTCAAACTTGCCAAGCTTTTCATCAGTCCTTTTGATGTAACATTTTCTTCCAAAAACTTTGAAGTATTTTACAGTAGGAGTCTTACCATACCAAAGTTCATGAGGAGTTTGAGTGTTGTTTACCCAGACATTTGTTTTCTTGAGAATAATAACAACAGCAAATGCAGCTTCGCCCCAAAAGGTTGCAGGAGTTCCAGACTCATCAAGCATAGCATGAGCCATTTGTTGAATTGTTTTGTTCATCCTTTCTACCACTCCATTTTGCTGAGGAGTCCTTGCAGTAGAGAATTCCCTTCTTATTCCATGTTCTTCATAAAAGTCGAAAAAATTCATCCGAGGTAAATTCCCCTCCTCGATCAGACCTGAGGCATTTGATTTTGCAATCTGATTCATTTTCAACCAAGGCTTTGAAAGCTTTGAACTTTTCGAAAGCTTCGTCTTTATGCTTCAGAAGTCCTATCCAACACATCCTGGAGAAGTTGTTAATGAACAATATAAAGTATTCTTCTCCACGAGGTGAATTTTTCCTTGATGGACGACATAAATCAGTATGGACAAGTTCAAGTGGCTTACTAGTTGATCCTTCCTTCTCACGGAAATGTGTTCTGGTTTGCTTACCAAACTGACATGATTTGCATATTGTATTGTCTGGAATTTTGATGTTAGGAAGATTGTGAACAACCTGATATTTGCATGCTTTCCTTATCTGAGGGAAGCTTAGATGCCCCAATCTTCTGTGCCATAGCCAGTGTTCATCATTTTTTCTTAAATAGCATTGTTGTTGTCCTCCCTTGAGTATGTTTAAATTATTTGGAGTTCTTATGCCTTTGATCACTGTTTCTCCTGTATCAAGCTCACGAACAATACATCCATTTTATCGAAATACTACCTCAGTTCCTTGATCACACATTTGACTAACACTCAATAGATTATGCTTTAAGCCATCAACATACATAACATTTCCAGCTTTGACCTTTTCTTTTAAAATAATAGAGCCTTTACCTTTTATGAGTGCATGGGTGTCATTTCCAAATGAGACCTTCCTTTCCTTTTCTAACTCACTATATGACTGAAGTTTTTATTTATCACCTGTCATATGTTTTGAGCATCAACTGTTGATGTACCACTGATTTTCCTATCCTTCCGCATATAAGGCTATACCACATCTGTTGAAAATGCAACAAGTTAATGGAGCTTAGTGAAAAGAAGTCGCCTTCACTAAGTGGGCTCGCAGGCTATTTTTGGCGCAATGTCTATTTTTAGACATATGGATCATGGTCTATGAGTTGCAGGATGCTATTTATGGATGATTGGTCATGTTGGTAAAAATAGATGGACCTCTATTTTTAAGCATATGGGTGGAGTCTATTTTTAGGCTGCCAGTCAAAAAATAGAATAGTTGAATATTATTAGCTCTTAATAATATTTGGATTATAAACATTATCTTATCCTCTTGTAGCACTTCAGTTCGAGCTACAGATGTGGCACATGCAACTGCCAGAAGGAAATACACTTTTCCTATGGGTTAGTTGAGCTATTGCATGATGGACTTCAGTTAGAACTCAAGTGATTGAGTTTGGTGGAGTTGATTGAGGAGTTGATGGAGTTGTGTTCAGCTTGACTTAGTTGAACTAGTTGTATTTAGTCTAACTGCCAAATACACTAGTGATGAGTGATGTGAATTAATTATTAATTAATTCACTAATTATTAACTCATAAATCAACTAAAGAATACATCAGTTAACTCAGTGCATGGACAGTTCGGTGGAGACAAATGTTAGAGGTGGGCGAAAGGGTGAGACTACTATCAGTTGTGACTATAGCTGTGCATGAGATTTGCACAATCATTGATTGAGATTGCCAATGAGGATTGCGCAGTGCAAGCCAAGGGAATTCGAACTTGGATCTAATATATTCTCAACTTGGATTGCGCAGTAGAGGCGGGCAAACAGTGGAGGAGATTTGAACCCGTGACTTGTTCAGATCTGAGCTAGTTTGTGTGTAGCATGTGGAGATAGTACTGAGTACTTGTGAGGAGTATTGTACTATGTATTGTTACATGTTCTCTATCATTATAATATACAGATAGTTGGGGGTTTTTAGCTGTATGCTTTCCCGATTACATACTATGTTGATATGTGTGATTGATGTTTCAATGTGCGCATGCGATTGTTTTTTAATTTCGCAAATTGATGATCAATGGTAGAGGAGGTTATGTATTATGCATGCATTTCGCAAATAGTGTATAATCAGGATAATATCTATGAATAAGTGTTATATTATTCAAATTTCTACATGGTATTAGAGCGAAGTTGATCATCAGATCTATTGTTCAGAAAGTGATTACATTTTTATTTCTTCAGGCAGAGTCTGTAATCGGGCCAGGTAGCCTCTGGATTCATCCTTCCTTTGGAAGGTGAGATATCCGGTAAATGCCCATACAGTCAATCTCTGTACGAGAAATACTTTGTTCTCACAAATTTTAGATCAGAAGCGGTTGAGTTTTGAGCTGGTGGAATTCAAATTTGCAGCAGTGTTTTCTTGGTGTTGAGGTTGAAATGTCTTTCAACGGATTGTGATTGGAGTATGCCCTTGAAGGCAGCTCGAATTATATTGCATGGAAAGACAGGATGGAGGCGGTGTTAGATGACAATGGTTTGAAGGAGTTCATAGACGCTGAGGTCCCAAAGCCTACTGATGCTGCTCAAGTTGAGGCTTGGCAAAAGAAGAAAACAAAGTGTCGAAGGATTCTGTTGAAGGGCACGAAGGATCACATTGTGTCCAACCTGCATGGAAAGGTTTCACCATACTTGATGTGGAAAGTGATCAGGTGCTCATGTCCTAAGTATCCTAAAATGCTCAAAATTTAAAGTGCTTAGAACTGGTTCAAAATTGAATGACTGAAAAGTGCTTGTCTTCCCAATTCTGGTGCTGCAAACGGTTCGAAAAATGGTCGCCGTATGAGGAAGTTATGGCAAAAAGAAGAATTTGTCCATAACATTAGAAATTTTAATTTTTCAAAAAAAAAATTAAAAAAGGAATATTCTGCCTGCACGAAATCCGAGGCAACCACCCAAACATTAAATGTAACTGCAGTTAAGTTGGCGGAATTTTGGCAGGAGCACCAAATTTGGCGGACCCGCCATAATTGGTGGAGCTATCTGGAGTTAACTAAAGTTAGCTGGAGTTTTTCTAGGGGCAAACTGGAGAAACTTTAAATGGCCATAACTTTGGCTAGGAAAGTCGGTTTTGGACGAATTTGTTTTTTATTTTGGGTATTTTCGACCTTCTGAAGCCATTGGTGCAGGTCTTACAACCATCTGAGGTCATTTGCAGAGGTTTTGGAGCCGTGAAAGTTCTAGGAGCCACTAGGGCCCAGTTTTGTGAAGACTGTATAGGGTTGCAGGTATCCATTGGAGGTGATCCAATAGTCAATCCTGAAGGATTCAAGTGTTTTGAATCCATTTTTACCATCTATTTCTCCTGTAGATGCTTCTATTCAGCTATATTTTCAATTTGAGCATTTAATAAAAACAAGGACAAGCCCGGTTGGGAGCTTTGGACCCAACAGACGTAGCCCTGGAGGGGGTGAACTGCTTTATAAACTTCTTTTGCATTTGTGGTTGATTTATTTTGCAGAAAAAAATCATTTTAATGTGTTAAACAGTAAAAACAAATAACTCTGCTATGCTTAAATGGGTCATGAACAGCTGAAAATTTCATGTGTTTTCTTTCTGCAAGACATGGAAATCTTTTAAACATGTTTAATTCTGAATTGAATACCTTGCAAACAAATTTCAAGTAGTTTCAAATTCAGATCAAGTTGGTATCAGAGCTCAGGGTTTTGTGCAAAGATCTTCTAACTGTCTTGCAAAGTATTGATGCTTACCAGGTTGAAACTTAAAAGAGGGGAAGGACAGTTGACTAGAGAACGAGAGAATCCTCAGTCAAGGAAGGCCAGAGAGCCATCACCTCCACCTTCAATTTCACCCTCAAGAGTCTCAGCAGAAGCTTCAAGGATGTCTGAACATGAAGGAGAAATTCCTACAGAGAGAGATCCAAGAGAAGAAGAAAGAGTCTTCAGAAAGGCTTTCTTGGACCTCACTGAAATGGTGAGGATATTGTACCAAGAAAGAAATGAGAAATTGGCTGGAGAAGGGTCCAAACATCCACATGAAGGAGAGGGCTCTTCAGGAGGTAAGAAGGATGACGATCATTCCAAGAAAGGACATGGAGGAAATGGTGATCCACCACCCCCATCTTCACCTTCTTCCTCTTCATCCTCGTCTTCTTCTGTTCATAAGCATAGATCCTCTGGAAAAAGTCCTTTTTTGAAGCTTGATGTAAAATTCGAATTACCTATGTTTAATGGTGAAGTGAATGTAGAAGAGCTTGACAACTGGATTAGGCAATTGGAAGTTTACTTGAGGATCCAGAATATGAATGATGATGCCATAAAGATTCAGTTGGCTTCTTTGAGAATGGATGGAGCAGCATTGGTCTGGTGGGAGGCTAAGACTAAAGAGGAGATCAAGAAATTTGGTAAGGTTACCTTAACATGGCCTGAATTTCTGTTAGCCATTAAAAAACAGTTTTATCCTCTTGGTCACATGCAGAAGGCCATTATGAATTGGCAAAATTTCAGACAACTTAAGGGTCAGAGTGTCCAAGACTACACCCAAGAATTCAGGAGAAGAGCTCTCTTGTTAGGGGTAGATTTGCAGACCCAGGAAACCTTGCTGAAATACATTGGTGGCTTGCATAGCTACCTTAGACACACCATCTTGATGTTTAACCCTACTAGCCTGGACGAGGTTTGTGTCCAAGCTACCCATTTAGAGGCAAGGGGAAAAAACACATTTGAAGAGGGTAGAAACAAGCCCCCCAAGGGGAAAAACAAAGAGAAAACCTCCAAGGGAAAGGGCAAAAAGAATGCATCTGTCAAACAGGAGAGTGATAAAGTGATCTGTAAACACTGTTCTAAACCAGGTCATGAGGAGAAAAACTATTGGAAATTATATCCTGAAAAAAGACCTCAATTTAACAAATCCAAAGGGAAACAAAAAACTGCTGCTACTACATCTACACCACAAGATTTAGGGGAAGATTCAGGTGATGAAACCAAAATTACAGCCATGGGTTTGAAAAAATTGAAGGAAAAAGAAATTGAAACTCAAGCCAGCACTAGTACCTCAAACTGCCATGTACAAGCTCCTAATGAGGAAGAAAGAATTGAACTGTTTCATGTGAGGGTGATTTCAAAACATACTAAAATTGACACACTTTTTGATAGTGGGTCACAAGCAAACCTTATATCAGAGGACTTGGTCAAGCAGCTTAAACTTGAGCCCGTTCCACATCCGAAGCCATATCCACTTGGATGGGTTTGCAAGGATGCAAATTTACAAGTTTCAAGAAAGTGCACATTGCGCTTTGCAATTACTGCACATTTTATTGACACAGTTGAACTTGATGTGGTACCTTTTGATATAGTAGGAATCGTTTTGGGAAGTCCTTACTTGTTTGACAGGAAAGCTATCTTTCATCGCCATGAAAACAAATATCATCTGTTCAAAGATGGCAAGGAGTTCATTGTTAGAGCTCATCGCAAGAAGACAAATATAGCGATGGTGAATGCAGGACAGGTAAAAAGGCTGGTCAATTCAAGTAAGAATTTTGTTCTTCTTATGATTAAGCCCAAGGTTGATGTGAATCATGAGTCATTTGACAATTGTGATCCAAAACTTAAATCAGATCTGTATGATGTAGTTGATGCATATCATGAGATGTTTCAGGAGCCAACAGGTTTGCCTCCTAAGAGGGAGATTCAGCATGAAATCCATTTGCATCCAGATTGTCCTCTTCCAAACATAGGCATGTACTGCATGTCTATTATGGAGAATGCTGAAATAAAGAAGCAAATCAAGGACTTGTTGGACAAGGGTTTCATAAGGCCAAGTACTTCGCCATGTGGGTCACCGATTGTATTGATTCCAAAGAAATATGGCACTTGGCGTATGTGTGTTGATTTCAAGGCCTTGAACAAGATAACGGTAAAGAATCGTTACCCACTCCCAAGGATAGATGATTTGCTAGACCAGCTGAAAGATGCTTGATATTTCACTAAGCTAGACTTGCGCAGTGGATATCATCAAGTAAGAATTGAAGAAAGTGACATTTGGAAGACAACCTTTAAAACCAAACAAGGACTCTTTGAGTGGCTTGTGATGCCGTTTGGTTTGTGCAATGCACCTGCAACTTTCATGCGGGTAATGGATGATGTCTTGCATCCTTTTCTTGATGATTTCGTTATTGTCTACTTAGATGACATCTTAATTTTCAGCAAGTCTAGAGAAGATCATGTCATGCATGTTAGGAAAGTACTTGATGTTTTGAAGAAGAATCAGTTATTTCTTAAAATGTCAAAGTGTGAATTTGGAAAGACTTCTTTGGTTTATATGGGACACATAGTAGGAGGAGGTGCTTTGAGAATTGATCTTGCTAAGATTGAGGCTATTGTGAAGTGGCCTACTCCCAAATCCATAACAGAGGAAAGAAGTTTTTTGGGTGCAGCTCAATATTGGAGGAAGTTTATCTCTAACTTCTCTTCTATAGCAGCTCCTATGCATGCAATGACAAGTGTGAAACATGCTTTCCAATGGGGAGGCAAGCAGCAAAAAGCTTTCAAATCTTTGAAAGAGAAGATTAGTTCAGCTCCAGTCCTTGCATTACCGGATTTGAGACAGCCATTTGAGATACAAACTGATGCTAGTGATTATGCTATGGGTGCAGTTCTTCTACAGCATGGGAAGCCTATTGCTTTTCATTCTGAAACTTTTAATGGTGCTGTTGTAAATTATCCTACATATGATAAGGAGTTGTATGCGTTGGTACAAAGCGTCAAAAAGTGGAAACACTACTTGATGGGCAAAGAAACTGTTATACATACCGACCATCAGCCCTTACAGTACTTGCAATCACAAAGCAAGTTACAACAGTCACGACACTTCAGATGGATGGGCTTCTTGCAACAATTCCATTTGGTAATAAGGTATAAGAAAGGTACTTTGAATAAGGTTGCTGATATGCTTTCAAGTCCTATTATTTGTGCTGTTACTTTACTTAAGAATTATTCCATTGTACATGATAGTTACATAGAACAATATGCATCTGATGATGACTTGAAAGATGTGTATGCTAACTTGAATAAAGGAAATCATGTAGAGGAAAATGACTATCACATGCATAACAATTTGCTGTTTCATTTGGGAAAGTTGTGTATACCACAAGGGGAGATGATAAATGTCATAAGAGAAGCTCATTCTTCTCTTATTGCTGGCCATTTTGGTGTGAGCAAAACAGTTGCACATCTACAGAGGTATTGCTATTGGCCTCGCATGGTAGATTCAGTTTCAAGGTTCATAAGAGGTTGTTCATTATGTGCTACAAGCAAGCCTAGCAATAGTAAGCTTGGTTTGTATACTCCTTTGCTGGTACCTTCTAGACCATGGGAGAGCATCTCTATGGATTTTGTAGGAGGTTTGCCAAAATCTAGAAAGCAGCATGATTATTTATATGTAGTAGTTGATCATTTCAGCAAAATGTGTATACTTATGCCTTGTAAGAAAACTATAACTGCTGAATTATTTTTTCATCATGTATGGATTCACTTTGGTTTGCCTACTTCCATTATTAGTGACAGGGATTCCAGATTTGTGGGGAATTTTTGGTCCAACCTATGGGAGATGATGGACACAAAGTTGAAGAAAAGTACTGCTTTCCATCTGCAAACAGATGGACAAACCGAAGTTGTGAACAGAACCATTGTGCACCTCTTGAGAGGTTATTGCAGCAAGCATCCCAAGCTTTGGGATGAACATTTGCACTACATACAACATGCTTACAATCGTGCCAAGCACTCTTCCACAAACACCTCACCATTTGAAGCTTGTTTTGGTTACTTGCCAAAATCACCTCTTGATTTCATTCTTGAGAAAGATGTTGCCATTGAGGGACATAGTGACATTGACAAAGCTCGTTCATTCATTGAAAGAATTCAGCAAATTCAAGAACAGCTTGAGAAGAGTCAAGGCAAGTACAAGGAAAGACACGACAAGCATAGAGTCGATCACAAGTTTCAAGAAGGAGATGAGGTATGGCTGTACATTAGTAAGGAAAGGATGCAAGGAGAAGGTAAAAAGTTGAAGCCTATTCGTTATGGTCCATTCAAAATCCTCAAGAAGGTTGGAAATAATGCTTTTCAATTAGATTTGCCTTCCTACATGCAAATGTATTATGTTGTCAATGTGGAGAACTTACGTTTGTATGAACCTCCTTTGATTGCTGATCATGAAAATGCTGTTCAGATACCATCTATAGAAGATTTCTTGCCAGAATTCTTAGATGAGCTGAAAGAAGATACAATCCTTGACAGAAGGACATGCACTTCAAGGAGGGGCAGTGTAGATTATGTTCGGGTTGGTTTCAAAGGCAGCAAACCGAACAAGGCAAAGTGGATGGAGGTGGACAGAGTGAGGGAGCTGTACCCTCACCTCTTTAACAGGTAGTTGAAGGCTTTTGGGGTCCAAAAGCTTCCCAATGGGGAGGCGTGATCAGGTGCTCATGTCCTAAGTATCGTAAAATGCTCAAAATTTAAAGTGCTTAGAACTAGTTCAAAGTTGAATGACTGGAAAGTGCTCGTATTCCCGATTCCGGTGCCGCAAACTGTTCAAAAAACAGTCGCTGTATGAGGAAGTTATGGCAAAAAGAAGAATTTGTCCATAACATTAGAAATTTTAATTTTTCAAAAAAAAATTAAAAAAGGAATATTCCGCCTACACGAAATCCGAGGCAACCACCCAAAAATTAAATGTAACTGCAGTTAAGTTGGCGGAATTTTGGCAGGAGCGCCAAATTTGGCGGACCCGCCATAATTGGCGGAGCTATCTGGAGTTAACTAAAGTTAGCTGGAGTTTTTCTAGGGGCAAACTGGAGAAACTTTAAATGGCCATAACTTTGGCTAGGAAAGTCGGTTTTGGACGATTTTTTTTTGATTTTGGGTATTTTTGACCTTCTGAAGCCATTGGTGCAGGTCTTACAGCTATCTGAGGTCATTTGCAAAGGTTTTGGAGCCGTGAAAGTTCTAGGAGCCACAAGGGCCCAGTTTTGTGAAGACTGTATAGGGTTGCAGGTATCCATTGGAGGTGATCCAATAGTCAATCCTGAAGGATTCAAGTGTTCTGAATCCATTTTTACCATCTATTTCTCCTGTAGGTGCTTCTATTCAGCTGTATTTTCAATTTGAGCATTTAATAAAAACAAGGACAAGCCCGGTTGGGAGCTTTGGACCCAGCAGACGTAGCCCTGGAGGGGGTGAACTGCTTTATCAACTTCTTTTGCATTTGTGGTTGATTTATTTTGCAGAAAAAATTCATTTTAATGTGTTAAACAGTAAAAGGAAATAACTCTGCTATGCTTAAATGGGTCATGAACAACTGAAAATTTCATGTGTTTTCTTTCTGCAAGACATGGAAATCTTTTAAACATGTTTAATTTTGAATTGTATACCTTGCAAACAAATTTCAAGTAGTTTCAAATTCACATCAGAAAGTGTTGACAGATTTATTCCAAAGCAAGAGCGACCAGAGGAAGTTGGCGCTCAAGGATAAACTCAAAAACATTAAGTGTGAGAAAGGAGACAGTATGCCCAAGTATCTCACGAAGTTCACCCAATGCCAGGATGAGCTAGGAAGCATGGGGGTGACTATCGATGATGAGGACTTGGTGAGCTTGGCTCTCCTTGGTCTTCCAAAGAGTTGGCATTCCTATCAGGACTCTGTCAATGGTCGGGAGAAATTGCTAGGATGGGAGAGACTTTGGTCTGATCTTGTGCAAGAGGAGATCAAGCGGAATACCAGGGATGGATCTTCATCAAAGGCATCTGATGAAGAAAATTGCACTTTGGCTACCAAAGAAAAGAAGGGGAAGAACAAGAAAGCTTCTCATTCCGGTGCGAAAGGCAAGAAGCAGGACATGTCCAAGGTGAAGTGCTTTCACTGTCACCAGCACAGACATTATGCCACAAATTGTCCGCAGAAGAAGAAAAATAAGCAAGCTGTTGGATCTGCAGTGGGAGAGGCCTTAGCCTCGTAGTTTGAGCTGGATTTTTCGCCGATTGCATGCTTGGTATCCAGTGTGATGGTATTGGTATGGTTTTTGGACAGTGGTGTGTCTTTTCACATGACAGGAGATCGAGATTTGTTTTCTGATCTGGATGAGAAAGATCTTGGAGTGCACATTGAGATGGGCGATGATGGTAGATATAGTGCGACCAGTATCGGTACCATTTCCTTTGAGAGGGAGTCTGGTAAACCCTTCATATTGAAGGAAGTGATGCATGTTCCAGGATTGAAGAAGAATCTTATCTCTGTGGCGATGTTAGAAGACAAGGGATATGATGTTGTCTTCAGCGAGGGAAAGGCTTTCTTGCGTAGTAAGACAACTGGAGAAACTCGGAAGATAGGGGTTCGAGTCAAGAACCTTTATCAATTGCATGTAGATGGATGCACAACAATGGCATGCAAGGTAGAAAGATTGGTGAGCCGGGATGATGGCGAGCTGTGGCACCAGAGATTGGGCCACCTTCACCATGGAGCCTTGAAGATACTGCAACAGATTTCGACTGGGCTTCCTAAAGGCACTCTTGCGCAGTCAGATCAGTGCAAGGGGTGTACTTTGGGAAAATTTGTGAAAGCCACCTTTCACAAGAAGGATAGTTGCACCACGCCGATTCTTGAGAGAATTCACACAGACGTGTGTGGACCTTTCTTAGTAGCTTCGACAACAAAGCACAAGTACTATGTGATCTTTGTTGATGATTTCTCTCGAAAATGCTGGATCTTCTTCATGCAGAAGAAGAGCGAGACATACTCAAAGTTCTGTGAGTTCAAAGCACTGGTCGAGAAGGAATTGGGGAAGAAGGTGAAGGCTCTTAGGAGTGACAATGGTGGTGAATTCATCTCTGGCGAGTTCAAGGACTTCTGCAGCGTAGAAGGGATTCGAAGAGAGCTCATAGCTCTCGATAACCCACAACAGAACGGGGTTGCTGAGCGGAAGAATAGAACGATCGTGGGTGCTGCACGGGCGATGTTGCATGATCAGGGCCTACCCCTTCACTTGTGGGAGGAGGCATGCAATATTGCAGTATATGTGCAGAACCTTTTTCCTCACAAGATACTTGGCATGAGTACACCCGAGGAGGCTTATTCTGGTAAGAGGCTTGATATTTCCCATTTGAGGATTTTTTGTTCTCCTGTTTACATGCTTGTGACGAAGGATGCCAGGAAGAAGCTGGAGCTGACCGTAGAGTTTGGGATATTTATGGGGTACACTGATACGCCCCACAACTATCGTGTGTATTTGCCAGACAGTCACAAGACTGTTGTGCGATGGGATATCAAATTTGAGGAGGAGAAAGCCATGAATTGTTCGCTTGAGAGGGTGCCACACTTGCATGCAGATGAGGAGCTATTAGTTCCTAAGGATGAGCTTCAGGATGTGAATTAGCCACAAGATGAAGTTCATGGAGTGGAAGAGACCACTCATGCAGCGCCAACCATCAAAGGGCGAAAGCGCACTACAGAAGCTGAGCGACTGGCTCAAGATGCAGAGAAGGTTGTAGGACCACCTACAACACAACGCAGACAGAGACAGTCACCTGATCGGTACACTGGATACATGGCTCTTGTGAGCAAATGTGTCGTGACTGAGCCATCCTCTTTCGAGGAAGCTGTGGAGGATCCCGCATGGGTAGATGCCATGGTGGAAGAGTATGATTCGATTGTCAGAAACAGTGCATGGGAGATTGTCCCAAGACCGAAGGGGAAATCAGTGGTGGGTTCGAGATGGATCTACAAAGTGAAGCAGGCAGCTGATGCGAGTGTGGAGAAGTACAAGGCAAGATTTGTTGCTCGAGGCTTCTCACAGATAGAGGGGATCGATTATGAGGAGACCTTTGCACCTTTCACAAGGTATTCTTCCATTCGGATGATTCTTGCTCTCTCAGCGCAGATGGGGTGGCACATCCATCAGA
The DNA here is from genome assembly GCA_031772625.1 of Pinus tabuliformis. NCBI lineage: Eukaryota > Viridiplantae > Streptophyta > Pinopsida > Pinales > Pinaceae > Pinus > Pinus tabuliformis. Next base: position 765,887,982 of record CM062804.1, on the reverse strand, counting down.
TGGATGTGAAGACTGCATTCCTCAACGGAGTCATTGAGCAGGAGGTGTACATAGAGCAGCCTGAAGGTTTCGTGATCTTCAGCAGCGAGTTGCATGTGCGTAGGCTCAAGAGAGCATTGTATGGGTTGAAACAAGCACCTCGTGCTTGGTACACATGGATAGACAGTTATTTTACCGGACTTGGATTCTCCAAGAGTGAGGTGGATCCTAACCTATACCAGATTGTGGTGGAGGGTAAGTTGCTGATCATTGTACTTTATGTAGATGATTTGATTTTGATGGGAGATGAGGTGTTGATACTTTCATGCAAGGAGGATCTTGCTAGAGAGTTTTAGATGAAGGACTTGGGCCTCCTTCATTATTTCCTAGGATTGGAAATTTGGCAGCGCAATGATGGACTATTTGTTTCTCAGGGTAAGTATGCTCGGGAGATACTGGAGAAGTTCAATATGCATGGCTGCAAGCCTATTGATACTCCTCTTCCTGGAGGTTGGAGGAAGGAGGATGCTACTTCAGCGGAGGTAGTGGATGCCACTGTTTATCGACAGTTGGTGGGGTCACTTATGTATCTGGTCAATACACGACCCGATATATGCTATGCTGTTAACCATCTTTCACAAGCTATAGTTAAGCCAACCAAGCTCTTCTGGAAGGCAGGCAAGCATGTATTGCGTTATCTCAGAGGCACATCAGGATATGCATTGTGGTACAGACAGGAGGATGAGGTGAAGCTATGTGGCTTCACGGATGCAGATTGGGTAGGGAGCCCAACAGACAGAAAGAGCACATCTGGAGGGATCTTCAGTATCGGGTTGACAATAGTTTCTTGGTATAGCAAGAAGCAGAGATCTGCGGCACTCAGTTTAGCAGAGGCCGAGTATATGGTAGCAAGATTGGCTGCATGCGAGGCTATATGGATGAGGAAGATCCTAGTCAGGTTGTTCGGGTCACACTTGGAGCCTACTGTGATTTATTGTATAATCAGAGTTGCATTAAACTCTTGGCGAATCTAGTATTTCATGATAGATCCAAGCACATCGACATTAGGTACCATCATATCAGAGATTGTGTGCAGTGGAGAATCATGTTACTTTCATACATTCCCACGAAGGATCAGGATGTTGATATCTTGACGAAGGCGCTCACCAGGAGCAAATTCGAATACCACAGAGGCAGGATAGGGGTTGCAGATAATCCATATCTTGTTGAGAGGGAGTGTTGAAAATGCAAGAAGATGATGGAGCTTAGTGAAAAGAAGTCGCCTTCACTAAGTGGGCCCGCAGGCTATTTTTGGCTCAAAGTCTATTTTTAGACATATGGATCATGGTCTATGAGTTGCAGGATGCTATTTATGGATGATTGGTCATGTTGGTAAAAATAGATGGACCTCTATTTTTAGACATATGGGCAAAGTCTATTTTTCGACTGCCAGTCAAAAAATAGAAGAGTAGAATATTATTAGCTCTTAATAATATTTGGACTATAAACATTATCTTATCCTCTTGCAGCACTTCAGTTCAAGCTACGGATGTGGCACATGCAACTGCCAGAACGAAATAAACTTTTCCTATGGGTTAGTTGAGCTATTGCATGATGGACTTCAGTTAGTTATCAAGTGATTGAGTTTGGTGGAGTTGATTGAGGAGTTGATGGAGTTGTGTTCAGTTTGACTTAGTTGAATTAGTTGTATTCAGTCTAACTACCAAATACACTAGTGATGAGTGATGTGAATTAATTATTAATTAATTCACTAATTATTAACTCATAAATCAACTAAAGAATACATCAGTTAACTCAGTGCATGGACAGTTCAGTGGAGACAAGTGTTAGAGGTGATGAAAGGGTGAGACTACTATCAGTTGTGACTATAGCTGTGCATGAGATTTGCACAATCATTGATTGAGATTGCCAATGAGGATTGCGTAGTACAAGCCAAGGGAATTCAAACTTGGATCTGATTTATTCTCAACTTGGATTGCACAGTAGAGGCAGGCAAACAGTGGAGGAGATTTGAACCTGTGACTTGTTCAGATCTGAGCTAGTTTGTGTGTAGCATGTGGAGATAGTACTGAGTAGTTGTGAGGAGTATTGTACTATGTATTGTTACATGTTCTCTATCATTATAATATACAGATAGTTGGGGGTTTTTAGCTTTATGCTTTCCGCATTACATACTATGTTGATATGTGTGATTGATGTTTCAATGTGCACATGCGATTGTTTTTTAATTCCGCAAATTGATGATCAATGGTAGAGGAGGTTATGTATTATGCATGCATTCCACAAATAGTGTATAATCAAGATAATCTCTGTGAATAAGTGTTATATTATTCAAATTTCTACAACATCTTTCTGGTTGTGGTTCTTTCTTTCTCCATGTTTTGGGACCCAATGAAGCTTGCTCCTTCTGAGATGTTTGCCGAAACTTACTCCTGCATTCAGAATATTCATGACTTAAGTTGTTACAAATAGAGCATTCTATTTCATTTTCAAGAGCAGAAAAGTTAATGTAGGTCCTTTTCATGATCCCAGTCACACTCCTTTGATTTTGTGCTTCTCTAGTCATGATGGTCTTGTAGGCAACACATTGAGCAGCTTTGTGTCCAAAGTTATGACATGAGAAACATTGGCCATTAAAGAAATTCTTGCGATTATCAAATCTACCGACCAGGTGATTGTAGTTTCCACTGACATTCATTGTTGAGGCAAATTGAGAATGATTTACTTGTGGTTAGTTGTAGCTTCTGTTCATCCTTGAAGTAGATTCACCCCGATTTACCTGGTGATCCGCTTTATCCCTTTGCTGACGATTGTCAACCTGTTCACTTCTCCTTACTGCATCAAGATAACTTTTGGAGGTGGATGGATTCTATGCTTGAGATGCTTCTTCAGTATATCCAAGACCTGGCTTGATTAGAGGAGAACACTGCACTTTGATAATCTCATCTAAAGTTTCAGATCCTTTAGAAAATATAAGATTAAGAGCTTTTGTTTTCTCAATATCTTTTCTAAGTCCCAAAATTTCACATTCTAACTTTCCATTGTGTTTTTCCCTTTCAGCAAGTTGGAATGTCAGAGTATTTATAATCATACTATTTTCTTCTAAACAAATTTTAAGTTTAGAAATTTCTTCATAGAGACCATATTCATCTATAGCATCCAAGAAATCATCATCTTAAAAAGCCATCAAATGTCTATAATCATTACCATGTTCATCTTCATCACTATTTGAAAATCCATCGCTGTCTTCATGTGTATAATAGCTCTTCTTACTTACATTATGTTTTCTGTTCCATTTAACTAGCTCCTTACATTTATCAAGCTTATCTTTATGAGGACATTTGGCCACATAGTGACCGACTCTTCCACAAGCAAAGCATTTGAAAAGTAGCTTACCTCTGAATCTTCCAGAACCCCATTGGAGGTTCTTGACAAAGTTTGATTCTTCCTCTCCTTCTGACGTATGTCCCGACTCATTGTATTCTCCTTTTGACGTTTTGAATACAGCTTCTCTCATGTCTAATGGACCCCCTTTTCTCATTTTGAAAGCAATTAGGATTCTGTGCAGTTGTGACATGGTAATACTCTGAAGATTTTTCTTTTCTTCTATGGTAGAAACTTTTGATTCAAACTTAGAAGAAAAAGATCTTAAAACCTTTTCAACTAAAGTAACTTCTTTTATCTCTTCACCCAAGTTTTTCATATGATTAAAAATCTCATCTATACGTAAGAAATAATTAGCCACACTTTCATCGTTGTGCATTCTGAGAGTTTCATATTGAATTATGAGAGATTGTAGTTTTGCACGTTTTACCTGATCGTCTCCTTCATAGCTTAGAATGATCTTGTCCCATATTTCTTTGGCGGTTTTGAGCTGCATAACCTTGATGAATTTTGATTGAGATAGACTCCCCAATAGAGTATTGATAGCCTTTGCATTTGTTTCAGACAGCTTTTTACCAACCGTATCTGTAGGAGTTGCTGATGGAAAGGTGTATCCTCCTTCCACGATATCCCAAACTTCTGTACCAAGAGATTGAAGATAGGCTGTGGCTCTTACCTTCCAATAGATGAAGTTGCTCCCATCAAAGATTGGTGGCCTAATGGATGCCTCTTTTTTGTAGTTGCTCATGATGATAGATCTTCCTTCAAGCGATCAAGCTTCTTCTGAAGGACCTGCTCTGATACCAATTGTTGGAAATAATACTAAGAGGGGGGGGGGGGGGTGAATCAGTATTAGCAATTTAACAATTTTTCATTTCCATAAACAAATTGATATACACTACTTTTGTTAATTAAACCCGCGTATATACGCAACTGTGTTTAGAGAAATCTGCATATATCTTGCAGAATTCTAATTTAGTTAGCTGATCTTAATCTATGTATCAGAACCATAAAATAGTAATCAAGTGCAGTAAACAGTATAGACAATCACACACATGAACACAAGATATAAGGTGGAAACCCAATGTGGGTGAAAACCACCTGTTGCAATTTGTCTCTATCTTCTTTTAATAAGAAACTTCTTTTTACAATATTTCAGTATTGGTGCAGTCTAATACTAGTACGCAAGCTTCTACTTGCAGAAGGCTACAACCTTCTCTCATTCTCTAGCTTCTCCTGGAAGGAAGCTACAACCCCCTTAGCTCTTGTACTAGTTGATGTACTAGTACATAGGTGTTGACCTACAGAAGGCTACAACCTTCTCTTTTCTTCCAGGGACCAAATTTCATAAATTTTCAAACTGGATCCATCAATAACATCAATCAAACATCAAATATATCTACATCAACCAATCTCCTTTGCACCAACCAAAACTGAATCAAATAATCACTTCTCTGAATGCTGTAACCAGAATATAGTAACCGTAACCAGAAACCAATCTTGAACCCAAAACACTGCAACAATAAACAGAAGTAGCTAAAACATATTTTATGAGACGTATGTTACTTCAATATGTAGAAATTGCATGCATACGCTGCCATATTAAGGCAAACCTGCGTATATGATGTGTTGAATTATCGAACCAGCATGTATACGCGCCTTTGCTATGCTGAACCTGCGTACAGATCTGTAAAAGATAATTTACCCTTTTCAACTATTCAGAGATCAGTTATACCCAGATCATCAGATTTACAGATCAAGACATGCGCCAAATATAAAAGATCAAAATCACACAAAGATACTTCTCTTCAAGCCTTAAGATCTTGACCCATCAATAGAACTTATCCTTCTTCTAGCGCTCAGGTTCCTCCTTGATTTAGATCCAGCTATGCACCATAACCCAATGACTAGTGTTCTAGATCTTCTTCTTCATAAGATATTTAATGCTTGAGTATTTTCTCCTAATGATCTCCTCCTCCTTTTATAGTCTTAGGCCTTACTTGATACCATGGTCCAAAACCACTTAGAAGCAATACCTTGGACCAAATACCTAGGGTCAACACTTCGGTCAAGATACCTTGAATCAATACCATGGGTCAAAATACCAGGGAATAAATACCATGGACTAAAAACAAGTTTTCCCACATGTACGTGCTTTTCCTTGCGTGAAAGTGTGTGCATACGCTGTTATGAAACCAGCTCAAGAAAAGATAGAAAAGATAGATCAACACCTTAGAATTCAGCCTCTTCGAGGGGGCAACCTCCTTTACATTACATAAATGAACAATTCTTGGATGATACAAATGACAAAACCTCCTGTCTATATATAGGAGTCTAAGGAGTCACAATATAATCCAGCCGACCTAACAATAATAATATAAAGCCACAAAAATAACAATAGAGGGATTCTATGGGGCACAGAAATAACAATATGGGGGTAATAGGGGCACAACAATATAAATAAGGGGTATAACTACAATAGTAATGGGGTAATCACTAGTATTATAGGGACCCAACATGCCCCTCTCCTTCAAAAAAGTGTTGTCCTCAACGCTTGAGTAGTTCTGGATGCTTCTGCATAAAATTCTCATCCTCCCATGTGGAATCTTCAGCGGATAAGTTCTTCCACTTGATAAGATACTCTGAAATTGATCGATTTCGTAGCTGTCGAGTTCTTGTTTCTGTGACTGCTTCCGGTTCCAATATAATTTTTCCTTCATCGTCAAGTTTTGGCAATATTGTTTGAATTGGGAGCTTGTCACCTATAACCTTCTTTAAACATGAAACATGGAAAACTGGGTGCAATCAAGAAGCTGCAGGAAGCTCCAATTTGTATTCCATAGTACCAATCTTTTGTAACACCTTGTACGGACCATAATACTTTGGTGATAATTTATTATCCTTCTTAGCTTGCTTTAGGGACATTTGCTTATATGGTTGTAGCCGTAGGAATACCCAACACCTACATCAAAAATTCTTTCACTGCGATGTTGATCTGCCTGTTGTTTCATTCTATTTTGTGCCAACACGAGGTTATCCTTTAAGAGTTGGAGGACTTGTTGTTGATGTTCGATGTGATGTTCCACTGCCTGAACCTTAGAATTTTCTCTTAAATATGATGTGATGGATGGTGGTCTGCACAAGGCCTGATATTGCACATGCAGTGGGAGTTGTAAGTAGGTACATGAACAATCCAGGAAAGGAACATTGGATGGCAGTGAAATGGTTTCTCAGATATTTGAAAGGTACCACAAATCAAGCATTATGCTTTGGTGGTTCAAACATCTCCCTACAAGGATATGTTGATGCAGATATGGCAGGTGACAGAGATAACAGGAGGAGCACTACAGGATATGTATTTACTGTTGGAGGAACAACTGTCAGTTGGGTTTCAAAAATCCAAAGTGTTGTTGCACTTTCAACAACAGAAGCAGAGTATGTTGCTGCTACAGAGGCTAGTAAAGAAATGATTTGGTTACAAAGGTTTATGGGTGAATTGGGTAAGGAGCATGATATGGGCACGTTATATAGTGATAGCCAAAGTGCCATTCATCTTGCAAAGAACTCAGCATTTCATTCCAGGACTAAACACATATAGCTCAAGTACCATTTCATACGATCAGTGTTGGAAGATGGAGAGTTGAAGCTAGAAAAGATACACACTAGCCAGAATCCTGCAGATATGCTAACAAAAGTTGTAACCAGGGAGAAACTGAGAATATGCTCAGTTTCAGTTGGTCTTCAAGGATGACGATGAAGATGAGAAACAGCCAGTTCCAAAGAGGAGTCATTGTCCAGCAAATGGAGCAGCGGTGGAGTTGCTACAATCAGTCTCCAAGTGGGAGATTGTTGGGTGTGGAGCCTGATTATCTTCTATATTCAAAGGTATCGCCACATAGGACCCCAGTTCGAAATGGGGGCGGCAACGCCGCCCGTAAAATATTCGTTGCAGGGGGGGTCCAGGGGGGGCGGCTGCGACCTTTGGGAGCCCCCCCCTGGCGGGGGGTTTCGGGGGCAGCGCCCCCGAAGCTAAAAACAGCTGTAAAATTGCCTTGTAAAAGTATAGTAATTTCTAGTCAATCTGGGCCGTTCATTAGGAGGATGATCTGACGGTAGAACTTATGTTTAGTTTAGGGTTTTTTTGCCCTAGAAGGAAACCCCCTCTCTTTGTATGAGGGTATTGTATTTGAGGCTGTGTGATAGATGTGTATTCTGTGAGCGAGAAACAGCGAGGTGAGACTGTGAGAGAAAACAGAGGATATTACAACGGATTTGCTGTAGGTTGTGTCTCTTCATTTTGATGGATAATAAAAAGGAAGGACTGGCTGTTCGGGGTGGACGTAGCCCAAACTGGGTGAACCACGTATATCTGTGTCTCTCTTGTTTTGTGCGTTTTCTGTGTTTATATTTCTGCAATATTTTATGTGTTCCATTGCTCCGTAATATATAATTTTCTAACAATTTGTACCATAACGAATCATTTTGCCAGCTAAATGTATCAGAAGTAATGGAATCTTGTTGTAGCTTTCGAATAAGTGCCCACAATTCTTCGTCGTTCTTCCATTCCTCCCTTGCTTCGTTTATCCAATCTGGTTGGATAATAGAAATGGCACACAACAATGCTTCCACATCCTCATCCTTTCTTGAAAGTGCATCTGCCACCACATTTTGCTTCCCTTTTTTGTAGATGATTTCAAAGTCATAACCCAACATCTTTGTGACCCACTTTTGTTGCTTTTCAGAGGATAATCTTTGTTCTAAAAAGTATTTAAGGCTGTCATGATCCGTTTTTACCTTGAAGTGTCTTCCCATTAGGTAGGGTCGCTATTTCTTAAGTGCATGAAGTATTGCCAACATTTCCTTCTCATAAATAGCTTTGCTTAAAAACTTTCCCTTGATTGGACGACTTTCAAAAGCAATGGGTCTTTCATCTTGCATTAGAACAGCACCAATTCCATTTCTTGAAGCATCACATTCCACAATAAAGGTTTTTGTGAAGTCCGACATAGCTAAGACCGGTGCTTGGCACATTGCCTCTTTAAGATGTTCAAAGGCCTTTGTTGCTTCTGGAGTCCATGAAAATGAATATTTCTTCAATAATTTTGTTAGAGGTGCTGCTATTCTCCCATAGTTATTAACAAACTTGCGATAATACCCTGTCAACCCAAGAAATCCTCGCAGATGCTTTATGGATGTGGGGATTTTCCATTCCTTAATGGCTTTAATTTTGCTAGGGTCTACCTTAACTCCTTCATGAGATACAATATGACCCAAATATTCCACCTCCTGGACTCCAAAGAAACATTTGGATCTTTTTGCATATAATTGTTTCTCCTCCAATAGTTGTAGCACCCTGTCAACATGTTCAACGTGATCCTTCCAAGACTTGCTGTAGATTAGTATATCTTCAAAAAATACTAACACAAATTTTCTAAGGAATGGTTTGAAAATTGAATTCATCAAACCTTGAAATGTTGAAGGTGCATTGGTAAGGCCAAAAGGCATGACCAAAAATTCATAATGACCCTCATGAGTTCTAAATGTCGTTTTCGGAATGTCTTCAATCTTCATTCTGATTTGATGATATCTCGAATGAAGATCCAACTTGGTGAAGTAAATTGATCCATGCAATTCATCCAATAATTCATCAATAACAGGAATGGGGAACTTATATTTAATAGTGAGCTTGTTGAGCTCCATATAATCCGGACACATGCGCCATGATCCATCCTTCTTGTGCACCAATACTACTGGAGCTGAGAAAGAAATTTGACTTGGTTGAATTATACCAGCCTCTAGCATTTCTGCAACCATATGTTCAATTTCACTTATTTGGGCATAGGGATATCTGTACGGCCTGATGTTTGGAGGAACACTTCCTGGAATCAGATGAATAGCATGATCATGATCATGCATAGGTGGGAGACCTTTTGGAGTCTCAAGTACCTTGGAATGATTGTCCAGGACATTTTGGAGATCTGGAGAAATAGATGATTCCAATGTGGAAACATCTAGCGAACATAATTGTGCAATTACACCTCTTTGCCCTTTTTAAGAAGCTTAGTCATACCATTAGAGCTGATTATCTTTCCTGGTTTCCCTGCAATACCCCTTAATTCAACTTCCTTTCCTTCCGTAGAAAATTTGATGAAAAGTTCTTGAAAATTAAAAGCTATTGTACCCAAGGATTGTAGCCATTGGACTCCTAGTACAACATCAGCACCTCCCATTGGAATGGAAAGCGTTGGGCTAGTCAATACATATTCTCCCATGGATAGCTTGATATTATGGCACTTTCCAGAGCAATTTATTGTTCCTCCATTTTTAATCATCACTTGACACTCTAGTGCTGGATATAGGAAGCAATTCAATTCTTTTGCTACCCTACAATGAATAAAATTGTGGGTGCTTCCTGAATCAATCAACACTATTACCTTTTTCTTCTTGATTTGTCCTTCTATCTTGATGGTTTGAGGAGTGGTAATTCCCGCCAATGCATTACAAGATATGGTCGGATTTATTTGTTCTTCATCTAGGCTTTGTTCCTGGAGTATATCTTCTTCTTTTGACCTTTCTTGCTCCTTTTCTTCTTCCTCTTCACAATCTATGTAGAATAATTTCTTCTCAGCACACTTATGACCTTTCGTGTATTTGCTATCACAAATGTAACAAAGCCCTTTTGCTCTTTTTTCTTCCAATTGTTGTGGTGTCAACCTTATAGGTTGTGGAAGACTAGGGGCAATAACACTTTCGTCTTTATAGTTGTGAGTGGTATGCTTCCTGGTTGCCATAATTTTGCTTTCCATTTTTCTTGCTAACCTGAATGCCTTCTCTAATGAATCAGGTTCCCAAAGGCGAACATCATGTTGGATATTATCCTTTAAAGACCCTATGACCACATCAATCCTATGCTCCTCTGGAATATCTTTTACCATTATGTTCAATTTTTGGAACTCCTCAATGTGCTCCATTACTGAACCCTTTTGTTTGAGACTTATCAATTGGCTAAAAAAAGTGTTGCTTCTTGTATCTTCATAATGTGCTATCAATTCTTCCGTAAAAATTGCCCAAGTGATAAATTGTTTATGAGAGCAAAGCCATTGATACCATACAAACTGATTTGGTTCCAAATATACAGTTGCCACACGTACCTTTTGTGCGTTTTGCACATTATTGAGATCGAAGAATTGCTCCATCTGTAATATCCATGTGGCGGGATCCTTGCCATCAAACGTCCTCATATCGATTTTTGGAATATGGTGATTCTTCGATCCAACATTAGCATCTATGGAATCATGATTAACATTTCTTTTGTTCTCATCATGAGTTTCCTTTACTACCTTTTCACCATTAGTGACCCTTTCTTGTAGCAACTTCTTCAATTCTTCCATGTCTGTCTTCAAATCTATCTTCAAATTTGCCATTGAATCCTCCATCTTAGCTTCCATGCCCTTTATCTTAGATGCCACGCCATTTATCTTAGATTCCACGCCACTTATCTTAGCTTCTGTTAGCTTTTGTGAGCGTGACATTTGTTGCACTTGTTCTTGTAATTTTGATATATCATGTAGCATTTCTTCCTCTTCTTCATGAGTCATGCTAGAGCTTTCAGGTTCCTTACTAGGTGTTTGAATTTTCTTTCCTCGGGGCATCAGTTACTGATAATAATGCTTTATTATGCCCTTTGAATTCCGTTAAACCAAGCTTACACAAAAATTTAAAAAAAAACCACACACCTTTTTTCACTTTATAGAAGCCTGATATTGAATCTGATGTATCTCTGTAATTTCGGATCATCCAGTTCTGAAATTGCTCCCTGTAGTAGCCTTCTGCGTCCTCTTTCGAATGCCACAAGTCTGAGCCAAATTGGATTCTCCAAGGAAGAGTTATGTGAAATCTCCCACAGTGACTTGCTTTTAGAATGGTTCAGTAGAGTGAACTTGTACGACGTGCCACGAGTCACTGTTTCAACCTTTGAATCTGAAACACACATACAAGAAACTACAATCCGTCCTCTTTCTGTACCTTCTTACGAAATTTCAATCCGATCCCCATAGAGAAAGTTATGACGATTTTCCCCAGGTCACCTGTTTTGAATGTAATTCAGGAGTCTGCAAAAAGACCAACTTACTCAGATCATATCTCCGCAAATATTGCGCGAAAAGCTCTGAAATTCGGACCCAAGGTTCAGCATGATTTCTTCTCAAATTGGTTTTTTTTGCGACTTCTGAAACGTCACAAAAAGAAAGTTATAGCAAAAATTCCACGAGGACCTGTTTGGAGCAGCGAAACCCTAGAATCCAAAGCTCTAATACCAAATGTTATGAAACCAGCTCAAGAAAAGATAGAAAAGATAGATCAACGCCTTAGAATTCAGCCTCTTCGAGGAGGCAACCTCCTTTACATTACATAAATGAACAATTCTTGGATGATACAAATGACAAAACCTCCTTTCTATATATAGGAGTCTAAGGAGTCACAATATAATCCAGCCGACCTAACAATAATAATATAAAGCCACAAAAATAACAATAGAGGGATTCTATGGGGCACAGAAATAACAATATGGGGGTAATAGGGGCACAACAATATAAATAAGGGGTATAACTACAATAGTAATGGGGTAATCACTAGTATTATAGGGACCCAACATACGCATACTCGCCTTTGGATCGGTGATCCTGCATGTATAGTGGAACCTGCGTATATCTCTTTTTCCTTCATTCTGAGAGCTTGGACTATGATCTATCATCTGAGTGAGTTGCCATCAAGGACAACACCTGTGTCATAGTGCCAAACCTGTGTCATAATGCCAACACAATGATGCAAATGTAAATACTTGAACAACCCCTTAACTAGGCCCCTACCAGACATGACATGCATTTCATCAAATATATCACAAATATATAATATATAGGTGTAAACAATAGATTTAAACATTAGGGTCTCATACTTATCTGAGAATTGCTAAAAACATTGTTCCTTATATCATTTGTTGCATTATCATCTATTATGTCATAGATACATTCTTTATTCATTTACAAATAGAAACATGAGGAGAGGCATACATCATCACTATTAGAATACATGCTCATAACGAACAACATAATAACAGAAATATCATGAATACATCAGCCATTGAATCCACATATAAACCAGTGCATTCAACACATGAAAAACTAAGGGAATGAATTTCTCATTAGTGAATGTAGAAACCAACCTGGGATGGGACTACTATGTTCCACTCGACCATAGATCGACTGAGTCAAATCTCTTTCCAGCCAATCAACCCCGTGCCATATTCCAAGCATGAATGTGGGACTCGAACCAAAAGAACCAACTAGGGAATCCTGAGGCTAAACCACCTCACCCTCATCAATAGAAACTGGGCTTTATTGTAATCCATCCTGGATCACTAGGCCAACATGATAAAGATGTAATAATAGGCTTTACCATGATCTCCACCAGATCACTAGGCTGAAACAAGAATGGATGCCACCAGATCGCTCCACCTACACCGTGAGGAATTTTCCTGTCTCCTAGTCTCTCAGGATTTACTGTAATCCACACCGGCTCATTAAGCCCTAAACTGATACCCACCCTCCATACTTTACTGCATATCCCAACTTGAGATTACTAGGCCCAATGGGGAGAAATCCACCTCTTGGATTTACCGTATATCTTGCCATTCACCGACAAGGATTCATAGGCTCACCAAGGCAACATAATCTTGGTTTCACCACAACCCACAGTTTGGCTTAGGGGTTACTAGGCCAGTGGATTTAATGTGATCCACAATCCATTTTAGGGACCACTAGGCCATGTGCTCTATCATTCGGAGATCCACCTCACTCAACTTTGAATCCATTCGAAAATCTAGCTCAACCAAAACATGAGAACCCCATCATACCATGGCTATCAAGAAATGGCAAGGCTAGGCTGAAAACATTGTCACACCTAGAAAATCCCATGCCATAACAACAAAAGAACCACATTCAATACCATGCATGCCAAACCTAGCAAGGAAAACACACATGCAAATTGGTACCTGCAAAGCATATTGTTGTAGTTGCTTGATCCTGCTCTTCCTTGCTTGCTCCTTCCTTCCTCTTACCTTGTTTTCATTTCTTGATCTAATGCCAAAATGCTCCAATAAAACTCTAAGGTCCAAGAGTGAGATACTAAGAGAGAATAATGAGAGAGCTCCAAACCTGAACTGACAAAGTCTATGAAATGATCCTAGAAAGCCTTTTTATCAATGAGGCCTCTATTTTCTTCATTTTCCATTATTTTCCTTCATTTTCCTCCTCACTTGCAACCTAGAACTTTTCAACTTCCTTTTCTCCTAATCTCCTTTATTTTCATAAATAAAATGATAATAAATGCCTCATGCCTTTCCAAATCCTTCGCCATTTCCTTTGCCAATTTCCTTAGCCATATAAATAACCGAAATGAACACCCACTAGGATGTTTTTCCCACCATTCAACTTGGAATACATGTCCCATGTCTGTGGCCTTATATATTTTTACATGGATTTTTAACCAGGGCTGTTACAGAACCGTCCCCCTTAGGGGAACATCGTCCTCAGTGTTCAACGACACTTATAACTAGCAAGACCACTGAAAACAAAACATACTGCCCATGGAGCTTTTTAACAAAGCTCGTTGCAATATGTACATTGACCGCCGTTGAAACATGACAAACATACCATTTGCTGGATCTTTATAACACAACTCATTACGATATTTACAATAATAACCACATATACACACATACACATTTTCTTCTCCCAACAAATAATCATATTGTCTATGGATCTTTATGAATCTAGCTTGATACAATATTTACAAGAATACACACATATACACATATGCTCATTTTCTCAACTAGCAAATAAAAGGATATGATGCCTGCATCCACAACAAGGGAATCGAAAGGCTCATACCTCCACCCTCAAAGTAATACCAAGATTCACCTCCTTCCTAGTAAGTTCAGAATCCACTACAAGGTCAAATCTGCATCTAATGTCTAATGCTATAATCCCACACCACTTGTCCTCTTAGTGAGCAATTACTGACTCATTATTCCAAGGCACACTCCCAATGTGCATTTGATTCCATATTGAAATGCTAATGACAAAAACAAATATATTCTTGACCTTCCTTTCTTTGCTACACAGTCCCTCGGGAAATCCGCTCACCTCTTTCTGTGTAGTCACTCACCTTCCAAGTTCCCTGACATCCCCTATCCTAGGAAATCCATCCCTTGGCAAGGCTTCCTTACATCGGAAGGTCAAACAACCAAGGAATATACCTGAATCAAAACCATCATACGAGCCATAACATTCTCGTGGAAATAAATGGACACTATTGGGTACCAGTGTCCCATAATGGCCCTGTTCCTGAAGTGCTTTATTAGCATAATTCTGCATGCTCCAATTCCTTTCACTCACGTTGCTAATTCCGGTAGATAGTTTCAACCACACAACTGGGCATTTCCATGCTTCTTGTACCAATGACATCACTTCCATTAGATTTAAAAATAAATTGAAATAAATTCACATCATTCCTCATTGGTAGCTCGTCAATAAGGTACACTTGCAATCCTGTTTACTTCTTGTCACAACAAGTCAATCTAACATATTTGACCAAATCATCATGTATAAACCTATTACATCAGGTTATCTCAAACACAACCATCATAAATTAAAATCATGAATTGCATAAAATCATCATAAACCATAATCATAAATCACATGTAACCATCACATGTCGGAATCATAGATCACATGCATAATAAAACTGAAATAAAATATCGATACTTATCCTTCATCGATCCTTACTCCTACCTTTGTTCTTTCTGTACACACACCAGATTGGTTGCCACACCCAAAAAACACCCAATGCCTTTTCTTTTCTTCCATCGCGTACACATGAAAGATTTACATCACAACACATACATCCACACACAACATGTGACACCACACAATACATGTACCTACACCTGGCGCACAGCACAACACAATGTGTGTACTACACATAGTGCAACACAACGAGTATACATGTCATGATACCACAACTACACAATGCACATACATAGTACCACATGCCCACAACATAGCATGTACGACATGCACGCAACACCACGTATGCACTAGTACCATATGTACAATATGTACACAGTACAATTTGTACAAAACACCACCTGTGCAACATGTGCACAACATCGCATGTACATGACACCACCTACACAACGTGTACACAATGCCACATATACATCGTACCACCTGTACAACATGTACACAATGCCAGATGTATGCAGTACCACATACACATATACATGACACCACATGTACACAACACCGTATGCAAGACATGTACACAATACCACATGCTCACAACACCACTTGTACAATCTTGGCACACAACACCATATGTACAACATACATGCAACAACACATGTACATAGCACTGCATATCCAACATGTACATAGCATCATTTATAAATAACACTGCATATCCAACTTGTACGCAACAACATATGCACACAACATTGCATATCCAACATGTAAATAGCACCATCTATGCCCAACATTGCATATGAAATATTCACACAACACTATCTGTACCACCTTGTACATAAAATTGTATAAACAACATGTATACATACTATATATACACAACACAGTATGTGCACAACATCAGAGATGCAACATGTATAACATATACAACATATGCACAACAACAACACTGCACATCCAAAACCACACTGTCTCTACCAAGCAACCTTGCTTTCAATGTCTCTCTACCTTCTATGCTTATCTTATCATGCCATAAAGCACATTGTTTTCATTCCTTTGATGTATCTCTCAGCATTAGCCTGTCATACATAAACATATGCACAGTACAAGCATATAATATGAATTCATATCCACATGATACTGACCTCATATATTTTTCATGACTACTCTTCCCACTTGATTCCTCATAAACCAAGAACCTATTCATGTCATTCGCTTGCATAAGCAATAATTTTCAGGGAAAAAAAGAAATCTGGTTGAAATACAAATTTTCTTTATATAACCATCATTGCAATTCTTTGCAATTTAAAAATTGATGATGACATGGAGGGTACCAACTTGAGAAGGCTCCTGTAAAAGGTTTGATACTCCGGTATATCCATTGGTAATCAAATAATCCTCTTGCGGATGTGCTTCTTTCGAGTTGCTCTTCGGCCACCGCCCCACCCTTCCTATAAATTTGTTTATTCTAATTACCATTTTTCATAAAGACAGGCCTCTTCTCATGATATATTTTATTGCCAACACCAGTTTCCGCCTGGAAGAATGGGTGGCCTAATTTACAGTAGCAATAGGAGTGAACACGAACACAATGAAAAAAAAAAGTCGGTATGCCTAGGGGATATGGTGACCCAATTCATGGAGGAATCAGGTGCAGAGGACCAACTATCTCCTCAGGCTAAAACAATGGATGGCAATGTCACACAGGATTGCCAAACTGTTAATCAATCACAACAACATTTTGAGACACTCAAGGTATAATATATACATTAACCTTAGAAAATTCCTTTTCATCCATCTAACATTTGGAAATGGTTGCTTTGCTTTCATTATTAATAACTACTTGTGTAAGTCCATCTTGATCATGGCATCATATCCTGTAGCTATTCTGCAGAGTTGGATGTGCTCGCTAAAACATGCGAGTCCCTGGAAATGGCCAACAAAATGCAACAACTACCCGAATTCCTCAAGTAGTTGGTGATTTTCCATCTTCAAAATGTGGGATGTAATGCAGCCATTTGAAAATCCTATCCCAAGGATAATAGTGCAACCTCTCCTTCCGGTTAGTGGGTTTTCCTTCTAGTTAGTGGGTCTCGCTGGCTTCTAATCTTTTTTTATTATCTTTTATCTTTTAAGAATTTATTATTAAAAGACTGCATTTATTGGGCATGCGACTATGAGTATATTGACGTGATATTGAAGAGAACAAATTCAGGCAGAAGCATTCGTTTGTTTGTGTGGACTTGGATTTCAGAGTGCAGTTTGAGATAGTTAGACCCAATAGAGAATAAAACGCTCTCCTTGGAATGGTTCTAAAGATATATGTGGGAAGGGCTCATAAATTGCAGTCCATTGTGAAAATAATGTGCGAAGGCATGAAAATATCGTTGAAGAGGAAGGGGATGCACCTTCCCCCATGGAGGAAATATGGGTACATGTGCTCCATGTGGTTGGGTTCCTAAAAGTGGACATCACCTTGCAACTCTGTACATGATGGTTATAAGAGAAATTTTATCACAAGCCCAAAGTCTTCCCGTGCCACAAAGTGGAGGAGAATGGATAAGCATGCTTGGAATAGTGTTAATAGTGCAAGGTATGCTAATGTTGCAGAGGAATACCTAAATTGGGGCTCTCCCACAACAATACTATTACATAAAGCATCAACAGGAAAGTTGATAATATCAAGAATGTCCTGCACTTTAATAGAGTTGGGTCTAACTTCGCTTCTAGTTAAAAACAACAGACTATGCATGTGAGATTCAAACTTATTGAATTATATCGTATGTAGAATCTTGTGGTTCTGTGTTACCTTGATGTAAGTTGTGTAGATTTGTTTGGTACAAATACCATTTATCCTCAAAATTTTGCCCTAACCAATCCTTGATGATCTTTTCATTGCTATCCTTTCGCCATATATTCAACCCGAATTGATATAAGGAAAATAACTCATAATGATTTCTATCTTTAATGAGAATCTTGATCTTGATAATGTGTAATGAACCTCAACATCACACCACAACATCTGAGTTTTTTGTTTCTTTATTTGATCTACCTAATGATAATACATAGACTAATGGTACTTAAGATCATCATTGCTCAACATGTATGCCCTTTTTCAACATACTGGTATAAAATATATTTGTTTTCTTTTTATGAAACTCACCTTATCTACTTAACCTATCATATTCGAAAGGTTATTTTTTTATTTTATCTCTAACTTCATTATAATTAAATCCACCTACTTAACTCTTCATCATTTAGTGTACCGTTTGCACCCTTTAACATTTAATTCCTTATTACAAGTATTGAGCACCACTTTACATGTGGAGGGTGATGAAATTGATTCATATATAGTTATGTGGGGGTGACAACCTACCTGCTTCACTTGGCACTCCTTATACTCGACAGTTGTGCTATGGTTAGCACAGACCCAATAATATACCTCCTCGTCACCCAACCCATGTGAACAGGGTACGAGAGGAAACAAATATTTATGGTTATTTGTTCGAGGGAAATCTATGACTGAGTATCTACCATTCCAAATCAACGACCCATATGTTTTATTGTTAACCCTAACCTTTCCCCAGCTTCCTAAATCATTCATACTCTCAGTTGCTCTGCTCTCTTCCTTTTTCCACAGAATCTGTTATCCCTTCACATTTCTCTGCACCCATTTCATAACCCTACCCAGCTCCAGATTAATTCTATTTGGTTTGGGTAGTTTTACCACCTGGAACTTTGTCCTACTCCATTTCTCATGCATATACTTGTTTGTCATCAGGGTTTGACAATCATAGTTTTCATTACTAGTTTTCTCGGTGAGCTTCAACCCTTCTGAGACAGGCTCTGCGTACCAACATGGGGGAAAAAAAGAATTGGTGTCTGTCTATGTCATCATTCGACCCGGTCCAAGGTAATTTTTTTAATTTAGTTTTCTAATTGATTCTTCTTCGAAATCCTTTACCTTTCACCTTCAGTATTTTATTTCAATTTGGGTTACTTCTCGTACAGGGTTCAGTGGTGACCCAGGGTGTTGTTTGAGCTAGTGACTTCACCTCACTTGGGATTTCCATTTCCAACACCTAGGTTATCTTATTTATTAAGCTTCTAAGGGTTTATGATTTGTTTTAATTGAATTCCCTTCATTTCTTCTGATCTAACTAGTGAAGCCCTCCCCTGAATCCAACCGGGTTACCCACAACAGGCTTCAACAAGTTTCTCGAGGTAAGGGTTTTGGATTTCTGTTATTTGCATGATATAGTTTTGATTCGATTGATATACCTACACCAGTTCAAATTTAAATGATACTTTTTTATTTTTCCATCACATGTATGCTTTATACTGGGATTTGGACTGACAATTTTTGGCACAACTTGGCTTTCCTTCCACTAATTATCGCTTGTATGCTTCTAGGTTGGTTCCCTTCTGATTTCGACCTCCTCCACTCCATGGAGTTTGGTTTGGTTATCAAGAATACAGCTTCATCATTGTTTCTCTCCTAAGTTTCACCCTATGTGGAAAGCCTTACAGTATACTAGCCACAGTGGATATCATCACTGCGCCTGTATAATTTTCTGAGAAATACCTCAAGGTGCCCTTCGGTGTTCGGTCTGGATGTTTGTCTTTTCCGATTAACCCAACTTGATTTCTGCTTGGGGTATAATCCTGAGCATGATGAGATAATTTCTCTGCTGATTCTATTTATCTGTATATATATGGGTTCCAAGACTCTGGTTGGAAGCTTCATGGTGTATTGACTTCCCACTTGTGTTGAAAAAATATTAGTATGCATTCTCTTTTGGTTTTATGCTCTGTTGAGTTGGGTCGCAAGCTCAAGATTTACTGTAATAAGATATCAAACAACTTTTTAAGTTATACCCTCAATTGGGTCTTTTAGTATTTCTTCTGTCTCGCAAAGCACTGGTCTAGAAATGTTTAATGTTTCTTTTATTGGAAACCGTGAATGGTTATCCTATTATTCCGGATAGTTATACACAAGACTAGTTTCAAAATTTGGTGATATATATATATATATATATATATATATATATATATAGTTAGTTAGTTAGTTAGTTAGTTAGTTTCAGTAAGTTGACTCTTTTATGTTTTACGAATTTTGAGCTTTTGGATTGGTAATGTGTAGCTGTACCTATTATGATTTCACTTGGCGGAAAGAGTCTTGGAGACATAGATCACGGTTGTAAATCTTTTATCATTGAAGTATGTTAATACATGTTCGGTTCTGTAGTGTATACATGGGCTGGTCATTTAATTTATAATAGGAATCAACCAATTCTTCTATTTTTCTTAGCATTTCTACTGTTGCAGTCTACCGCATGTTAGCTGCATGGATAGCATGCAACCCCTATCGATCTTTTCTCCTAGCCCAATGTAGACACCTACCTATAGGTGTGATACCACAGTCAAATTGACTGTCTAAATGCATTAAAGTATTCTCACAATATTAATGAACAATGCTATGCTTCTGTTAGCTTACAAGTTTGTATGATATACATCTAAATGTTTTCATTTAATTCACCACAAATTACCACTACTAGTATGAATTTAACTACAAATACTCAATTTGTAACAATCTTTACCTTTGTTTGATTTCAAATGATATGTCATGCACTTCAATTAAACTCTTATTTCACTGTAGATTATACTGCTTTCATGCATAAAGTTAAAATATTCAAATGTGGGGCATACTCTCTTCATGCATATAATTTAAGACATGTAAAAGTAATTGCACTATCTCTGCTTTTGTTCACATTCAACCAGGATGACATGCATTTGATCACTCATTTACTTTACTGTAATTCCTAGCACCATGCATGCATTCAATTAAAGACATTCATTGTATGTGCACAATTTTTGTTTCCTTTAATATCTAACTGCTATGACATGCATGCTCTCTGCTCATTTAATTCACTATGCATAATATCTACCTGCAAACATTCACTTAAAAAATATTCAAATTATAAACCCACAACTAGATACCAAGCATACTGCATACAACCAACTGAGTATCACGAATTTCAACAATATATCAACAATGAATTCTATTGCTTATTTCTCACATGCAGCATTCAACTTGCACATACTACAACCACTATATACAGTAATAGTTATAACTAACGTACATAATTACTTTTCATCAAAACCACATAATTATGAACACTATTAAATTAGCAATGGGTACATGATCTTCTAACCAATGCTCAAATGCTTGAAATCTATGGATTGTAACACCAATCCACCCAACCTTGAATCATCTCTGATCCCCCCCGAGCTATGATAACCTTGCCAGATCTTAGTAACCCCTACTTAGCCTTGATAATGTTTATTTAACATTATATTTCTCACATATTTTTCCTTGGCAACATCCTACTTTCTGGGAATTTGTATCCCCTTAGCATGTGCTTTTCAGAGTTTTTTCCTAAAAGCAAAAGCTTGCTTTTCTCCTTGCAATGATTTTATCCTCGGTCTTTATCTCCCACCAAGGTGTAATATATATATCCATATATTTTAATTTAGGAAATTCATTTTGAATATGATTCTTCTCAGATTCGGCAAGTATCATTGATCTGAAAGTGGAATACATGATTTTTGCCTCTCTTTCCACAATCAATTAAAACAAGACCCTTGGACCGTGCCAATACTTTGCAAGCATGAAAATGGGTCTTAAAACAACATGTTTCTCAAATGTGTCTTCAAATCATGGATTAGTATTCATATGTAACTTAACATAATAAAAACACATAAACCATGCAGGCACTAAGAAGAGCAAAACAAAGTATTTGTTAATGGAGTTCACCCCTCGTGGGCTACATCTCCGAGCCTGTCAATATGACTAGAGCACTCATATATTTAGAATTAATGGAGTACATAAACAAGTGCTGCAATAAATATGTGGCTACTACCCCTCTTGGGTAATTTTATCCTGTAGAGAAATATCAGAATAACAACAACTCAAAGCATCTCCGATAAAGATTACGAAACTCCAACTAAAATGAGCTAATACAAGCATGTGAACACCTCAATTCCACATTGAAGTACATAAAAAAAATTTCATAATAAAAGAAGTTGAACTTGAGTTGAACCTTGCTGGTTAAAGTTGCTATAGTAGTCTTTTGAAATTGAGAATGCCCTACAAGGTCTTCTCCATGTCCAAATATCCTCCAAAACGGCTTCCAAACTTTGATTGATCCATACACCTTTAGTCTCAAACCTAAAAAAAGGCTCTATATATGTTCTCTAATAAGAAAAAAGAGATTAGAAATGGATTTAAAACATCCAAAAACCCCTAAGCAGCTTATTTATGAACTCAATTTGGATAAAAACTCCAAAACCTATGAGCTTCTTTCTCCTCCATGAATTTAACTGTTAATTGTCCTACAAATTCGCATGTCTGTCTATCAGTTCTATAATTTCGCTCCATTTTCCATAACGGATCAAAAAATTGGCACAATTTCGGTGTAATTAGTGGACTCATTAAATTTCCCAATGACACCTGTGCTCACCCTCCTGGTCACATGGACACCCCATGTGACCTGGGGCTGGCCCTCGCGGTTTAGCCCTCTTCTAATTGGCCCTTGGTCCTCGCTTATGGTCGCATGGGAAAATGGTTAAGGTTGGGGGGCCCAGGGCTAAGCCCTAGCCCCTGGTCCTACCCCTGGTCCGTATGGGTGCAACGACCATGGCTAGGGCTAGCCCTCGGCCCTTAGCCCCATACTCCACGCACTTAACATTTAAATATAAATTTTAGCGGTCCATATAACAAGGATTACCCATGATGTAATGGTAAGTGAAGATGTTATTCAGAGTGAGGTACATGGTTTGAATCCCATGGATGCTAATATGACCTGTACACAAATTTTTGGTGGCCATGGAGGTGCCACGTGGAAGCCTCTAGCTAGGCCACATGGTAGCCTCCAATAGGTCCATGTCACCAACCATCAACCAATGAACAACAACCCAATAAAAATTCGCCACTTCAACACAAATAAAAAATTGAAAAGTGGTAAATTGCCATTGGTCCTTTCGAAACCCAGTCATATGCAAAATCAGTAGGCCCAATCAGCATGCCACGTCAGTAGTATGGACTACTGATTGGGCAGATCTACATAAAAATTTTCTTGTTTCCCAAAACAATCAGAATGCGATAACTTTTTCATAAGATGTCCGTTTGATGAGCCATTGGTGCCATTGGAATTGTGGCAATAGCACTATGCAATGGTGCTATCAACAATGAATTTAGAGACAATAAAATTTTGAGCCTTTTATGATCCATCTAGATCATGAATCCCCATAAAAAGGACTTTTGGTCTCCATAAGTGTTATAGATGGAATTCAGACTCATTACAGATATTCCCCAAACTTTATTTGACTTATCTATAGTCAAAAGAAACACTATGTCACAAAATAGTGGTTTATACGTGCATCACTTTATAAAATGCCCAACTCTGGCGAAAAATGACATGTTCTTTACAAATATATTTAGAACATTCAACTGGATAAGTAGTCCACCCATTTCTTACCCAACCAGGTGAATGAACCCTCTACTTGAACTTGTTTTTATTCTTGAGTCGCTTCATGGATGGTCACAACTTGCACCACTTTTTCTTTTGCCGCTTCCCCTTTAGGTGCTTGCATGTCTTGCTTTCTCTTCTTAGGATGAAGTTGCAGATGCAATTTACAGCACTTCTCGACCCAATGCCCATTGATATTCCAATGGGTGGATAAATTTTTGTGCTTTATTCTTGATGATATTGTCTTCGAACTTAGAAGATATTCTTTATTCCCTGTTTCATTCCCACATTCAAGCAACTCTTTCCTTTCCTGACACTTCACACTATGGTTAGGTGAAGGATAGAAAGTGCATGGAATCATATTCCATAAAATTTTATTCAATTGATCATGTGGCTCAAAATTAAAGAAACTATTTGAGTGAGGCTTATACCTTCCCTTTTTATCCTTTGAATAACTTGTCTTAATCTCTTCTTCAACTTGCTCATCTCTCTTTTGAGAGGTATCGCATTTCATGTCCTCCTTTTGCTTTAGAAACCAAGCTAGTACCAATTCTGGATGCAAATCTTAGGAATTTTCCACGTCATGTCCTCTCTTATGACAAAAATAACATGATACCCAAGAGCTATCACTAGAAGACCATTCTCCCTTTTCAACATAGCCCAAACCTTCATATCGAGGTCTCTCCTTTGCCTTAATTGGATGGATAATGCCCTGATTGTTCACTCCAAGGCCTCCTCCCTTGTAACCCATATTGGACAAGAGCTTTGTTCCTATGCCTTCACTATGCTTCTCAAAGGCTACAAAAGAGCTTAAATCAATATTTTCATGCAAAGAAACTGCATGTAAATTCTTACCATTTTCCTCATCTTTTGACCGAGGGACAAATATTCTCTTAAACTCTTTCCTAATTCTTGAGGTGTCTTCTTGGACTCTTGGTCTTTCTTCTTTCAACTCCTTGGACTTTGGCGTTGATAGAACCTCATCCTCATCATCATGTGGACAAAAGGTGCAGACTTGGCCATCTTCCTTCTCTAAGGGGATTTTTGCACTAGCCTCTTGTGGGTACTCATCCAACAATTCCTCCTTCTTCTCTGCCCTAGATGAAGTGGTGGAGGATGCTTCAAGGAAACCTCCTTGTGTCCCTGGTACATAAGAGGCGTCCTCCATTTGACAAAAAGCATACATACCTGTATCCTCTTGACAAGAGCCATAGGTTGCATTCTTGCCATGTCTAGAAGCTTGCTTAGTATTGGAGGGACTCTTTGCTTCTCTGGTAGTAGAACATTCATCAGTCTCTTCCTCCATAACATTCTTCAACATGAGGCACATATTTTGCTTCTCTTCCTCAATAGATTCAAGTAGTATTTTGAGCTCCATGTTCTCTTGTTGGAGAAATGAAATAATTTCCTCCTAATCTTGGAGACTATCATGCTTCGAACTCATTCCCATGCTTGGAATCTGGTCAACTTTTTGCTCTATTACCAAATTGATGTGAAAGTGGAATAGGTGATTTTTGCCTCTCTTTCCACAATCAAATAAAAGAATACTTTAGACCATGTCAACACTTTGCGAGCATGAAAAATGGGCCTTGAAATAATAGGTTTCTCAAATGTCTCTTCAAATCATGGATTAGTCTTCATATGTAACTTAACATAATGAATATAAAAACAAATAAACCATGCATGTGCTAAGAAGAGCAAAACAAAGGATTTGTTAACGGATTTCATCCCCCCCGGGCTACATCTTCGGGCCTGCCAAGATAACTGTACCACTCATATATTCAGTGTCAATGGAGTACATAAACACGTGCTGCAATCTCTAGGGTAATTTTCTCTTGCAAAGAACTCTCACAGTAACAACAACTCAAAGAATCTCCTATAAAGATGACAAAACTCCAACTGAAATGAGCTAATACAAGCATGTGAATACCTCAATTCCACATTGAAGTACATACACAAAATTTCATAATAAAAGAATTTGAACCAGATCTGGACTCTGCTAGTTATAACTACTATATTAACCTTTTGAAATTGACAATACCCGTACAAGGTCTTCTCCATGTCCAAATTGTCTCCAGAACTGCTTCCAAACTCTGATTGATCCATACACCTTTAGTCTCAAACCTGTAAAAAGGCTCTATAGATGTGATCTAATTAGAAAACATATGATACCAATGGATTCATAACATCCAAAAACCCCTAAGTAGGCTATTTTGGAACTCAATTTGGATAAAAAATCCAAAGGCTATGAGCTTCTTGCTCCTCCATGAATTTAACTCTTAACTGTCCTACAAATTCATTTGTCTGTCTATCAGTTCTACAATTTCGCCCCATTTTCCACTAACGGATCAACAAATTGGTGAAATTAGTGGGCTCATTAAATTTTCCAATGACACATGTGCGTGGCCTCCTGGTGACATGGACCCCCCATGTGACCTGGGGCTAGCCCCCGCATTTAACCCTCTTCTAATCTTCCCTTGGTCTTGGCTTATGGTCGCATGGGAAAATGGTCAAGTTTGGGGGTGGCGGGGCTAAGCCCTAGTCTAGCCCCTAATTTTTATGGGCATCATGACTAGGGTTGGGGCTAGCCCTCAACCCTTAGCCACATACTCCTCCCACGTAGCATTTAAATATAAATTTCGACGATTCATATAACATGGATTACCTGTGGTGTAATGGTAAGTGAGGATGTTATTCGGAGTGAGGTGCATGGTTTGAATCCAATGGAGGCTAATTTGACCTACACATAATTTTTTTGTGGCCACGAAGGTGCCATGTGGCAACCTTTGGCTGCGCCATGTGGCGGCCTCCGATTGGTCCACGTTACCAATCATCAACCAATCTACTACAACCCAATAAAAGTTCATTACTTCAGCACCAATATAGAGTTGAAAAGTGGCAAGATGCCATTAGTCCTTTTCAAACCCAGTCATATGACAAATCAGTAGGCCCAATCAGCATGCCACGTCGGCAGTACTGATTGCTGACTGGGCAGACCTACACAAGATGTTGCCTATTTCCCAAAACGATCATAACGCGATAACATTTTCATACGACGTCTGTTTGACATGCCGTTTGCACCATTGGAATAATGGCAATGAGAACTACACAATGGTGCTATCAACAATGAATTTTGAGACTGTAAAATTTTGAGCCTTTTAGGATCCATTTGGATCAATCATTTACTCTGGTGTTATCCATTATGATTTCCAGCATTGGAAACAAAAAATTTATTTATTGATTTAAAAGTTATTTTCCAACCATAGTCAATTTGTCTCAATCCTTGTTAAAATACTAGTAGTAGTAACAAATAAATAACTAACTGTTTTAATTACAACGGGGGGTGTTACATCTGCCCCCCCTTAAAACTAACACCTTCCTCTGTGTTTATTATTCATGTTGGAACAATCCTCGATACGCTGTCTTTATAACATCTTCGTTTTCCTAGGTTGCCTCCTGAGGTGTAAAGTGCCACCTTTGCACCTTAACCTAAGCGATGACCCGATTCCACAGTACGGTTTCCCTCCACTCCAAAATACAGAGTGGTTCAGGTAGAAAGTGTCCTTCGGGCTCCACCTGTAACAAATTCCAATCAATTATATGAGAGATGTCTTGCACATAATTTTTTAATAATGACACATGAAAGATATTATGTACTTTAACATGAGAAGGTAAAGCCAATTCGTATGCTACTGGACCTATGGTCCAACACCTCAAACAACCAGCAAAACCGTGGTGGTAGATTAGCACAACTACCAGTACTCAAGGTGTTTTTTCCGAGGTTTGACCCTCAGATACACATGTTCCCAAATCTTGAACTCTTTAGGAATTATATGTTTATCTACATAGCTCTTCTGATAGTCCTGAGAGGTTTTAATGTTCTGCTAAATTTTCTGCACTGTCTCCTCCATTTCATGCAAGACATCTGGCCCAAGGACTAGTCTATCCTCTGGTTGAGTCCATATGGGAGGGGTATGGGATTTTGTGCCATAAATAGCTTCAAAAGGGCTCATTTTAATGGATGTTTGATAGCTATTGCTGTAAGCAAACTCGGCTAGATGTAGAAAGTCTTCTCATTTTGCGGGTCTATTCATTACATACATTCGAAGCAGATCCTCTAGAATCTGATTCATTCTCTCAGTTTTCCCATCTGTCTGTGGATGATAGGTAGTACTGGAGTTCAATTTAGTACCAAAATTTTCGAATAGTGCCTTCCAGAAATTGGAGGAAATTTTGACATCCCTATCTGATATTATCATTTTTGGTATGCTACGTAGTCTAAAAATATCTTTCATGAAAATGTTCACAATTTGTGTAGTACCAAAAGTAGACTGCACAAGAATAAGGTGTGTTGCCTTAGTTAGCGCATCTGCTACTACCATAATGGAGTCATGTTGGTACTTAGTCCTCGGCAATACGGTTATGAAGTCCATGGAAATCACTTCCCATTTCCATTCCAGAATGGGTAATGGATTTAATAGTCCCACCAGATGTTGATGTTACACTTTCACCTGCTAACATTCCAAGCACTTTGCTAAATAGTCAGCTACTTAGTTTTCCATTCTAGGCCAGAAAAATTATTTTCGAAGAGTGGTTAACATCTTCTGGAATCCGCCCACGGGGCTTTGGATTGACGGTGAATGGGTGCACTGTTAAGGCACTCCTTGCGATAGGTCACCGGTTCAATTCCCCGTGGGTGCTTAGTTTAGTCTTAACATAGAAAAAAAAAACATCTTCTGGAATCCTGGGTGGCTAGCATATGGTTTCTTATGTTGCTCGTCTAAAATCATTTGTTTTAGTATATTCACATTGGGAATAACCCATCTGTTTTGGTAGGTGAAAAATCCTTGATTATTGAAACCATACCTTGGTTTTACTCCCTGCTATATTTTATTTTGTAACTCTTGATATTGTGGGTCTGGCTACCTTACCATCATCAGCTATTATTCCAAATCTGTCCTTATACTTGTTCTTGTATATGCGACTAGAGAATGCGCATGCTGACTTAAAGCACCAGCAATCTTATTGTCAATCAATTGATCAAATCATATTGGCATCCAAATCTATTCAATGCGATGCCTATCAAGCTACCGTACCCAAGAAACCACCACAAAATCGAGTGATGGCTTTTCTCCCACTTGTCTTCTTTGAATGGAAAGGAGGAGATAATTCCTCCAGTATCAGAACCCTCATGCTGATCTCTTCTATGTTCCCTTGATCTGCGAATGCTCTGCGGAAACACCTCTTTGTAATCCATAACCCAACGGATATGGATTCTGAAGCATATTGATATCTATCACATGATAAGGATAATCATCAAGTGTTATCCATTGAATGCACTGTCTATTGGCTAACTGATCTTGCCAATATAAAAAATATGCTCCACCCTTGGTTTCCAAAATTACATAGCGTAATACGATGTCAATCTGGATAAACATTATCTAATTTTTTTTTTTCAAAGTTCGAATCTCTTCTTCACAAAATACAACTGTGGTTGGTAATTCATTGATAAGCATTATCCAATTGAAATATTTTATGGACACAACTAACAAGATAACCATTATCCCAAACAAATACTTTTGTGGGCAGATCACTTATTAATCTAATGTTTCTAGGTCAGCAGATAAGACAAGTAGAAAAGCGGCATCAGCAGTCGACAAGTAGTTTTTTTTTTTTTTTATTCCCGACAATCAATTTGGGAAGGTGTTGTTTATGTTTTAAAACTACCAATCACAACCCCGCGTGACAGTCTAGAAATACCTTCATGATGTTGGTTTTATCAAAATACCCTTTGTCATGATGATAGAGTGTTGGGGATGCTGTTGGTTGTGGCATTCTGCGGCTTTTGCGAATTGGACAGTCGTGTTTAAAATACATTATTTGTCATGACCTGTTGGATATTCCTTATCGCAATTATTCGAGTCTTCTCAGGTTGAAACTTGATAGATTGTTGTATTTTGAGAGAAGGCTACTCTTACAAAACTTTTATACGGAAACTAAGTCTGAAACTAATGTCATTCTTAGCTTTGAGACAGATGGTCGACTATTGCTTGGAAAAACAAGTGTTCTTTCCAATTATAAGCGATAGATCAGATAATTAACTACCGTATGGAAATTAATTCTAAGATACATAAATAAGAGATAACATAGTGATTAGGTGTCATTTGTCGTAAACATGAACTATCCTGCATACATTGTAATATAAGTTGTCTCAAGTCATCTAGAAGTTAATTAAATAAATAACTACATCCACTCCTCTTCCGAGATTCATTGAGGTGGAAGGCCGCTAGTGGATATCCATGGAAAATATAAGAATGAAATTTTTTATCAGAATATATGTATATATATTGCATGAAAAACATTAATATGGTGTGTAAACTTCGAAACAGTCAACCATCCGTCCCTCTTTCCATTAGCCAAATCGTAGAGTCTGCGAATTTCATTGGTATCTACACAGAGCACCATTTATATTTTCAAAAATGCGGATATGGTAATTGCAACTCTGAACTTTCATAAATCTAGCGTTCTCCAGATAGAAATCATATGAAAAAACTCATGTATATATAATACACGATGTGGGTTCTTGAAGGTATTGTTCACAATAACTATTGAAGCACAATTTCAGCATGACGCAAAATTATCGTGGAAAGAGTACGGGAGATCATGGATGAGATTACCCTGCCCATGTTTTATGGTTGTAGACTTGGTGGAAAACCAACGACCACTTGTGACTATAGACTTTGAATGCCGACTCATGAGTTTCAAACTACTTCACTTTTAAGGTGATTCCTTAAAACAATTGGGAAAACAATTAGTTACACAGTTGTCGAGCAATATAAATGATTTCATTCTTCATTAAGTTATCACCTTAGCCATGCCACAACTCCAGTTCAAAATTGTATTTGATTTATATATATAACATAATATATATGTTATTACTTCAACATCCCCCTTCAATCAATTATTTTAGGTTTTAATTTCCATTGTTTTGGATTCTCCTTAGGGCAGTTTATAACCAAACCCTTCATAAAACTTCTTAATTGCGTAAGACCTAAGTGTAAGACCTAAATTAAGACCTAAAACATATTCTTATCTTACACAGGTGGATTGGTCCATAGGCTGCAACATTGGAACTTAGAGCTTCGATACCATTTGTAACGAACCTCGACATCACACCACAACATCTAAATTTTTATTTCTTTCTTTGATCTAGCTAATGATAATACATAGACTGATGGTAATTAAGATCAACATTGCTCAACATGTATGCCCCTCTTTCAACATACCGGTATAAAATATAATTGTTTTCTTTTTATAGAACTCACCTTATCTACTTAACCTAGCACATTCGAGAGTTTTTTTTTACCTCTAACTTCATTATAATTAAATCCACCTACTTAAATCTTCATAGTTTAGTGTACCGTTTGCACCCTTTAACATTTAATTCCTTATTACAAGGATTGAGCACCACTTTAAATGTGGAAGGCGATGACATTGATTCATATACAGTTATGTGCGAGGAACAATCTACCTGGTTCAACTATCACTCCTTTTACTCGATAGTTGTGCTATGGTTAGCACAGGCTCAATAATATACCTCCTCGTCAGCCCAACCCATGTGAACAGGGTACAAGAGGGAACATATATTTATGGTTATTTATTTGAGGGAACTCTATGACTGATTATCACCTGTTCCAAATCAACAGTCCCGATGTTTTATGGTTAACCATAACCTTTCCCCATATTCCTAAATCATTCATACTCTTAGTTGCTCTACTCTCTTTGTTTTTCCACAGAGGCCGTTATCCCTTCACATTTCTCTACGTCCATTTCGTAACCCTCCAGATTAATTCTATCTGGTTTGGATAGTTTCACCACCTCGAAATCTGTCCTGCTCCATTTCTCAAACATAGATGTTTTTCCCCTTGGGGTTCCACACTCAAAATTTTTGTTAATAGTTTTCTTGGCGAGCTCCGACCCTTCCGAGACAGGCTCTATGCACCGACATGGGGGAAACAAAGACTTGGTGTCCGACTATGCCATCATTTGACCTAGTCCAAGGTAAATTTGTTAATTTAGTTTTCTAATTGTTTCTCCTCCAAAATCTTGTACCTTTCACCTCCAAGATTTGATTTCGGTTTGGGTTACTTCTCGTATAAGGTGTTGTGGTGACCCAGGGTGTTGTTTGAGCCAACGACTTCACCTTGCTTGGGATTTTCATTTCCAACACCCAGGTTAGCTTATTTATTAAGCTTTTAAGGGTTTATGAATTGTTTTAATCGTTTTCCCTTCATTTCTTCTAATCTAACTAGTGAATCCCTTCCCAGAATCCAGGTGGGTTGATCGAAACATGTTTCAACAATTTTCTCTAGGTAAGGGTTTTGGGTTTCTGTTATTTGCATGCTATAGTTTTGATTTGATGGATATACCTACACCAGCTCACATTTAAATGATACATTTGTGTTTTTCCATCACAGGTATACTTTATACTGGGATTTTGACTGGCGTTTTCTAGAGAAACTTGGCTCGCTTTCCACTAATTATCGTTTGTATGCTTCTAGGTTGGTTCCCTTCCAGTTTTTACCTCCTCCACTCCATGGAGTTTGGTTTGGTTCTCAAGAATATATTTTCATCATTGCTTCTCTGCTAAGTTTTTCCCTATGTGGAAAGCCTTACAATGTACTAGCCATAGTTGATATCATCATCGCGTCTGTATAATTTTCTAAGAAATACGTTAGGCTACCCTCTGGTGTTCGATCTGGATGTTTGTCTTTTCTAGTTAAACAAAGTTGATTTTCACTTGGGGTATAATCCTGAGCATGATGAGATAATTTCTCTGCTAATTCTATTTATCTGTTTATATATGGGTACCAAGACTCTGGTTGGAAGCTTCATGGTGTATTGGGTATTTTAGTATTTCTTTTGTCTTGCAGAGAACTGGTCTAGCAATGTTTAATGTTTCTTTTATTGGAAACCCCAAATGATTATCCCACTATTCTAGATAGTTATACATAGGACTAGCTTCGAAATTTGGCATATATATATATATATATATATATATAGACTCTTTGTTGTTCTACGAATTTTGAGCTTCTGGACTGGTAATGTGTAGCTAGACCTATTATGATTTCGCTTGGCAAAAAGAGTCTTGTAGACATAGATCATGGTTACAAATCTTTTATAGTTGAAGTCTGCTAATACACATTTGGTTTTGTAGTGTATACATGGGTTGGTCATTTAATTTATAATAGGAATTAATGAGTTCTAATTTTCTTTGCATTTCTATTGTTGTAGTCTACTGCATGTTAGTTACATGGATAGCATGAAGCCCCTCTCGATATTTCCTCCTATCCCAGTGTATACACCTACCTATAGGTGTGATTCCATAGTCAAATTACCTGTCTAAATGCATTAAAGTATTCTCACAATATTAATGTGCAGTGCTCTACTGATGTTAGCTTACGAGTTTGTATGCTATACATCTAAATGTTTTCATTTACTTCACTATAAATTAGCACTACTAGTATGCATTTAACTACAAATACTTAATTTGTAAATGCAGTCTTTACCTTTGTTCGATTTTGACTGATATGTCATGCACTTCAAATAACCTCTTATTTCGTTGTAGATTATACTGCTTTCATGCACAAAGTTAAAATATTCAAATGTGAGGCATACTCTCTTCATGCATATAATTTAAGACATGTAAAAGTGTTGGGACAGAGTCCCCTAGGGTCAATTTTGGGGCTAAAAGCCCAAGTTTTTGTATGTAAAGTGTAAAGTCTCCGCAATTTTTGGTCGCAGATCTTGTAGATGTAAAGTGTCATAAAGGGTTTTACCCTTTTATTTATGTAACTTGTGTCGGCTTTAGAAGATCTACCCATGGTCTACAGGCCATGGGATTGTATAAAAAGGAGAGTCTTAGAAGAGTCTAAGGTAGTAGTTAGTTGATGATGATGAATGTAATGGGTCATTAGAAAAAGAGCGAAAGGTCTTAGAGTAGAAGAGAGGCTCTGCAGCTGTGTGCGCAGAGGCCTAGGGTAGAAGTCCGCAACTGAGTGTGTGAACCCTTGCAGTTGAGTGCGCAGGGTAGTTTGAGTCTGTAAGAAGATCTGAAGCATTAATAAAGAAGATTACTATAGAAATACCTATGTTTGATCTATTTAATTTTATTATGAATGAATGCGATTATGATATGATGAATACTGGGTTTATGATTTAATGTTGTTTCGATGCGTGAATCTATATGTTTACATTTTTGTATGAACGCAAGTAATAATATCTGTTCACGCGAAGAATATATTACTTCATGCTAAACATATCAGATACTTAAGCCGATCTGGATAATAACTGACTTAGGAGTAATTATAGAGGCACATAAATGGTTGATTTGCCTAGTTAAGGTCCGCAAATAACATCACAATGCTTATATAGATTGTCATTAATGGCAGTATGAAGCCAAGGAGAAGCAAAGAAGACTTGTGAAGAATAGGAGAAAAGCCGCTGGAAAGGTACATAAATAGAGTCATCAGAAGTCGCAGAGAGATATGTCCAAGGGAAACCGCTATGGGAAGATCAAAGAGCAACAGAGCTATCAGAGTAGAGATATTGGAAATTGTCAGACCAGGAGTGTTATATTGGATCTAGGCATGTAGAAATTGGGATTTCCGTGTGAATGGATGGAAGGATCAGACAGAAGCAGGCGCAATTGAGTTTTACAGTAGAACAAAGGAAGACCAAGAATATCTGACAATAACGGAGAATGCAAACTTTTCCTAAAGTTCCTAAGGAAAGGCCAAGAAACCAATGAAGGGCAATGGACGGTGAAGATTAAATCATATCATTGAAACTGGAGGATGAATGGCCTAGATTAACCGCTGATAACATAGTTTCCATAAGAGGTAAGTGAGTTCATTGGGTGGACTCAAGGCTGTAAGTGGTATTTAGGGCTGATCACTCGATACCATTCATCGACCGACGTGTGGCAAGAGAAGGAGAGAGGAAACCGCTTTATCGGGCGGGTAATCCTCGTGCATGTATCCCACCCGGTATCGTTTTCGAGTGTTGGATCAAATGCGGTTTTGATCTACAGTGCAGGATCACCGAGCAGCTTTGTTGCTCGGGTGTAATATCAACTGTCAGATGGGATGGTAATATCTATGGTGGAGGATTGATCCAAAAAAGGCAAACATCGGAAAATGTGCATGTATGCAGACACGACTACACCATTGCAATATGATTTAATATATTATCACATCCGCCATATCGCAAGACTCTTGTAAAGCCTTACCACATTGAAAGTGTCGATTGCGATAATACACAGACTCGAACATGTTATAGCAAAGAGCAGAAGAGTATATAATATATAGATGTGATATATATGCAGACCCGCTGCACCATTATAAACTGCCCTATTGTTATATCGCATTCACCTATCGGAACTCTCATAGCACAAGATATAAAGGATTGTCACCCCCGAACCACTGATTGCGATATGTATGCGGACCTGCTGTGACATTATAATACGACCTATTGAAATATCACATCCGTTGAATCGCAATGTTCAAAAGAATTGACACTGCTGATCCACTGATGATCGATAGCGATGAAGCCAAGCACCGATCGGAGATCGGTTAATGCAGAGGTTGGAGAGCACTGTGGAAAGGATTGGAGGAGTGGATCTGATGAAGTTATAGATGCGGGCATATTGCATTTGAAGTCCAGCCGTATGTTTTCGGAGGGCGTATTTCCATGTATTCCTATGGTTCCGATAAATGTGGTGCCCGGGGCTTAAAATCAAATAAACGCTTCCAATAGGTTTGGGTCCATTGTATGAATATTGAAAAAAAGGGGGGCCTCTCTGATATAGTTATTTCTTAAATATGAAATATTATAATAATACGGCCTCTCTTCTGCATTAACGTGTCCTGTAAGAATTTGATGAATCCAAAGAGACAGAGGAAATGGAAGAGTGAGCGCAGAGGAAGCCGAAATATCAAGCGAGTGAAGAGGAAACGAGTGGAAGCCAAAGGTCAGGAGTATCAAGCATATAAAATAGAGAACAAGGGAAAGTTTTAAATGCTAGCGAACTGTAAGAAAAAAAGGGAGCTGAAGTTCTGGCAGAAGTGGAAGGAACAGGAGGACAGAAGCAAGTCATAGGTCCAATAGGTTTGGGAGCAGAGAATTACAACCAAACAGATCCAAACAGTTACAGCAGAGGGTTGGAGCCCTTGAGGTTGGTGCTTCAGAACTAAAAGGATTGGTGTCCTGGGAGTTGGTGCTCCTAAATTCAAGGTTGGTGCCTTGACAAGACAAAGTTGGTGCTCTGGAGGTTGGAGCCTCAAAAAGAGTCCAAGTCGGTGCTTGGCAACTGATTGAAACCAGAGCCCTTGAGGTTGGTGCTTCAAAACTGAAAGGATTGGTGTCCTGGGAGTTGGTGCTCCTAAATTCAAGGTTGGTGCCTTGACAAGACAAAGTTGGTGCTCTAGAGGTTGGAGCCTCAAAAAGAGTCCAAGTTGGTGCTTGGCAACTGATTAAAACCATACATACATACATACATACATACATACATACATATACATATACACACACACACACACACACACACACACACACACACACACACACACATATATATATATATATATATATATATTGTACTTGATTTATTGCAAAGATCACATTAATAAAAGCATCTATTCCTATTATCTATTTCTGTGTTCCAATTATAAATGTTTTTAATTGATAAAAATAATAATTAAAAAGAAATGTTGATTCACCCCCCCTCTCATTATTTCCAACAATTGGTATCAGAGCAAGCTTCTTCATATCAGCCTAACAGCTTGAAGAAGGATTCTTAGCCATGATGAGAAATCAAGAGGTGTCAGGAAGACCTCCTTTGTCTGATGGCACAAATTTTGGTTTCTGGAAAAAGAGAATGTCCTACTACTTAATGTCCCTTGGACCTGAAGTTTGGCATTTGGTATTAAATGAGTATATAGCTCCTTCCACTCTTCCAACAGATCAAGACGAGAGGAAAGTCTACATTGCAAATGAAAAAGCCTTAAACTCCATCACTAGTGGAATCACTGATTCTGAATTTACAAAAGTCATGAATTGTAACACTGCCAAAGGAGTATGGGATAAGCTAATTAGCTTATAGGATGGGGACTCCAAAGTAAAGAAGGCAAAGCTTCAAACTCATAGAAGGAAATTTGAAAGTTTGAAAATGGATGATGAAGAAGATATTGCATCATACTTTCTCTGAGTAGCTGGAGTGGTCAACTCTCTTAAAGGATTGGAAGAAAACATTGAAGAAAGCACCATTGTTCAAAAGGTATTAAGATCTCTCCCAGACAGATTTGAATCCAAAGTAAGTGCCATAGAAGAAATGAAGGATCTATATACTCTTAATATGGATGAACTCCATGAAATCCTCATTGCCTATGAGATGAGAAAATGTTGCCCAAGTTCCAAAGATGCAGCATTCAAGGCCTCAAAATCAAAAAAGGGGAAAGAAAGGAATGTCAGTATTGATGACTCCGATGTTGAATCCGAATTGGCACAATTTGTACGAAGGATGAAGAAAGGATCTAAGCTAAAAGGTAAATACCCTCTTATTTGTTTCAAGTGTGGAAAAATAGGTCATTATGCTACAAAATGTCCTCATAAGCATGATAGTGATGATGAAGAAAATTCTAAAAGGATGGTATACAAAAAGAAAGGGTTCAATAAGAAGAATTTCCTCTCTAAGAAAGATGAGTCTGATGAAGATGAATTTGTAGTCATAAAAAATAAATCAACTAACCAGTTCCCTCACCGCAAAGGAGGTAATGAAGAATCAGATGAAGAAAATGACCATGCTGGAAGCCAAGAAGTATGATTCATGGCATTCACAAATGATGATGAATTAGCGCTAGATGGAAATGTAGATGAATTGTTAATAAGTGCCATTGAAGAAAATGAGAAATTACGGAATAAAATCATTTCTCTCAAGGTAGAAAATGAGGAAACAAAAAGAAGGGAAGATCTCTTGAAAAATAAGCTAAAAGAAACAAAAGAAGCTTGCGAAGAATGTGAAGCCGAAATAGTATCTGTGAGGAAGGAATTGGAGCAAGTTTAAGAGGGCTGGAAAAGATCTCAAATACTTGACACTATCCTAAATAATCAAAAACCTCAACATGACAATTCTGGAATAGTTTTTAAAGGAGAATCATCAAGTACTAAGAATAATGCGAAAAACTATGTCGACGTACTTTCTAGCAACCCAAAAGAAGAAAGATTATTTCATCAAAATCTCATCCAAGATCCAAAGAATGAAGAGAGAGTAACTCCAAGAAAGAATGTTGATTCAAATCATGGATGTTACAACAGATACAAAACAATATTTCATCAAAGGCCCATCTCAAATCCAAAGAATGAAGCGGGAGTAACTTCAAGGAAGAATGTTGATTCAAATCATGGCTATTACAAGTACAAAACTATATTTTTTGGGCATTGTAAATTTTTTTCTCATCAAGATAGACATTGCATGGCTCGTAAGAATGACACACTAAAACTGAAGGATCAAATAAACAAACCATATGACCCCAAAGGGAAAGGACAAATGAAGACCTACAATTCTTTTGATCCCTTGGTCAAATTTGATTTGATTTTCTCATTATGTAATAATAATGGACACAATGAACAAAATTTCCCACTCAAAAGAGGAAAAGCAAGAAGTGAGAATCCCAACACGGATAAATGTGGCCTAGCTCTATGTGCTCAAAATAATGAAAATCATTGTTTTGTGGATAGTGGGTGCTCCAGACACATGATAGGGCACAAAGGGAAGTTTTTCTCATTGAAAAAAAAGGAAGGAAATGTATCCTTTGGAAGTGGATCTTCCAAAATTGCTGGAAAAGGAACTGTTACTCTTATTATTGGAAAAGGAAAAGCTCAAAATGCTTTGCTAGTAAACAGGCTCAAACACAACCTCCTGAGTGTTAGCTAAATCTATGATCAAGGACATAATGTTGTCTTTAGCACCAAAGACTATGAAATAAGGAACTCTTCCTCAGGGGAACTTGTGGTGAAAGGGGTTAGAACACCATACAACATCTATATTCTAAACAAGATTCAAGAAGATAAATGCTACTTAAGTCAAACAGATGAAAGTTGGTTGTGGCACAAGCGACTTGGACATACAAGCTTCGATAACTTGATCAATATCAGCAAGATTAAAGAAGTACGAGACATTCCAAAGTTATTCAAACCAAATCAAGGAGTATGTGGCCCATGTCAACATGGAAAGAAAACTAGAACAAGTCATAAGACCAAGGAGTTCTCTACATCAAAGCCTTTGGAGATCATTCATGCTGATTTATGTGGACCAACTAGAACTCCGACACTCCAAGGAGAAAGGTACTTTGCTTT
This sequence comes from Pinus tabuliformis, assembly GCA_031772625.1. Lineage (NCBI taxonomy): Eukaryota > Viridiplantae > Streptophyta > Pinopsida > Pinales > Pinaceae > Pinus > Pinus tabuliformis. Next base: position 765,848,852 of record CM062804.1, on the reverse strand, counting down.
ATTTGTTGATGACTATACTAGAATGATGTGGGTATATTTTATAAAATATAAATCCGAATCATTTGAGTGTTTTAAGAATCTTAAAGCTCTTGTGGAAAATGAAAAGGACTCTAAGATTAAGTGTCTTAGAATAGATAGAGGGGGAGAATTCACATCAAAAGAATTTGATGAATTCTATAAAATACATGGAATTAAAAGAGAACTCTCTGTTGCCAGAACACCAAAGAAAAATGGGGTAGTTGAAAGAAGAAACCGAACAGTTCAAGAAATGGCAAGAACAATGTTAATAGCACCTAACTTGCAGACAAAATTTTGGAAAGTAGTCGAGACAACTGTCTATACATTGAATCGAACTCAATTGAGACCAAATAATGAAAAGATTCCATATGAATTATGGAAAGGAAGACCTGCGTCAGTAAAATACTTCAAGATTTTTGGAAGCAAGTGCTTCATAAAAATCAATGATGACTCACCAGGAAAATTTGATTCACGGGTTGACGAAGGGATCTTTCTTGGATATTCTATAAGAAGCAAAGCCTACAAGTGCTACAATAACTAACTACGGAGAATAGTGGAAAGAATTGATGTAAAAATTAATGAAGACCTTCCAGAAAAATAAATTGAAGAACATGAAGTTGATCCTCTCATTGAAGAAGAAGAACTTGAAAAATAAGAAAAAGACCAAGGCTAAACCAAGGAAAAAGAACCATCTCAAACCCCTTCAAAGATTAAATTTCTCCAAACATATCACCCAGGAGAGCAGATTATTGGCAATATGGATGAAGGGATGCAAACCCGAAGAAGGATGACTAGTACACCAAAGAAGAATGATGTTGCTCTTCTATCCATGATAGAACCAGAAACATTTACTCAAGCAAGTAAGGATCCTCATTGGGTAAAAGCCATGGAAGAAGAAATGTCTCAAATTGAGAAGAATGAGACATGGGAACTGGTACCTTGTCTAAAGGAAAAAAACATAATAGGAACGAAGTGGGTGTTTAAAAACAAAATGAATGAAGATGGACAAATCATCAGAAACAAGGCAAGGTTTTCTTGTAAAGGCTATTCACAAATTGAAGGAATTGACTTTGAAGAAACATTTGCATCAGTAGCTCGTGTGGAAGCTATCCGGATGTTCTTGGCATTTTCTTGCTCAAAAGGATTCAAAATCTATCAAATGGACGTAAAATCAGCATTTCTAAATGGGGAACTCAAGGAAGAAGTCTACATGGAGCAACCAGAAGGGTTTAATCTAACAGAAGGAATAGACTTTGTTTGTAAGTTGAAAAAGGCATTATATGGGTTGAAACAAGCTCCTAGATCTTGGTATGCAAGATTGGATCACTATCTACAACAACAAGGCTTCAAGAAGGGGGTGGCAGGAAGTAATCTCGACATAAAGACGGATGAGGATAAGGTACTAGTCACACTTGTTTATGTTGATGATCTGATTTTTGTTAGTAAGACATGCTTAAAAGATATGGTATGGAACACTGTGCACCCATGAGCACACCTATGACCACAAGTTGCAAATTGAGCAAAAATGATGACTCCCCTCCGGTAGATGCAACTCATTACAGGTCAATAATTGGAGCCCTTATGTACTTAACTACTACGAGACCCGACATTATGCAATCTGTAGGAATGGTGGGAAGATTTCAATCAGCTCCTAAACAATCACATTTGTTGGTTGTAAAAAGAATTCTCAGATACTTGAAAGGAACTCTTGATTTCGGTCTCTGGTAACCTAAGAGCTCAACTCTTACTTTGACTGCATACAATGATGCTGATTGGGCCAGAAGTGTTGATAATTGGAAAAGTACTAGCCGAAATGCATTCTTTCTGGGAGACTGTTTAGTATCTTGGCTCAGCAAAAAATAGACATCCATATCACTATCTACAACTGAAGCTGATTATATAGATGCCGCAGATTTTTGTACCCAAATACTATGGATGAAGGAAGCTCTAAAAGATGTAAACATAGGTACAAATCAACCAATTACCATCTATTGTGATAAAACAAGTGCGATCAGCCTCAGCAAAAATCCAGTGATGCACTCAAAGACCAAACATATACCAATCAAGTATCATTTCCTTCGTGAACAAGTTGTTGGCATTATGAGACAAGTGTTGTCCTTGATGGCAAATCACACTGATGACAAATCATAGTGCAGAAGGATAGCAGCAAGGAATTGATGATCAGTCTACAAGTATGAAGAAAAATATATACACGCTGGTTCACTATATACCAAGTCGCGTATACAAGCAGGTTCACTATATACCAAGTCGCGTATACGCAGGTTCGCTATATACCAAGTCGCGTGTACATGCAGGTTGGCTTCAGTAAAAGAGCGTGTATGTGGAAAATTTATCTTTGGTCCGTGACGGTTATTCCTTGGAAGTTGTGCCTATGGTTTTGGACCATGGTGTCTCGACGGACGTGTTGATCCCTAGTTTTGAAGTTGATGGTATTGGATTTCTATGGTTTTGGCTCTTGGTATTGAGCAAGGCCTAAGGCTATATAAGGAGAAGAATATCATTAGGCAATTGTATCTGAAATGTCTTGAATATCTGATGAAGTATTAGATCCAGTATGCAGGTTATTGGTTGATGATGTATTGCTTGATCTGAGCTAAGGAGAGATCTCATCAGTTGATGGAGAACAAGATCTAAGGAGAGATCGGGATCAAATGGTTTGAAATGAACTATCTTTATATAGTTGATTATGCGTATTTCTAGATCCGCATGACTGACGCAATATTATGTTCTGGGTATAACTGATGTCTGGTACAGCTGCAAGTTATGAAAAATTATTTTTAGATCTGTACGCAGGTTGTCTTCGGTAAAACCGCGTGTATACGCGGGTTGCCTTAATTGAAGTAGCATATATCTTTTGGAGCTTGATTTTTGGGTTGTAGCTGGGTCTGACTGTTATTGCAGAGTTCTGTAGTCTGCTCTGTGTTCTGGTGACTGGGTTTGACAGGGTTTCAGTGGTTCAGTGATTCAAAGATTGTTGATGTAAGTATTGGTTGTTTTGTAATCTGCTATGAAGGTTGAATGAATTGTGGTCTTCAGATTGTAATATTGTGCTTCAGGAATATCCAGTCTGAAAATGTATGAAAAGTGGTACCTGAAGGAAAGAAGATTGTAGGCCTGCACCTACGTACTAGTATCTTAGCTAGTACAAGAGCAAAGGGGGTTGAAGCTCCCTTCCAAGGAAGTTTGGAGAACGAGAGAAGGTTGAAGCCTTCTGCAGGTTGTAGCCTGCGTACTGGTATAAGGCTGCACCAGTACAAAAGATTGTAAACTGAAGTTCTTATTAAAGAAAGATAGAGACGACTTGCAGCAGGTGGTTTTCACCCACATTGGGTTTCCACCTTATATCATGGTGTTCATGTGTGTGGCTTTTGTGTGATGATCTGTTCTATTATACTGTTTACTCTTAATATGGTGAATAATGACCTGATGCACTTAACTGAAGATAAACTAACTGAATTATAAGTTTTCTGGTTATACGTTGTTTTCTTTAGACACAGTAGCGTGTACACGCTGGTTCACTTAACTGAAGTAGCGTATATGTTTCTGAGCATTGAAAAAGTTTTATTGATCTGATAATACTGATTCACCCCCCCCTCTCAGTATTATTTCCAACACAAGTAGCTAAACAAAACATCATCTTGGAATATATCAATACTAAGGAGCAGATAGCTGATAGTTTCACAGAACCTCTTCCTCGAGAAGCATTTGAACATCTTTGTCAAAAGATGGGGGTTATCTCTTTAGCATCACTTAATTTGATTCATAAAGATGTTGCAAGACAGGCGGAGAAGTTCAACAGGGGGAGTCCTTGTGCACTCCTTTGCCACTGATGTCAAAGGGGGAGAGAAGAAGAATATTGCCATCAATGAAAAAGGGGGAGATTGTTGATCTAGATTGTCATTAATGGTAATATGAAGACAGGAAGAAGTGGAGCAGACTTGTGAAGAACAGGAGCAAAGCCACTAGAAAGAGGATCACATCAGCGAAGTTACATAAACAGAGTCATCGAAAGTCACAGAGAGATATGTCCAAGGGAAACTGCTATCGGAAGAACAAAGAGAAATAGAGCCATCAGAGCAGAGATATTGGAAGTTGTCAGACCAGGAGCATTATATTAGATCTAGGTATGTAGAAATCAAGATTTCCGTGTGAATGGATGGAAGGATCAGCCGGAAGTAGGCACAATTGAGTTTTACAATAGAACAGAGGAAGACCTAGAATATCTGACTATAATGGAGAAAGTAGACTTTTCCTAAAATTCCTAAGGAAATGCCAAGAAACCAATGAAGGGCAATGGACGGTGAAGATTAAATCATATCATTGAAACTTGAGGATGAACGACCCAGATTAACCACCGATAGCATAGTTTCCATAAGGGTAAGTGGGTTCATCAGGTGGACTCAAGGATGTAAGTGGTATTTAGGGCTGATCACCTGATACCATTCATCGACCAATGCGTGGCAGGAGAAGGAGAGAGGAAACCGCTTTATCGGGCGAGTAATCCTTGTGCATGTAGCTCACTTGATATTAGTGTCAAGCATTGGATCAAATGCGGTTTTGATCTATGGTGCAGGATCACCGAGCAGCTTTGTTGGTTAGGTGTAATATCAATCGTCAGATGGGATGGTAAGATCTATGGTGGAGGATTGATCCGAAAGAGGCAAACATCGGAAGATGTGCATGTCTGTGGACCCGACTACACCATTGCAATATGATTTAATATATTATCGCATCCACCATAACGCAAGACTATTGTAAAGCCTTGCCACATTAAAAGTGCCAATTGCGATAATACACAGATCCAAATAGGTTATAGCAAAGAGAAGAAGAGTATATAATATATATATATGCGATATATATGCAGACCTGTTGCACCATTATAAACTGCCCTATTGTTATATCGCATCCGCCTATCGAAACTCTCATAGTGCAAGATATAAAGGGCTATCACCCCCGAACCACCGACTGCGATATATATGCGGACCCGCTGTGACATTATAATACGACCTATTGAAATATCGCATCCGTTGAATCGCAATGTTCAAAAAAATTGACACCGCTGATCCACCAATGACCGATAGCGATGAAGCTGAGCCCTGATTGGAGATCGGTTAATGCAGAGGTTGGAGAGCGCTGTGGAAAGTATTGGAGGAGTGGACCCTATGAAGTTATAGATGCGAGCGTAATGCATTTGAAGTCCAGCCTTATGTGTTCAGACGACATATTTCCATGTATTCTTGTGGTTCTAATAAATGTGTTGCCCACGGATTAAAGTCAAATAAACACTTCCAATAGGTTTGGGTCCATTGTATGAATATTGAAAAAAAGGGGGGCCTCTCTGATATAGTTATTTCTTTAACATGCAATATTATTATAATACGACCTCTGTTTCGCATTAATGTGTCCTGTAAGAATTTGATGAATTCAAAGAGATAGAGGAAGTCGAAGAGTGAGCGTAAAGGAAGCCAAAAGATCAAGTGAGCAAAGAGGAAATGAGTGGAAGCCAAAGGTCAGGAGTAACAGGCATATAGAACAAAGAACAAGGGAAAGTTTGAAATGCTGGCAAACTATAAGAAAAAAAGGGAGCCGAAGTTTTGGAAGAAGTGAAAGGAACAGGAGGACAAAAGTAAGTCATAGGTCTAGCAGAGTTGGGAGCAGAGAATTACAACTAAGCATATCTAGATAGTTACAGCAGAGGTTTGGAGCCCTTGAGGTTGGTGCCTCAGAACTGAAAGGATTGGTGTCCTGGGAGTTGGTGCTACTAAATTCAAGGTTGGTGCCTTGACAAGATAGAGTTGGTGCTCTGGAGGTTGGAGCCTCACAAAGAGTCAAAGTTGGTGCTTGGAAACTGATTGAAACCATATATATATATATATATATATATATATGTATATGTATATATATACATATACATATACATATGATATATATATATATATATATATATATATATATATATATATATATATATACATATACATATACATATATCTATATATATATATATATATACATATATATATATATACATATATATATATATATATATATATATATACATATATATATATATATATATACATATATATATATATATATATTGTACTTGATTTAATGCAAAGATCACATTAATAAAAGAATCTATTCCTGTTATCTATTTATGTGTTCCAATTATAAATGTTTTTAACTGATAAAAATAATAATTGAAAACAAATACTGTCTCACCCCCCTCTCAGTATTTCCAACACGCAGAACTTCACGAAGGTCTAGAGGCTGGTAAGAGGAAGTTATATCGATAAGCCCCAAGGGCTTATCAATCAACGTGAAGGCAGAAAACGAGATACAAAAAGACGTTATAACCATCTCTGAGTGCAAAAACTTGGTTCCATCATCCCCCCATACTGCTTTGAGTGAGACTTCAGTCTATGCTCCGTGGATTGATGCCGAAAGGTCCAGTAGTGTAGGGATTTTCTTAGCTAACTTAATGCTAAACTTGGGTCAGGGCCCACTAAGCCAACAAATGGTCTTGTTGCCGGGAGTGGGATCTACATAAAGAGATGTGTGATGTCGCATCACTGGAATCCAACTAAGAAGGAAATTGAAGATTGGTTGGATAGGAAGATCCATGAATTCATGGTGCAAGAAAAAAAGAACCCACGATTGAGGAAAGAATAGTGGTTGGACAGGTATCTATACATAAAGATACACGAAATTTTCTTTTGTTCCTTCCCGGTCAAATTATATGAGTGGATCGCTAAATTGGCAGACGACCAAGGAAGGTGAAGGCTTGACGGTCCGATAACGTGGACCCCGGAGTTAGTGCGGAGATTGGAAGCCTCTGAAGATAAGATCACACAAGCTGTCAATCATTGCCTTGATCATATCATAAGAGGATTTTTGACAGAGTTCGTGGTCGACTCTTCAGTTAGCTATAGCGAAACAGAGCGACGCTTATTCAAAGGACCATGAGGTAAGTACTTAAGGTCTTTGAATACTTGGATTAAAAATCTCTTGTGTGAAAAGAAGGTTATGTAATTAACTTGAATTTTGGAGCTACGTGAAGTGGAAAGTTATTCAGGGATAGAAAGGAACATGTCCTAAACATAGCCCGCTGATTGAGCCTCCCCTGAGTGACGACAAAGAAGTAGCATAGGATTCTCTGTAGAGCACTGTCCAGTTAATAACGTGAGGGTTCCAGCGAATACCACATCCACCCACACCACCTCCATATTCAACTCCACCGTATACACCTTCACCCAAACCGCCACCACCTCCATCACCGTTCAATATGACGAATTCAGTAAAATTGCCCGTTTTCAAGGGCTTGGGGAATGAGGAACTAGACCAGTTTTGGTTCGTCACGAAGGCTGTATGCGAAGCCCAGGGTATTATAGATGATCAGATGAAGAAGTATACATTGGTCAGTTCTTTACAGGAGTGTGCGCTAACATGTACTATTATCACCCGAAGAAACTCTCCTAGGTTGTAGCTTGGAGATGCTCGGGAACATTACAAACTCAACTTAATGTTGGCAATGGATGAATGGAAGGAATGATGCTTGTTCAAGCCAGATAACCACTTCTACTTTTCTTGACTCCAGACACGCGTGAACACCCCCAAACTACAAGGCTTTAGACCACCAATTACTCACATTTTAAGGATTGGGTGAATATGGAGAATACTGACCACACCAGTAGATGCACAGGACCCTGTGATGGCCGGCTGCAACCAGTAAAGAGGTCTACAAATCTAATTCCCTAGTGCATAGAGAGGATGATAGCTCTCTGTCACTAAGTGAAAATAAACCTGATTAACACATTCACTGATACATGCAAGATTCAAACACAGAGGTAGGATGACAACTCCTCTAATGTTATACATCAAGAGTTCAGGAAGACTGCATATTAGGCACAACCTAGAACATAATAGAAATGGAATGTGAGAAATTAATAGCAAAAGAAGCTTGTATTAGCTGAAAAAGAAGACGAGACGCTGCAAGTATCAAAGCAGTTACAGTCTCCAGAAGTTGAACCTTACATCAAAATAACAACCATCAACCCTGATAACATCTTGTTTCTGGGTATTTATAGGGTTTCATTACAAAGGCACTCGGCCATTATAAGTATGGGGAGGTCATAACTGACCACCGACCGCTTTAACTATCTGATGGAGTCTCTGGTGCAATTTTCCCGCTCCAGTGAACAAATCCGATCTTCTCAGGTGCTCTACTGTCATTCTCGGGTAGGTGGAGTCTCATATGGGATGAAGTCCCACAACTGTTAAATGCGTTCACCTGCTCAACTCTGTCCTTTTTCTTCTCCGGCGTACTATCTCTTGAATGCGGTTGCTGAGGAGTAAATGTGTCGTGTACTAGTAACTGGTCACCTTCATCCTTCGGGTGCATGGGACAGTTCAAGGACGTGGACTACATAGCAGATTTGTTGAACTGGATGGAGGAAGAACATTTGCCGTTGGATTGAATGGATGGACAACAGATACGGCTTGGCGGGGACTATCGGGCAGGTGAGGCGGAAGATGATTGCGAGCTGTTGGATCTCGGGTGGGCAGATCCAATGGTCGCCAGGCGCCGAAGATGCACGGAGTTCATTGGGCGGGAAGAGCGGGGTTGAGTGGTAAGTGGTATTGCTCGCATTGCTATTGAGGGTCGGGCAGTAATCGTACAAGGACGAGCGATCCCACTTGGAGCGCGACACGTGGTGGCGGGGAAAGGGAAAACCACCCTCCCATTGTGCGTTAACGTACCGACATGTTGTGGTCGTGGGGGAAGCAGATGCCGTTTGATTGCAGTGGATGTGATCGAACGGTGGGTATTTAAGTGTGCAGGTTAGTTCGTTTGATGTGACAGGAGGGCCATTGGATCATGGTGTCGGAGATCAATGGCTAAGATCACAGCAGAGGGTTGCGGGAGCGTGGGGTCATGTGGACACGGTTACATGATGGTTTAAGCTCCGCGCTCTGGGTCTGAGGGGATATGGGTTTATGCAGAGTTTTAGAGGAAAACGGAGGCAGCGTGGGTGGAAGAGAGTGGGTGGGATAAAGGAGAAGCATGAAGATGACCGGTGGGAATTCTTCTTTGAGTATGAACCATACAACCAAGCTTGCATTTGACCCTCAAGACATCAATGTATGTGGCAGAGCTAACATGTACATTAAATACTACACTGATAACTTGATGGCTACCCTGGCGGAAATTTAGACTGCACTGAATAAGGAATTCAGTATGCCCAATTCTGAAGAACAATCGATTGTTGGATTCAAGGAGATCATGATGAAGCCTAGCGAGACACCCTGGGAGTTGGATCATAGATTTAAGTGCAAGATACGAGAAGATAACATGAATCTTACAGATAGGCAGCACCAAGAATGGTTTGTGGCTTCGCACTTGCCTCATCTAAGGGTTGCTTTATCACAGCAAAAGATTGGGACCTAGGCGGAGGCCCTACAGATTGCGATGAGATTGCATGAGACACCAATTCAGGATGCTACTTTAGGAGTTCAGCAGATTCACATGGAGTTGTAGAACCTTTGCATAGAATTCCAAAGTCTGAAGAAGGATAGAGCAACTCGGCTAGAGGTGTGTGAAGAGGTTTAGTGTTTGAAAAGTAAGAGTTAAGGGCATGATAAATATCATTTCCATATCTTCGCAAATTATGTTGTAGGGAGAGGGTCAATTCCTTTGAGGACAAAAGCTCGAGCAAGGCCAAGTACAGGGCGCGCGTTGTGGTGTGTTATCTGTCAGGTAGCTGGAAAACATGCGACAGATAATTTCCACTTGCTGCAGAAATTTGTACAAACACAGCAAAAAATCTTCTGTAACTTATGTCAATCAGTAGGTCACGATGAATGTAATTGTCAAAGTTATGAGTTAATTAGGGAGTGAACGCCCACGTATCGAATGCAGACATAATCTCAGCCTTTGGATCAAGGCACTGAGGGGCTGTGAGGAGGATATTTGGGCCGTGGAGAAGGCCGAGGTAGAGGAGGACCTACGAGAGGTCAGGGGCAAGTTATTTGTTACAATTGTGGAGGTACAGGACACTACGTGTGAGAATTCATGAACTCGACATACCTGTCATGCAGATACTGCACTTAGTTTGACCACACAATAGAAGATTGCCCTATATTAATAACTAATATACGCGAAAAGAGGACGCAGCCTCAGCAGCCTACGCAGAACCTGAAGATGATGAGGGTTGAACCCCGAGAAGAAGACCCCAATGTGAATATTGTGTTGCGAAGTGGAATGACAACTAGCAAAGATAAGGGAAAGTGACCTAAAGAGGGTGAATGGGTCCGCAAAGCTCCAGAGAAAGAGGTTGGATTTGATTTGGAGCGCGTGAAGGAAAATTTCATGGAAGCAAAGAAAAGCTTCGCTAGGGCCTCTACCTCAGGAAGTCAGGATAAGCAGTCTGAAGAAATGGACCCATCCATGCTTACTACATTTTTGGAGACCTGTATGAAGCTACTATGTGATAACAAGGCCGTAAAGGGATTACAGGAGTTGATCAATAAATGTGATGGTAATACTCCTGAGGGACCACGCATGGTCAGGAAAATTGGTAAGCATAAGACAAGAACAGGGCGTGAGATGAGGCTGACCGCATAAATAGGAGAATATGAAATGGACCAAGTTATTCTGGACCTGGATCTGACGTGAATGTTTTTCCTAAATAGACATGGGAGAGAAAGGGGATACCTGCACTACAGTGGTCTTCTATTCAATTGAGGATGGCGAATCAACAAAATATTATCCCCATGGGAAGATTACAGGGAGTGACAATCGATATTGAAGGCGCGAGCATGTTGGCCAATTTTGAAGTGATAGAGATTGTGGATGACAACAATCCATACCCTGCGCTCCTTGGGATCGACTGGGCCATCAACATGAATGGTGTGATCAATTTGAAGAAGCAGATGATGTCATTTGGAAGAAAATAGTTCTGCATCATAGTACCGTTGGACCCTGCAGAAGTACCATGCTACACTGAACTAGTTTGAAATTACAAAAATGATGATGATTTGGACTAGATTTATAAGATAACGACACAAGATCAAGATTGGGTGAACCTGATAGTAGATGGACATATTACATGGGACTGCGAAAGCTCCTACACATTAGATTTAGACGAGGAATTGGAACACTGGCATAGTAGATTGCACTAAGTGTCTAGGCTATGATGTAACATGATGACCAAATCGATGCGCTGTGTACCATCAGAGGTAAGAATTCTACCTTATTATGATGGTTTAATTGATGTTGATAAATTTTTGGATGCATTTGAAAGGGAAGTGGTGGAGAAGCATCGCTTCCAAGCCTTGGACTTGGAACTGTGTGCTACACCTGCAAGATGGTGGGGTACACATAAAGACAACTTCGATGGATGGCACGAATATAGAAGAATGATGAGGGTGCGGTTTGGTCACCCAAAGGTACGATTGACATAGAAATACGATGGAAGGAGTGATCCGCGCAATCACTTAGCCAAATGGACTGATGCTTATGGAGCAGAACCGCAACCGGAGTGGGTGCATCTGTTCTATCACACCTTGGATGTAATACCTATGAATTGGTACTTGGAGATAGAGCTCCGCCATGGCACAAACGAATGGGATATTTTGAGACAGGGATTCTTAATTACATTCAACTTTGAAGATGGATTTGAGTGCATTGATGAAGCGTTGCAGGAGGTCAAAGCAACAATATTTAGAATCCCATAGGATCCCTTGGATTTAATTCAACCAGATTGGCCACCTAGCTATGCCACGTTCCGCAGTGCTACAATGTGACCACTAAAGAAAAAGATGAGGATCTGAGGAACATTAATATCCTGGAAACAGAAGGTCACCGCAAAGTGGAGGGGCCACAAATAGGGAATCCTGATATAACAGTGCTGTTGAAAACAAGACAAGTGAACATTGGGATAGAGGCAGAGCTGAAGTTTGCAAAGATAGGGGACTACTGTGATGATGCTATGGTGGATAAGGTTGCTGAGTTGCCTTGCAAGTATCAGGATTTGTTCCTTACAAATTTTTTAGACTTGAAAGGGATTATACACGATTTAGGGGTAACGAGGATAACGTTGAAACCATACATGAAGGTTGTGAAGCAGAGGCCATATCGCCTCAATCCTAAGTACAAAGAAAGGGTCCACTTAGAATTGGACAAAATTTTAGTGGCAGAAATCATTGAACCAGTGGAGGAGCCCGACTGGGTAAGTCCTATGGTAGTTCAGGAAAATAAGCAGAAGGATGAAATAAAGATATCCGCAGATATCAGGAAGCTGAATGACGCTTGCGTGCATGATCCTTTTCTGACTTCATTCACCGATGAAGTGTTGGATAATGTAGGAGGATAGGAAGCATATTCATTCACTGATGGGTTCTCGGGGTACCATCAGATCAAGATTGCATAGGAAGATAGGAGTAAGATGACCTTCGTGAGTGAATGGGTATGCTTCTAGTATACTGTGATGCCTTTTGGACTGAAGAATGTGCCGACGATCTTTTCGCGCGTAGTCATTGCAGCATTCAAGGACTTCATTCACAATGACGAATAGTGCGAGGTAGATGTCACAGTGGATGAATGCATTGCATTCTTCGAGAAATCAATGGAGGTCCTCATGAGTCTGCAGGAAGATCCAAACCTGTAGAGGTTAAATATCGAGGCAAGGGAATTGCAGTAGTAATATGACGAAGTCAAAGTGACAACGCGCACCTTCGCTATCATGTAGAGATTGGCAAAGATGCAAGAGGCAAAGCAACTGAAAGCGCAGGTGGAAGCAATGCAACGAAAAGAGGCAGTCCTCAAGGCTAGATTGGGGCCTTGGCTGGATGAGGCCTATGTGCTCTCCACCACCATTAAGGAGAAGTTGGATAGCCTGCAGAATACACAACAGAAGATCCAGGAAGATAGCGCAGGACCAACAATGGAGAAGCTGGTGGTGCAGGCCAAGGAGGAAGCTACGCAGTGTAAAAATGAAGCTGCAGTGGTGCAAGTGGAGTTGGGAGGTCTGCACAATAAGATCTCTGCACTAGCAAGTGTCTCAAGGTGAGTCACCATATTTGTGTTGGGGTCCTGTTGGGATAGAGTTCCCTAGGGTCAATTTTGGGGTTAAAAGCCCAAGTTTTGGGGCAGAAAGCGTAAGTTTTTGTATGTAAAGTGTAAAGTCTCCATAATTTGTGGTTGTGGAGTGCATAGATGTAAAGAGTCATAAAGGGTTTTACCCTTCTATTTTATGTAAGTTGTGTTAGCTTTAGAAGATCTACCCATGGTACATGGACCATGAGATTGTATAAAAAGGAGAGTCTTAGAAGAGCCTAAGGCAACAGTTAGTTGACGATGATGAATGTAATGGGTTATTAGCAAAAAGAGCGAAAGGTCTTAGAGTAGAAGAGAGGCTCTGCAACTGTGTGTGCAGAGGCCTAGGGTAGAATTCCACAGTTGAGTGTGCAGACCCCTATAGCTGAGTGAGCAGGGTAGTTTGAGTCTGTAAGAAGATCTGAAACATTAATAAAGAAGATTACTCTAGAAATACCTGTGTTTGATCTATCTACTTCTGTTATGAAAGAATGTGATTATGATATAATGAATAATGGGTTTATGATTTAATGTTGCATTGATGCACGAATCTATATGTTTAAATTGTTGTATGAATGCAAGTAGTAATATCTGTTTATGCGAAGAATATCTTAATGCATGCTAAAGATATCAGACACTTAAGCTAATCTAGATAATAAGAGACTTCAGAGTAATTATAGAGGAATGTAAATGGTTGATTCGCCTATTTAAGGTCCACGAAAGACCTTAGTAGACCTTCACGAAGGTCTATAGGCTGGTAAGAGAAAGTTATATCGATAAGTCCTAAGGGTTTATCGATCTGCACAAAGGAAAAAAAGTGGATAAAAAAGACATCATAACCATCTCTGGGTGCGGAAACTTGGTTCCAGCATCCCCCGATACTGCTTTGGGTGAGACTTCAGTTCACTCTCTGTGGCTTGGTGCCGAAAGGGCCAGTAGTGTAGGGATTTTCTTGGCTAAGTTAACACTGAACCTGGGTCAAGGCCCACTAAGCCAACAAAAAAGTAATTACACTATCTCTTCTTTTCTTCGCATTCAATGAGTATGACATGCATTTGATCACTCATTTACTTTACTGTAATTCCTACCAGCATGCATGCATTAAATTAAAGACATTCATTTTATGTGCACAATTTTTGTTTGCTTTAATATCTAATTGCTATTGTTATAGACATTTTTGGGCCCTACAACCCCAAGCATGAAATGTCCATAAACCAAGGGCTCCTAAGTCCCTAAAAGTGTTGTTCTAACCCCTAAAGGAACAAGGTCAACAGATTACAGCTTCTCCCAGAAGTTCTCCATGAGAAACTGCTCAGAATTGGTCAAAACAGGATCATTATAGCTAGTCCATTGGCTAAGTGCGTTGCATCCCACCTAAATACACTTTGTGGGTGCGTTGCATTTCAAAAATCCCTTCTGTGGGGTGCGATGGGTGAGAAATGACAAATGGCAGTGTCATTCCGCGAGGTGGAGAGGCAATCGAAGCTTCCAGAATCTTCTCATGTGACACTTGCCTCACTGAATTCGACCAAGGAGGAGTAAGAGTCCATCAGTATCCAAGTGGAGGCAAGAACTATCAGAGAGAAGACACTAATCAAATCACAAGCTGACTCATCCCCCTTACAGATATCTATATATGGATCCCTCATCCTAGAGATCCAAAGGCTGGAATTTTGCATATTGCAAGGAATTGTTGTTGGTTTCTTGAGACAAACATCAGATTGTTGGGTGATCTAAGCTTTGTTTGAGGTGAAGAGGGGCTTCTTTGCTGAGAGGTTGATGCTGGGTCAGAACAATTGGTTGTAACTCCTCTTGGCTCTTTTCTTGTTTATCAATAAAAGCTATTTGAGTTTTCCTCCATTCTTTTGTGTCATTGATGCTTGCTACATTTGTATGGTCAATTTACATCTGATCCTAGATTGTTTATGATTATAGATCCATGTCTTTGTATAGTGCTATGCTTCTGTGATCTTACAGGTACTTTGTGAAGCTGGGCGTGCAAGGGAGCAGGTAGCTGAGGACTATCAAAGAAGAGAGGGATCAAATCAGGAGATTAGCGCAAGACAGAGGTTGGTCTTTCTTCTCCTCTCTATCTATAATTCATAAAGGAAAAACAAAAGTAGCTTTTCTCTGCTTGTTTCTAAGGTAGCTGTCACACCTTAGTGGGATAGAGCAGTTCTATATAGACACTTTTCCCTATAACAAAATGGCGACTCCACTGGGGAGATAATTAGTTTGTTTGTTTATCATTCTTTGTTGTCTATTTCATAAACTTACAAGTAGCATTCGAACTGCATTTGCCATAACAAATGCAAAGTAGACAACTGCTACTTCAATCCATCTACTGGATCTATTTATGATTTAAACAACTGATTCACAAACTATCTGATTTCCCTTGTGATAGCTCTTAGATCCTCCTTAGATCTACCCCTGATTGTTGCATTACTGATTGCTTTTTGCTCGGCCAAAACCCAAGAACTGAACTGAAAACTGTGACCTGGAACCCGAACAGAGTCTCGTTTCTAGCCCAGCGCAGGTACTGTTCAGATATTTTGAATTTCAGCGCACTTCCCGAGTGGAAAACCTGCGCGGCATTTCAGATTCTCTGTGTTACAGGTGCGCTGATCAGACTAGCTCTGTGCAGTTGTGGTTTCTGTGGTTCATTCTTTCCAGTTCTATTCCTGAATTTTGCTGCCTGTGATCAGTATATGTCTGTTTGAAACCTCTTTTCCTTGTTGTTATTCTGCCTCCTTTGTACAAAAGAACTGTAGATATTTTTGTGTGTTTGTTGAGTCATTTACAGTTATCCTTTGCAAAAGTAGCGTAATCGTACTGTCATCCTTTGATTTGAAACTATCGCAAGTGTCGATTTCAATCGTAGGAAAGAGTTTGATTGCTATTGATGGTCGATTATCCTGTTACTATTGCTTTTGGTCTGAATTTGTAACTTTCTAGTGTCGAAAACAAGTATTCAGTTCAAAATCGTAAAGTGTTGTGATCATCTCCATTTTATTTGATTTCGAAAAGAAACTTGTTGATATTTGTCGCTTGAAAAGAAATTCAGATTTGTGCATCAACTTTCTTTTTAGCATTCATATACTAAGAAAGTCGAAAACAAATACATGCATGTGCATTTGCATTTAGACAGTCTGATTGGCTTGATTTAGGAAAGTGCATTTAGAGTGTGCTCTTTGCTCTTTGTGAAAAGATTCTGTCTTTCTTTTCCCTAGTAGCTAGGATTTTCATTGCATAAAGGAGATAAAAAGTTTGTTTATCATCTTAGATTGCATTTTAGGAATTACATCTACATATCGTGGTGAACCCGAAAGGAAAACTTCATAAACAAGATCAACTTAAAATAAATTCAATGAATCTAACAACGCTTTGGAACTTAACGCAAAACATTTAGAAGTCTAGGCTAGAGACGTATTCTGGCGTCGTAAAGCCTGGTAACTGTTGTTCTCACTGATGGTTGGGTGATTCCTCCACTTTGAGACGATAAGTGCCAGTACGGACTTGTGCTCCCACGTACCGTCGAGTATATTTTGGGAGACCCCAATAGGCTTAATCCTTCATCCATAGGAAGCCGTGTCTGCCGCCCTATCGATCGCAATGCACTGAACACAACATTCAGGAAGATTGACTACCGTACCGTAAAAATTATTCTACAGTTTTGCGATTGGTTTGGTAATCCCTCTACCTAGATTTCCAGGGCAGTCCCTTTCGTTCCTTTTCAGACTCCTTAATGGAAAAGGTCCATCTGAGCACTTGTCACTTCAGGCTCATTAAAAATCAAAGGAAACTAGAGTCATCTTTTGTTTTTTCTCGACTCTTAAAAATTGAAAAAACAAGTTGTGTCAAAGCGTCTAAAATTTATTTTAAACGGAATATTCATTACCCTTTCCTACGTTGATCTTGGGTTGAGAAAATGGAATCCACCAACCAAGGAATTCCCCTTGGAGGAAATCCTAGTCCCTTCTCCTCTTGGGGAGATGTTGGTGCACCCCATATGGCCACATTGTCGCTTCCAGGACTGAAAATTGGTTTTCCTGTATGGCTCTTCTCAACCTCTATCGTTCAGAACACCACAATACCTGAACAATCGAATCAGCAACTAGACGAGTCCAGAGTTACCCACCAACCTTCTACTTCCTCTAATTCTTCCTCTCCTCCTTCCTCTTCGCTTGATGGGGCTGGTAAAGACAAAAGTCAAGTACCTAAGGAGAAGAAGGAAAAGAAGAAGAAAGAGAAGAAGAAGAAGGAGCGAAAAGCGAATGGGGGCAAACGAGTGTCGTCTAGCGAAAATCCACACACTGCACCGACCAGGCCTAAATTGCCATGTGTTATTTGCAAAGGAGACCAATATCACAGAGATTGTACTTGCATCCCTCGGATCTTAAGGGACTGGTCTCCTTGTTTGCACAACCCGGTGTCGTCAACCTTTGATGATCATGTTGAAAACGCACCGTCAACTAGTGAAAGTGAAGCCCCAGGACAAAAAGGAAAATATAGATTTCCTTGTAAACTGTGCGAAGGTGATCATGCCGTCCACCATTGTCCCTTCTTAGACAAGGCTAAAAGAGTTTTGGACGATCGTCTGGTTTCACCGTTACGACTTCCTCTTGGATATAAAAAACTCTTGCCGATTCCGTCACTAGTTGAAAATCCGGCTGGCCCGCTCAGGTGGTCGGCTGAAGAATCTATCATTGAAGATAAACCATCTGAACCCATACCAGACGAAAGTCAAAAGGTCGAGGCGGCAGTTGACCCGGTCTTGCCTTCAGAGGTTCCATCTTCAGATGATACAATCACTGAAGAGAACAAGGATGACACCATCCAAATTCTTTTCATAAGCACAGACTCCAACGAACATGGGGGAAATTTACCCGTTCCTTTACCGCAGGAAGGAAGTTCGTCAGAGTCGTACCCGGCCGTCTATTCGGTCCCACCTCCAAGCAACCTAGTTGTCTCCTTCGACTGGAATCAACTAGGCAGACCCCGTTTACCAGCTAGTGTACCATTCCGAATCATTGTTCAAATATATAGAATGGTTATGGCTGGTACCATCATAGATGAGGGGGCTTCTGTGAGTATCCTTTCCTCAACTGCTTGGAAAGCGCTTGGTTCGCCATCGCTTTTGCCTGAGATGAGAAATCTAACAGGTTTTGATAAAGGAACCAGTCGACCGTTAGGGATCCTTCCCAATGTGCTCATAACATTGAGAGGGAAAACCGTTCACATGAACGTAATGGTAGTCCAAGGACCCCTGGATTACAATCTACTCCTTGGACGAGACTATATTTATTGCATGGGATCAATTGTCTCCTCACTCTTTAGAGTAATGTGTTTTCCGCACGAAGGAAGAGTGGTCAAGCTCGTAGACCAGCTTTCATTTCCCGGATCATACATAGCAAATAGTCATATACCATCCTTGAATGGTATTTTCACGCAAGAAATGTCTCAATCTCCAGTCCGTCCTCCCGATGAGCGCGAGTGATTCAGGGGGACATGACTGAAACCCAGGGGGCATGCACCCTGGTCTGCTTCGGCAGGAGAACTTCGGCTATAGGGTAGGTTTCCGCGAGAGAATATGACTAGTCTATACCCCCGTCTGTGATTGGAAGAGGGGGTTATTCTAGAACAAGATTCTCTTGTCAAAGTTATGTGAGTGGAGTAGCCTCCTTCACTCACCTTTGTCTGTTTCGGTAGACATTGCCGAAGAAGTGTTTTGTTTGCGCTGTAAATGGAACAATATTTGGTAACCTGTAAGAGGTAGGCCTCTCTTGGTAAAACAAATGTTTTAACGGACTAAATAAGGGGTAACCTTGAAACTCTGTTTTATACCTGGGGGCATGCAAGCCTTTTGGCGTGCAAGCGAAGAGCGACTATTTTTTTTTTTTTAATTTGTAGGACCTCTAACCCTTTAAACTCGTAGGATTGGTCGTTTCCTAACTTGCATAAAGAAAGGATGTGGGGCAAAACTCTAAAAGTTGCTGTTTTTATATGAGACATTCTTATCACACGACTGGATTAATCGAGCAGTTTTAGCACATAGTTCAAGCTCGTTAAAAAATAAACATAAGCCATGAGCAAATGTTTCCCCCCGCGTTTAAGCTCGTTAAAAAATGAACTATTCCCCGGTAAATAACCATCGTGAATGTAGTACTTCAGCCATTAAATCCTTGGTCGTGTTTGCACCGTCACCTCCACTTTTTCATTGGCCGAGCATTCACCCCCATTTGATTGTTTACCCATTTTGAGGAACAGCTGCGAAGAGTGATTTCACCAGCCATCCTTGTAACACTGTCGCGATTGGAAAATTCCAAACCTTACCTGGAATCAGCTGCTACCCATTTTATCACTCGTTCCTCAAAAGACGAGTCTCCTTTAAGCTCTTTTCAACTGACTCGTAAAATATGAAAAGATTGCCGAGCCATTGGCCTCTCCAGCTCGTTAAAGGGACAGGAAGTGCTATCCCTCCTCTAGATTTTAATCTTTTTGGACCTGAGGGATTATTACACAAAAAGATCGAGCGCTTGTTTTGTTCGGCTCGTTAAAAGTATCGAAAATTCATCCCTTCTGTATTGTTTTATACTTTTTCGGACTTAAGGGATTAGATGACAAAAAAGGAATTTTGGAGTTACCTTTACGTTCCTTTTTAGACTCTCTAAAATTGAAAAGGACTGAGTTATCTTTGTCGTTAAACTCATTAAAAGTGTAATAGCGACAAACTTGTCTATAGACGAGAACGAGTTTCACCATCGCTAGGCTCGTTAAAACATAGCGATGGGTTTGCCCAAAGGGAAAATTATAGAACAAGCATATGTTGTCCTCCTCAAGCTTGAAAAAAATAAAGAGGTACTGGTCAACAATGACTGGGGAAAATTGGGAAGAAAAATTGAAGAAACTTTGTTGGTAGCAAGTCGCTCTTGAACATGACACTTCCACTCCGTGTCCGAGTCGGGTTGGGTTGTTTCATTCACCGGTCACATCACCATGGTCACGCCATACCATCCACATTTGGGGTTAATGCTGCCAATCCATCACAACAGTGTCGCCGATATGTTCAAGAGAAGTCATCCAGAGAATACACCTGTGTCTCACCCACTACCATACATTTATGCTCCATTCTTTCATGACCACCACCCTAAACCTTATATCACTAGATCGTTTTCACCTCCATTAAAATCATTTGCTCTGTTCCGTGTCATTGATGTGGGATTCATTAAGGCCCTCCTGTGACGGATCACTTCTTGTTGACATCAGCTCATTATCCAAGAAGTTGATCTAGGAACACCCCATTCAGTACTTTGAAGCTTGCATGCCTCAATGGCAAGTTTCTCACTTCCGGCGACAGGTTTACATCAATGGCCCTCGACCGAAAGATTTTGCGTGGTGTTTGACGCCAAGTCCTTTATTCACACCACGTGAATTGTACTGCAGTACCTTGAGGATCATTATCATTATCGGTGATTCCTCTCGCGCTTGTTAACAGTTTACATCATTCGCTGGTAATCAAGCGATGTCTTTCCATGTTCGACTTCAGAACATTTCTCACATGGATCGACTTGTACTTCGAGTGAAGATCAGATGAGATTGAAGACCCAAATCTAGTTTCATCCATCCGGGCTGCGATATATTCAGGGAAATAAAGACATTAAATGTACATCATCGCTGCACAGATAATCATCCACTCAAAAGGATGATGGCTCTATCAGAATCATCAGTCTACGCGCAGACGATTGTCTGTCCTATGTACATGAAAATGAATTTATAAAGCTCAACATGGGAATGCTCGCCTCAGCTAGATCATGAAAATATTATGAAGATAATGTATCGTATTGTATCTTATTACAGGTCTCCTCCCCAGCATTGAAAGAACTTCAGATCCTCATAATAAAGCATTTCACCTGACATCAAAAGATTAATGGCCTCATGCTTTAGGGGGCAACTGTTATAGACATTTTTGGGCCCTACAACCCCAAGCATGAAATGTCCATAAACCAAGGGCTCCTAAGTCCCTAAAAGTTTTGTTCTGACCCCTAAAGGAACAAGGTCAACAGATTACAACTTCTCCCAGAAGTTCTCCATGAGAAAATGCTCAGAATTGGTCAAAACAGGATCATTGCAGCTGCTCCACTGGCTAAGTGCGTTGCATCCCACCTAAATACACTGTGTGGGTGTGTTGAATTTCAAAAATCCCTTCTGTGGGGTGCGATGGGCGAGAAATGACAAATGGCAGTGTCATTCCGCGAGGTGGAGAGGCAATGGGAAGCTTCCAGAATCTTCTCCTGTGACACTTGCCTCACTGAATTCGACCAAGGATGAGTAAGAGGCCATCAGTCTCCAAGTGGAAGCAAGAACTATCAGAGAGAAGACACTAATCAAATCACAAGCTGACTCATCCCCCTTACAGATATCTATATATGGATCCCTCATCCCAGAGATCCAGAGGCTGGAATTTTGCATATTGTAAGGAATTGATGTTGGTTTCTTGAGACAAACATCAAATTGTTGGGTGATCTAAGCTTTGTTTGAGGTGAAGAGGGGCTTCTTTGCTAAGAGGTTGATGCTGGGTCAGAACAACTGGTTGTAACTCCTCTTGGCTCTTTTCTTGTTTATCAATAAAAGCTATTTGAGTTTTCCTCCATTCTTTTGTGTCATTGATGCTTGCTACATTTGTATGGTCAATTTACATATGATGCTAGATTGTTTATGATTATAGATCCATGTCTTTGTATAGTGCTATGCTTCTGTGATCTTACAGGTACTTTTTGAAGCTGGGCGTGCAAGGGAGCAGGTAGCTGAGGACTATCAAAGAAGAGAGGGATCAAATCAGGATATTAGCGCAAGACAGAGGTTGGTCTTTCTGCTCCTCTCTATCTATAATTCATAAAGGAAAAACAAAAGTAGCTTTTCTCTGCTTGTTTCTAAGGCGGCTGTCACACCTTAGTGGGATAGAGCAGTTCTATATAGACACTTTTCCCTGTAACAGCTATGACATGCATGCTCTCTGCTTGTTTAATTCATTTTGCATGTTATCTACTTGCATATATTCACGTAAGAAATATTCAAATTATAAAGGCACAACTAGATACCAAGCATACTGCATACAACCAACCAAATATCATGAATTTCACCAATATATCAACAATGAATTCTAAAACTTATTTATGACATCCAACATTCAACCTACACATACTACAACTACTATATACACTATTAAATTAGAAATGGGTAGAGGATCCTCTGACCAGTACTCCAATGCTTGAAATCTATGGCTTGTAAAATTGATCCACCCAACCTTGAATCACCTTTGATTCCCCCTAAGCTATGATAAGATTTCCATATCTTAGTAACCCCTACTGAGCCTTGATAATGTTTATTTAGCATTATCTTTCTCGCATATTTTTCCTTGGCAGCATCCTGCCTTCTAGGAATTTGTCTCCCCTTAGCCTAGGCTTTTTAGGTCTTTTTCCTAAAAGCAAGAGCTTGCATTTCTCCTTGCAGTTCTTTTAACCTCGGCCTTTATCTCCCACCGAGGTGTAATATATATCCATATATTGTAATTTAGGAAATTCAATTTGAATATGATTCTTCTCAGATTTTGGCAAGTATCATTTACTAATGATACTCCAATGTTAGCCATTATGATTTCTAGCAATGGAAACAACAACTTTATTTATTAATTTAAAAATTATTTTCCAACCATAGTCAATTTGTCTCAATCCTAGAAAAACCACCAGTAATAATAACCAACAAACAACTAACTGTTTTAATTACAACAATGGGTGTTACATCTTCCCCCCTTTAAAACTAATACTGTCCTTGGTGTTTATTATTCATGTTGGAACAATCCTGGATATGATTTCTTTATAACATATTCTTTTTCTCAGGTTGCCTCCTTAGGCATGAAGTGCTGCCATGACACCTTAACCTGAGTGATGACCAGATTCCCCAATACGGTTTCTCTCTGCTCCAAAATGCAGAGTGATTCAGGAAAAAAGGCTCCTTCAAGATCCACCTATAACACATTCCAATCAATTATATGAGAGCTATGATGCACATTTTTTTTAATAATGACACATGAAATACATTATGTACTTTAACATGAGCAGGTAAAGCCAATTGGTATGCTACCAGACCTATTCTGTCCAGCACCTCCAATGAGCCTCAAACATGTGGTGCTATCTTAGCACAACTACCAGTACTTAGGGTGATCTTCCGAGGTTTGACCCTCAAATACACATGTTCCCCAATCTGGAACTCTTTAGGAATCTTCCATTTATCTACATAGATCTTCTAACCATCCTAAACGGTTTTAATGTTATGCTGAATTTTCTACACTTTCTCCTCCATTTCATGCAAGAGGGGGTATGGCATTTTGTGCCATAAATAGCTTCGAAATGGATCATTTTAATGGATGCTTGATAGCTATTGTTGTAGGCGAACTCGGCTAGATGTAGAAATTATTCCCATTTTGCGGGTCTATCCATTACATACAGTCGAAGCAGATCCTCCATAATATGATTTGTTCTCTCAGTTTTCCCATCTGTCTACAGATGGGAGAGAGTACTAACGTTCATTTTAGTATCGTAATTCCCGAATATTTCCTTCTAGAAAATTGAGGTAATTTTTGTTTCCCTATCTGATATTATGTAGTCTAAAAATATATTTCATGAAAATTTTCACAATTTGTGCAGTACCAAAAGTAGACTGTATAGGAATAAAGTGTGTTTTCTTAGTCAGTATGTCTACTACTACCATAATGGAGTCATGTTGGTACTTAGTCCTCGATAATCTAGTTATGAAGTCCATGGAAATCACTTCCCATTTCCATTCTAGAATGGGTAATGGATTTAATAGTCCCGTCGGGTGTTGATGTTCCACTTTCACTTGCTGACATTCAAGGCACTTTGCTAAATATTCAGCTACTTTTTTTTTTTCATTCTGGGCTAGAAAAATTGTTTTTAGAGAGCGGTTATCATCTTCTGGTATCCAGGGTGTCAAAAATATGGTTTCTTATGCTGATCGTCTAAAATAATTTGTTTTAGTATAGTCACATTGTGAATAACCCATCTATTTTGGTAGGTGACCAATCCTTGATGATTGAAACCATACCCTAGTTTTAATCCCAAGTGTATTTTATTTTGGAACTCCTGATATTGTGGGACTTGCTACCTTGGCATCCTTATCTATTCTTCCAAATTTGTCCTTATACTTGTTCCTATATACGTGACCATAAAATGAGCATGCTAACTTAAAGCATCAACAAACTTACTGATACCGTGTCAATCAATTGATTGAATCATATTGGCATCTCAATCTATTCAATGTGAATTCCTGTTGAGCTACCGTACTTGGGCAACCCCCATAGTGTCGAGTGATTGCTTTACTCCCACTTGTCTTCACTAAATGATGAAGAGGAGATAATTCCTCCTTTATCCGAACCCTCATTCTGATCTCTTCTATGTGCCCTTGATCTTCTAATGCTCTGTGGAAACACCTATTTGTACTCCATGGCCCAACAAATATTGACTCTGAAGCATATCAATATCTATCACTCGATAAATATACACATCAAGCGTTATCTACTGAATGTACCGTCTAATGGCTAACTGATCTTGCCAATCTAAAAAATACATGCCGCCCCTCATTTCCAAAAGTACATGCAGCGTAATACGATGTCAAACTGGATAAACATTATCCAGTTAAATTTGTTTTCTAAGTTAGAATCTCTTCTTCATAGAATACAATTGCGGTTGGTAATTCATTGATAAGATTATCCAATTGAAAGATTTTATAGACACAACCAAAAATATAACCATATCCCAAATGAAAACTTTTGTGGGAAACTCACTTATTAATCTAACGTTTCTAGGTCAACAGATAATCCAAGCAGAAAAGTGGCATCAACAGTCAAAAAGGAGAAATTTTTATTTATTTATCTATTTATTTTTATTTATTTATTTTATTCCAGACAATGAATTTGGGAAGGTGCTATTTGTGTTTTAAAAATACCAATCATAACCTCACGTGACACTCTAGAAAGACCTTCATGACACTGGTTTTATCAACTTACCCTTTGTGATGATCTTCGAATGCTCTACGGAAACGTCTCTTTGTACTCCATGACCCAATGGATATGGACTCTTAAGCATATCGATGTCTATCACTTGATAAGGATAAGCGTCAAGCATTATCCACTGAATGCAATGTCTATTGGCTAAATGATCTTGCCAATCTCAAAAATACGTGCCGCCCCTGGTTTCCAAAATTATACACAGTGTAATACAATGTCAATCTAGATAAAAATTATCCAATTAAATTCTTTTTCAAAGTTAGAATCTGTTCTTCGCAGAATACAAATGCGGTTGGTAATTCATTGATAAGAATTATCCAATTGAAAGCTTTTATGGATGCAACCAACAAGATAACCATTATCCTAACCGAATACTTTTGTGGGCAACTCACTTATGAATCTAACGTTTCTAGGTCAGCAGAGAAGCCAAGTAGAAAAGCGGCATCAACAGTCAAAAAGTGGACTTTTATTTTTATTTTATTCGCGACAATCAATTTGGGAAGGTGTTTTTCATTTTTAAAACTACCAACCACAACCCCGCGTGATAGTCTAGAAATACCTTCATGACACTGGTTTTATAAAAATACCCTTTGTCATGATGACAAAGTGTTGGGGATGTTGTTGGTTGTGAAATGTTGTGGATTTTGTGAATTGGACAGTCATGTGGTTAAATGACATTATCTATCATGGCCTCTTAGATATTCCTTATCACAATTCTTTGAGTCTTCTCAGGTTGAAAATTGATAGTTTGCTATCTTTTGAGAGAAGACTGTTCTTACAAACTTTTTATATGGAAAATAAGTTTGAAACTAATGTAATTCTTAGCTTTGAGACAAAGGGTCGACTATTTCTTGGAAAAACAAGCATTCTTTCCAATTACAAGTGATAGGGCAGATAATTAATTACCAACTAGAAATTAATTCTAAGATAGATAAATCAGGGATAACTTAGTGATTATGTGTAGTTTGTCATAAACATGAACTATCCCGTATACATCGTAATATAAGATGTCTCAAGTCATCTAGAAGTTGATTAAATAAATAACTACATGCACTCTTCTTCTGGGATTCTAGGATCCATGGCAAATATAAGAATGAATTTTTATATCAGAATATATGTATATATATTGCCTGAAAAACCTTAATATGGCATGTAAAATTTGAAAAAGTCAGCCCTCTATCCCTCTTTCCATAAGCCAAATCGTAGAGTTTGCGAGTTTCATTGGTATCTACGTAGAGTGCCATTTATATTTACAAAAATTCTCATATGGCAATTGCAATTATGAACTTTAAGAAATTCAACGATATCCAGATAGAAATCATATGAAAATGCTCATATATATAATACACGATGTGGGTTTTTGAAGGTATTGTTCATGAAAACCATTGAAGCACAATTTCAACGTGAAGCAAAATTATCGCATAAAGAGTATGGGAAATTGAGGATGAGATTACCCTGCCCACATTTTATGGCTGGAGACCCAGTGGATAACCAATGACCACTTGTGACTATAGACTTTGAATGCCGACTCATGAGTTTCAAACAACTTATGTTTTAAGGTGATTCTTTTAAACAACTGGGAACACAATTAGTTACATGGTTGTCGAGCAATATAAACAACTTCATTCTTCATTCAACTATCACCTTAGCCATGCCACGACCTGAGTTCAAAATTATCTTTGCTTTAATATATATATATATATATATATATATAGATAAAACATAATATATACGTTATTGCTTCAACATCCCCCTTCAGTAAATCATTTGAGGTTTAGATTTCCACTATTGTGGATTCTTGAATATTTGTATTAGGGGAGTTTATAACCGAACCCTTCATAAAACTTCTTAATTGTGTAATACCTAAGTGTAAGACCTAAAACTTATTCATATCTTATAGAGGTGAATTGGCCCATAGGCTGCAATATTGGAACTCAGAGCTCCGATACCATTTGTAACGAACCTTGACATCACACCACAACATCTGAATTTTTTCTTTCCTTCTTTGATCTAGCTATTAATAATACATAGACTAATGGTACTTAAGATCAACATTTCTCAACATGTATGCCCCTTTTTCAAGATACCAGTATAAAATATATTTGTTTTCTTTTTATGAAACTCACCTTATCTACTTAACCTATCATAGTCGAAAGGTTATTTTTTTTTACCTCTAACTTCATTATAATTAAATCCACCTACTTAACTCTTCATAGTTTAGTGTACCATTTGCGCCCTTTATCATTTAATTCCTTATTACAAGGACTGAGCATCAATTTGAATGTGGAGGGTGATGACATTGATTCATATATGGTTATGTGGGGGGGAAAACCTTCTTGCTTCACCTGACACTCCTTATACTCGACAAATGTGCTATGGTTAGCAAAAACCCAATAATATGCCTCCTCATCACCCTAGCCCATGTGAATAGGGTACAAGAGGGCATAGATATTTACAGTTATTTTTTTGAGGGAAATCTATGACTGTATCAACTATTCCAAATCCACGGCCTCGATGTTTTATGTTTAACCCTAACCTTTCCCCAGCTTCCTGAATCATTCATACTCTTAGTTTGTCTTCTCTCTTCATTTTTCGATAGAGTTTATTATCCCTTCACATTTCTGTCTTCCTATTTCGTAACCCTACCTAGCTCCAAATTAATTATGTCTTTTTTGGGTAGTTTCACCACCTGGAACTCTGTCCTGCTTCATTGCTCAGGCATAGACCTGTTTCCCCTCAGGGTTGAGAGTCACATTTTTTGTTACTAGCTTTCTTGGCGAGCTCCAACCCTTCTGAGATAGGATCTGTGAACTTACATGGGGAGAACGAAGACTTGGTGTTTGGAAACACCATAATTCAACATGGTCTAAGGTAAATTTGTTAATTTAGTTTTCTAATTGATTCTCCTCTGAAATCATGTACCTTTCACCTTCAAGATTTGATTTTGGTTACTTCTCGTACAGGGTGTAGTGGTGGCCTAGGATGTTGTTCGAGCCATCGACTTCACCTCACTTGTGATTTCCATTTCCAACGCCCAGGTTAGATTATTTATTAAGATTCTAAGGGTTTATGATTTATTTTAATCAATTTCCTTCATTTATTTTGATCTAACAAGTTTCTCCAAGTAGGGGTTTTGGGTTTCTGTTATTTGCATGCTATAGTTCTGATTTGATGGATATACCTACACCAGTTCACAGTTAAATGATACATTTTTGTTTTTCCATCACAAGTATGCTTTATACTAGGATTTGGACTGGCGATTTCTCACGTGACTTGGCTCACTTTCCATTAATTATTACTTGTATCCTTCTAGGTTGGTTCCCTTCCAGTTTCAACCTCCTCCACTCCATGGAGTTTGGTTCGGTTCTCAAGAATATATTTTCATCATTGTTTCTCTACTAAGTTTCGCCCTATGTGGAAAGACTTACAACATACTAGCCACAGTTGATATCATCATAGCATCTGTATAATTTTATGAGAAATAACTTAGGGTGCCCTCCGATGTTCGGTCTGGATGTTTGTCTTTTCTAGTTAACCCAAGTGTATTTCCGCTTGGGGTATAATCCTGAGCATGATGAGATAATTTCTCTACTGATTCTATTTATCTATATATATATGGGTTCCAAGACTCTGGTTGGAAGCTTCATGGCGTATTGACTTCCCACCAGTGTTTAAAAAATATTAGTATGCATGGTATTTTTGTTTTTACGCTCTGTAGAGCCGAGTCATAGGCTTAGGATTTACTATAATAAGATATAGAATAAATTTTCAAGTTATTCCCTCAATTGGGTCTTTTATTATTTCTTTTGTCTCGCAGAGCACTGGTCTATAAATGTTTAATGTTTCTTTTTATTAGAAACCTCAAATGGTTACCCCACTGTTTCAGATAGTTATACACAGGACTGGTTTCAAAATTTGGTCATATATCTATATATATATATATATATATATATATATATATATATATATATATATATATATATATATATATATATATATATATATATATATATATATATATATAACTTCTGTCTCGCAGAGCACTGGTCTAGAAATGTTTAATGTTTCTTTTTATTGGAAACCTCGAATGGTTATCCCACTATTTCAGATAGTTATACATAGGAATGGTTTAAAAATTTGGTTATATATATATAGTTAATTTCAGTATGTTGACTCTTTTCTATTCTAAGAATTTTGTGCTTCTAGATTGGTAATGTGTAGTTGGACCTATTATGATTTCGCTCGGCGGAAAGAGTCTTGCGAACATAGATCATGGTTGCAAATATTTTATCGTTGAAGTCTGCTAATACACATTTGGTTCTGTAGTGTATAAATGGGCTGGTCATTTAATTTATAATAGGAATAGCTAGTTCTTCTAATTTGCTTAACATTTCTTGTGTTGCAGTCTACTGCATGTTAGCTGCATGGATAGCATGCAACCCCTCTCGATCTTTCCTCCTAGTCCAATGTATACACCTACCTGTAGGTGTGATACCACAGTCAAATTACCTATCTAAATGCATTAAAGTATTCTCACAATATTAATGTGCAACGCTCTGCTTCTGTTATCTTACAAGTTTGTATGCTATACATCTAAATGTTTTCATTTACTTCACTATAAATTACCACTACTAGTATTCATTTAACTACATATACTCAATTTGTAAATGCAGTCTTTACCTTTGTTTGATTTCGACTGATATGTCATGCACTTCAATTAACCTCTTATTTCAGTATATATTATACTGCTTTCATGCAAAATGTTAAAATATTCAAATGTGAGGCATCCTCTCTTCATGCATATAATTTAAGACACGTAAAAGTAATTACACTATCTATGATTTTCTTTGCATTTGACCAGTACGACATGCATTTTATCACTCATTTACTTTATTGTAATTCCTAGGAGCATGCATGCATTGAATTAAATACATTCATTGTATGTGCACAAATTTTGTTTCCTTTAATATCTAACTGCTATGAAATGCATGATCTCTTCTTATTTAATTCACTGTGCATGTTATCTACCTGCATACATTCACTTAAGAAATATTCAAATTATAAAGCCACAACTAGATACCAAGCATACTGCATACAACCAACCAAATATCACAAATTTCACCAATATATCAACAATGAATTCTACAACTTATTTCTGACATC
This sequence comes from Pinus tabuliformis, assembly GCA_031772625.1. Lineage (NCBI taxonomy): Eukaryota > Viridiplantae > Streptophyta > Pinopsida > Pinales > Pinaceae > Pinus > Pinus tabuliformis. The sequence goes on along the minus strand of CM062804.1, from coordinate 765,818,469 downwards.
TAGCATTAAACCTGCACATACTACAACCACTATATACAATAACCATTATAAATAACCTACATAGTTACTTTTCATCAAAACCACATAATTATCAACACTATTAAATTAGCTGTGGGTATAGGATCCTTTGACTAGTTGTCCAATGCTTGAAATATATGGCTTGTAACACTGATTCACCCAACCTTGAATCACCTTTGATTCCCCCGAGCTATGATAACCTTTGTAGATCTCAATAACCCCTACTGAGCCTTGATAATGTTTATTTAACATTATCTTTCTCACAAATTTTTTCTTGGCAACGTCCTGCCTTCTAGGAATCTCTATCCCCTTAGCCTAGGCTTTTCAATTCCTTTTCCTAAAAGCAAAAGCCCACTTTTCTCCTTGCAGTTATTTTATCCTCGGTCTTTATCTCCCACCGAGGTGTAATATATATCCATATATTTTAATTTAGGAAATTCAATTTGAATCTGATTCTTCTCAGATTCCAGCAAGTATCATTTACTCCAGTGTTAGCCATTATGATTTCCAGCAATGGAAACAAAACCTTTATTTATTGATTTAATAATTGTTTTCCAACCATATTCAATTTTCCTCAATCCTAGTTAAACCACTAGTAATAGTAACTAGCAAACAACTAACTGTTTTAATTACAACGGGGGGTGTTACATCTTCCCCCCCTTAAAACTAACACGTCCTCGGTGTTTATTATTCTTGTTGGAACAATCCTAGATATGTTGTCTTTATAACATCTTATTTTTCCCAAGTTGCCTCCTTAGACGTAACGTGCCGCCACAGTACCTTAACCTGAGCGATAACTCAATTCCACAGTACGGTTTCCCTCCACTCCAAAATGTAGAGTGATTTAGGCAAAAGGTCTCCTTTGGGCTCCACCTGTAATATATTGCAATCAATTATATGAGAGATTTCATTCACATATTTTTTTAATAATGATACATGAAATACATTATGTACTTTAACATGAGCATGTAAAGCCAATTGGTATGCTACTGGACCTATTCGTTCCAACACCTCAAACGACTTGCAAAATCGAGGTGCTAGCTTAGCACAACTACTAGTACTCAGGGTGATTTTCCGAGCTTTGAATTTCAGATACACATGTTCCCCCATCTGGAACTCTTTAGAATCATTTGTTTATTTGCATAGCTCTTATGATGGTCCTTAGTGGTTTTAATGTTCTGCTGAATTTTCCGCACCATTTCCTCCATTTCATGTAAGACATCAGGCCCAAGGACCAGTATATCCTATGGTTGACTCCAACTGAGACGGTTATGGCATTTTGTGCCTTAAATAGCTTCAAAAGGGCTGATTTTAATGGATGCATGATAGCTATTGTTGTATGCAAACTCAGCTAGATGTAGAAAGTCTTTGCATTTTGCAAGTCTATCTATTACATATATTCGAAGTAGATCCTCCAGAATATGATTCGTTCTCCCAGTTTTCCCATCTGTTTGTGGATGATAGACAATACTGAAGTTCAGTTTAGTACCAAAATTCTCGAATAATGCCTTCAAGAAATTGGTGGTAATTTTTGCGTCCCTATCTGATATTATCATTTTCGGTATGCCATGTAGTCTAAAAATATCTTTCATGTAAATGTACACAACTTGTGTAGTACCAAAAGTAGATTGTATGGGAATAAAGTGTGTTTCCTTACTCAGTGCGTCTACTACTACCATAATGGAGTCATGTTGGTACTTAGTCCTCAACAATGTGGTTATGAAGTCCATGGAAATCCCTTCCCATTTCCATTCCGGAATGGGTAATTAATTTAATAGTCTTAGCGAATGTTGATGGTCCACTTTCACCTACTGACATTCTAGGCACTTGCTAAATAGTTAGCTACTTCTTTTTCCATTCCAGGCCAAAAAAATTGTTTTCGAAGAACGGTTATCATCTTCTGGTATCCTAGGTGGCTAGCATATTGTTTCTTATGCTTCTCGTCTAAAATAAATTGTTTTAGTATAGTCGCATTGGGAATAACCCATATGTTTTGGTAGGTGACCAATCCTTGATGATTGAAACCATACCCTAGTTTTACTCCCTGCCATATTTTATTTTGTAACTCCTGATATTGTGGGTCTTATTGCCCTGGCATCCTCACCTGTTCTTCCAAATCTGTCCTTATACTTGTTCCTGTATATGTGACTAGAGAATGAGCATGCTGACTTAAAGCATCAACAATCTTACTGATACGGTGTCAAACAATTGATCGAATCATATTGGCATCCCAATCTATTCAATGCGAATGTCTGACGAGCTACCATACCCAGGAAACTCCCACAACGCCGAGTGATGGATTTTCTCCCACTTGTCTTCACTAAATGACAAAGACGAGATAATTCCTCCATTATTAGAACCCTCACGCCAATCTCTTCTATGTGCCCTTGATCTTCGAAATCTCTGTGGAAACGCCTCTTTGTACTCCATGACCCATCGAATATGGACTCTGAAGCATATTGATATCTATCACTCGATAAGGATAAGCATCAAACATTATCTACTAAATGCACCGCCTATTGGCTAACTAACCTTGCTAATCTAAAAAATACGTGTCGCCCCTAGTTTCCAAAATTACACACAATGTAATACAATGTCAATCTTGATAACCATTATCCAATTGAATTATTTTTCAAAGTTAGAATCCGTTCTTCGCAAAATACAACTGCGGTTGGTAATTTATTGATAAGCATTATCCAATTGAAAGCTTTTATGGACACAACACGTAAGATGGACATTATTCCAACCAAGTAATTTTGTTGGAAACTCACTTATTAATCTAACGTTTCCAGGTTAGTAGATAAGCCAAGAAGAAAAGCGACATCTGCTGTCGACAAGGATAAATTTTTATTTATTTATTATTATTATTATTATGATTTTTATTCCCAACAATCTATTTGGGAAGGTGTTATTCATGTTTTAAAGCTACCAATCACAACCCTGTGTGACACTCTAGAAAGACCCTCATGACGCTGGTTTTATCAACATACCCTTTGTCATGACGACTAAGCGCTGGGGATGCTGTTGGTTGTGGAATTTTGTGGCTTTTGCGAATTGGACAGTCATGTGGTTAAAATACATTATTTGTCACAACCTCTTGGATATTCCTTATCACACTTCTTTGAGTCTTCTCAGGTTGAAACTTGAAAGATTGTTGTCTTTCAAGAGAATATTGTTTTTACAGACTTTTTATATGGAAACTAAGTCTGAAACTAATGTCATTCTTAGCTTTGAGACAAATGGTCGACTATTGATTAGAAAAACAAGCGTTATTTCCAATTACAAGAGATAGAGTAGATAATTAATTACTGACTAGAAAATAATTCTAGGATACATAAATTAGGGATAACATAGTGATTATGTGTAGTTTTTCATAAACATGAACTATCCCACATACATCATAATATAAGGTGTCTCAAAGTCATCTAGAAGTTGATTAAATAAATAACTACATCCACTCCTCTTCCGAGATTCGTTGAGGTGGAAGGCTACTAGTGGTATCCATGGAAAATATAAGAATCAAAAATGTTTATCAAAATATATGTATATATATTTCCTAAAACATTAATATAGCACGTAAAATTCCAAATAGTCAGCCATCCATCCCTCTTTCCATAAGCCAAATTATAGTCTGCGAATTTCATTGGTATCTAGACAGAGCGCCATTTATATTTGCAAAAATTCCCATATGGTAATAGCAATTTCGAACTTTCATAAATTCAGTGATCTCCAGATATAAATCATATGAAAATGCTCATTTATATATAATACGTGATGCAGGTTCTTGAAGGTATTGTTCACGAAACCATTGAAGCACAGTGTCAGCGTGAAGCAAAATTATTGCGGAAAGAGTACGGAAATCGTGGATGAGCTTACCTTGCCAAAATTTAATGGTTGGAGACCTGATGGATAGCCATCCCCCTTCAATAAATAATTTTAGGTTTTAATTTCCACTGTTATGGATTTTGGAATATTTTTCTCTGGGCAGTTTATAACTGAACCATTCATAAAACTTCTTAATTGTGTAATGCCTATGTGTAAGACCTAAATTAATAACTACAACTTATTCATATATTACAGAGGTGGATTGGTCCATAGGCCGCAATATTGGAACTTAGAGCTTCGATACCATTTGTAACAAACCTCGACATCACACGACAACATCTGAATTTTTTCTTTCTTACTTTGATCTAGCTAATGATAATACATAGACTAATGGTACTTAAGATCAACATTGCTCAACTTGCATACCCATTTTTCAACATACTGGTATAAAATATATTTGTTTTCTTTTTATGAAACTCACCTTATCTACTTAACCTAGCACATTGAAAGGTTATTTTTTTTTACTTCTAACTTCATTATAATTAAATCCACCTACTTTACTCTTCATAATTTAGTGTACCATTTGCACCCTTTAAAATTTAGTTCCTTATTACAAGGACTGAGCACCACTTTACATGAGGAGGGCAATGAAAATGATTCATATACGGTTATGTGGGGGGGTGAAACCTACCTACTTATTCATATACGGTTATGTGGGGGGGGGTGAAACCTACCTACTTCACCTGACACTTCTTATACTCGAAATTTGTGGTATGGTTAGGACAGACCTAATAATATACCTCCTCGTCACCCTAGCCCATGTGAATAGGGTATGAGAGGGTACAAATATTTATGGTTATTTGTTCAAGGGAAATATATGACTGTGTATCACTTGTTCCAAATCAACGATCCTGATGTTTTATGGTTAACCCTAACCTTTCCCCGGCTTCTTAAAGCATTCATACTCTCAGTTTCTCTGCTCTCTTCCTTTTTCGACAAAGGTTGTTATCCCTTCGCATTTTTCTTCACCCATTTCGTAACCCTACTCGACTCCAGATTAGTTTTTTCTGGTTTTGGTAGTTTCACCACCTGGAACTATGTTCTGCTCCGTTTCTCAGGCCTAGACTTGTTTCCCCTCGGGGTTTGACAGTCAAAGTTTTCGTCACTAGTTTTCTCGGTGAGCTCCAACCCTTTTGAGACAGGCTCTGCACACCAAGATGGTGGAAACAAAGACATGGTGTCTGGATATGCCATTATTTGACCTGTTGCAAGGTAATTTCATTAATTTATTTTTATAATTGATTCTCCTCTGAAATCATGTACCTTTCACCTTTAGGATTTGATTTCGGCTTGGGTTACTTCTCGTATAGGGTGTAGTGGTGACCTAGGGCGTTGTTCGAGCCAATGACTTCACCTTGCTTGGGATTTCCATTTACAACACCCAAGTTAGCTTATTTATTGAGCTTCTAAGGGTTTATGATTATTTTTAGTCAATTTCCCTTCATTTCTCTGATTTAACTAGTGAAGCCCTCCCCTCAATCTAGGTGGGTCGCCTGCAAAATCCTTCAACAAGTTTCTACAGGTAAGTGTTTTGGGTTTCTGTTATTTGCATGCTATATTTCTGATTTGATGGATATACGTGAACCAGTTCACATTTAAATGATACGTTTTTGTTTTGCCATCACAGGTATGCTTTATACTGGGATTTTTTTTGTCTAGCAATTTGTGGCACGACTTGGCTCGCTTTCCACTAATTATCAGTTATATGCTTCCAGGTTGGTTCCCTTCCAGTTTCGACCTCCTCCACTGCATGGAGTTTGGTTCGGTTCTCAATAATATATTTTCATAATTTTTCTCTACTAAGTTTCACCCTATGTGGAAAGCCTTACAGTATACTAGCCACAATTGATATCATCACCATGTCTGTATAATTTTCTAAGAAATACCTCAGGGTGCTCTCTGTTGTTCGGTTTGGATGTTTGTCTTTTCTAGTTAACCCAGGTTGATTTTCGCTTGGGGTATAATCCTGAGCACGATGAGATAATTTATTTACTGATTCTATTCATCTGTATATATATGGGTTCCAAGTATATTCTTAGTTACTAATTATTTACTTGACAACTTACAAAGTTAGTTCCAACTGTCCTTTGACTGACATTGCGTGGCAATAGACAAATCCTTAGAATGTTTAGTACAAGTTTTACAATACAACACAATCTAATACATTAACATATACTCTCATTAATGGAATGGGGAAAATTGGTGTAATCTAGTTACAAAAAATGTAAAATGTGATTTTTGCACCATAGGCTTCATTTGTAATCTAGTTACAAACAATGTAAAATGCAAGTTTTGCACCATAGGTTTCATTTGTATCTGTAGGTCAACAGTCCTCTAGGAAGGACCATGGTATTGGGTACACGCAATTCCATGCCTAAAGACCTAACACCCAAAGTTCAATCATGTAACTAATGAATTCAAAGGAATTCTACTTCAGGTGAGGTTTATGTATCTCCCATTTTCTCTTGGGAAAAGAAGCCCCCCAAAGTATAGCTAATCACCTGAATAAGTTCATCTCATAGCTTTATTTAATATTATGGTGTAGTTACTTGAGGCAATTTCTGTGTGGAAATGAACATCAGAAAGGGGCTTTCATAAGCGCTAACCATTAAATCAAATGGAATTATCTAAAGTCCTCAGTTATAAAAACATGAACTTTTGCAGAATGTGCCATACATGGTTGTGTAACATTCTATTGCAAACTTTTCCACAAATATGGCCATGGTTTATGCATTCCAAACAGTTTCAAGGACAGAAGGACATCAAAAAAAAAGGAGGAGAATGAAAATGTGCTAGTTAAAGGAAGTCAGAGGAATTGAATGAGCCATTATCATATATTAACAAGGAATCAAATATTGAAGAAGACAATGTAGGAAATCAAGGATAAGACCAAAATGAAGAAGGAAAGGAGGCTACTAAGGAAAGGAAGATAAACCATTTCTGAAGGTCAAGCGAAAGGAATCAAATTCAATAATAGAAGAAAAGAAAGGCCCAAGCACAAAATTCTACATAATCTAGAACTCTTCTTAAGATGAGCAAGGAAACATACACTCCATTGAATCCAAATATGACATGATCCCTCGAGTAGCAAATTTTTTTTTAAAGACCAAAAACAAAAGATTAAAATTAAAAACTAAAAAGAAAATGTAAAAAAGTGTAGGCTTAGAGTTAAAAGTCAAAGGAGTTTTGGAAGCATGAATTGTGAATATTACACTAGAAGAAGCAAACTAAATTACCCTCATGGGTACATAGCTAAGGAATTGTGCGTTCATTTGTAAATACTAAATTTAATAAATTTTCTTTTGGTTATGTTAAAAAAACTAGGAATTCAGAATAATCACCTGCTAAGTCTCACTGTCCGGGAAAATTTTAAGAACCGTCCTAAAATTATATGTATAATAAATGGGCGAATCCCCATGATACATAGGAAAAATGGAAGGCAATTTTATCAATAATATAATATTTATATATAACTTTTTGGGTGAATCTCTCACCAGATTATATTATCTTGTAAAATCAAGGCAAATATTTCATGGAATTATAAAATTTTGTAAGACTTTGTAAAGGGCTAACAAAATTTATAATGAGTATTTCTTGTAATGACTTCAAGCCTTGTTAAGCAATCCATGAAAAACCAAAACAAGTATATTCCTAGGTCAAAACCCTAACAATATAAGGGTTTTAGGTTTCCATAATACTAGTAATAGAAGAACAAGGATGGGGTTTGTTTATTTGTTTTTTCATGTTGGTATATCATCCTGTTGCTATTATTTCTAAACAATGAATGAATTCAATAGATTTGGATAGGTACAAACCAATTCACTTTAGCTTTAAAATGTATCATCTATTAATATTATTCTCTCACATTTTTTTATCTTCTAACAAATAATATAAAATAAAGAAAGTATTAAACTTGTTTTTCATAAAATAATAATGCCTTGAGTATTAAACTGGTTTTTCATTTTCAACATATCATTCATGAATAAAAAATTTGTCATGTTCTTGTTACATATTCTTGCTCCATGCTTTTATTTATTGCTTACGTAGTTTTCATTCTTGATCACTCTCTACCTCAAGTGAAGAAGAGTTAATTAGGAAAAAAATTCCATGTAATGGTACTCATGACAAATTGAAACATGTAAATCGATATGTTATCGTGGTTGGCAGAAGTAATATTGTTATGGGACCTTCATTCTAGATCCTAGAGGAAAGTAGCAAAACAAACTCATCCTCTTATTGTTTCTTTTGCAAGGATCATCTCCTTGGGGTCATATGAATTCCTCTCTCTCTAATCATTCTAAACATTTTATATTTTCCAACCAACACTAGATATCAATGTTGACTATGTAACTAGCTATTCAACCAAAAAAGTCTTTTTTTTCTCTCATACAAGAAATCCCTATTTATGCATTGCTTTCCAATGAAATTTTAATGCACTGGATTATAATTCAAAAATAAAGCAAGGAAAAACGATTTTGTAAAGTGCACAAGGGATTAACTATTACTTGTTTTATTTATACTAGGTGCATGGACTGTCTAGTTAGGCAATCGTTGCATAATTCATGTCAAATGGAAATCCTTATGTCAGAGCTTTATGACATTGATGATAAAATTTTGATTGATATTAGTTTTAAACAAAAAATCATATTGCAATTCCCACTAAGGAAGTGGGGAGCACTCAATAAGGAAGGATGATAGATTCCCCATCTTTATATATCAATAGGTGTCTATCTCATTAAGCATGCAACTTTTTAACAACTAACTTAATAATCACCATTGCAACTTCACCTTTCTTTTGTGATTCTTTCTTTCTAATTTCCCAAGGTGGCTATCGAATTCACAACAGGACTAATGTGTGACAACTTAAAAAGGTATTTCCATTGTTTCCTATTAATTCAAATGTGGTATGTATGACTAATGTGCAAGCATATAAAAATATATTTCAAATATATACAAGTCCAAGACGTTAACACAAGTAGTTGTTTCCAATATTGTTGGACATTTGGCTAGTTCTACGCCAATAGGCACCAAAATCAAATCTTCCTAGATGAAAATATAAATACTTCTTCATCATTTTGTCAATCAAACCTTTGCTTAACTACCAGGTTTCCCAGGCTTTAAGATATCCTCTAATCATTACAAGGAAGACAAACAACCAAATGTAATTGTCTTGTGATGAACTAACGTGATAAGATTTCCTAGTTTGAAATTTAGTGCAATTAGCTTCCTTAGCTTGGAATTGAGCACAATTAGCTTAGTTTGTAATTAAGTGCAATTATCCTCCCTAGTTTGTAATTTAACACAATTAGCTTCACTAGTTTGTAATTTAACACAATTAGCCTCCCTAGTTTGCAATGTATTCTGATTAACCTTCCTACCTTACAATGTAGTGCAAGGGTCCTTCCTTGTTGGCAATGTATCATAATGACTTTTGTTTCCTAGCATTGTAGTACTAAGATTGTTGCTTCCATGAAATTTGTTGAGAGCTCTCCTTACTTGCGATGTAGCACAAGGATTGTTCCTGACATTTTGCTTGTACTTGAGATTTCACATCTGGAGGCATCTTCCATGGCCATTTACAACTATCACATCAAATACACATAAAGAACAGATAATGTCAATATTGTTGCAATTTTCCATATAGATTACATACTTCAAGAAGAATGAATCTATTTTTGTCCCCCATTTTATTAATTCAACATCATTTTACGGATGCCAAACCATATTCACATACTAGACAGTTTGGCATTTCAAATTGGTGTACAAGTGAGAATAATCTCACAATTTTCACATATTTTAGTATAATTTCAACTATCAAGTTCACTTTTGAATGGATATCAAACTAGTTCCAATTGCATCCTGAATTTAATGCCCACTCAATAGGTGCAACATGCTCTCAAACAAGGATTATATAACCTCCTATAGTCTTACTGAGTCATACAAAATCACCAGCCTCCTAAAAATCCAGAGAATTATATAGGGACAACATTGCAAGTAGCTATGAGGCCCAAAGCATTTCACTTTCTCTAGTAAAAGACGTGTCTAATGGGAAGCTTGAGTCAATCTGTTTTAGGCAGGGTACAAATTAGAATTATATTCTAATGCTTCAAAGTGGAAAAACTATCATTATGGAGAATTTAGAATTTCAATGGTTGGATTCTATGCAACTAAGGACTCCAAGGAAAACAACTCAGAATCTAGAGTTGTACAAAGGTAGCTCCCAAAAATATTGCAACTAATAATAATGTGCCACCAATTGTCTCTTTTAAAACACAATCATACAGACGACAATAGGGTATCACAAAAGCATCAGTAACATGTAGATCAAGGGAATGGATGGTTTCTTGTATTAGAGTTTAAAGGGAGTTACAATATAAGTAATTATTAAGATACCTCAAACTACTTAGAATCATACACAACTATTGACACTTTCCCATTTAATATGTCAAAATATGTTGTACATAACCAACCTAACTTGTCTACTTACAACAACAACGGAGTCAACTTTCTTTAACACCAAGGACTAAATTACGAACATGCTTATGTACAGAGGGGTGATTGAAGATTTTAAGTGAAATTTTGAAAGAAGTTTGCATGGAATGTTTCTTTGCCAGAGGAATATCAAGAGTTGGGTGAGTCCTGGGAAAGTTGTCCCATATGGTTTGCACTATCACACATGATTCATTATCCCACCATTCCCTAGCTCTAGGTTTTTCCTCTGGCCCATGATATTTTGAGGCGTTATCAGTTAATTTTATTCACTGATGTTTTTTTCATAAATCTTCTCTTACAAGTGATAGCCATGGAAAATCTTGGAAGTTCTGTGAATGAGAATAGGGACCATTGAAAGTTGCAGATGCCAACTCTCAAGGAGAATGAGTTTCATCATTCACAAGCCAAGATTCTCACTATTCTGAAGTTCAAATCTGTAAGGAAGGCACAACTCGAGTTTCATTGTGTTCTTGTGCTGGAGAAGTGGTCTCCGTTAAGTCATATTTTATCCTTGGAAGGGCAGCTTGAGCTCTTGGTCAAAACCTCATGTTTCTTTACAGTTGGACGAACCATATTTTCTTAGGTTGTGTACAGGTGGGTTGCGTTAAACATATCATTTGTGGGGCCTATTCTCTTTGTAACTGGACTTCACACTCATCTGCTGGACGTGGGTCCTGTACCTAGTGTGTGGATGTCAATTAATCTGGTTCTGAAGGTTCGTAGCCCTTAATTGAGACTTTGGTAAGTTGTATTACCACAACTGGACGTAACTGTGATTTACCCTATTGTGTGGAGGATATATGGACCCTTTGGGACTAGTTAACATAAGGAACAAGTGTGAAGAAATTGTGTGTATCAGTTAGGAGCCCTGGACGAGTTTCACTGCTTACTGTGCACGTAATCTTGGTAGGATTGGAGGCTTGTAAATATTGTTGCTGTCAAATACAAGAAACTGTGCTTCCAGAATCTATTTCCTTGTGATATTGTGTTGAGTTGATGGTCAAATTTATATGTATCAGCTGTATGTAAGTTTCTGAGTAATGAATATATGAGATTGAACTCTTTTGGGGTTTCAATGATATGTTATTTGTTCACTATCGTAAGATAACACCTACAACAACATCTATATGATGTGTTTGACAAAATTTATAGCTAAAATATTCACTAAAAGACTCAGAAATTTATGGTCAATTGGGAAGTTTCCTTGTTTGGAATTTTACACTTAGTTATAGGCAATCAAGTGCAAGAAAGACATTGATGATCAAAACAAGAGCATTCAATGATTGCATAAGGTTTGTATTTAAGGTAGTAAAAGCCAATCACTTTAGGGAACGTGCACCTTAACTCAAAGGAGCATTCTTCAGAGAGAATGTGCCCAACCAGAAAGCAACTACGAGGGTCAACGCTGTTAAAACTTCACACAATTTGATCATAACCAAAACAAATTTAGAAAGAAGACATGTCAATCACTAATGAAACAATGTAAGAACCTAAATTCAAGCATAATTTCTTACACAAACAAGAGAATGCTACATCCGTGGTGGAAAAAAAATGATCAACTACTTAGCCAACCTCTTCTGAAGAAGCATAGGATCACATGAAGCAATGAGTAGGGATCATTGGTGGGCTCCAATATTACAGCAATAATACTGCAACTCCTGGGACTCCCTTCTTTACTTTTATCAACCCGGTAGTTTGCAACAAACTTGGAAACGACGATGCTATATGCACAAGTACTAGCTCTTGCCACAGGTTGTCACTGGATCAGCTGGCACAAGTCCACTAGGAGCTTAAGCCAACTTCTATGAGCTCTTAGAAGAAGCTTTTAATGGTGATGGATGAAAGCTAACTCAAAGGAAGCTAGTCTACTTGCAGAAAGAAGCTGAAAGTGGAAAAGGAATGCAAACCCTAGCAAACCCTAGTTTTACAGACTAACCCTACCGGTGCAAGAAAAGAGATGAAAGCAGTGGAAATGGATGCCATTGACTTCTAGAAATGTAGAATGCATGTGACTAAGCTACTCTTGCAGTGAAATCTGAAAAGGAATGTCTTTTTGTATTTTTGAGTAATCTTGTAGAATTATTATGCATGTGCTTAACTGTTTTGACTGTGCAGAGGTTGATTGATGGAAGGAAATGGTGAGGGTGCTTGCAGGAGGTTGGGAAGGTGAAAAGAGAACCTAAGAGGTCCCTAACACCCTTCCAGAGAGTTTCATCGTGATCGGATCTCGAAAAACCGCTCTCGTGATCTTCTACAGGAAGTTTGCAGGGGTTCTACAGGATGTTCCGAAAGGAGATTTTGGAGGGTTGAAGGTGGAAGAAATGTGGAGAAGTGGAGATGGAGGTTGGATGAGGGTGTTAAGAGGTTTAGAACCTGGAAAATGAAGCTGAGAAGTGATGAGGATGGTTGGGTTTGTTCAAGGATGGATAGAGCGATGTTGCACAAAAATATGGAAATTAGGTCAAAGTGAGAAAGTGTGGCAAACGAAAGGCAAGAATCTGAGTTAGGGGATGGAACAGGTTTCACTGATGGAGAAGGGTAGGTAGGGATGTATAACAGGTTTTCGACACACTACTTCTTGAAACTGACCAAACAAAGACCATGCAAACCAAATATCTAGCTATTCTAACCTAATTTGACCTAGGAACCAGCACCCATGATGAACAAAAATTCATTGGTAGAAAATTATGTAAAATAACTTATGAAAACCAATCAAGAATGGATCTAAGCATGTAATCATATCTGGTATCAACTTTTTCAACTGAGAAACTAACACTAGCAATTGCATGAAGAAGCAAAAATAGTGTTTTTGTGGCAGCAAGGACACTTGGGTCTCAGCTCATGGTCCTGAGGAGGGAGAGGTGAGATCCAAGGTTGCTTGATGGCCTTTTTCAAAGATATTTCCTGTTTTCAACCCATCAAATCACTCTATACCACGAAAAGCTCTTTTAGTCATCAAAAATGACCTAGATAACCAAGCAAGATTCTAATCTACTAGCATAAATTATTTTATGAAGACAGTAAAAAAACATATAACGGTACACAGAGGAGGTCCTTGCGCTTGGGTTGGGCCCAACCCCAAGAGCTACAGGCTCGTAAGAAGAAGCTCAGAATTGATGCAACATGAAACTGGTTTCCATTACTCAAAAAACAACCATGTTCAAAATGTGTTACAGTAGAAGCTCCAAAATGGGCTGAGAAACAAAGCAGCATTATAGTGCGAAATACAAATGTTCAACAAGTAACCTACGAAGGCTGGAAGCCTTCCTACTTATGCACTACGAGAGCCTCTAGCAGTCCTCCTGAATTCAAGGGGCTTGGCTGCTCAAAACTATAAGTACTCAGCCACTTCACAAAAGCTGCTTGGCTGCCCTTGGAAATCAACTTTGGTGGGCTTCTGAACTCCAAGCTGATGGTGGAGAACTCGAGGAAGGGGTCATTTAGTGTAGGAGACACCCTTCCTATGAATCCTCAGCCTTGTCCCCTCGTATTTGGTTGTCAAATGGCCCATAAACGCTTGACCTTGGTCCAAAAGTTGTCGAAAAATCTGCAACAAACACGTATTAGCCCTCATGGTCAAGTGACTATTCTCATTCATTCAATTAACATAAACATACTTCAAAAGCATACATAAACTATGAATAATGGTGGATTAATGGAGAAAAATAGGCAAAATGAGCCCAATAAGTTGCCCATTTTTGGGGCTCATCATCACCCCCCTGCTAAACGGGTTACTCATCCTCGGAGCAACTAATCTAGCTCATCATCCTTGATAGCTTTGACTGCCTCCCTCACATCCCAGGCCTCCGAGGTGATGTCTTCTTCTCGGTCATGAAATCCTGCTTTTTTTTCCACTTCCTCCCACTGCTTGTGTTCTTTTTCTTCTTTGAATCCTTCCAGCAATCCTAAAAGCAAGGGAGGACTGAACTTTAGGCTGATCCAGTTGGCCTGCAGATTTTGCATTGATTGTTTATAGAGGGGTACCCTTGCCAAGGCCTCCCTCATCCTAGTTGGGGAGTGGTATTCTCTTATTTTCAAACTGTGGGGTAGTGTGTTCCACCTCCTTGTGCAAGCATGAATGCAATTATCCCCCAACAGTCTTTCCATTTCCTCAAAGTGGGCAATGGCTTGAGCTTGTCGCTCAATGTAGTTTGGTAAAACCTGAGGGTTGTTGGCCAGGTGCTGATGGGGATATATTAAAGCTGATGTATCCTTTGGTTCTGCCCTAATCATGAGTGGTTCACTTAGCTCCCTGTTCATAATATCCCGAATCTCTGTTGCCCTCTTTTCCTCATGATTTAACCAAGAGGCCATGGCCATAAGTTGCACATCTCCCAATGTAGCATTGGGGTCCCAAAGAGTCATGTTTGGAAGGGCCAAGTTGTGTAAATAGAATTTGGATAACTTGGCCTTATCTTCTGCTGAGTTGCTGTCACACAATGTCATGAATTGATGGTAATTTTGAAATGGAATGGTGCCCCTTTGGGCCAAGGTGTTAATCTAGAACTACAACCATTGATCTTTAAGATATAAGGCATATGACTTGGCAGGTTGCCTACACTGTAAGGCCTCTACTACCCAGCTGGCCATGCAGGCCAGTTGGGCTTCCTTTTCTTGTAGT
Organism: Pinus tabuliformis; assembly: GCA_031772625.1. Taxonomy (NCBI): domain Eukaryota; kingdom Viridiplantae; phylum Streptophyta; class Pinopsida; order Pinales; family Pinaceae; genus Pinus; species Pinus tabuliformis. The sequence goes on along the minus strand of CM062804.1, from coordinate 765,803,453 downwards.
TGTTGCTTTAGAGACTGTATTTCCTCTGCTGCCTGTGACTCCTTCTCCTGTTGCTGTTTTTTTGGTGCCTCAACCTCGGCCTGTAGCCCATCTACTCTCTACTGTCCATCAGAGGTTTCTTTGTCGACTGGAGGCTTTTCCTGTTGCTGCTGTTCTCCTAAAATGGAGGGCCTGTCTTCCTTATGAATTCCTTGTAGCCGTAGCTGCTGTTTCAGTAGCTCATTCTCTTCCTATAGTTTGGTTCTCTGACTACTTTCCACATGCTTCACCATGGCCAATTCTCTTCTTGACTCCTTGAGTTGTTCTTCTAGGTGGCCTATGTTTGCCACACCCTTGGACTTGGCAATCCTCATCCAAGTGTGAGTCCTAATTCTTTCTTCTTCCAGTGCAAAGAAGAGTGGCACCACAAATTTCTAGGGAATTATTTTCCCGGCTTCTAATAGGTTATAGTATGAGACCAAGCTGGGCTAAGGGCTTGGTTCCAATATTTCGTCTATATTTTCTTCTTCTTGTGATTGTTTGGCCACCTTTTCCTCCAATTTCTCAGTCTCTTTTAGCTTAGCCTGAGTTTCTTGTATAGATTTCTCAGCTTCCTATAGAGCTGTCTTTGAGTCCATTGTCTTCATTCTCTCTCTCTCCAGGTGGAGGTTCTTGGGCTTCCTCATTCATAGGTGATGGATATATTTGAAGGAGACCCTTCTTTTGGTTTAGGTGTTGTGTCCTCAATGACAATTGGCTCCTTTGACTGCGGCTGGGGTCTGCACACTTTGATCCGTGTGCTCCTTCTTGCTTTAAAATACATGGAGGTTTTCCTCTTTCTCTTCCCTTTTTGTTTTGGAGGTGTTCTTAAGGCGTCAAGCACAGTTGTTGCCTCCCTTGCCAATATTTCAGGTGATTTCCCCCTTTGCTGTTCTTTTTCCATGCTTCCTGTAGAAATCCCTGTGTCAACTGTTTCTATTTGTATTGCGGCCATTTCAAGATCTGTCTTTCCTTTTTGTTTCTGTGTGTCTGCTTTGGCTGTGACAGCCTTCATTTGGGATTTTTCTGCCTTCTCTGCTCTCCTCTGCATTCTCTTCTCCCTTGGCATTTGTGCTATTTTTTCTTCCTCTATTTTAGGCTCAGCAATCTGGCCCTCTCCCCCTTTTTCTTTCTGTCCTTGTTGTGCTTGAATTTCCTGTGTTCCTTCACCATTGGTTTTCTTACCTTCTTCAGTGTGTTCTCCCTCCTCATTGCTGGATGAGGTGATGTCTTCGGCCAGGATTCTAATATTGTCATCCTGGGACATGTTTCAGAAGATTTCCGAAGATATGGGGACAGTGTAGGTGTGCAGGGCATCTTCCACTAATAGCTTGATGAGTCCATGATGGGCCAGCTGATCTGGGATCCCTTCATTCAATTTTGTACCACATTCAATTAATGACTGAAGAAGAAAATAGGGAATGCTTAGCTTCTGGGCTGGAGGTGAATCAATTCCATGCCTTAGTTCACACAACAACCTGAAATGATATCCATAGACAATGCTAAACCTCCCTTCACATGTAATGTACTTCATAATTTGGAAACTAACCTCACTCTAGAGAGGAGGCAAGATGGTTCTCCTAACCCCATTTTTGTCTTCTACAGGATGTTCCTCGGGTAGGAAGAATGTTTTCTTGGCAACTTGGCCCAATGATCTCTCTTCTTTGCTCCAAGGGAGCCCTAATGGCAGACCAGTAACACGATTGATGAGCTCAGGGGTAAGTTCTAGGGTCAAACCCCTAAAACTTACTGTGGCCTGTGTCTTTGATTGAGGTCTCAGGGACATAAAAAATTCCTCTATTATCTCCTCGTCGTGACCCCGAATTTTGTCAAAAAATGACATCCAATTGGCTCGGGTGAAAAGGTCCACCACCTCAGGATGCTTGTGCAGTTTGTTGGGGTCCGAGGGTTCTTTCCTTATGAATCCCCCTGGCATGGTGGGAGTGCCTTTTTTCTTTTTGTTTTGATTAGAAAAAGGAATGCTGTTTATGGTTTTCCCCCTGAACTTAGGAATGGATTTCTCGGGTATCAATATTAATTAGCAGCTATTCCCTGGTTTTCAAGACTGCTGTTGGGGTTTGCCCACCTTGTGAAAGGAAGAGTTTCGTTTCTACAGACAGAGTACAGAGCGCAATTTTTCTTCCCAACACATATACAGATATAAAAATTCAAAATTTTCATACACAGGTTGGTCCCCACAGTTGCATATCTTCCCTACAGGGGAATTTAAAAAAATAGGAACGTGGAGGAGAATTTGGATGTAGAAACAACTGAGAAACCCAGTGCAACACATAGGTAAATGTTTTACTTCCAATCCCCAGGTAGATTTTTCTCTGGTTCCCTAGTCTGATACCATTCAATTCACCACCTTTTCAAATCATACCATGCATAGAAGAGTTTTTCGAGCCTACCTCGGTTGGAGCTCCAAATTCGATGAAGAGAAATCCTAGGCTTCTTTTCTCCGGAAAGCTGTGTAGGCTTTCCTTTAGAACCCTTCCTATATAAGACTCCCTGGTTCCTGTAGAATATCTCTGTGCCTCTAAGCGAACCCGATACGTGGGAGATTCTCGAAAACAGGTAGAAAAACCGGTGGTGGATGACTGGTTAATAGTTTTTGGAAGCGGAGGACGCGTATTGCAGTCGAGGACGTTGCAAGTGCAAATGAATAGAGGGTGGTGTGAGTTTCAGCCGAGCATATTTTAAGTGCTGCGTAATTTGTGGTGAGGGGATGAGGTGGCCAGACCAAAGCATTTATCCAATGTCGCGACTATAATTTCTCTGTGTGTTTCCGGCTACCATCACCTTCCCTCTGCCGTTAATCATTGCCACCACTACCAGTCCCAATGATTTCTCCCTGAATGGACACTCCACACATGTTGGCTGCACATCTCGTCGGCAATTTTGAATGTAACTGAGCTTGTTCGGATCCCACGAGGCTATGTAACTGGCCGAGGGTGGCTAGTTGACTAGCCACCGATCCCATTCTATTCGAACCATTTCCATAGGCATTAAGCTTTTAAAATATTGTTTACGCAATTGAGGAATGAGTTTAGGCACTTACCTGCATGGTCACGACCGCATTGTGTAGACTTCGGGTCTTGGAACCATTCCTTCATTTTCTGTTTCTTCCTGCACATGTTTTGGAACCCATTCGTTGGCACTGCATGTACGTGCTTCGGAGTCCATTCCATTGGTTGCTGTCGCTGCATGCTCAGGTCTTGCTTGGATTGAGCTGCTGATGATGTTTTCGCATTCAAGATGAGCTCTTTGCATGTCTCCTTTGCTATTTTTCGGCTGTCCTCGTCTCCAGAGTATGTCTTCCAGAGGGATCAGCTGCTACATGATTCCTATAGGATTTCCTGTAGCTGCTTCTCCTCCTGGGATGCAAGCTAAATGAGAAGGGCTATACTGCTGACGAGGGATTCAGATGATGAGAAGTTTAGATGGAGATTGATAGGTAGGGAGAGCGAAACACCACTGTTAGATTTGTCACTCAAAGTTCTTGCTGGCAGTATGAGGAAAATAGGGGTTTTTTATTTTTTATTTTTTGTGACTGTGCAGGAATAAATAACAGAATGGGTGCAGTGGAGGTGTAAAGAGATGAAACAGGGTGATGTATGGCAATGGATGTAAACAGGGGTGGTTGCAAGCCTAGCAGGCAGATTCCAACCTTTGGATTCCCTTCCACAATCAATTTTTTCTTGTCTAGAGGTTCTACAGGATCTTCCTGTAGAAGATATAGAACTCCCTGTAGAAGATCCAAAACTTCCTGTAGAAGGTGAATTCTTAGCCTGGATGTGATCAAATCCTAGGAAAGGGGAGTGGTCATGGAGGAAGTGCGTGCGAGGGATGTTTGCAGCCTGGTGCTGACCTCTGTCCTTGTTTTACGCGCCCCCCAAACCTGTAATGTCTTCCCTGCAACCTGCAATTATTCAACAAAAATTAGGCCTATTTCTTTTTTCTCTCTCTCTTTTTTTTTGTGAAATAGCTGGGCACCTCTAGGAGGTTTTCACCCTCACTGTCTACCCCGGGCGCCTCTAAGAGTTTTTCACCCAAGGATCTTTTTATTCTTTTTTGTTTTTTTTTTTTATGATAAAGGTGTGGGTGGAGTAGAGACAAGGACCTGCTCCACTACCAACACTGATTTATCCAGAGTTTCAATGAACTCCTTCTTGGAAAGGGGCTTCCTGTAGATTTTCAATCAGTTCTCGTTGACGAGCATGGGGATGGCTTCTTCATTGATGGTCCTGATAAGGATTGAGCCATTTTCGTTGCATTTCTCCACTGCATATGGTCCCAGCCACCTCGTCCTTAGCTTCCCTTTGAAATCCTTGTATCTTGAGTCATATAACAACGCCCAATCTCATGGCTGAAATTGCTTTTCGTTAAGGTGCCGATCATGCCATATATTTCTCTGGAGTTGAAATAATTCTGAGTGGAGGAGGGCCTGCATTCTCTATTCATCTAATCCATTTAGCTATAGTAACCTTTCCTGTTGCGCATGGTTGAGATCCAGGTCCAGTTGAGCTGCTAATCTTAATGTGTTGTACTCAAACTCTATGGATAGAAGAGCCTTCTTCCTGTAGACCAGCTCATAAAGTGTGAAAGCTATTGTGGTTTTCCAAGTGGTGTTGTAGGCCCAGGTGGCCTCAACCAAGCGATCTACCCAATCCTTTCTGTTGCTGCTCACCATTTGCCCATTTGCCCATTTGATGACTTCCACTTGCCCATTTGCTTGCGGATGATAAGGGGTGGAAGTTCTGTTCTTGATCTTGTGATGAGCGAGCAAGTCTTCAATCAGGTTAGAGGTGAACTGACTTCCTTGATCTGTGACTAATTCCCTTGGGTAGCCGAACTTGTAGAAGATATTTTCCCTTAAAATCTCAGCCACATTTTCTTCTGGTGCTACCTTGATTGCCTTTGTTTCTGCCCACTTTGTCAAGTAGTCAGTGCACACAATGATGTAAGACTTTTTCTTTGAAGGAGGGTTGATAGGACCCACAAAATCCATGCCCCACTTCTCAAATGGCTTGAAAGTCACTTGAGGTTGGAGGGGCATTTCATCCCTCGGAGTCAGTTTCCCCATCCTTTGAGATCGGTCACATTGGCTGATGTATCTTCTGACATCTTGATGAAGAGTGGGCCAATAGTAGCCTGCCTGTAGAATTTTGAAGGTAGTCCTTCTTGCTGCAAAGTGGCCTCCATAGGGTCCATCGTGACAGGTTAGGAGAATGTAAAAAACTTCCTCCTCCCTAACACAACACCTCAAGATCTGATCTGGGCCAAGTTTGAACAAGTTTCCCCCAATCCAAGTAAAGGGAGCATTTTTTATCACAATTATGCTCTTCTGTTTCGAGGATAGGTGTGGAGGGAACTGTGTTGAGACCAAGTAGTTTGTTGTATCAACAAACCATGGAGAGAGTACTGAAATAGAAAACAGGTGTTCATCTAGCATCTGGTCATCCACTGTCCCTTCTTCATCTGCAGGCAAATCTAATCTAGACAGAAAATTAGCAACGACATTTTCCTTTCTTGGCTTATCAACAATGGTTAAGTCAAATTGCTGTAATAAAAGTAACCATCTAATGATACGAGCATTCACATTAGGTTTATTTATCAAATACCTTATCGCAGCATGATCAGTGTGTACAAATGTTTGATAACCAGTGATGTAGTGTCTGAACTTGTTCAGGGAATGGACTACAACTAGGACACAGTATAGTTTAATTCTGCCTTGGACAGGTTTTCGCTGACAAAGTATATGGCATACGGTAGCTTCTCTTCAACCTGTCCTAAGGCTGCCCCTATGGCTTTGTTCAAGGCATCAGTGTGGATGTGGAAATGTAGGGCCCAGTTTGGACCTCTCAGGATTGGAGCAGTTACCAGCTTATCTTTTAACTCATCCAGAGCCTCTTGGCAGTTGTCAGTCCATTTAAACTCAACATCTTTCCCCAAAAGACCAAACAATGGTGAGGCTAGCTTACTAAAATCTTTGATGAATCTTCTATAGTATCCTACTAAGCCAAAATTCTGAACATCTCTTACCTTCTGAGGAGGTGGAACCTTTTGGATGATAGCAATTTTGTTAGGATCCACCTGTAATCCTTGCTGAGAGATTGTATGACCTAGCACGGTCCCTTCAGTCATCAGGAATTCACATTTTTCAGGACTGAGGGATAGGTTCATCTCAATACACTTGGTTAAAACTTTTCCCAGGTTAGTCAACGCTTCTTGGAAGTTGGACCCATAAGGAGTAAAGTCATCCATATAGATTTCTACCGAATCATGAACCAGCTCAGCAAATATGCTCAATACTACTCTCTGGAAAGTGGCAGAAGCATTGCATAGCCCAAAGGGAAGGACCCGGTAGGCAAAGGTACCCCATGGACAAGTGAAGGTGGTCTTATCTTGGTCCTCCGGGCTGATTTGGATCTGATTATACCTGCTGAACCCATCTAGGAAAGAAAAGAACTTCTTTCCTGCCAGCCCATCTAGCACTTGATCTATGAAAGGCAAAGGGAAATGCTCCTTCTTGGTGGCTTTGTTAAGTTCTCGATAATCTACACAGATTCTCCACTTCCCATTTTTCTTGGGCATAAGCACCATAGGAGAAACCCATTCATTGTCCGAGATGGGGTAGATGAATCCTGCATCCAACAACTTTTTCAATTTTTCTTTAACAATGTCCTTAAGGGCTGGATTCATTCTCCTCTGAGGCTACCTGACTGGTTTACAATCCTCTTTAATGTAAATATGATGGGTACAGACCGACGGATGGACTCCTTTCATCTCCTTATAGCTCCAAGCGAAAGCCTCCAAATGGCAGTTCAATAAGCTACATAGCTCCTTCTCCTGAGAGGGAGATAAGGATGAGCTGATCTTCAAGGTTCTTTCAGGGCCAAATTCCACATTCTTAACTCTGGGAGAGGTTGGATCAGCCACACAGAGGTCCACTAAAGCGTGGGCTTGGGTACTTTCCACCAACTTCTTTAATGGCAGCACACTGGGAGGTGGATTTTGAATCAAATTCTCAATTAGGTCATCCTTGGTTTGAGGACCTCCCTGGATGGCTTCCATTGTGCACACTGGTGTAGAGTAGACTTCATCCTCATCTTCCTCCTCCAACCAGAGACGTAAGTCATGTTCTAGCAGAGGTTGGGCAAGAAGGTATAGGACTAGCTGTTTGGACATAGGCCCATTCTTGATGGTCATGCTCCTAGCTCGAAAACTGATGTAAGCATCTGCAGTAGCTAACCAAGGCCTTCCAAAAATGAGGGGGTATCCAGTGAGTTTTGCCTTTGGCTGAAGGACCAAAAATTCCGCAGGGTACTCCCAAGAATCAACAAATACCAGGGCATCCTCCACAATCCCTTCGGGAGTCACGGTGGAGCGGTCTGCTAATTTTAGTATTGTCGAGGTCTTTCTTAAGGAACCCTGAAGGTTAAGTTTGAGCATAGTGTCCCTGGTCATCACATTGATGGCAGCCCCTAGATCGATTAGGGTGTGGGGGATTATGGTGCCATTGATGTGGACATCAACTACAGGACTCCCAAGATCCAAATATTTTGGATAGATTATTTGCCCCAAAATCAGATCAGACAGTTTTCCTATGACATTGATAGTCGGGGCATCTCTCTTGCATCTGCTTGGGTGCCTGAAACACTTCTCCTTGATCAATTTGTTGTAAATTGGTACATCTTTTATAGCCCGGAGAAGTGGGATTTTCACACACAACTATTTAAGTTCTCCCAGAAGTTCGGTCTCCTCTGGGTTTGGTTACGTGGCTACTGTTAGTCTCTTAGGAAAGGGTGGAATGGCTTTGGGTTCACTTTCCTGTTCCCCTTCCTCATCCTCCAGGGGAGGAGGTTAGTGATCTGGAAGGACCTTTCCAGATCACAGGTTGATCTCTTGAATCTCCACAACATAGGTAGGGCATGTTGTCTCTCCAGTGTATACCTGTTGGGCCTGTCTGTTGTTGAGGTTTGAGTTCGGTTGAGCAAGCATCTGAGGCTGTCTTGGAGTAGCAGGAGGTAATGGTTGTGGTTGAGCAAGCGGTGGAGGAAAAATAGCAGGAGGAGAGTTATATTGGGGCCTCCACCCCTGTTGAGGTGCATTCCACTGAGGTTGTGGCTGAGCATGAGAGTGAAATGAATGAGAAGCAGGTTGAGTATGGTATTGAGATGGATAAGACCAAGGAGGAGGTGCGGACCAGGAAGGATGAGTAGGGGGGCCCTAAGAAGACATGTGAGCGGATTGGTTGGGGTTGTAATAAGTTTGGGATGTTCCTTGCATCCCCTGCTGGTAAGGTCTGGATCCATGCGACCTCCTTTGGTTGAGGAAGTAGAGTGGCTCAGTGGCCCCTTCAGCCCCTTGGTACATGGATTTAAGTCCGGGTAAGGTTGGGCACTGGTTTGTGGTGTGGTCTTCCTCACAAACGAAACATACCACCACTGAGTGCAATGTACACTCATTCTTAGGATGCTTCCTTGTACATCTGGGACAAAAGATGGCCAAAGCCTTCTCAGCTTCCTCTTTCTTCTGTTGGATTCGGAAGGTATCCAGTTGCATGGAAATGGTCTGTCTCATCTCACTTTTGAGGTCTTCCATCTGATTTGCAAATTCATGCTTGGAGAAGGTGGTACTAGCTGAAAGTGGATTCCCCCTACCTCTTTTCCGGGCAGCCCTAGAGTGGTTTCTAAACATAGTCATTATGTCCTCATAAGGTAGTTGGTAGATGTCTCCTCCAGCTAGCAAATGGAGGGTATCTAGAAGGTCTTCAGGGACTCCTTGGAGCAGAACCAGCTTCAGATATTCGGGGTCCAGTGTGCACCTGGCCCTTTTATAACTAAGTTGGAACCTTTCTTCATAGTCTTCTAAAGACTCATCACTTCCCATGGTCATCCGAAAGATCTCTCCCTTCGTTTCCTTTGACCTTCAGTAGTCTCGATATTTGTTGTTAAAGGCTTGCTGCATCTGAGCCCAAGTTGTGATACTGTTTCTAGGTAACCCCATGAACCAGCATAGTGATGCATCCTTGAGGGCAGAGGGAAAGAGTTTCAACTTTTTCTCGTCTTCTGCATAGTCATAAGTTCGACAAAGGACAAAAAACTCAAACAGGAAGGTATCAGGGTATTCAATGGTCAATCCATGGAAGTGAGGAAAGGCTGAGGGACTTATGTTTTTCATTTTCATGTCCCCGTTGGTCTCTCGGATGGGAAAGGCACCTTCTATTCTCTCCCCATCTTCTATACCATTTTTGTGTTCAGCCATGGTCTCAAGAGGAATGTTTTCTTGCTCTTATTTTGTTATAGGATCTTCGTATATCTCTGGAGGTTCACCTATAGGTTCTTCTAGATCACTGCCACCGAAGAAGAGAGAAGGGTGACTTAGTGATGTGGTGGGGGTGTTGGGTAAGAATTTCCCTGTATTGTCTCTATTTTTACGAGGCATGAAATGGAATATTTTTGGTGGAGTTTTGGCATTTTTTCTGCTTGTACCTGCAAAAATGAAAGCGATTGAACTGCAACTAACTAAAATCTATCTTGCTGAAATGAAATTGCATAAATGAAATGCTAAGCTACGCTTGTAGAATTGAAATTGCGAAATTGAAGTGCTAATCTATGAAAGAGGGAAATATCTAATCTACGCTTGCTAAAATGAAATGAAAGCAGGAAATGTCTAATCTACTTTTGCGGAAACGAAATTGAAGAATGGAAATGAAACAACTACTCTACTCTTGTTGAAATAAACTACTTAGCAGAAGATTGAAGTAGAAAGTAGAAGAAAAGAAGCAATCACAAATACTCTGATGCTTCCCCGACAACAGTGCCAAAAATATGGTGGGCTCCAATATTGCAGCAATAATACTGCAACTCCTGGGACTCCCTTCTTTACTTTTATCAACCCAGTAGTTCGTAACAAACTTGGAAGTGATGGTGCTATATGCACAAGTACTAGCTCTTGCCACAGGCTGTCACTGGATCAGCTAGCACAAGTCCGCTAGGAGCTTAATCCAACTTCTATGAGCTCTTATAAGAAGCTTTTAATGGTGATGGATGAAAGCTAAGTCAAAGGAAGCTAGTCTACTTGTAGAAAGAAGCTGAAAGTGGAAAAGGAATGCAAACCCTAGCAAACCCTAGTTTTACAGACTAACCCTACCGGTGCAAGAAAAGAGATGAAAGCAGTGGAAATGGATTCCATTGAATTCTATAAATGTAGAATGCATGTGACTAAGCTAATCTTGCAGTGAAATCTGAAAAGGAATGTCTTTTTGTATTTTTGAGTAATCTTGTAGAATTATTATGCATGTGCTTAACTGTTTTGACTGTGCAAAGGTTGATTGATGTAAGGAAATGGTGAGGGCACTTACAGAAGGTTAGGAAGGTGAAACGAGGGCCTAAGGGGTCCCTAACACCCTTCCAGAGAGTTTCATCATGATCGGATCTCGAAAAACCGCTCTCGTGATCTTCTACAGGAAGTCTGCAGGGGTTCTACAGGATGTTCCGAAAGGAGATTTTGGAGGGTTGAAGGTGGAAAAAAGGTGGAGAAGTGGATATGGAGGTTGGGTGAGGGTGTGAAGAGGTTTAGAACTTGGCAAATGAAGCTGAGAAGTGATTAGGATGGTTGGGTTTGTTCAAGGATGGATAGAGTGATGTTGCACAAAAATATGGAAATTAGGTCAAAGTGAGAAAGTGTGGCAAACGAAAGACAAGAATCTGAGTTAGGGGATGGAACAGGTTGCACTAATGGCAGAAGGGTAGGTAGGGAGGTATCATAGGTGTTCTGCACACTACTTCTTGAAACTGACCAAACAAAGACCATGCAAACCGAATATCTAGCTATTCTAACATAATTTGACCTAGGAACCAGCACCCATGATGAACAGAAATTCATTGGTAGAAAATGATGTAAAATAACTTATGAAAACCAATCAAGAATGGATCTAAGCATGTAATCACATCTGGTATCAACTTTTGCAACAGAGAAACTAACGCTAGCAATTGCATGAAGAAGCAAAAATAGTGTTTTTGTGGCAGCAAGGACACTTGGGTCTCAACTCATGGTCCCGAGGAGGGAGAGGTGAGATCCAAGGTTGCTTGATGGCCTTTTTCAACGATCTTTCCTATTGTCAACCTATCAAATCACTATGAACCACGGAAATCTCTTTTAATCATCAAAAATGACCTAGATAACCAAACAAGATTCTAATCTACTAGCAGAAATTATTTTATGAAGACAGTAAAAAAACATATAATAGTACACGGAGGAGGTCTTGGCGCTTGGGTTGGGCCCAACCCCAAGAGCTACAAGCTCCTAAAAAGAAGCTTAGAACTGATGAAACATGAAACTGGTTTCCATTACTCAAAAAACAACCATGTCCAAAATGTGTTACCGCAGAAGCTCCAAAATGGGCTGAGAAGCAAAGCAACACTATAGTGCGAAATACAAATGTTCAAAAAGTAACCTACGAAGGCTGGAAGCCTTCCTACTTATGCACTATGAGGACCTCTAGCAGTCTTCCTTAATTCAAGGGGTTTGGCTACTCAAAACTGCAAGTACTCAGCCACTTCACAAAAGCTGCATGGCTGCCCTTGGAAATCAACTTTGGTGGGCTGCTGAACTCCGAGCTGATGGTGGAGAACTCGAGGAAGGGGTCATTTAGTGTAGGAGACACCCTTCCTACGAATCCTCAGCCTTGTCCCCTCGTATTTGGCTATCAAATGGCCCATAAATGCTTGACCTTGGTCCAAAAGTTGTCCAAAAATCTCCAACAAACACGTATTAGCCTTCATGGTCAAGTGACTATTCTCTTTCATTCAATTAACATAAACATACTTCAAAAGCATACATAAACTATGAAGAATGGTGGATTAATGGAGAACAATATGCAAAATGAGCCCAATAAGTTACCCATTTTTGGGGCTCATCAATCATACCCATAATTAATCCAAAGAGCTCAATAATGCAGTGATACCCATGAGCAAACAACACCAACAATGAGCTATCCATGTAGGTCAAGATAATCATAGAGTTACTTCATCATCAATGCAAACATATGGTGCATGAAATCCATTGAAGAAAAGACATCAATATCATGAAGATACCCTTATTCTCAACAAGGCACCCCTAGCATTCATTCAACAAGGAATATAATGTCACTAAATGCCTTTCTAAAACCATCAAGAACAAGCAGGTTTAAATTTTGAAATATAATTGGAAAAAAGCTATGCCTCCCAATAAAATAATGTGCTTCAAAAACAGAGTCACTAGTATATATCATATTGCAAATTTTAACAAGACTTCGTGCTCAGAAACAAACATCATTTATATACAACATTTCACCTTTTTCTATGGGCTGGACTTTTGAGAAAAGTTTCGTGGTTAGAATCCAAAATAAGCATTCTCTTTTACGGTTCACCATTGAAACCTTGCATGATTCAAAGCAAGGGTTCCATCACCATTGAGATGTTATCATCAAAACCGACATAAAAACCTCTTGAATATCATATCCTCTACACATGACCATAACAAATAAATACTCGTGCTATAAAGCATAGAAAACCAGATTGCACAATATTATAAAATACCCCGTCAGTAACAACAGATGGCAAAGACTTTCAAATGATCAATCATATTTGACAATTGTAAACAACTTAATTTCCAAATAAAGTTTTGTTCAATAGTCTTGAAGAACTAGAACCACCACAATCCAGCTGCACCAATGGTGCAAATCCTTAACAAATGTGGTAAAATATTTTTTTTTAAAACATGGTATACTTGATCATGTTACTTATACAGGTTTCCATCTATTTTACCAGTCTCCAAAGAGAAACTCACTGGTGAGATAATGTAGGATACGCTACAACAGGACAATAATCTTTTTAGCCCCACAGCTAATATACAGGTCAGGGTACAAAACCTAGATCTTTGGAATACTCGTGCTCCTGAGCACTATGAGCAGTGATGAATCTACTAGGCTCCATGCACAACATTTTGTTGGGGGGAACATGGTGGCAAGAAAACAAAGAAACAAACAACAAAGTTGTCAGCATTAAGAAAAATTATTACCTGACATCCTTTGATCATATTCCAAAGAACAAATGTAATGTTTGTCCTCACCGAGAGAAGATCATTTCCTGCTGGCTCAAGACCTGGAAACACAGTTTCCAAATCCTGTTGAATGCAAAACAAGTGAAGAAAGTTTTAAATCATGCAACAATATCACCATGTCTCCCATATGTATTTCGAATGGAAATAAAACTTGAATGTCCACTGAGTTCAATAGAAGAAAAGTAAATGTTATTGATGGGATGATCTATGCAAGAATAATCATAGAGCTAATTAAGCTCATTGATGCTTGGCCAAATTAAGATCCCTGCTAACTATTGTGCAAAAGTTATGCAATACAATGGAACCGCAAATTCCCTCTCTTCAAGCCCATAACTTCACCCCAACTTCCCTCACTTCTGAAGATCTTGCAATTTCACCTTGTATAAGGCCCAAAACATGACACATAGTCTTAATCATTAATCCTATCAAGAAGCCCTCTTCTAACCTCCTCTAACAAGGGACTGGAAAATAATTAGGAAATCATCATTTAATGTAGTGTAGAAATTCCATTATTTGCATTCAAAAGGGAGAACATGCAACTCACAGATGCATCAAACATGGAAAATAACACTGGGAGCAACAGAACTGTGTGAAGTTGAAATGAACTAGAAGCCCAACATGTCCCTCATAGTCATTGCTCTATTTATGGAACAATTTACTAGTAGAATAGTATTTCATTTGTCACTTGGAACCAACATTGAAAGCCAAGTGGATGGATAAGCGCTGCTGGGACTCCTGGGCTGCACCTTTTTGAAAATCGGTAAGGTGGGATCTCTAGAGAAATTTTAAGTTAGTAAGAATTTTTTTTGTTTGGCTAGCGTACTAAGTGCCATCTACCATTATTGAAATATTTTTTAAGATCCTTTAAAGTTTCAAGTAAAAAGGAAAAAGAAATGGCTACTCTTTTTCAGCATACTGGAAAACAACCAAAATAAGAGTAATATCTGACTATCCAAAAACACAAAAAAACTCATTTCCAAAATTCCTACACCTTTGTCTAACTGCAAACACATTTGATGTCAATTGGGTCTAGCTCCACTAGTTAGGTAGAATGGTTGTTATCCTCCCTACAATGGTTCTATTCCTACCAATGACATGTTGATATGGCCTTTGGCCCTAAGTAATTTGCTTAAGCTTGGGTTCCATCCTTAGAATGAGGAAAAGTTCACTGGGTTTTCTCGGCATATATTTTTCAAAAAGCATTTTAGTCAATTGGGTCTAGCCTAGGAAATTGAGGAGGAATGTTATCCCTCCACACCTAGGACCAATTCTCACAAGTGACATGTTGACCTCTTAATGAATGTATTGTGATTGCCCCGAGCCCCAAATAATTTGGGTTTACCCTGGATACCATCCTCAGAATGAGAGGAAGTGCTAGGATATATATTCCCAAAAAAAAAATTGTAAATTGGGGCTAAGCTGGGTGGTTGTGAGGAGTGTTAACCTTCCAACTCAAGAGAAATTCCCACAAGTGACACGTTTAGCTCTTGATGACCATATTGTTGTCACAGTCTTCACTCCTATGTTGACAAAGCCTCAAACTTCTGCAGAATCAGGTTTTCCCTCACCTCATGGGGTTTCAAGCTACTACTTTTCATATAAGCATAAATTTCCTCTTTTATAAGTTTTCTGTCTTTTTATTTCAATTGCTTGCTCCCTGATTTTATTTTTTCAGGCCCTTCTTGAGTTATTGTTAAGTACAACTTTTGCAACATTGGTGCAAAATATTTTATGATGTATATTAATGAATTTTAGTTGTACCTTGTCAAATACAAGGAAAAAGATCTTGGAACATTTCTGAATTTTGCATTAAGAAAAGTATAAGAAAGGCCCATTGTTGCAAACTTTTCTACATAGCTCAAGGTGTCTACTGTAGTTGTAATATCATTTATTTCCAATTTTTGATAAATGGAAAACATCAATGCCCTATTTTTGTAAATCTACATCAGTCTAAAAAAATCAAAACATTGAAATAAACTCATTTCTAATAGACCTGGCATGTTTCTAACGGAGAAATTAGGGCCAACTTCTCTTCATCTTTAATATGAAAAGTATTTATATGCTTGTCTAAGGTGAATTTTATGGCTTCTTCAGTGCAACAATACAACATATTGATGATTCAGCCTTGTTGTAGATTGCTCACCCTTGTGTGTATTTGATCTTGCTCTAGATTAGTCTTTCAAGCTATTTATGACATCACTCTATACCTGAAGTCAGGAAGATGAGTATTATGCAAGGCTACTTGCATTAGACTAGAATGGAGCAACATTTCTCGGTTTAAGCCTATTTTCTTCCCAGGATATGTTTCAAACGACACCTATAACAACATCACATGTTATTCCAGTAGTGAGGCCCCATGAACAATACTTTGTGACAGCTTTGTGAAACTGAATTTGAAGGTGACATTGGCATGAGAAAAAACACTTATATTCATTAAGGTTACCAACAGTATTCCCTAATCTTATATAGCAGCTCAGCCCTCAATACAAGCACCAAGTGATCTACTTTCAAATGATGACTATGTAGTGGTTTGAGAATTGGATTATGGAAACACTTTGGAAACTCTTTTCAAGAGATAGAAACAACTACTAACAACAATAAGGAAGCCATATGCGTACCTCACTTCGGGAACCTCTTTAAGAAATTTTTGTAATTATACTTCAACCAATAGAAAAGGTATCATGCTAGCATTTTAAGCAATACTAGTTATGGGCTTGGATCCATTGACAATGGCAGAAAAAGAGCCTATTTATGAGTAGTTGCAGTAATCCACTTGGAATAGTCTATATTGTGTAAGGATGCTCTCATTTTAAGAAACACTCATGTAGCAGCCAAAATTTGTTCCACTTTGATAGGTGTTATTCACATTATTTTAAAAAATGTTCTTGGACTAGACAAGATTTGGTGGCTAGAGAACAAAATCTAATCAAAGAAAAATGTTCTTGGACTAGAGTGTGTGAGAGAGAAAGGGATCAAACTGAAGTAGAATCCAAATTGAAGTAGAATCTTCTATACATGGTGAACTAACTTCCTTTCTGCATGATTGTAACTCACCCATCACCTCCCTCACCCCCTTGATATTCTTGCTTTCTCCAAGATAAACAAACTTAATTGCATGCTAGAATTATGAAATCTGCTCAAAATACCCTCATGTGGAGTGAACCTCTTCTCACATTGTTGTTTTTATCTTGCATGTGTTAACCATGGTCCAAGTCGATTTTAAAATGACAGTATTGTTCTATGCATGCTCTAAACCAATTGGCAGTAAAATAAAGCAACCTCTATTCAAGCGCAACCTTTCTAAAGTATTGGCTTTTTCTAGTTATGATCACAAACCTGTTGGAAATTACCTACACTGATTTCCAATAATATTTACAACCACAAGCTGAAAGTAGTCTCTTCTAAAGCACATCCCTCGCTCATAATTATTTTTTTCCTTTAATAACCAGAGAAATTTGTTGATAAACATCTTGATTAGAGGGTAGAGCACTAGTCCTTCCATGGATGTCACTCATTTCCCTTTTTAATAAAGTGAATAGGTGCATAAGATAAACAATGACATATCGTGGGAAGACAGGTTGTACTCATGCTGATTTTACTTGAGTAAGAGGGAAAACTCCAATATTATGATACATGCGATCTACTTAACCGAAAACTCCAATATTAGGATATACATGCAATGAAATATATGTGGGAGATTCCTATTTGAATTAGAATGGCAGCCCGGGCTGAGAACAACATGAGGTAAGTGTGTAAAACTAGCAAGAAACCTATTCTAGATATAGTGTTCCACCCTAGCCTAGGAATGACATTTTAAGGGTTCACATGTGTGCATAAAAAGCACCTCACCTCACCTCAAGCCTCGTGCTCCACTATCTGAGAAGATCTTCCATGAGGTCAAGTAGTAGGGGGAATTAGCTCTAGGGAAAATTATAATCCCCCCCTACAGAACTCGGCTGAAGTTGTAGAGGTATAAAGTCATAGGTAAGCACTATCCATAGCAACATATCACAAGGTTCCATAGGGATTTTGAGTCATCATTTTTGAGTGAGATTTGTGTCCAATCATTTCTTTGCAATTCTTCAATCTAGCTTTTATAGGACTTGAACCACTGAATCTAGGTTCATCGAATATCCCTAACCCTAAACCTAACCCTAATGCACCTAGTGGATATCACCATCACGTGTGGATAACACTGCTTCAAAATCAAGACCCAATAGGGTAGACTGAATGCATGAACTCATGCACCCAACACACTTAGATAACTGCACCATTCACAAAATAGACATTCATGCATGGCCTCCCCTGGATGAGTAACTGTGCCTTCCTAATTGAAGACAATACATTCATACATGTGCCTCATCTAGTGATCTTACTAAACTACTGCACCTCCATTAGAGGATCTCTTATGGGCCCTCCACTAAACATCAACTTTCCTCTGTACAAGATGGAATGTATTTGTTGAAGGATGATGTTGTTTTTGAAGGAGAACAACTACCGAGAAATAGGTAAAATCTAATACTACCTCCACTCTTGTATCAGATAAAAGTAAAACTGTTGTCAAATCAAGCAATAATGTTAAGCAATTTTCTCTTTGTATATTCAGCGAGCGAAAAATGAAAAAGGATAATTGTAATTTTCTTTCACCTAACGAAATAAAGAATATAGAGATGATTTCAAAGTGTTACAGTTATGTGGGTAATATATTATATCATCTGTGGGTACATGGAGCAGTTAGAAATCAATCTACTACCTTATACTAAAATGGAGTACAACCCTATTACAAGGCCTATGGTACCAAGTGCAACATCTAGTTTAATCACAGTAATATTCATGGGCTTGTATCAATCTTCTTCTAGAAAGCAACTAAAAGAGATTTATTACGCTTTGAATTTCAAATGCTTGTTAAAGGATCAAGTGGTGGCTGCAAAGAACAACTCAAATTGTGTGATCTTAGAACAAAATAATTTAGTATTTCCAAGGCAAAATAACATTACTGATGTATC
Organism: Pinus tabuliformis; assembly: GCA_031772625.1. Taxonomy (NCBI): domain Eukaryota; kingdom Viridiplantae; phylum Streptophyta; class Pinopsida; order Pinales; family Pinaceae; genus Pinus; species Pinus tabuliformis. The sequence continues at coordinate 765,785,319 of CM062804.1, read as the reverse complement.
TCTGAATTCCATGAAAACAGAACAATTTGATGTATTGAAATGATATTAGGAGATTAGTAAAGAGGATCAAATTAAGTGATGTTATGGCCATACCATTGTATCCATTGACAGTTCGAGCGAAGAGACGACAACACCAAAAACATCGATTGCCCTCCAAGCATTGGTCATCCAAGACAATGTAGTCCTTGTGGTTTGTAGAGAGTCTTCTCACTCTAACATTGGGCTCTTCAAACCAACTCTACACAAGGTCATTACAAATGTAAAAATTTAGCAAGAGACAAATTTGGTAGTAAATATGACCAAAATAAGAACTAGTGCAAACAATTTTCACAATCCTGCTTTTGGAACCAACATTATAATCTCCTTAGCATTATGATCAATTTTCATTGTTCTTCCCAGATCAGTGAACTCAACTCCACCTTGACAAAGTGTAATTGCATAAAAGGAATGTCGGTCTCATGCCAATAGGTATCCTATGATGAATGCGTAGGAACCTAGTACATAGACCATTTTTCTCTTCTCTTAGCTACCTAGGGCTTATTTCGCTTTCCAAATATCAATAATTCTTTTCCAAGAAAACATAAAATAAGAATAATATTTTACTATATTCTAAAAGGTGAAGATGTTGAAATCATGCCACAAAGTGAAAGGAAATCAAATATCTTTCCTCAAACCACCAACTATATAAGGAAAACAACAATAATTATAAAAATAATAATATATCTATCGATCTATGCATGAAATGAGTCAAGCGACTAAAAAAATCTGACCAAAACAACCCAAAAATTTCAAACTTGACAAAATCCTCTAAACAAACAACAAACAAATCGCTAAAATTTTCTAAGATATCAGAGCTAGACATCAACGCAATTTAATGTACTTGAATAAGCCCATTGCTGCTTAGCGTTAGACTTCTTAAATTAGTTATTTATCATTTAATACTAGGACATTGTCTATGTGAAAAGAAATATGTCCCAACTTCATCAAATCTGATTGCATTTCCAATCAAATATCAAAGCCAAAGGACACTAACTTGTTACTCTAGGATGGTGCTAAAGTTAAATACACAAAATAACAAAAAATAAAGATATGATAAAAAATAGACCTGTAAGATTGTATTGTTCGAGTGTGACAGGGACACCAATAACTGAGACTAGAGATATTTATAGAATGTAGTAGTTACTAGTGTGTGTCTATTGTGCAATTAGTGGTATGGTGGAGAGACCAACCAAGAAGGGACATTGGCCTCGGGAAAGTATAGTAGGGAGATCCATAGAGCATTTATGTAAAATGAATATGAGAAGTGTTGTATTCATGTTGGGTTATGTTATGGTAGAATTTTGTTGGGGATAAGTGGTAACAAAACAATTACATCAATAGGTAAAAAGTAAATTCGGGGCATGAGTTGGACTGACTCATGTTATCTCATCCCTTCATTGTCCTAAGGACATGTGGGGACCCAAAAATCTTAGTACATTAAAGACTTGAAAACATGGCTAACAAATTAATGACAAGAAATGGCTAACAAATGACTTGAAAGTCTTGTTAAATTTGTTATTTATCATTTAATAATAGTCAAACACTATCTATGTGAAAAGAAATAGGTCCCAACCTCACCAAATCTAGATTTATTTCCTGTCACAGATAAGAAACAAACAATGTAATGATTAAATATGAAACATAAATCTCAAAATAACACGCATCAAAGTAATGTCGTTGCAATGTTACAATGACAAATACAAATATAGAACCTATTTTTACCTGAATTTGACATATAGTAATCTTGCATGATCAATGGACATGTATACCAAAATAAGAGTCCTAGGGTATTTCAATTTCCCAATTCTCATCTTGGTCCTCATTTTCTAAATTGTGACCAAATAGAATTACATAAGCAAATAGGGGGAATGGTTTACTCCACCTTAACCAGTAAGGAAATTGCAACTCACCAACTCCAAAATTCACTGAATAATATATCACTGCAATTCCAGTTAGAGAAGGCCTCTTCACAAGCCAAAGATACCAGAATAAAGTCCCTAGAGGACTTAGTCATAGAACTGGGCCATGATCCCAAAGATGTGAAAGCTACAGAAAAGCTTATTAAGAAGAAAAATGATGACATAACTGCACTGGAAAACAGCTCAAGATTCCTCCCCTGCATCATCCACAGACAGCTGAAGTATTGGAAACTCAGAAGGAGGAAGAGCTTATGGACTTAGTCCTTAAGCTAAATGAACAACTAAAAGTAACAGAGAAAGAACTGGATAATTTGATACAGTCTAAACAAAGTGAGTTGGCCACCACTCCTTAGACTGTAATTCCTACAGTTTCTACAACAATACCCTCCACATTGGCTACTTCATTAGCACCGACAGTTCCACCAGCTATTGGTATGCTAGTTACAGCTACATCAATAAGTACAGGGACATCAACAGAAAAGAATGCTGAATTGGTAAAAGCCATGGAGGAGATGACCATCTAGGCTACTGAGCTCAAGAAACTTAGAGAACAAGTGTCAAGTTTGGAAACTAATTGTAAACTTGCACAGATACAACAAAAAGAAGAAGCTCAAAAGAATCAAAGAATGGGAGAGAGAATAAAAGTCCTTGAAAAGGACTTGACATTGCAACAACCACTTGGAGAAATGAAGGAAATTCTTTGGGCCAACATCATTGATTCCATCAATGATGTTTGGCCATCTATTCAAGTTAATTTTGAACAGACTGAACTAGTTAAAGTGGCCACAAAAGCAATCACAAGACAATGGAAGAGTTGGGAGATAAGCCTGAAGAAGCCAACCAATTGATAGAATTTTTGAACGACAGAAATAGGTACCAGCTTGATGAACTAGAAATAGATGATAGAACAGGAACTATCATAGAAATAAAGAAGTTTCTCACTAAAAGGAACCTGATGCTCAATTTGGAGAAAAGGTGTCAAGGAATTCAAGTAGACATTGATAGATTTATAACAAAGTTTTTTATTTTGAGGGAAAAGGACTTCCCAGTCCTATGGTAATACATGACAAGTTGATGACCCAAGATGATTACATTGAGAGACTAAAAAAGTTGGCCAGCAGCCAAGCTAGTACATCAGGGGTAAAATCTTTGCCCACTAGGAAGGTATTATATGATAGTCTGGAAAATCTGTTTTTCATAGAGCATGACGTCAAGCACTTGTTCGTCAATAGGCCGAATTTTGTCAAGTATAAAGAAGTTGACGAGGCATATCGAAAGATGATAAGGATAAAATTACCTGACAGTGAATGGTGGATGAAAAATACAGAATTACTATAAAATTACTGTAGTAAATCTATATGACAGCAGGCAAAGCAGGTAAAACAGAGTCAAAGTATAGCAGGTAAAGAGTATCAGTAGGTAGAAGACATAAAGTAGTTCCAGCACATAAGTATCAAGAAAGTGAAAGATCCAAACCTGAATTACAATAGCTAGCACAATCATAATAAAAGGGACATCAAGAAGACAGTTCTCCATCTTTCTCTATCTTCATGCTGAAGATATTTTTGGTTTCCTAGAATAATTCTCATATTGTTATGAGATATTTTGTAACATTTTTTTGTATAAATACTTCACAAATTGAAGTAATTAGGGTGGATTAAAATACATTTCTGTAGACATTTTGTATCAAGCTAAGGAGCTATTGTATTCAAGACTGGACTGGTTTTGCTGGGTCATGAAATAAAGCTAAGGACATTTCACTGGATTCTTGTGCATAGTTGGAACCAAATAAGTATTATCTCTTCATGTTTAAATATTGTTTGCTCGTCATGTTATAAATATTCACATGTGTCTCTTATGAAATCTGTAAAGTAAACAAGGAATGATATCTCAGAACTAGCTTAAATGCTCTCTGTTTTAACTGTTTACTTTCTATATGTTTTCTAGTAAACTATCTTGGTCCGGGAATTCTTAATTGCTCCCTTAATTTTGTAGTTTACCCCCCCCTTTGGTCCATAGTAAAGGATTCTTCATTGCCCTTTGCCATGGTTAGGACTACCTCATCTATTTGAACCTGCAGATTTGCTTTTGCTGTGCTAGCCCGCCCTGTGAACTCTCTTACCATAGTGATTGATGATATCGAGTTAAGCTGCTCTTGATTGACTCCATAGCCCAATGGCCTGAATACTTACTCTGCCCATCTGTTTTCTTAATTCCACCACCCAATCAAAACAAAACATCATGAGCACTAATAACTAGCCTGAAATCTACCCAAAACAAAGTTAAATTATAAAGAGAGAGCCCTCTCTGGACTTAGGTTGGCTAGAACCTAAGTCTAAAAGATTAGGTTTGTGGTTACGTTGGACTATTCATTATTTGATAACTTCTAGGGAAAACATCTGAGTGACAACATAGTGGCGACCATATTGTCAAAACCCTAGTCTTAATAAACCTTTGAGAAATTCAAATTTTTATTTTTAAGCCTCTTAAAGGGTTTATTAGAAGTTATTTCAAAAATACATAAAAATAAAATAATTAGAAAAAGCTCGCAATTTGGCTTTAGGGAGAACTAACTATACCAGAGCCAACCCTGATCCAAATCCTCCCCCTGTATTTGACAATCCCAACCTTATTCTAAGAATAATTAGAAGGCAAGAAACTTCAGTATGTTGGGTCCCTATAATACTAGTGATTACCCCATTACTATTATAGTTATACCCCTTATTTATATTGTTGTGCCCCTATTATCCCCATATTGTTATTTTTGTGGCTTTATATTATTATTGTTAGGTCGGCTGGATTATATTGTGACTCCTTAGACTCCTATATATAGAAAGGAGGTTTTGTCATTTGAATCATCCAAGAATTGTTCATTTATGTAATGTAAAGGAGGTTTCCCCCTCGAAGAGGCTGAATTCTAAGGCGTTTATCTATCTTTTCTATCTTTTCTTGAGCTGGTTTCATAACATTTGGTATCAGAGCTTTGGATTCTAGGGTTTCGCTGCTCCAAATAGGTCATCGTGGAATTTTCACTATAAATTTTTTTCTGTGACGTTTTAGAAGTTGAAAAAAAAACCCATTTGAGAAGAAATCGCGCTGAACCTTGGGTCCAAATTTCAGAGCTTTTCGCACAATATTTTCGGAGATATGATCTGAGGAATTTGGTCTTTGTGCAGACTCCTGAATTACATTCAAAACAGGTGACCTGGGGAAAATTGTCATAACTTTCTCTCTGGGAATCAGATTGAAATTTTGTAAGAAGGTACAGAAAGAAGATGGACTGTAGTTTCTTGTATATATTTTTCAGAACCAAATATAAAAAATTGTACACATGGCACTTCATACAACTTCACTCTTCGGGAAAGTTCTATAATCAGGTCATCTTGGGAGAGTGTGCATAACTCTTTCTTGGAGAATCCAATTTGGATCAGACTGGTGGCATTGGAAAGAGGACACAGAGAGCTACTACAAGTCACAAATTCAGAACTAGATGATTGGAAAGTATAGAGATACATCAGAGGCAATATCGAGCTCCTACAAAGTGAAAAAATGTGTGTAGATTTTTTTAAATTTTTGCTTAAGCTTGGTTTGAAAATTTATTTTGAAGGAATTCAAAGGGCATAGTAGAGCATTATTATTGGTAATTGATGCCCCGAGGAAAGAAAATGCAAACACCTAGTAAGGAACCTGAAAGCTCTAGCATGACTCATGAAGAGGAGGAAGAAATGCTACATGATATATCAAAATTACAAGAACAAGTGCAACAAATGTCACGCTCACAAAAGTTAACAGATGCTAAGATAAATGGCGTGGAAGCTAAGATAAATGGCATGGAAGCTAAGATGAATGGAATGGAAGCTAAGATGGACAATTTGAAGATAGATTTGAACACAAATTTGAAGACATGCATGGCAGATTTGAAGATAGATTTGACAAATTTTCTACAAGAAATACTTACTAATGGTGAAAAGGTAGTAAAGGAAACTCATGATGAGAACAAAAGAAATGTTAATCATGATTTCATAGACACTAATGTTGGATCAAAGAATCACCATATTCCAAAAATCAATATGAGGAAGTTTGATGGCAAGGATCCCGCCACATGGATATTACAGATGGAGCAATTCTTCGATCTCAATAATGTGCAAAACGCACAAAAGGTACATATGGCAACTATATATTTGGAACCAAATCAGTTTGTATGGTATCAATGGCTTTGTTCTCGTAAACAATTTATCACTTGGGCAATTTTTACGGAAGAATTAATAGCACATTATGAGGATACAAAAAGCAACACTTTTTTTAGTCGATTGATAAGTCTCAAACAAAAGGGTTCAATAATGGAGCACATTGAGGAGTTCCAAAAATTGAACATAAGGGTAAAAGATATTCCAGAGGAGCATAGGATTGATGTGTACATAGGGTCTTTAAAGGATCATATCCAACATGATGTTCACCTTTGGGAACCTGATTCATTAGAGAAGGCATTCAGGTTAGCAAGAAAAATGGAAAGCAAAATTATGGCAACTAGGAAGCATACCACTCACAACTATAAAGACGGAAGTGTTGTTGCCCCCAGTCTCCCACAACCTACAAGGTTGACACCACAAAAATTGGAAGAAAAAAGAGCAAAAGGGCTTTGTTACAATTGTGATAGCAAATACACAAAAGGTCATAAGTGTGCTGAGAAGAAATTATTCTACATAGATTGTGAAGAGGAAGAAGAAAAGGAGCAAGAAAGGTCAAAAGAAGAGGATATATTCCAGGAACAAAGCCTAGATGAAGAACAAATAAATCCGACCATATCTTGTAATGCATTGGCGGGAATTACCACTCCTCAAGCCATCAAGATAGAAGGACAAATCAAGAAGAAAAAGGTAATAGTGTTGATTGATTCAGGAAGCACCCACAATTTTATTCATTGTAGGGTAGCAAAAGAATTGAATTGCTTCCTATATCCAGCACCAGAGTGTCAAGTGATGATGGCAAATGGAGGAACAATAAATTGCTCTGGAAAGTGCCATAATATCAAGCTATCCATGGGAGAATATGTATTGACTAGCCCAATGCTTTCCATTCCAATGGGAGGTGCCGATGTTGTACTAGGAGTCCAATGGATACAATCCTTGGGTACAATAGCTTTTAATTTTCAAGAACTTTTCATCAAATTTTCTACGGAAGGAAAGGAAGCTGAATTAAGGGGTATTGCAGAGAAACCAGGAAAGATAATCAGCTCTAATGGCATGACTAAGCTTCTAAAAAAGGAGCAAAGAGGTGTAATTGCACAATTATGTTCGCTAGATGTTTCCACATTGGAATCATCTATTTCTCCAGATCTCCAAAAAGTCCTGGACAATCATTCCAAGGTATTTGAGACTCCCAAAGGTCTCCCACCTATGCGTGATCATGATCATGCTATTCATCTGATTCCAGGAAGTGTTCCTCCAAACATCAGGCCGTACAGATATCCCTATGTCCAAAAAAGTGAAATTGAACATATGGTTGCAGAAATGCTAGAGGCTGGTATAATTCAACCGAGTCAAAGTTATTTCTCAGCTCCAGTAGTATTGGTGCACAAGAAGGATGGATCATGGCGCATGTGTCCGGATTATAGGGAGCTCAACAAGCTCACTATTAAAGATAAGTTCCCCATTCCTGTCATTGATGAATTACTGGATGAATTGCATGGATCAATTTACTTCATCAAGTTGGATCTTCGTTCGGGATATCATCAAATCAGAATGAAGATTGAAGACATTCCGAAAATGGCATTTAGAACTCATGATGGTCATTATGAATTTTTGGTCATGCCTTTTGGCCTTACCAATGCACCTTCAACATTTCAAGGTTTGATGAATTCAATTTTCAAACCATTCCTTAGAAAACTTAGGTTAATATTTTTTGATGATATACTAATCTACAACAAGTCTTGGAAGGATCATGTTGAACATGTTGACAGGGTGCTACAACTATTGGAGGAGAAACAATTATATGCAAAAAGATCCAAATATTCCTTTGGAGTCCAGGAGGTGGAATATTTGGGTTATATTGTATCTCATGAAGGAGTTAAGGTAGACCCTAGCAAAATTAAAGCCATTAAGGAATGGAAAATCCCCACATCCATAAAGCATCTGCGAGGATTCTTGGGTTGACAGGGTATTATTGCAAGTTTGTTAAGAATTATGGGAGAATAGCAGTGCCTCTAACAACATTATTGAAGAAATATTCATTTTCATGGACTCCGGAAGCAACAAAGGCCTTTGAGCATCTTAAAGAGGCAATGTGTCAAGCACCGGTCTTAGCTACACCGGACTTCACAAAAACCTTTATTATGGAATGTGATGCTTCAGGAAATGGAATTGGTGTTGTTCTAATGCAAGATGAAAGACCCATTGCTTTTGAAAGTCGTCCAATCAAGGGAAAGTTTTTAAGCAAAGCTATTTATGAGAAGGAAATGTTGGAAATACTCCATGCACTTAAGAAATGGCGACCCTACCTAATGGGAAGACACTTCAAGGTAAAAACGGATCATGATAGCCTTAAATACTTTTTAGAACAAAGATTATCCTCTGAAGAACAACAAAAGTGGGTCACAAAGATGTTGGGTTATGACTTTGAAATCATCTACAAAAAAGGGAAGCAAAATGTGGTGGCAGATGCACTCTCAAGAAAGGATGAGGATGTGGAAGCATTGTTGTGTGCCGTTTCTATTATCCAACCAGATTGGATAAATGAAGCAAGGGAGGAATGGAAGAATGACGAAGAAGTGTGGGCACTTATTCGAAAGCTACAACAAGATTCCAGTACTTCTGATACATTTAGCTGGCAAAATGATTCGTTATGGTAAAAAAATCGCTTATACCTCTGTAAGAATTCCCAGCTAAAACAAAAGATTCTTATGGAATTGCACACTTCTCCCTTAGGAGGGCACTCAAGATTTTTAAAAACTTACCACATGGTTAAGAAGGAATTTTTTTGGGATGGCCTTAAATCAGATATTCAAAAGTTTGTGGCTGAATGTTTGGTTTGCCAAAAAAATAAAGTTGAAACAATTAAGACACCGGGTCTATTACAACCTTTATCCATTCCAAGCCAACATTGGGAGGAGGTTTCAATGGATTTTATCACAGGTTTACCCAAGTCTGAGGGAAAGAGTGTCATCATGGTGGTAGTTGACAGACTTACCAAGTATGCACACTTTTGTGCATTATCACACCCATTTAAAGCCAGTACAGTTTCTACTGCATTTATGGAAACAGTTCAAAAGCTACATGGAAACCCAAAGATTATTGTAGGTGACAGAGATCCCATTTTCACTGGAAATTTTTGGACATAATTATTTTCTTGTCTTGGTACTTAGTTAGCTCATAGCTCATCTTATCATCCTCAATCTGATGGGCAAACTGAGATAGTAAATTTTTTTTTGGAAGGATATCTTCGTTGCTTTGTATCTGATTAACAGATACAATGGGTCAAATGGTTGCCTCTAGCTGAATGGTGGTATAACACTTCCCTCCATACAGCAACAAAAATGACCCCATTTATGGCACTTTATGGGTATCAACCACCATCCATCACATCATATTTAAGAGAAAATTCTAAGGTTCAGGCAGTGGAACATCTCATCGAACATCAACAACAAGTCCTCCAACTCTTAAAGGATAACCTCGTGTTGGCACAGAATAGAATGAAACAACAGGCAGATCAATATCGCAGTGAAAGAAGTTTTGATGTAGGTGATTGGGTATTCCTACGGCTACAACCATATAAGAAAATGTCCCTAAAGCAAGCTAAGAAGGATAATAAACTATCACCAAAGTATTATGGTCCGTAAAAGGTGTTGCAAAAGATTGGTACTATGGCATACAAATTAGAGCTTCCTGCAGCTTCTCAATTGCACCCAGTTTTCCATGTTTCATGTTTAAAGAAGGTTATAGGTGACAAGCTCCCAATTCAAACAATATTTCCAGAACTTGACGAGGAAGGAAAAATTATATTGGAACCGGAAGCAGTCACAGAAACAAGAACTCGACAGCTACGAAATCGATCAATTTCAGAGTATCTTATCAAGTGGAAGAACTTATCCGCTGAAGATTCCACATGGGAGGATGAGAATTTTATGCAGAAGTATCCAGAATTACTCAAGCGTTGAGGACAACACTTTTTTGAAGGAGAGGGGCATGTTGGGTCCCTATAATACTAGTGATTACCCCATTACTATTATAGTTATACCCCTTATTTATATTGTTGTGCCCCTATTACCCCCATATTGTTATTTCTGTGCCCCATAGAATCCCTCTATTGTTATTTTTGTGGCTTTATATTATTATTGTTAGGTCGGCTGGATTATATTGTGACTCCTTAGACTCCTATATATAGAAAGGAGGTTTTGTCATTTGAATCATCCAAGAATTGTTCATTTATGTAATGTAAAGGAGGTTGCCCCCTCGAAGAGGCTGAATTCTAAGGCGTTGATCTATCTTTTCTATCTTTTCTTGAGCTGGTTTCATAACACAGTAAGCCCAAGACCTTTATTTAGATCTGATTCCTTTCCTAGTGAGTGGTTGTTCATAGAACACCTCCCATTTGATGAGTATTTTGACCATTCCCTATTTAGAACCAAGTCTGAGAGTGAACTTGAGGACACAATTCTAGATCCACAATTTACAGCAGAACTTGAAGTCCAACGAGCGAACTTGTCAATTGATCAATACCTTTTGAATTCCCCTCAATCATCCCTTAATACTAATAGAATCCCTGAAATTTCTGAAATAGCTTCAAATTCATTTAGCTCACCATAATTTCCCCACACTTCTGAAGTTCATTCCTCATCTTCGTTCATACCTTCACTTCCCCATCAGCCTATCACTACCCTTCAAATACCCATTACCCCTGTTACTCCAAATCCCCCTGTTGTCCCAAATCCTCCTGTTACCCAACTCCTGTTCTCAATCTTGTCCAACTTAGAGCTATGGCACTAGATATGCCCCTCTTATGATGCCTGCTCCTCAAGGAGCCTTACCAACAGATTATCAAAGTAAAATTGTCTTATTCGATGGCACTAGATCTTACACAACACAACAAAACACAAACAAAATGACAGATTATTTTGAACTACATGAAATTGACATAGGAGATGTCCAAATGAGAATTTTCGCCCAAACTCTAGCTGAAGAAGTGATAACATGGTTTAAATCTTTACCTCCTAATAGTATAGGTAGTTTAGAACTTTTTTACTAACAATTTTTACATAGGTGGGAGAAGAAAAAGAACCCTCTTCAAATTCTTTCTGAATATGGAAACCTCAAGAGGGGACCAAATGAAACCATTCAGGACTATTGCAATAGGTTTAACAATGTATATAACGCAATACCACTTGACCTTAGACCTCCACCTGGCTTAGCCTTGATTAAGTTTCCAGACAGATTTGACACAGATATGGCTTTTCAACTTAGAGAAAGGAATCCCCCTACATTAGAAGATATGTAAAGTGTTTCAGTTAGCGTAGAAGCTAATCTGCTATCCAAAGGAGCTAGGATTAGAAATGAGAGAAGAACACCCTTGAAAGATGAAATTTCGCCCTTTGATAAAAAAATGGATGCTTTAGCTAAAGGAATGGAAAAATTAATGGATAGAATAGAAAACATTGAAAGGAAACCTCATAGGGATAGCCAACAGAAACCTCGAGTGAGGAATCTAAATTTTAGGAAGAACCAGAACCAAAACACTGGTAAAAATGGGCCTGATCAGAAAATTAGACCTCCTTTCCAAGAAAATTATGCTGAAACTTCCCATCAAGAAGACCCTGAGCTAGACATCCAAATCAACTTGATGGGATTAGATGATGAAGAAACTGTCTTTCTGACTCAGGATGATTAAGAATTATACATGCTTCAACAATTATAGACCCAAACCAGAGAATCTTTCGATTACAAGCAAGGTTATGACTCTGCTATTTTTGAAGTGCATAAACAGTACAATTTGAGGAGCAAAAAGAACATTGATGTTTCAGACCAAAACGAGAAAGAAATACCTAGTCAGCCTAAGAAGGTGAAAGCTGTTTCGGTTACAAAAACTCTGCAAATCCTTTCTAGATCAAATAAGAACCCTCCTAGTCCCACAATTGAAGACGTAATCGATGACCAACCTTCTAATGAGAAAACTTCCACTTTAGTTCCCCTCAAGGAAATAGTGGAACAATCTCCAGAAATTATAATAGAAAATCCAATTAAAAAGACTCCAAACACTGAAAAAGAAGAACAATCTGCTCCAAACCTTGTTTTTAAGATTTCAAATGTTCAAATAGACAAATCCCCTCTACCTTTGAATTTGGGGGTAGAGGTGGCCAAACTTAAAATCTCAATCCCTTTAATAGAATTGGTTAAACATGAGACTTACAGATCTCGAATAAGCAAATCTTTAAATTTCGTTGAAAATGAAGACTCCATTAACCTATTTGATGATCAACCTGAGTTAATTTTCAGTCCTGATGTTAATGGAAAACCAATGGAAGGAGGGATACCACCCTTCTACATTAGCCTTAACATCCACAATAAAATACTACATAATGCCATGCTAGACTCTGGGGCTTCACACAACCTTATGCCTGAATCTATCATGGAGAAGCTAAACTTGGATATCACTAGACCCTACAAAGACCTGTTTTCATTTGATTCAAGCCAAGTTAAGTGCCTAGAACTTATAAAGGACCTGTGCGTTTTCCTAGTGTAGTACCCTACTAAGACCATTCTTATGGACATAGTGGTTGTTGATATACCACCTAAGTATGGTATGTTATTGTCTAGATCTTGGGGTGCCAAACTCCAGGGATATATAAAACTTGACATGTCATATGCCACCATATCAGTCTTTGGGAATCCTAAGAAACTGTATAGAAAGACTTTGATGAATTATGTAGTGAGTACCTAGGAGAGGCCTCAAAACTTTCCTATATATTCAATGCATTCTGATATTGATTCTTTCATTCTTTACAATGTTGAATCTAACCAAGAAAATACTTCAGATAGCATCATGGTAGAACCAAAAGAAATTTCAGTGACAGAAGAAAATCAAAATGTCCAAATTCATGAGATTTCAGATAATAAAGATGACCTAGATGCTTTAGTCAAAGAAGATTTTATTCCCCCAAACAGTAAGAATCATGAACATGAAATGCTATGGCATCTTGAATTCGATGGGTTAGTAAACAAACTAGGTGCAAGAGTAGGAGTATGGATTTACAACTTAGAAAATGATCACTCGGAGGGTCATGCCTACAGATTGAACTTTATATTAAATGTACAAATAACATGGCCGAATATGAAGCACTTCTGTTAGGTTTGAAATTGGTAAAAAGGTTAGGAGCCATAAGAGTCTCTATTATGGGAGATTCTAAGTTGGTAATAAAACAAATTAACGCTGTTTATATGACTAGGGATCCTAGGTTAGGATTTTATAGAGGAACAGTTGTAGAAATACTAAATACTTTTTTAGAAACCAAGCTTGTTGTTATTCCAAGAAAACACAATATGAAAGCTCACAGTTTAGCGATGTTTGCTAGTACTTGCAAGTTGCCCTTTTAGCCCAACCATCAGTACACTGTTGAGGTTAGGCATAGACCTGCTATTCCTGACAACTTAAATAACTGGCAAGTATTCGATAATGATCAACAAATTAACAATTTTCTAACTTTAGATGATGAATTTGTAAATAGCAACATAGATACAGATATAACATTATATTTTGATTACACTGATGAAGTAGAAAGTAACAAAGTAGAAGATGAAAAGATAGATAATTTCCATCCCACAAAGTTTACAAAATCAGATATTTGAAACCTAAAACAAATGGAAATTGATGAAGCAATCGATGAAGAAACTGAAGTCATCAATCTTAAAGACACTTTTTTGTCAAACGATGTCCCTAAAAAACTGAAAATGGAACCTTTAAAATCAGACATTGAGGAATGTAACATAGGCTCTGAAGAAGAGCCCAAAATGATAAAACTTTAAAAGTCTTTACCTCCCAATGAAAAAGTGAAATACATAGAATTGTTAAAATAATTCCAAGATGTTTTTGCTTGGAATTATGAGGACTTGAAGTCCTATGATACCAGCATAATACAACACACCATTCCCTTAAAAAAATCAGAAGCCTTTTAGACAGAATCTTAGAAGGATTTACCCCATTCTATTGCCTTCCATTGAAAAAGAGATCAAAAGAATGTATGAAGCTAAGATTATTGCACCAATTATATTCTCAGATTGGGTCTCTAATTTGGTACCTACAAGAAAGAAAACTGGTGAAATAAGATTGTGTGTTGACCTTAGGAATTTAAATAAAGTTTCACTCAAGGATAACTATCCTCTTCCTAAAATGGATCACATATTACAGAGGGTAGTAGGTTCGACCAGAATCTCACTGCTAGATGGGTTTTCTGGTTATAACCAGATCCTAGTCCACGCAGATGATCAGGCAAAAACTGCATTCACTACTCCATGGGGCACTTTCATGTATGTGAAAATGCATTTTGGGTTAAAACATGCAGGGGCCACCTTTCAAAGTGCAATGGACATAACCTTTGCTAAGGAAATCCATGACTTACTGGTAATATACCTAGATGATATCACAATATTCTCTAAATCAGATCAGCAACACCTGGATCATCTTAGGCAGGTTTTCACCAAGTGTAGGAAGTATGGAATTTCTCTGAATCCTAAAAAATCTTTATTTCGGTTGGAAGAGGGAAAATTACTAAGCCACATTATCTCCAGAGATGGTATACGGATTGACCCAACAAGAATTGAAGCCATTTGGAAGATACCACATCCTAGGAACATCAGAGAACTACAAGCATTTTTAGGTAAAATAAACTTTTTGAGAAGATTTATCTCTAATTTAGCTGAACTAATTAGATTACTAAACAACATGTTAAAGAAATATTTGACTATTAAATGGACTCTAGAGGCCAAAAATTCATTTGAAGATATAAAGCTAGCCTTAACACAAACACCAGTTCTCATCAGTCCAATGTTTGATAGAGATTTCATCATTTTTTCTTTCACCTTAGAACATACAATTGCTGAAATCCTACTGCAGAAAAATGATCAGGGTTTCGAACAACCAATAGCCTTCTTTAGTAAAGCCCTGATAGATGCACCTTTAAAGTATAATATAATTGAAAAACAAGATTTTGCTATGGTTAAAGCTATTAAATATTTTAGAGTTTATATCTTGTATTCTCATATAATAGCTTATGTTCCCAATGCTGTAGTCAAAGACATTCTAACAAAGGATGGACCAGATGGAAAGAGAGGGAAATGGATAGCTACCATATTAGAGTATGATTTAGAAATTAAACCTATAAAATTGATCAAAGGCCAAGGTTTAGCCAAGCTCATGGCTGAATTAAACTGTCAGGCCCTAGACATAAATTTCATTGTAGAACTGGATAACGAAGAGGAGATGACGACTCCACAGATCAGCTAGGCCTTTACAGATTCACCATGGTATGCTGACATTATATACGTTCTGCAAAATCTTCAAGCCCCTCCTGAGTTGTCCAGAACTAAAAGTAGGTTCTTAAAAATGAAAGCTTTGAAGTTTTGCATAATTGACAATGCTTTATTTTGGAAAAATCATGAAGGCATCCTTCTTAATTTTTTGGTAAAGGAAGACTATGACAAGATATTATAGAAGTTTCATGCAGGTGACTGTGGGGGACATCTATACTGGAAGACCACAGCTGATAAAATCTTAAGAGCTAGTTTTTACTGGCCCACTCTGTTTTCTGATGTAAAGAAATTTGTAACCTCATGTCACAAATGTCAGATTTTTGAAGGAAAAATAAAACTACTGCCATTACCTTTGAAACCCATATCTACTGAAACACCATTTCAACAATGGCGTCTTGACTTCATTGGTGAAATTTATCCCCCTTCCTCTTCCCAAAATAGATGGATCTTGACTGCCATAGATTATTTTACAAAATGGATAGAAGCCATACCCTCAAGACAAGCTACTGATATTGTCATAATAGGTTTCCTTGAGGCCAACATTCTATCCAGATTTGGTTGTCCCACCAAAATCATCACAGAAAATGCATCAGCTTTTAAATCAAAGAGGATCATTGATTTCTACAACAAATATTATATAACCTTGGGTCACTCCACAGCCTACTATCCCCAAGGAAATGGAATAACAGAGTCTTCCAACAAAAGCTTAGTGAATATCATAAAAAAATTGTTGGAAGATAACAAGAAAACCAGGAATAAGAAGCTAGTAAATGCCTTGTGGGCAGATAGGCTGACCAGTAAGAAATCCATTGGTACCAGTCCTTACCAGCTAGTCTATGGAATGGAGGCTATTTTCCCATCTTCCTTGGGAACACCAGTGATGAAATTGCTCCAAGAAGCACAGGTTGAGACAAATTATATTCAAAGGAGAATCAACCAGACAATTCACTTGCAACAGACTAGGGAAGAAGTGTACATCATATCCCAAATTGTGCAGGAAATAATCAAGAAATCTTTTGACAAAAGAACCAAGGAAAAATATTTCTATCTAGGAGATAAAGTTCTGAAATGGGACTCAAGAAGGGAGGAAAAAGGTAAACATGGGAAGTTTGACTTCCTATGGAAAGGCCCTTGCATCATTTAAGCTTTTAGAGGTAATAATGCTTATTTCCTCAAAGAATTGGATGGTGCAGAAGTAGAAGGAGGACCAGTTAATGGTTGAATGCTAAAGCACTATATAGATCCCAGTTATTGATCTAATCACTTTCACATAATATATCCTTCACAAATTTTAGTGTTGATTGGATGGTAAATTTTGGAGTTGAAGCCCGAAGAGAAGGCCCTAAGATTCAAAAGTTTCACTGTCATAAATATCAATAAAGTAGCAAAGTAAAAGGGAGAGTTGCAGAGTAAAATCACAGTAATTCAGAAGGCCATTGATCTACTAGTTCTTGAAATTTCACTAGGAAATGCCATCCCCAAGTGGAGCCACTGTTATGTTCCTATACCAATAGGAGTCATAATTTTTAAATGGTTGAGGCCAAAACTGTAATATGTACATACCTTTGCTTTCTGCAAATGTTTTCCATATTCAAAAAAAAAATTTAAAAAATATAAATAGGGTATGTCCTAAAAGAAAAGTCAAAGGACAAAAAGAATAATGAAAAAGGTCAAAAAAGATGAAAAATGAACCCCAAGAAAAAAGAAAAAAGGCCATGAAAGTGTGCAAGTCAAAATGCCACTACCATTTAATTTGATGCAAAATAAAAATATTGTGTGCAACTTGTTAGCTTCGCCACAATCCATGGATGGTCAAACAATTTAAACTTGTCTATTTCATGTTTTGAATTTCATGCTTAGAGATAGAGAATAAAATCTGACCAAATTGTTTAATCTTGGCAGATAAGTAGATAGGTAGAGTAAATAAAAGGAGCTCAACAATTTAATCTAAGCCCTTGGATGTAATAAAGATAGAATTAGATAGATTTCTATTGTAAAAGAAGAGAAAAATGTTTGATAAGGGTTTGCTAGCTTAAGTTCACCCTAATAAAGAGTAGAAAAAATGGTAGGATGAGTAGGTGGGTAAGTAGTTGCATGGTTGCAGAATTGTGATGATTGATTAGATAAAATCATATCATTTACTTTCATCATCAAGTTGATAAAGTATGGATGATAACTAAGCATTTACACAAAGTCAAGTGATTAATTCCCCATTCGTTTTACCCTTAATTTCACTAATTTCCCATAAGCAAAGTCAAAGGTACCTAAAACCTTAAGTTAAAGGGGCTCAGAGCATTTCTCTGACTTTTGGAGGGACCGGACACTCGCCCAATAACTTATAGGGTCTAAGTACTAAAAACCCCTTCACAAAAATTCACCCCCTTCAATTCATTCATTTTCCCCTAAAAAATTCCTTTTCCTAAGGTAAAAGCACCATTTGCCTAGGGAAAGTAATCACCCCCAAGCAAACCCCTTTTTCCCAAAAAACCCATAAATGCGCATTTAGCCTAAGTTATAAATGTTTCCATGTGAAAATTAAATGAATTACAAAAACATATTATACTTAGCGCAAATTAATTTTTCCGCTTTCATTCATATTAACTCCTAATTTTGATTATATGTATTAAACCCCAAAAAACACCCCTTTCCCGTATACTTTATTAAAAAAACCCATATGTTAATATCCTACCCCCAAGTTTGAAATATAAACTTTATTAATAAACTGATTAATGGGTTAATTATGTCGATCAACGACTAATTAATTACCATGACCCACTGCTGAGTAAAAGAGGTTAATTAATCAATCAGTGATTAATTAATAATCTATCCCCACCAATGAAATCACTCCCGACTTCATTAAACCTCCATAACCCTTCATTAATTAATCCTCCATGCATTAAAAACCCCGTCGGGCCCCTCCATTAAACCTCATAGCAAATCATCGCCTCAATCACCGTGCGATCCAACCCCTTTTGATCCAACGGTCGATGCTCATATAGGGCGGCCTCTGAAGGCTGACCTTTACCTGCCTGATATGGGTGGTTTCACTATTCACCCTGTCGCTACGTGGCACCCGATAAATGGCATCGGGCGGCCTCCCCCCAAAACGACTTTATCCCAAAAGTAGTGCAATACGATCCTGCTTACTGCTTGTCCCTAAATGATAAAATGTCACATCCCCCGCTTAACGCCAAGTGCCCTTTTCCCAGTGTACCCGCCAAAATCATTGACTTTACGAATAAAACTAAAAAACTCATTGCTTTCTTGTTTTATCGTGAAAAATACCACTCAGACCTCCATGCAAGCACCAGAGTATGTGCAACCATCAACCCACGTCCAACTGCCAACTTACAGAAGCTGCTGAAACTCCAAACCACCTTTCAGTCACGTGCGCTTCGTGCAAACAGTGCACAGTCGCCATTACTCCCTTCAAAGCCGAAAACCACGTATTTACCCAAATTTGATGAGAAACCCTGTTTTATTCCAAAACCTGGACTAAATTTCTTCCAATTACTAGGTAATTCAGTGAAATAGTTTTCCAGTGACTCCAAAATACTTTGAATTAGACCAGTTTTCCCCAATATCACTGAGAACCCTTCGGCCCCGTCCTTGAATCCACAAGAACCAAGGATGGCCACCCCAATTGCATTAAATGTCCTGCCCATTTCTACTCCTCACAGAGATTTAGACCATCTTCCATTGGAAGATAAAGATTTTTAGATTAAAGATACCTCTGTCCAAGAATCCCCTTTGAAACTATACTGCAAGTACAGAGACCAATACCTAAACCATGCAGACTACATAGGACTTTGGGAATCAGGTTACCCAAGTACCAATTCCCCAGAGTTCATATCTTCCCAGAGATTATCCATTACTGCCATATGAACTATAAACCCAGCCAAAGGGCAGTAATGACCCCTAATCATTCTATATTACTTACCATCACTTTTGAGTCCATAAATGAAATGCTACAATTACAACCAAGCCAAAGCCTAACCCCTCTTTCTGTTGGAGATTTGCTGAATAGATACCCTACACTCACCTCAATCAAACTTGCTCGGTTATACCAGACCTTCATCAGGGAAGAGAAATACATTCCAAAGGATCCTCCACCATACATATCTACCATATTCTCTGATCTTGGCCGAGACATCATAGACATGATATCCAGTGTGTTAGGCCAGACTACAAGTGAATTTTTTGATGAAATTATTATAGCCTTTATGTCCATCTACTCTCCTTGGCTGCTCCCAGCCATCATGTTTGACTATTCTAAGTTCATTTATGATAAAATGCATGATCAATTCATGAGGATGGATAATGAAAGAGTGTTCAAATATTCTTCAGTTTTATATCATCTTTTCTTGTATTATCAAGCTGACAAATTCCCAATCACACTCCAAAAGCTTGATACCAAAGGCAACCCTAGATCAATGATCTTCTGGACTTCATTAATCCACCTGTTTGACTCTCAATATTCTTATAGTGATTTCATAGATCTCTTTGTACACCTAGTGGCAACTATGCTATTAGGAAGTCCTCCCCCTAGAATCAGTGCAAACATCAGGAGGGTCCTGCAGTTTTCCAAACAATATAGAGTGGGGGATTGGTACTTGTACCAAAACCATACTGAAATCAGAATATATGGATGTGATTTGTCTCCCTACAAATTGCCCAGATACCTCCCCATGAGATTGTTTGCTCTGGAGTACTACAGGCAAATGATTAATTCAGATGAGGTGCATTTTGTGAAGGCCAAGAAGAAAGCTCAACTTAGGATAAAATATTAGCTTGGCCCCTTCATATGTAACAGTAGGGAAGTAGGGAAGGAAGCAGAGGAAATCCTCTAAAGGCTGAAACTGAAACAAAGTTTTATCTAGAGTTATGACCCTTTAGAGTTCATTTGCAATAGGAGACAAAAGAACAAATTATCTCCTTATATCCACCATAGAATTCCTGAAATTGAACAATATGCAAATAAGCTAGAATGGGTGGAAAATAATTTTTTAGACCGAGATAGCACAAAAGTTGTTGTTGATAATGTATTGATTGATTTAGAAAGAAGACTTGATGAAGATTCATTTGTACAGGTGCCAGGAGAGTCCCAATCTCAAAGGGAATCACAGGGACACAGTGGGAAAACAACAGAAGAAGGACCTCAAGAGCAGCAACCATCAGAGCAGCCAGAGGAATCAGAACAGCCAGAGATTTCAGAAGAACTTGCTCAGCCAAAACATATCATGAACAATCCACCTATTTTACAGAATCCTCTAAATGAGGAGAGAAATCCTAAAAGAGATAGAGAGGAGGCCACTCCTTCTAGTAGACCTGTTGCCCAAACTTATGTCAAGAGGCAAAGGTTGAATCCATTTTCAGAACAAGAGTTTACTGAAGAAACAACAGGAACTATAGGTGCAGAAAGTAGGCATACCACTCCCTCAGGAGGTACATAAGAACCTTCCACCTCACAGGCTCAAATGCTAGAAAGGCAACAGAGCGTGGAAGTATCCTCCTTCAGGGCTCCCACTGGCCAGAGCCAAGACATTAGAGGGAAATATAAAGAAATAAAAGAAAGGAATGAAAGACTGAAAGCCCAAAGTTATGCACATTACCTAAAGATGGCTCCAACTAATCAGACAAGGCTAATGTCAGCCTTTGATGTGAAAGAAGGAAAAATGCAGATGACTTTTATGAAGCCAACTACACAACAAGCCAGGTCAATTGCAGATTATTTGAAAAAAGACTTTGAAGTATTGGCAAGGGATATCCATCCTATTGAACAAATAGAATTACATAAGGAGACTGGGGAAATGGTTTACCCCACCTTAACCAGTAAGGAAATTGCGGCTCACCAACTCCAAAATGTGCTGAATAATATATCAGTGCAATTCTAGTTAGAGAAGGCCTCTTCACAGGCCAAAGATACCAAAATAAAGTCCCTAAAGGACTTAGTCATAGAACTGGGCCATGATCCCAAAGATGTGAAAGCTGCAAAAAATCTTATTAAGAATAAAAATGATGACATAGCTGCACTGAAAAATAGCTCAAGATTCCTCCCTTGCATCATCCTCAGACAGTTGAAGTATTGGAAACTCAGAAGGAGGAAGAGCTTATGGACTTAGCCCTTAAGCTAAATGAACAACTAAAAGAAACAGAGAAAGAACTGGATAATTTGATACAGTCTAAACAGAGTGAGTTGGCCACCACTCCTCAGACTGTAATTCCTACAGTTTCTACAACAGTACCCTCCACATTGGCTGCTTCATTAGCACCAATAGTTCCACCAGCTACTGCTCTGCCAGTTACAGGTACATCAACAAGTACAGGGACATCAACAGAAAAGACAGCTGAATTGGTAAAATCCATGGAGGAGATGACCATCCAGGCTATTGAGCTCAAGAAACTTAGAGAACAAGTGTCAAGTTTGGAAACTAATTGTAAACTTGCACAGATACAATAGAAAGAAGAAGCTCAAAAGAATTAAAGAATGGGAGAGAGAATAAAAGTTCTTGAAAAGGACTTGACATTGCAACAAACACTTGGAGACATGAAGGAAATTATTTGGGCCAACATCATTTATTCCATCAATGATGTTTGGCCATCTATTCAAGTTATTTTTGAACAGATTGAACTAGTCAAAGTGGCCACAGAAGCAATCCACAAGACAATGGAAGAGTTGGGAGATAAGCCTAAAGAAGCCAACCAATTGATAGAATTTTTGAACAACAGAAATAGGTGCTAGCTTGATGAACCAGAAATAGATGATAAAATAGGAACTATCATAGAAATAAAGAAGGTTCTCACCAAAAGGAACCTGATGCTCAATCTGGAGAAAAGGTGTCAAAGCATCCAAGTAGACATTGATAGATTTATGACAAAGTTTGGTATTTTGAGGGAAAAAGGACTTCCCAGTCCTATGGTAATACATGACAAGATGATGACCCAAGATGATTACATTGAAAGACTAAACAAGCTGGCCAATAGCCAAGCTAGTACTTCAGGGGTAAAATCTTTGCCCACTGGGAAGGTATTATATGATAGTCTAGAAAATCTATTTTTTATAGATCATGAGGTCAAGCACTTGTTCGTCAACAGGATGAATTTTTCAAAGTATATAGAAGCTGACGAGGTATATAGAAAGATGATAAGGATAAAATTACCTGACAGTGAATGGTGGATGAAACATATGGATTACTATAAAATTATTGCAGTAAATCTATATGACAGTAGGCAAAGCAGGTAAAACAGAGTCAAAGTACAACAGGTAAAGAGTATCAGTAGGTAGAAGACATAAAGTAATTCCAGCACATAAGTATCAAGCAACTGAAAGAGCCAAATCTGAATTACAACAACCAACACAATCATAATAAAAGGGACAACAAGAAGACACTTCTCCATTTGTCTCTATCTTCGTGCTGAAGATATTTTTGGTTTCCTAGAATAATTCTCATATTGTTATGAGATATTTTGTAACATTTTTTGTATAAATACTTCACAAATTGAAGTAATTAGGGTGGATTAAAATACAATTCTATAGACATTTTGTATCGAGCTAAGGATCTATTGTATTCAAGACTGCACTGGTTTTGTTGGGTCATGAAATAAAGCTAAGAACATTTCACTGGATTATTGTGCACAGTTGGAACCAAATAAGTATTATCTCTTCATGTTTAAATATTGTTTTCTCGTCATGTTATAAATATTCACATGTGTCTCTTATGAAATCTGTAAAGTAAACAAGGAATGATATCTTAGAACTAGCTTAAATGCTCTCTGTTTTAAATGTTTTCTTTCTACATGTTTTCTACTAAACTATCTTGGTCTGGGAATTCTTAATTGCTCCCTTACTTCCGTAGATTACCCCCCCTTTGGTCCATAGTAAAGGATTCTTCATTGCCCTTTGCTACTGATCATCCTTCCTTTGTTCATCTTAATCCTGGTTAAGGATTCTTCATTTCCCTTTGCCCTGGTTAGGACTACCTCATCCATTTGAACCTGCAATTTTCTTTTGTTGTGCTAGCCTACCCTATGAACTCTTACCTTAGTGATTGATCAGGTCCAGTTAATTCGCTCTTGATTGACTGCATAGCTGTTATAGACATTTTTGGGCACTACAACCCCAAGCATGAAATGTACATAAACCAAGGGCTCCTAAGTCCCTAAAAGTGTTGTTCTAACCCCTAAAGGAACAAGGTCAACTGATTACAGCTTCTCCCAGAAGTTCTCCATGAAAAACTGCTCAGAACTGGTCAAAACAGGATCATTTCAGCTGCTCCATAGACAAAGTGCGTTGCATCTCACCTAAACACACTGTGTGGGTGCGTTGGATTTCAAAAAGCCCTTCTATGGGGTGCGATGGGCGAGAAGTGACAAATGGTAGTGTCATTCTGCGAGGTGGAGAGGCATGGAAACTTCCAGAAACTTCTCCTGTGACACTTGCCTCTCTGAATTCGACCAAGGATGAGGAAGAGATCATCAATCTCCAAGTGGAAGCAAGAACTATCAGAGGGAATACACTAATCAAATCACAAGCTGACTCATCTCCCTTACAGATATCTATATATGGATCCCCCATCCCAGAGATCTAGAGGCTGGAATTTTGCATATTGTAAGGAATTGTTGTTGGTTTCTTGAGACAACATCAGATTGTTGGGTGATCTAAGATTTGTATGAGGTGAAGAGGGGCTTCCTTGCTGAGAGGATGATGCTGGGTCAGAACAACTGGTTGTAACTCCCCTTGGCTCTTTCTTGTTTATCAATAAAAGCTATTCAAGTTTTCCTCCATCCTCTTGTGTCATTTATGTTTACTGCATTTGTATGGTCGATTTACATCTGATCCTAGATTGTTTATGATTATAGATCCATGTTCTTGTATAGTGCTATGCTACTATGATCTTACAGGTACTTGTGAAGCTAGGCGTGCAAGGGAACAAGTAGCGAAAGACTATCAAGAGAGAGAGGAATCAAACCAGGAGATTAGCGCAAGACAGAGGTTGGTCTTCTTTGTTCTTCTCTCATCTATACTTCATAAAGGAAAAACGAAAGTGGCTTTGCTTTGTTTGTTTCTAAGGTAGCTATCACACCTTAGTGGGATAAGCAGTTCTGTGTAGACACTTTTCCCTGTAACAAAATGGCGACTCTGCTGGGGACGAATTAGTTTGTTTGTTTATCTTCCTTATTGTCTATTTTATAAACTTACTGACGGAGCCTGAAGTAGAGCTAGGTAGCTTTCGAACTGCATTTGATATGAAAATGCAAAGTAGATAAATGCCGCTTCAGTCAATCTTCGAGATTTGTTTATAAATTAAACAACTGATTTACAAACTCTCTGATTGCCCTTTGTGATAGCTCTTAGATCCTCCTTAGATCTACCCCTGATTGTTGCATTACTGATTACCATTTGCTCAGCCAAAACCCATGAACTGAACTGAAAACTGTGACCCGGAACCCAAGCAAAGTCTCGTCTCTGGCCCAGCGCAGGTACTATTTTGTGAATCTAAAACTTAGCGCACTTCCCGAGTGTAGTAGGTGCGCTGCATTTCAAATTCCCTGTGTTATAGGTGTGCTGATAAGACTAGGCATTGTTTAGTTTTGGTTTCTGTAGTTCATTCTTTCCAGTTCTATTCATGAATTTTGCTGCCTGTGATCAGGATATCTCTGTTTGAAACCCCTTTTCTTTGCTGTTATTCTGCCTCCTTTGTACAATAAAATTGTAAATGTTTTTTGTGATTTTTGGGTCATTTTCAGTTCTCCTTTGCAAAAGTAACGTAATTGTACCGTCATCCTTTGATTTGAAAGCATCACAAGTGTCGTTTTCAGGCATAGGAAAGAGTTTGATTGCTGTAGATAGTTGATTATCCTGTTACTATTGTATTCGGTCTGAATTTGTAATTTTTCTAGTGTCGAAAACAAGTATTCATTTACAAATCGTAAGGTGTTGTGATTGCCTCCATTTTTGATTTCGAAAAGAAACTTGTTGATAAATGTCGCTTGAAAAGTAATTCAGATTTGTCCATCAGCTTTCTTTTTACCATTTACATACTAAGAAAGTCAAAAACAAATACATGCATGTGCATTTGCATTTAGACTATTTGATTGGTTTGATTTAGGAAAGTGCATTTAGAGTGTGCTCTTTGCTCTTTGTGAAAGAATACTATCTCTCTTTCCTTAGTAGCTAGGATTTTCATTGCACAAAGAAGATAAAAGACTGTTTATCATCTTAGATTGCATTTTAGGAATTACACATCTACATCTCGCAGTGAACCTGAAAGGCAAACTTCATAAACAAGATCAACTATAAAATAAATTCAATGAATCTAACAACACTTTGGAACCTAACACACAACATTTAGAAGTCTAGGCTAGAGACGTATTCCAGCGTCGTAAAGCCTAGTAACTGTTGTTCTCATTGATGGTTGGGTGATTCCTCCACTTTGAGACGATAAGTGCCAGTATGGACTTGTGTTCCCACGTACCGTCGAGTATATTTTGGGAGACCACAATAGGCTTAATCCTTTATCCATAGGAAGCCGTGTCTGCTGCCCTATCGATTGCAATGCACTGAACACAGCATTCGGGAAGATTGACTGCCGTACCGTAAAAAGTATTCTGCAGTTTTGCGATTGGTTTGGTAATCCCTCTACCTAGTTTTCCAGAGTAGTCCCTTTCGTTCCTTTTCAGACTCCTTAATGGAAAAGGTCCATCTAAGCACTTGTCACTTCAGGCTCATTAAAAATCGAAGGCGACTAGAGTCATATTTTGTTTTTTCTCGATTCTTAAAAATTGAAAAAACAAGTTGTGTCAAAGCGTCTAAAATTTATTTTAAACGGAATAATCATCACCCTTTCCTACGTTGATCTTAGGTTGAGAAAATGGAACCCACCAACCAAGGAATTCCCCTTGGAGGAAATCCTAGTCCCTTCTCCTCTTGGGGAGATGTTGGTGCACCCCATATGGCCACATTGTCGCTTCCAGGATTTGACAATCGGCTTGCCCGTATGGCTCTTCTCAACCTCTGTCGTTCAGAACACCGCAATTCCTGAACAATCGGGTTAGCAACTAGACGAGTCCAGAGTTACCCACCAACCTTCTACTTCCTCCAATTCTTCCTCTCCTCCTTCTTCTTTGCTTGATGGAGTTGGTAAAGCCAAAAATCAAGTACCTGAGAAGAAGAAGGAAAAGAAGAAGAAAGAGAAGAAGAAGAAGGAGCCAAAAGCGAAAGGGGGCAACCAAGCGTTGTCTAGCGAAAATCCACACACTGCACCGACCAGGCCTAAATTTCCATGTGTCATTTGCAAAGGAGACCACTATCATAGAGATTTTCATTGCATCCCTCAGATCTTAAGGGACTGGTCTCCTCGTTTGCACAACCCGGTGTCGTTAACCTCTGATGATCATGTTGAAAACACACCGTCGACTAGTGAAAGTGAAGCCCCAGGACAAAAAGGAAAATATAGATTTCCTTGTAATCTATGCGAAGGCGACCATGCCGTCCACAGTTGTCCCTTCCTAGATGAGGCTAAAAGAATTTTAGACGATCGTCCGGTCTCACCGTTACGACTTCTTCCTGGATATAAAAAACTCTTGCCGAGTCCGTCACTAGTTGAAAAGCTGGCTGACCCGCCCAGGTGGTCGGCCGAAGCATCTATCATTGAAGACAAACCATCTGAACCCATACCAGACGAAAGTCAAAAGGTCGAGGCGGCAGTTGACCCGGTCTTGCCTTCAGAGGTTCCATCTTCAGATGATACAGTCACCGAAGAGAACGAGGATGACACCGTCCAAATTCTTTTTGTAAGCACAGACTCCGATGAACATGGGGGCAATTTACTCGTTCCTTTACCGTAGGAAGGAAGTTCGTCAGAGTCATACCCGGCCATCTATTCAGTCCCACCTCCAAGCAACCTGGTTGTCTCCTTCGACTGGAACCAACTAGGCAGACCCCGCTTACCGGCTAGTTTACCATTCTGAATCATTGTTCAAATATATAGAATGGTTATGGCTGGTACCATCATAGATGAAGGGGCTTCTGTGAGTATCCTTTCCTCGACTGCTTGGAAAGCGCTTGGTTCGCCATCGCTTTTGCCTGAAATGAGAAATAAAAGAGGCTTTGACAAAGGAACCAATCGACCGTTAGGGATCCTTCCCAATGTGCCCATAACATTAAGGGGGAAAACTGTTCAAATGAACGTAATGGTAGTTGAAGGACCCCTGGATTATAATCTACTCCTTGGACGGGACTATATTTATTGCATGGGAGCGATTGTCTCCTCACTCTTTAGAGTAATGTGTTTTCCGCATGAAGGAAGAGTGGTCAAGCTCGTAGACTAGCTTTCATTTCCCGGATCACACAGAGCAAATAGTCATATGCCATCCCTGAATGGTATTTTCACACAAGGAATGTCTCATCAATCTCCAGTCCGTCCGCCTGATGAGCGTGAGTGATTCGGGGGACATGACTGTAACCCAGGGGGCATGCACCCTGGTCTGCTTCGGCAGGAAAACTGTGGGTATAGGATAGGTTTCCGCGAGAATTATATGACCTCCTTACTCCTGTTCGTGATTGGAAGAGGGAGTTGGACTGGAATAAGATTCTCTTGTCAAAGTTATGTGGGTTGGCAGGCATTGCCACTCACCTTTGTTTATTTCGATAAACATCATCGAAGAAGTGTTTTGTTTACGCCGTGAATAGAACAATCTTTGGTAACCTGTAAGAGGTAGACCTCTCTCGGTAAAACAAATGTTTTGATGGTAGGAAGAAGGGGTAACCTTGAAATTCTGTTTTATACCTGGGGGCATGCAAACCTTTTGGCGTGCAAGCGAAGGGCGACTATTTATTTTTTAAATTTGTAGGTCTTCTAAGCCTTTAAACTCGTAGGATTGGTCGTTTCCTAACTTGCATAAAGAAAGGATGTGGTGAAAAACTCTAAAAGTTTCGGTTTTTATATATGAGACATTCTTATTATACGACTGGATTAATCGAGCAATTTTAGCGCATAGTTCAAGCTCGCTAAAAAATAAACATAAGCCATGAGAAAATGTTTCCCCTCGCGTTTAAGCTCACTAAAAAATGAACTATTTCCCGGTAAATAACCATCGTGAATGTAGTACTTCAGCCTTTAAAAGCCTTGGTCATGTTCTCACCATCACCTCCACTCTGTATTGGCCGATCATTCACCTCCATTTGATTGTTTACCCCTTTTGAGGAATAGCTGCGAAAAGTGATCTCACTAGCCATCCTTGTAACACTGCCGTGATTGGAAAATTCCAAACCTTACCTGGAATCAGCTGCTACCCAATTTTATTACTCGTTCCTCAAAAGACGAGTCTCTTTTAAGCTCTTTTCAACTGACTCGTAAAATATGAAAATATTGCCGAGCCATTGGCCTCTCCAGCTCGTTAAAGGGACCGGAAGTGTTATCCCTCCTCTAAGTTTTAATATTTTTGGACCTGAGGGATTATTACACAAAAATATCGAGCGCTTGTTTTGTTCGGCTCATTAAAAGGCTCGAAAATTCATCCCTTCTGTATTGTTTTATACTTTTTCGGACTTAAGGGATTAAATGACAAAAAAGGAATTTTGGAGTTTCCTTTACGTTCCTTTTCAGACTCTCTAAAATTGAAAAGGACCGAGTTATCTTTGTCGTTAAACTCGTTAAAACTTAATAGCGACAAACTTGTCTATAGACGAGAACGAGTTTCACTATCGCTAGGCTCGTTAAAACATAGCATTGGGTTTGCCCGAAGGGAAAATTATAGAACAAGCATATGTTATCCTCCTCAAGCTTGACAAAAATAAAGAGGTATTGGTCAGCAATGACTGGGGAAAAATTGGGAATAAAACTTGAAGAAACTTTGTTGGTAGCAAGTCGCTCTTGAACATGACACTTTCACTCCGCATCCAAGTCGGGTTGGGTTGTTTCATTCACCGGTCACATCACCATGGTCCCATCACACCATCCACATTTGGGGTTAATGCTACCAATCCATCACATCAGTGTCGCCGACATGTTCAAGAGAAGTCATCTAGAGAATTCACCTGTGTCTCACCCGCTACAATACATTTACGCTCCATTCTTTCATGACCGCCACCTTGAACCTTATATTAACAGATCGTTTTCACCTCCATTAAAATCATTTGCTCCATTTCGTGTCATTGATGTGGGATTCATTAAGGCCCTCCTGTGATGGATCGCTTCTTATCGACATCAGCTCATTATCCAAGAAGTCGATCTAGGAACACCCCATTTAGTACTTTGAAGCTTGCATGCCTCAATGGCAAGTTTCTCACTTCCGGCGACAGGTTTACATCAATGACCTTCGAGCGAAAGATTTTGCGTGGTGTTCGACTCCAAGTCCTTTATTCACACCACGTGAATTGTATAGTAGTACCTTGAGGGTCATTATCATTATCGGTGATTCCTCTCGCGCCTGTTAACAGCTTACATCATTGGCTGGTAATCAGGCGATGTCTTTCCATGTTCGACTCCAGAACATCTCTCACATGGATCGACTTGTACTTCGTGTGAAGATCGAACGGGATTGGAGACCTTGGATCTAGTTTCATCCATCCGGGCTGTGATATATATTCAGGGAAATAAAGACATCAAATGTACATCATTGCTGCACAAATAATCATCCAATCAAAGGGATGATGGCTCTACCAGAATCATTAGTCTACACTCAGACGATTGTCTATCCTATGTACATGAAAATGAATTTATAAAGCTGAGCATGGGAATGCCCGCCTCAGCTAGATCATGAAAATATTATGAAGATAATGTATTTTATTGTATCTTATTACACGTCTCCTCCCAGCTTGAAAGAACTTCGGATCCTCATAATAAAGCATTTCACCTGACATCAAAAACGATTAACGACCTCATGCTTTAGGGGGCAACTGTTATAGACATTTTTGGGCACTACAAACCCAAGCATGAATTTCCATAAACCAAGGGCTCCTAAGTCCCTAAAATTGTTGTTCTAACCCCTAAAGGAACAAGGTCAACTGATTACGGCTTCTCCCAGAAGTTCTCCATGAAAAACTGCTCAGTACTAGTCAAAACAGGATCATTTCAGCTGCTCCATAGACAAAGTGCATTTCATCTCACCTAAACACACTGTGTGGGTGCGTTGCATTTCAAAAATACCTTCTATGGGGTGCGATGGGCGAGCAGTGACAAATGGCAGTGTCATTCTGTGAGGTGGAGAGGCATGGAAACTTACAGAAACTTCTCCTGTGACACTTGCCTCTCTGAATTCGACCAAGGATGAGTAAGAGATCATCAATCTCCAAGTGGAAGCAAGAAATATCAGAGGGAAGACACTAATCAAATCACAAGCTGACTCATCTCCCTTACAGATATCTATATATGGATCCCTCATCCCAGAGATCCAGAGGCTGGAATTTTGCATATTGTAAGGAATTGCTGTTAGTTTCTTGAGACAACATCATATTGTTGGGTGATCTAAGCTTTGTATGAGGTGAAGTGGGGCTTCCTTACTGAGAGGATGATGCTGGGTCAGAACAATTGGTTGTAACTCCCCTTGGCTCTTTCTTGTTTATCAATAAAAGCTATTCAAGTTTTCCTCCATACTCTTGTGTCATTTATGTTTACTGCATTTGTATGGTTGATTTACATCTGATCCTAGATTGTTTATGATTATAGATCCATGTTCTTGTATAGTGCTATGCTACTATGATCTTACAGGTACTCTGTGAAGCTGGGCGTGCAAGGGAACAAGTAGCGAAAGACTATCAAGAGAGAGAGGAATCGAACCAGGAGATTAGCGCAAGACAGAGGTTGGTCTTCTTTGTTCTTCTCTCATCTATACTTCATAAAGGAAAAATGAAAGTAGCTTTGCTTTGTTTGTTTCTAAGGTAGCTATCACACCTTAGTGGGATAAGTAGTTCTGTGTAGACACTTTTCCCTGTAACAATAGCCCAATGGCCTGAATACTTACTCTGCCCATCTGTTTTCTTATTTCCACCACCCAATCAAAACAAAACATCATGAGCACTAATAACTAGCCTGAAATCTACCCAAAACAAAGTTAAATTATAAAGAGAGAGCCCTCTCTGGACTTAGGTTGGCTAGAACCTGAGTCTAAAAGATTAGGTTTGTGGTTACCTCAGACTATTCCTTATTTGATAACTTCTAGGGAAAACATTTGAGTGATAACATACCACACACATGGCCTCCAACAATTCATCTCAAGGAAATCGTTCTCTTATCTCTAATGATAGTGATCTTGCAATTTTTATCAAATTTTGTCTCACTGAAATCAGAATATTATCAAATTGGTCTCTTGACACGGGGCAACCTTTGGTGATTCGTCCCGTCTTACTAATATAATGAAAGGGAACCATATACCCATGCACTGTGATACATAGTATCCCTTTTTCATCATACGTCAAAAGTTTTTTAGTATTTTCTATATTGATGATCTTAGTCCAACTTTTAAACTCTCGACCAGTAAAAGAGTCTGGCATCATATACAAATTATCCAATGCAAGACATGTTGACTTTCTCGCATTTGTGTATTCCACAATATACATTGTGCGATTCTAAGACATTTTCACGAGGACATTCATTTCATGTAGTATAGGAAGAATTCCAGCCAATGTCAATAATGTCTCTATATTAGTTAGTCGAGAAAGAAGATTTTGAGCTTTGTCTACATTGTAGTGATTTTCATACATCAACCCTACCAAAGATTTGAACTCACTAAATAGTCTTTGAGCTGGTCCTTTTAATGAGATCCATCTTGTATCAACATCTTTCAGTAGTTTTTTTCCATTCGTAATACCATATGCAAATGGTTGAAACTCTAAATATCGTTTGGGACTACGAGAAAAGTATGCATTAGTCTCATGTACAAGATCTTCAACTTTTGAAACTGATGGAAACTTGCTTACTATTTTAAATGAACTATTCATCCTATGAGCCATACAATGAATATTAAGCATATATGATGAAGTTGATAGTTGTAGCCTAACACAAAGGCCATTCCTTTGTCCTTGCATTACTGATGCTCCAACACATACCAACTTTTTTGCAATCATTAATTGATCCATACCAATTTCCTTCAAATCATTAAGAACAAGTTCATAAATATTTTCATCTGTAGAAGTCTCTCTCATATTTTTAATCCTAAGTAGATAGGAATGCCTAATATGGTCATTAACCATATAAATTCTCATGCAAATCCATGAAGTATTATCTATAGCTATAACCTCATCCAAAGACAATGCCAAAAACCTAGCATTTGCAATCTTCTCTTTCAAATCATCCTTGTCTACTTGAGCTAGATATACTACCCATCCCCAACCACTGGTTAGAGACCAATGAGAAGATGGAAAGTTTGGAACTTGAAGAAAAGATAGAAATTTCATGTGATCTGGATAATCTGTCATAGGACGACCTTTAGATAAGATGTGAAATACAGTGCTTAATTGTATCGTCTTGGATAACAAACTTCTTTCCATCGTCTTTTCAAATAGAGATATGATGGTTCCTCTGCTTGCCTCAAGTTTCCTCTTACTTATTAAATATTTTTTATATTCTTCTGCATATTCAACATGTCGACATTCCTCAGAATATTTCCATCTAACAATAGATTTCTCTTTACCATTTACAATTTTATTTTCATACACCTTTCCTGCATGCTTTTGTACCGTATCTAGCTTCATTTGAAATTTCACTACCTTTTGAGTTTTCGAACTACACACAATACATGTAACTTGTTAGAAAACCTTGTTCTCATTTGTAGGAGGTATTTCTTCAATAAATGGAAAAATTGAGACCCAATTTTCTTGGAATTGTCTCCCTATGGTCCACTGGCCTCTTTTCCATTTCCACAAATGGATTGTGTCACCTTCCAAGGAAAAATCTTTAACATTTTCATCACCAATTTCTGTTGAAACTGCATTTATCTCACCCTGATCACTTGAGGAACCTATTATTTCATCCATCGTATGGATATCAAATGCATTTCCACAAGAATTAACCTCTCTCTCAGTAACAAATTGTTCAAAGGAGCTTGAATCGTGAAGAGAATGTGTATTTTTAGATGGAGCCTTTTGAAAGTATGATAATACATCCATTTGCCTTGATGATTTCTTCCCATGATTATCTTTTGACATCTCACTGAATATTCCACAAGTAAAATTTCAAATCTATCTACAAACATGCATCAATAGTTTCGAGGCGTTGAGATATGCTTCATATAAATTCACTTGTTCATAGAAAATAGAATTGAACTTTGCAAAAGAATCGTTGAGTCAACATTGAAAGAACATATATCAGAAATTGAATTTTGAGGCAAAATGGAAATTTACAAAAATTATTTAACAATGATAATGGGAAACTATTAACTTTTAAGACATAAAATATAATAATTCATTTGTATAACATTGAAACAACATAATCCTTGCAGGTCTATCTTAGTCCTTTTGGTTACTAGTTTTTCTTGGGTCGATATCCATGCTAGATATCTATGGGTGGGCTTTGAATCATTCCCATTCCATGCAGTGAGTTTTGTGGACAAATTCTATTAGAAAAATTAGTGACTCTTTGAATTTTGTGTAGAAAATAGAATATTAATCCTCATGGATTTGAATGTAGGCATGATCTAGCATGAAATCCATTGTCAAATGAGTAAATTTCATATGGATTTGTTGTAGAATTCCCTTGTTGTTTTACATTTGTGTAGCCATCTATCATGCTACGATGTGGGTGAATCAATGAAATTTGCATGTGTTAAATGGGAATTCTATGTGAGCATTTGTAATTCCATCTGCAGTTTGCATCACGAATCCCATATCTTCAATAGCACTAACACATTTATTGGTTCTTAGTATATTAACACACTTCTCTCTATCTCTATGATTTGGGGTTTCTTGGGGCCATAGTGAGCGGGGTCTGTCACACAACTTTCACTCCCTTAATCCAAATATATATCGATTTTGCTCCCTAAATAAGATATATATCAGCTTTCACTCCCTTAATCCAAATATATAAGAGTAGGGATGGACGGATGTGAATGTCAAACAAAAATTTTGTTGTACACGTAGTTGTCTTTGTTTTTGGATGTGAAGAATAATTTGATTTATATCTCACTATAGCAATTTCAACTATCACTCGACTTTACAAAATGCATGCAGGAAGGAAGAAGTTATGTCATGTATAATATCTGCAAGTCATTAGCAACAAGAGAATAACTTTGGTAAACATTGAAAATTTAACTTTGAAATGTGAGAATGGGGGTTAGCACAATATGTTTCTAGAGAATTCAAGTATATTTTTTTCATTGTCAGTGAGATGATGGTTGTTGGACTATACAATGTCAAGTTCTTCTTCGACACATCATCATGATGTTGCAAAAAGGGCAAAATAGGGATTTCTTAGGGAGAGTGCAGGGTGCGTGCTCAAATATATATGTGTACAGGATTTTTCTTTCTGGACAGATTTTGGGCAAAGGCAGATGACCTTGTGTTGTGCCATATGTTGTTTGAGATAGGATTGGATGCCCACTGCAACACTATAGAATAATGTCATGTTTGAAGATATGACATGGGAATAATCCAAGTGCAACGGAACTTGACAACTTTTGGTTGTAACACACATTTCATTTTGGATGAGAGGTGGAAGAAAGGTTGATTGATTATGATAAGAATGTGAAGTTCATTTTGACTGGTAATGACATAGATGCCATGCTTATGACTCTATTTTTAAGAAAGAAATAAACACAATAGGTTTTCCTTCTCATTTATTAGTTATTCGAGTAATGGAATTTACAATGCTTGCAACCTCCAATGGTTGTTGTTGTTACAACAGTTAAAACTGCAACATAACCAAGTCCTCTTTATCTTGAAAGTCCCATTATTCTGAGTCTCAGTTGCATCCACATTCACTATACAAGCTAGCTGTCAATGGTTCCTCTTCAAAATAGGAATTATGGTTACCTTGTTTCTGCATTTTCTCTACTCCACACACACACACACACACACACACACACACATAGATATATAGTAGGATTGGTGGACTCATTTTGGGCAGAAGGAAGATGCCACTTTGAACATCATTCAAACCCGATGTGAAATTAGGAATGAGAACTGGCAACTTTGGTCTTTCCCCTTCTTTCAAGGTAGGGTAGCAAAATCAATTGTGACATTGGATTTTTGGTTTCTGATGCATGAGATATTACTAAGCCAAATATTTGCAAAACTATTCTCTGCTCTTCCACATTATTAGCCTTAATGATTAAAAAATAATAGAGTACTTCACATGACCCACGTTGGCTCCAAAAAATATATTTCACCAATCCAATTATAGAAAATATGTCCAACTATGAAAGTCTCCATTCTAAATTCGATTTTGATGGTTCAAAAAAATATATTTCAAGCTGTAAAAACCACAAATCCAATGACAGACAATATGTCCACTTGTGAAAGTCTCCATTCTAAATAAAATTTTCATGGGTCAAAAAAATATATTTCATGCTGTAAAAACCACAAATCCAATGACAGACATCCTTGTTGACAAAGAATTCAAATATTGAATGGTTTACAAGTGCAAAGACACCTTTATAACACATTTGAAATCTTACCATTTTGAGACTATCATGTTAATGAAGTGAGAAACTACACCTATAAAACATATGGGACTGACCTAAACTGGAGAATATCGTTTGCAAAAGTAAGCCTAAACCGGAGAATCTTGATTGTAAAAACCAGAAAGTATATACAATGACAACCTCGATATCAATGTACAAGTCTACATGGGTATTCATACCTTATATCTATGGAACAATCATGAAATACCAAACTCCAAACATCATTTAAAAATTGGATAAAATTAACTTCAAGTAGAAGAAATGTATGGAAAACATCTTAACCCTATGATATAGATTCCAGAGATAGTTTAAGCCAACAAGAGTCAGCTCAGATATCATGGAGTTCTATATTGCTTCAAATTGGAGAGAGCAACTACTTCCATGCTTCAATTTGATCAACGTGCGTACACATGTGGTGGCTTCTAATCCTACTGGGAACTCAGGTAAGCAGGGAAGAAGGGTTCGAGTAATATTGTCAAGCATAACTAACTTGGTAGCTAATTTTATGTTAAGTCCACTTGTGGCCCGATCTCAGTTATGCACTCAGCGATGTCCAGACTGTTATTATATTTTGAAAATAATCGTACTGGATTTAAGTAGTCTATGGCTCTGGTCAAGTGTCTAGTACTTTGTTGTGATTGTCTCTAAGTTCCTACTATTTATGGGCATCAACACTTTTGGTTAAAAGCTTTTTCTGATAGTATTATAAATAGAAACAAAAGAATTGGTCGTACAACTGTTGGTCATACAAGTGTTCATTAAAGCGAGGAATAATGACATCCAAAAGCAGAATTCTAAGCACTCCATGAAATCTCCAAAAAGATCTTCGTTAGTAATAGCTCTTTGACATAAAAAAGAATCATTATTAATAGAGTCATGAGGCATTCTAAAATGAGAAGGTTTTGGAACAACCTCTAGGTAGTCTATGGCTGAGGCATTTCATCGAAGTAAGTAGTCTATGGCTTTTGCCAAGTTCCAAAAATTTGTTGTTATTGTGCTTAAGTTTGGCTTCTGCCTCTTGGCATTGACACTTCTGGCTGAAAGATTTTCCTTATGTTGATATGAATAGAAACATAAAAAAAAGTGTTCACTGAAGCAACAAATAATGACATGTGAAAGTAGAGTACTGTGCCCTCAATGAAATATACAAAAAGAAGTCCATTGATAATAGCTCCTTGATATTAAAAAAATATTATTAATAGATTATGTAGGAATTCTAAAATGAAGAGGTCAGAAAGAAAACAACCTCTTTGCTCTCACCTAGTCTGGCTTTAGCCAAGTTCCCAACAGTTGTTGTTATTGTGCGTAAGTTTGGATTCTACCTATGGGCATCAAAACT
Organism: Pinus tabuliformis; assembly: GCA_031772625.1. Classification (NCBI taxonomy): domain Eukaryota; kingdom Viridiplantae; phylum Streptophyta; class Pinopsida; order Pinales; family Pinaceae; genus Pinus; species Pinus tabuliformis. The sequence goes on along the minus strand of CM062804.1, from coordinate 765,747,892 downwards.
TCTGGTTAAAAGTTCTTTTCTGATATTTTAATATAAATGGAAATAGTAGGATTCATCATAGAAGTTTTTATTGAAACAAGAAATCATGACAAGTGAAAGAAGAATACCATGCACTCCATGACATCCACAAAAAGAACTCCATTGATAATAGCTCTTTGACCTTAAAAAAATCATTATTAATAGATTAAATCGAACACTAATATCAATATGTGAATTGAATGACACTTGCAAACAAACAGGAACAAGGTTGCGGCTTACCTGGAATCCCAAATCCCTTCAGATTCTGATTCACAATTTGCTAAGAAATGCAGGATTCCGCACAAAATGTATACCTGGCACTAGTTGCAACCAGTCACCAAGAAATGGAGGATTCCTCACAAAACATACACCTTGATCCCTATGAGGCTTATTTCTCTCTGGCCTACTCTCTGTTTAAGGCACTTAACCTGCTACTGGTCAAGGTTTGAGGTCGTTCTTGGCCTCTTCTAGGGCTTCAGCCAACCACAAACTCTTGCGCAAGTCCTGAGGCCTTTTGGCTTCCTATAGTGGGTAGATATGAGGTTGTTAGGCCAATTTCTACTCAGAATACCTTGATTCAGTCAAACCACTATTCAGTTGAACAATTTAGGATCTTGCTGAAGACAAGGGCAGATATGAGGCTTCGATGCGCCCCCTTTGACTTAGAATAAAATACACCTTAGGCAGAATTTTAGTGGGCTTACTTCTACCTATAAACAAATCCTTCTAGAGCTTGGAAAGGAAACAGAACTTTGGCCTTGCTTCTGGACAGACTTAGGCCTCTTCACATGCATAGAACAAACTTCCTTTTGTCCTCTTCGAGCTCGACTTCTCCTTGAGATTATGCTGCTCCTTCCTTGGGCTAATCTTCTTCACAAGAATGGATTGCCATATCTTAGCTTTGTTCAGACTTCATGGATGCCCTCTAACTAGTCCTTAGCCCCACTGGAAAGAGTCGGATTTGTGAACTGAGAAATCCGAGCACCGAAACTAGATCAAAGTGATGAGTTACAAAGTAGATTTGATCATGATGCTTGCCCAATTCAAGGTCCTAGCTGGCACACTCCTACTACTACTGTGTGTAAATGAACGTGTGTTTTTTCTCGGTTAAATGCTTGTACCTCTACCTAAGTGTATGTTTGGTGCGACAGAGGCAGAGATTTAAGTAAGCAGGAGCGCTCAACTAGGTCACTTTGCCTGTATCCCAACTATGTCACTTTTAGGCGTGTATTCAGCCAAGTGCTTACTTCTTTGCCTTAGTCCCAGCCTCTCTGCTGCAATCCTATGCGAGTGATTAGCACTGGTATGATTGGTAGGATTTGTGAACATAAATTCAAGGAACAAAACTATACACCATGAACATTGAAAACCCAATTTGAAAGAGTCAGATTTGTGAACAGAAATCTGAGGATCGAAACTATACACCATGAACATTGAAAACCTGATTTGATAATAATTTTATATGCCATGAATCCGTGAAAACAGGGAGCTGCCCTCCATTTGGAAATAAATCTAACCTCCGCCCTCCATTTGAAAACAAATCTAACCTCTAACCTCCCAAACCACCTCCCAGGACCAAATCGAACCTCACAAACCACTCCCAAACTAAAAAAACAAAAATGGGGCCATTACAAATGAATTTAACATTGTAAATAAGAAATTTGGTGATTTTAAGTGAATACAATCTCCCAAAATAGGTGCAAATCTGAAAATCTAGTGATTTTAAGGGAATACAATTTCCCAAACCAAGCGAATCGGGCCAAATAAAGGTTCACTTCGTTTATCCACCATTTTTTTATTTTGGGCTAAAATAAAAAAATTAATTTCTTTTTAAATAAAACTGGTGCTAACTATATGAAAAGTGTTTTTAATAAAAATTTCGCCCCTCTAAAATGCAAAACCCCTCAAATTTCACCTTTGGGCTAAAATTCGACCCTAAAATTTACCATGGTCACAATACTAGCGTTGGACCTTTTATCCCTGAAGGATGTTGAGGTTATTTCAGGAAATCACATACAATGAGTTTCAAGAACTTCAAAATACTTGAAAATCTTTGAGGGACATGCAAAATTTTCAAGCCCCTAAACAAATATAATAATTTGTGTACTTGTTATAAAATGTGAATTATAATGCAATAATTACTATATAGTAAAATTTCTACCACCCCCACACCCCCTCTCACAGTGCCACACACAAAAGCTCACTTAGAAGTGGAGCACACACAAAAAAATTCCTCATGCTCCCAAAAATATTCTTGTTGCTACTAGACCGAAGGATAAGAAATTAGAAATTGCCCTTGGCAAGAGGCTTAAGAAAGCTTACTAGATAATATAGTTATTTGTCTTTTTTCAATTTAGAATTGAGATATGATAAATTAGAGTTACGTCTTAACTATGAACCATTTCTTAAACATTACGTGCCATATAAATTTTGAAGTTTCGAATGCATATTACAACTCTTTGGTCATGATGCCCTGTTTCATTTTACGGTTGAAGTTATCTGTTAAATTTTTTTGATGACAAATGTTATCTCTATTTGAATAGCATGTAGAGTCATTTTCTGATGATCAATTGTTGAGAAATGTTCTTGTAATCTATTTTCTTTTTAAATTAATTAATTTCTTCAAGAAGTCATGTAGGCTGCGACCGTTGGTTGTTTCTCTCTTTGAGGATTTTAACCATGTAAAAATTGGTGTGATGATCTTTGATCTTTGTGTGTGAGGGGTTTTCCTTAAGATGTTTGACCTTTGTGGATATACCCTTTGTTTTTTAGGAATGTCTCAACATTGTTTGTATGAGGTCACTTTAGGGACGTTCTATTTTAGCATGTTCTATTTATAGATGTGGCTATATAAAAGAATAGGCACTTTGTGCATTAAGATTTTAGAATGAGTGTTGTAGTGGCTACAACCACCCTCCAAAATTTTGTCTTCGCTTTGTTTTGGAGCCTCCCTCCTCAAAAGCTTAGCAGCATGTCTTGCACTACTCAGGTACTTGTGTTTTTATTTGAAGTTATCTTTCACTTTGCATCTTGTGTTTGCTTACTCGCTTCATGACCAATCACAAGCTTAAACCCTATGGCTTGGTTCACATCTGGTTCTTGCGCTGTCTTGGAAAACTGTGCAATCCTAGAGGGAAACTAGACTTACTCTTAGGAATTGGGTAAAGCAGCCTGGAAGTCATCCCTTCAATTCATAAATGTGAAGAGCAGTCCAAAAGAAACCTTTCTCAGAGAAATTGTTGGGAAATTGCACAGAACATGAGAGGCAGTTAGAGTCACTCAGCCCAGGAATTGTGCAGAAGCATTCCATTAGTTGTTTTCTGATTCATGTGCCGACAAGCTGTCCGGTTCCCTCTAGAAATGTGCAATCTTCCCCTGAATGCTTGAAAAAAAAAGAAAAAAATAAAAAAGAATCCCTTAAAAATAAAGATCTATTTTTAGCACTGGGAGTTACATGTAAGTTGATTTTAGAAACTTCTCGCCAAGTGTCACTTTTTCCTAAATTTGTGGCATGTACAAACCCTAATTCTACCAAATCTATTTAATGGACACCCCAGAGCTCATTATACACATTCGATCTTGGAGCTCTGGCATTCCTAAGGCATCTAGGAACCTTTGACATAGTCGACACAACTTTTTTGGGTAAATTTTGCTTTTCAAGTCTTTTGCTACTTTTTCTGTTGCTTTTATTTCCTTTGCTTGTGTGAGTGTTGTTTTGCATGTTTTATCGAATGAATGTTGGTTTTTTAGTTTGTTTTAACTTGTAGAAGTGATGTTTCAAGTTTTGCATTGTCTTTCTTAAGCGTCGCATGCATAAAACTATTTTTGCAATAACAGTTGCCATTGTGGCGACTCTCCCCACCAACTTCGTTGTTCATTTGTTTGACTGATTCTTGCATTAGTTTTTATTGCATGCATGATCATTCACTTGTATCTACACCATCCTTCACTCATATTTTCAAATCTACTCATTTTCAAGTTGCCCTTGGGCATATTTCGGCTGCCTTGGCTCAGATCTTTCTTTCCTCAGCATGCCCTGCGCGCTCTCAGAACTCAAGGTTCTGCCTTGGCTCTAGGAATTGTGAAAAGGATGCCAATCACTAGCCTCCAGCTATGCTCTACGTAGTTCTGGGAGATAGTTCCTAGTATTTCCAACTAGGATTGCGTAATGCGCAGTCCAAACTAGCAGTCACAGTAAACCCAGCTGAACTGCACTTTGCGCAGTTCCAGTTAGCAGCAGGTCTCACTGGCAGCTGAGACTATGCAATGCATAGTTCCAGTTGACAGTCTCCTAGCCTTTGAGAGTCACTACTGTGCAATCTTTCCCAACGGTTTCCCGACTTGCTGCATGATCAATCCTTGAAGTGTTTTGTATTTTTAAACTGACATTTTCTTGTCGTGAGTGTCCGTTCTATCTCCAGGTACATCAGTTTTTGAGCAGTCTCTCAGAAATACATGCATCATTGTTTCTAAGAGAGTTGGATCAAAGGACACTATAAAGAGAAGCATTAGAGGCGTGGTGTAAGAGGTGCCAATGAACTTGCCCATCTATGTAGACATGCAACTATTCATAGAGAAGGACATGAAGATCACATGACAAGAAATAAAGGAGATATTTGTAGGCACTTTCAAGGAAGATCTGGAAGATCGAAAAGTCTATGTCAACATTCACAAGTCAGGCTTGTACAAGGTTGCATGAAGGTACCTTGCCTTCTCATGCGCAGATATTATTCACTAGGTTGTGTCACATATTGATCCCAAGATGATTACATTGAGCAGCACTGGTGGGAGACGACTTGCCACCTTCGAGACAGAAAACCATCATCAGATGTATCACTTGCCATAGCCAGTGAACTACATGGATGGACTATTCTTCACTCCCAATAGCAATGTAAACTCTAGAGATATGATGAAGCATTGGGTAAAAGAGCCATCAAAGTTCAGGATGACACCTAACCAGATCTATAAGACGAAGTCACTCAGGAAGTCTTACCAACTCTTTCTTATCTTTGCATGTCACTTGTATGGCTAAGAGAGCATGGAGACCTTCCCATAGATTTGGGTTATTATGTTAGATTAGTTGGAAAATGAAGGAATGCCATTCAACTGGTTGGATATGTTGGCTCTTCAGCTGAAAGTGCAAGTGTCAAATGCCTAGAATCCACCTAAGGATGGATAAGCAAGATTCTATATGTCTACGTACCTACTTGATGCAATATGTGCTCAACAGTAGTTCCTTAGCATGGGTTGGACATGGACACCATCATAGGAAGTTTTGAATTTTTATTGAAATTTTATCTTTGAGTGTAGCTACCGAGGAGTCATGATGAGGCCATCTAACCTTTGAAAAGGACCCACCTTGCATGTCCCAGGAAATGATGCGGGCATTACTTAACATTGCAGATTGGTATGCCTCACACGGTGGCACCTTTATCAAGATGTTTGGTGTGGAGAAGCCTCTGCATAAGCTATGGAGTTTTGCTACAGACAAGTTGGTCATGCAAGAGGTTGCATAGCACATCTTGACAGGGTTATCAACAAGGACTGCATAGGAGGAAGAAGGGACCATGGCCTAGTCTTCCTTTGCAGATAAGGTTGTACAAGGTCCGTACCTTGAAAGATGCAGATGTTGAGACCGGGGACTTGAAGAAGTTTGGGTTTGACGCTATGAGCTTCAATCCGTATGATCCCCACTGCATATGAAAGAACCACTGTGGGAAGGTGTACTACCCATGGATCCACGGGGCATGTCATTGGCCGGAGGAAGATTCTTAGAGGTATTGCTATAACTCCTCTAGGCTCAATGAACTAGTCAACATGGATGTAGAGTGGAAAGTAGCATTGCAGGTAGCACCACCAAAAGAAGCAATAAAAAAAACAACAGTGAGCAACAAACTGGTGTAAGATAGAGGTAAGAGGAAGATTGTCGAGAGTGAAGAGGCTGAGAAAAGCTACAAGTTCAAAGCAGATACTCTTGTTGAGAAAGTAGCTTTGGAGATAGAGGTGAAGAGGTGACAATGCGAAAGGAGATTAGAGTTGAAGAAGAGAGAGAAGAAAATGTTGGAAGATACAGAGTGTAGATTGCAGGAGATGGAGAAGAAGATGAAAGAAGAAAAAGAACTGAGGGAGAAAGGCAAAAATGAGAACATGAAGAAGGATAGGGTGCACTTATAGAGAAAACTATGTAGATATAGGTTGAGACAGCAGAGCATCCAATAGATGAAGAAGAGCGTGAGAAGGTGCAAGCTTGGGAGCTTGCTCAATAGGTTCAGCAGTTGGTCGAGGTAACAGACATGGAGATGGAACAAGAGCTAGAGGACCAAGGCATCAATCTCATGCCAAGGGCATCGAGGGTCATACCACATTATCCACCACTGCCAGAACCACAACTAGTCCTAGGCAAGAAAGGATAAGTTGTTCTCCTTGATGATCCATAGATGGATGTGTACAATCTGGCATTTGATGAGACAGAACAGACGATTGTACAAGCATGAAGAAAGAAGCTCCCGAACGATCATACATCACCTACGCACATAGAAGAAAGGGTGATTGTACCATATGTTAGAAGACATCTAGTTTCCATGGCCGAGGCTTCTAAGGATTATGCAAAAGCCACAAGTTCAAAAGTCAAGTTCTTGATAGCAGAAAATGATCAAATTGAGAAGGACTTGCAAGAGGCCAGGAAGAGAATAGAGAAATCTACAGGATCCACCATGACAGAGATGAAGAAAGCAATAGTGGCAGAGATATCAACTTTGGAGGCCACCATGCAGACAATGTATAGAATATTTTTCACCGTGCACAAAGTGGTTGTCCATTTATACGGTTTTCAGAAGCAATGCATGAAGACAACCCAAACACTCAAAGACATTCAGATTGCTATTGTGTGCATGCAAGAATGGACAATGAGGTACAAGGGAGCCCCTCTTTACTTGCACAAGAGGATGAAGCTAGAGGCTGAGCTAGATAAATCATAGATTCAGATGTTGATCTGGAACTATGAGTAGCTCCCTCCACTCATCACTAGCATTGAGGCTAACTATGCATGGTTGTTTAGGATTCTGGATATCATAGTGCGAATGCACAAGATACCTTTCATCGAAACCCTCACCCAGGCCATGAGGAAGAACCAAGTCATGCTGGATGTCAACAAGTACATAGAGAAGTTGATGCGCGTAACCAACGTTGAATTGCAGTTCATCGCAAAGAACATGCAAAGGTACACCAGGGGTCCAACCACACTCAGGAAAATGTTGCACATGCTTCAAGATTAAGTGGAATGAGGTTTTAGAACCATATACCTGGAAGCCATGGAGGCAAGAGTCCGCTTCGATAAAGATATCATTAAACAGTATGGGGACACAATAGCGCAGTACCAAGATTGGTATCAGTTCACCACCAAATATCATTGCGAGGAGGTTACCGAGTTGGTATTTCCCCAAGACCCCAAGTGATGTTGTTTTCCTTGTCAGGATGATGCAAGCCTATTTTTGTCCCACATGGGTATATGTGGAAATTATATTATTGTAAACATACTGTAAGTGAAATTCCAAGTGTCATTAGTGGAATGTGAATAGTCACTGTTGTAATGTGAAGAGTCATTAGGGTAGTCCAAGAGTCAAAGGGGAATGTCAAGGGACACCCTAGCATTTGCTATACATAGAACCTCATAACTCATAGTACAGGCTTTTGGGAGCCAAACCTTTGGCTAGAAAATTCTTAGAGAAGGCTTGGAGAGTATTGTGAAGAACTTTTACTTCTGCACAATGCAGAGTGAGTACATCTCTTTGGAGGAGCAGGCAGTGTTGATTGTAATGTTCCACTATTGGGGCTAGTGGTTGTGAATGGTGTATGTATGAATGGAACTTTCACTTTATATATATATATATATATATATATATATATATATATATATATATATATATATATATATATATATATATTTATATATATAATAGAGCCAACATGTTTGTATGCATATGTTGTTATTGTAGTTGGACTATCCCAGTTGCTTTAGAAATGTATGTTATTTAAATTACTCATTTGTGTATGAACTATTGTGTATGCAATTGTCTAAATCTTGTTGCAATTGTGTTGTTAGTTTAACCTGTCACTTTGAATTGTGGACTATTCTTCTTTCCATCTTGTGATGTCATTCAACTCGTGTGTTCCTTTTAGGTTTGCATAGTATTACAGGCTTCTAAGGGACACATTTCCTTTTCCCCTCCATGTGTTAGAAGCTCCATGCATCTCACTTGACTTGCTGTAAGGTCACACACTTACTTTCGACAAAGATATCACACTTACTCTGATTTACTACCCACTGTTGGGAATCCTACTCCAAATGGTATGAGGTTTACTTGGGACTTCTTACTAGGGATATCCCCTAACATGTTTGCTGGTCCATCACCATCAACATTTATGGCGCTAGAAGGAGGGCCAGATGATAAGATGAGTCCTCAAATTCCATTTTTAATATTTGTACATTCTTCATGACTTACATTATAGTTAATACTCCAACATGTCTGTCTCATGGATGCAATTTTGAAGTGTTGTAGGATCTCATCAATGACTTGTCACGTAACACATATGATGGTGAAGGTGAAGCAACCTTGCTTAGTCATGGAGTAGTCTTCATGGGCTTCTGTGAAAGGAATGAAGTCCATGAGGATCACATTTCTTGCTCTCTATTCGCATCCATGTTCATAGGGCACACACTACAATGGTGTATCACATTACCTGTAGCCTCCATCCACGCTTATGATCAGACGATCATAGAGTTGGCCCATGATTTCTATTAATATGATCATAAAACACTCAATAAAAAAATCCCAGAATTACGGAAAGCACCTGATGAATTCCTTTTGAAAATTTGGAAGCGTTTCCAAAATCTCGTTTTTCAAATCCTAGAAGATGAAATTGATTGGAAATTTCTCCACAAAAGACTTCAGTATCTTCTTCACATATCTGAAAATCATCATGTGTTAGAATCATTCGAACCCCTCCCATCATACCTTAGTGTTAGAGTTGCCAATCCCAAGACGGAAAAGGTTACTGTCACAAGTGACCCTCCATCTACTTCTCATCAAACAACTCTAGCTCCACAATGCGAGGTGGGAGAAGTTACAAACCCATCTGTTGAATTGTCACATCTCTCACCCCACCTGCTCTGGATATCTACGTAGATTTGGCTTCCAAGCTTGTTGGTTGTCATGTAAACTCGTTTTCCCAACCTCTGTCCTCTTGTTCTGTGGATCCACTAGATTGTACTATGTTGTGCTCTCTCATTTCAGACTCCACACTTGTTGTTCATGAGGATCAAGTTATCGATGAAGGTGGTGTTGAGCAGCCAACCTGCACTGTCATTTATGATGAGTATGTGTGGGAATATGAATAACAACATGTGGTGAAGGATGACCTCCTTTTGTCTGCACCTCATCCACTGTTTCCTAACATCTTTTGTGATTCTGCCATTTCTAATTTGTCTTGTGAAAAATCATTCTCAAATGTTTCTACTTCTGATCATTCACAAGGAACACTATATGTCAATATGTCATTACATTACGGAGAGGACACATGCTTCTTTCCAAATCCTCCCAATCTATCATCTTTTCTTTATAAAAAATCAGAGGGTGAACATTCTTTCCTCTCATCATCCCCTCTGTATGATTCATCCAATCATGAGGATGCCGATGAACATCTCGAATTTTCTGACTGTGGATGTCGTGATCTCTTTACTCCATTCGATCACAATATTGATTCATTTGTTGTTGATCTACCTGATGATGAAGTGGAAACCCTTCAAGCTATCGAGGAACTGCAGCCTAAGCTGATGGTTATGTCAGGTCCTCACTGTCTTAAGGTCAGTTCTGCCTTTGATCATAAATCTGTTGAAACACACCAGGATTCTCATCACTCTCCCATTTGCATTGAAGATCAATCTAGTTTACAGATTTCACATCCTCCACCTAAATCACATGATCATATCGCTCATGCACTGGAGGAATCATACATAATGAGCACTCTTGATAAACATGAATTTTCTTCCTTTTACATGTTTTCTCATTTGTCATGGTCAAAAGAGTGTACATGTTCATTGTCTGCGCATAGTGTGTTGCAACACCATGGTATGTCCACAGAATGTTTGTCTTGTGATTTTACTCTTTTCTTTTTTTTGGATGGATTCAAACTTCGAGCATGTTGATTTTCACTGTATTATCTTTCTTGTGTGTTGGTTTACTTGAATTTCTTTCTAGTCGACTATGCCTTCACCAACATGGGTCAACCAATGCACTGGTGGCTACATTGGAAATATCACTTCACGTGAGTAGGCCCATGCACTATTTAACATACAAGTGCATTGGTTTTTGCTTATTCGTTTTTGCTTTCATTTACTTCCATTCTTTTCTTGTTTGTTTTGTTTTCTTGTTATGCACCCATAGGTTTTTTTTTTACATGAAACTGTGTTTGGCTCTTGAGACAAGCAAGGTAAAGTACAAGAGGACTTATACAACTATCAATAATTGGTTATCCGTTGTTTTCTCTCTTTATGAAGGGATTTTTTCTTCAGTCAATGATACCTTGATGGAAAATACATTCTGTTCAGAGTGAGTCTTGGTGAAAATACAACGCTTTCACTTTTATCTAATACCGCCTAGCCTAAACAGTTTTTCTATATTCGGTTAACCCTTATCATCTTAGTCAAGTAGAGTAAGGTGAGGGGGAAAACCTTAACAAGAATTGTCAGAGGCATATATAACATACTTCTCTGAAGGGATAACCTCTTCTGCTCTCAATAAGTCGGGATCCCTCTTCCGGCTCATGAAAATAAATAAGTTCCTATGCACAGTTCTATGAAAATGAAAAAAATGAAAAATAAAATAAAGGAGAAAGAGGAGAAATTCTTCCTGCACAAAGAGGTGATGAAATTAACTCCACCGAGGTACTGACCAAGCTCTCTGGCAGCGGAGTGATGCTTGTGTTCTTGCATGACTCCATCAGGGTACTATCCAGGTCTACTAGTAGCGGTGCAACACCAGAGATGAAACTAAAACTTTGACAGTCATATTAATTATGCATCAATATTCCCCTCTTCCCCAATCAAAACAAATCAGTTGACTTGGCTTGGTATGTGTGCCGACCGATCAAGAGAATGACAAAGACTATATCTTTAACTCAAGCTAGTGAAGAAGCCATGATGATCAAATAATTGGACAATACTTCCGGAGGAGTTAGACTCGCTTTACACGAAACAAGGTTTGTACAGAGAGCTAGAGTTCTGCCAGTGTGTCGCCAGTGTTGTAGCAACTACAACCACCCTCCAAAATTTTTCCTTTTCTTTGTTTTGGAGCCTCCCTCCTCAAAATCTTAGCAACATGTCTTGCACTAATGAGGTACTGGTATTTTTATTTGAAGTTATCTTTCACTTTGCAGCTTGTGTTTTCTTACTCATTTTGACGACCAACCACAAGATGACTCTGTGGATTGGTTCACATCTGGTTCTTGTGCTGTCTTGGAAAACTACACAATCCTAGAGGTAAAACAACCTTTCTCTCAGGAGTTGTGCAGAGAAGCCTAGCAGTCAGCCCTTCTCTCCAGAAATGCGTAGAGAAATCTGACAGGCAACCTTGCTCAAAGAAATTGTGTAGAACATCTAGACACTAGGCTTCGACTCAAGAATTGTGTAGACCCAGTTGACAAATTCTCTTCAGATGGGTAATTGCATAAAGCATGATAGGTAGCCAGAGCCACTCAGCCTAGGAATTGTGCAGAAGCATTCCATTTGTTGTTGTCTGATGCATGTGCCGAAAAAAAGTCCAAATTTCTCCAAAACTGTGCAATCTTCCCATGCATGCATGAAAACCTTTCCAAAAAGGAAAAAAGAAAAAAGTAAAAAGTATGCCTTAAAAATAGGGATCTATTTTTAACACTGGGAGTTACATGCAAGTTGATTTTAGAAACTTCTCGCCAAGTGTTGCTTTTTCCTTGATTTGTGGCATGTTCAAACCCTAAATATACCAAATCTATTTAATGGATGCCCCAGAGCTCATTCTAAACATTCGATCTTGGAGCTCTGGAATTCCCAAGGCATCTAGGAAGTTTCGGCATAGTCGACACAACTTTTCTGGGTATGCTTTCATTTTCAAGTGTTTTGCTGCTTTTTCTGTCACTTTTATTTCCTTGGCTTGTGTAAGTGTTTTTTTTCATGTTTTATCGAATGATCGTTGGCATCTTAGTTTTTTTTAACTTGTAGAAGTGTTGTTTCAATTTTTGCATTGTCTTTCTTAAGAGTTGCATGCATAACGTTGCTTTTGCACTAACAGTCCCCGCTGCGGTGACTCTCCCCACCAGCTTCATTGTTCGTTCATTTAACTGATTCTTGAATTAGTTTTTATTGTATGCATGATCTTTCAATCCTATCTACACCATCCTTCAATCACGCTTTTAGATTTGCTTATTTTCAAGTTTCCCTTGGTAAATCTAGGCTGCTTGGGTCAAATCTTGCTTTCATCGGCATGCATTGTGCATTCCTGGAACTCAAGGCTCTGCCTTGGCTCTAGGAATTGAGAAGAGGCTACCTTTCACTAGCCTTCATCCATTCTCTACGCATTTCTGGGAGAATGTGCTTAGTATTGCCCACTGGGATTGTGTAATGCACAATCCCAGCTAGCAGTCAAGACAGACTGAACTATGCATTATGTAGTTCCAGTCCAGAGTCAACCCAGCTAAACTACATTCTGCGTAGTTCCAGTCAGCAACAGGTCTCACTGGTAGCTGAGACTGTGTAATACGTAGTTCCAGCTGACAGTCTCCCAGCCTCTAAGAGTCACTACCACGTAATCTTTCCCAACAGTCACTTGGCTTGTTGCATGCTCGATCCTTGAAATGCTTTCTGTTTTTAAAATGATATTTTAATTCCGTGAGTGTCCGCTCTATCTCAAGGTAAATCAATTGTTGAGTAGTCTCTCAGTAGTACAAGCATCATGGTTTCCAAGAGAGATGGATCAAAGGACACTATAGAGATCAGCATTGGAGACGTGGTTGAACAGGTGCCAATGAACTTGCCCATTTATGCATACATTCAACTCTTCTTAGAGAAGGACATGAAGATCACATACAAAGAAATAAAGTACATATTTGTAGGCACTTTCAAGGAAGATATGGAATATCGACAAGTCTATGTCAACATTCACAAGTTAGGCTTGTACAAGGTTGCATGTAGGTACCCCACCTGCCCATGCACAAATATCATTCAATGGGTTGTCTCACATACCAATCCCGAGACGATGACATTGAGAAACACTAGTGGGACATAACTCGCCACCTTTAGGATGGAAAACTATCATCAGATGTATCACTAGCCGCAGCCAGTGAACTACCAAGATACATTGTTCTTCACTCCCAACAACAATATAAACTGTAGAGATATCATGAAGCATTGGGTAAAAGAGCCATCGAATTCAGGATGACACTCAACCAGGTCTACAATATGAAGTCACTCAGGAAGGCTTATCAACTCCTGGTCATCTTTGCGTGTCGCTTGTATGGCCAAGAGAGCACGAAGACCTTCCCGCAGAGTTGGGCTACTATGTTAGATAAATTGGAAAATGAAGGAAGGCCTTTCAACTGGTTGGACATGTTGGCTCCTCAGCTGAAAGTGCATGTGTGAAATGCTTGGAATCCGCCTAAGGATGGACAAGAAAGAATCTATATGTCTGCTACCTACTTGATGCAATCTATGCTCAAAAGCAGTTCCTTGGCATGGGTTGGACATGGACGCCATCAAAGGAAGCTATGAATTTTTATTGCAAGTTTCTCTTTGAGTGCAGCTACCGAGGATTCACGACAAGGCTGTCTGACCTTTGAACATGACCCACCTTGCATGTCCTAGGAAGCAATGTAGGCATTACTTAACATTGCAGATTGGTATGCCTCACCCGGTGGCGCCTTCATCAGGATGTTTGGCGCGAAGAAGCCTTTGCATGAGCTACCAAGGTTTTTCATGGACAAGTTTTTCATGCAAGAGGTTTCATATCACATCTCCACATGGTTATCAACAGGACTGCATAGGAGGAAGAAGACACCATGGCCTACTCTTCCTTTGCGGATTGGGTTGTATGAGATCCGTACCTTGAAAGATGCAGATGTCAAGACTGAGGACTTGAAGAAGTTTGGGTTCAGCACCAAGAGCTTCAATCCATATTATCCCCACTGCATATTCAAGAACCGCTGTGCGAAGGTGTACTACCCATGGATCCATGGGGCATGTCATTGGATAGAGGAAGATTCTTGGAGGTATTGCTATAACTCCTTTAGGATCAATGAAACTGTTAGCATGGCTATAGAGTAGAAAAAGAACTGCAGGCAACAACACCACAGGAAGAAACAACAACAACAACAGTGAGTAGAAAATTAGAGCAAGACAAAGGTAAGAGGAAGATTTTCGAGAGTGCAGAGGCTGAGAAAATATACAAGTTCAAAGCATATACTCTTGTTGAGAAAGTAGCTTTGGAGATAGAGGTGAAGAGGCAACAATGCGAAAGGAGAGTAGAGAGGAAGAAGAGAGAGAAGAAAATGTTGGAAGATACAGAGAGGAGATTGCAGGAGATGGAGAAGAAGCTGAAAGCAGAACAAGAGCTCAGGAGGAGAGAAAGAGAAGAAAGGGAGAAACAAGAAGAGGAAGAAGGACAGGGCGCAATGAGGAAGAAAACTACACAGATATAGGTTGAGACAATAGAGTAGCAAGCAGATGAATAAGAGGGTGAGTAGGTGTAGGATCGAGAGCTTGCTCAACATGTTGAGTAGTTGGTTGAGGTAACAAGCATGGAGATGGAACAAGAGCTAGAGGACCAAGACATCGATCACATGTTGAGGGAATCTGAGGTCAAACCACAGTCTCTGGCACCTCCAAAACCAAAATTAGTCCAAAGAGAGTGTTCTTCTTGATGATTATCTAGAGATAGATGTGTACAATCTGGCATTTGACGAGACACAATAGAGGATTGTACAGGCATGAAGAAAGAAACTCCCAAATTATCATACATCATTTGGACACACAAAAGAAAGGGTGATTGTAGCAGATGTTATAAGACATCCAGTTTCGATGGTCGAGGCTTCTAAGGCTTATGTAGAAGCCACGAGTTCAATGGTCAAGTTCTTGATAGCAGAAAGTGATTGAATGGCAAAGGACTTGTAAGAGGCCAAACAAAGAATAGAGCAATCTGTAGGATCGACCATAACATAGATGAAGAAAGAAATAGTGGCACATATATCAACTTTGGAGGCCACCATGTAGACAACGAATAAAAAATTTTGTCTCCGTGCATAAAGAAGTTGTCCATTTACACTGTTTTCAGTAGCAGTGTGTGCAGACGACCCTAACTCTCAAAGGTATTGACAATGTTATTGCGCACATGCAAAAATGGACAATGAGGTACAAGGGATCCCCAATTTAATTGCACAAGAGGATGAAGCCAAAGGCTAACCTAGACAAAGCATGGATTCAGATGTTGATCCAGAACTATCAGAAACTCCCTCCACTCATCACTAGCATTGAGCCTTCCTATGCACAGTTATTCAAGAGTCTGGATGTCATAGTGCGAATGCACAAGATCCCTTCCATCAAAACCCCAACCTAGGCCATGAGGAAGAACCAAGTCATGCTGGATGTCGACAAGTACATAGAGGATTTGATGCTTGTAGCCACCAGTGATGACTTGCAACTCAACATAGAGAACATGCAAAGGTACGTAAGTGGTCCAACCACACTCAAGACAATGCTGCGCATGCTTGAGGATGAGTTGGATAGAGGTTTGAGAACCATATACCCGGAAGCCATGGAGGCAAGAGTCTGCTTCAACAAATATCTCATCAAACAGTACAGGGACACAATAGCATTGTACCAAGCTTGGTATCGATTTTCCACCAAAGATCAGCGCGAGGAGGTTACCAAGTTGATCTTTCCCCAAGACCCTGAGTTATGTTGTTTATCTTGTCAGGCTGACTCAAGCCTGTTTTTTTCCCACATAGATATATGTGGAAATTGTATTATTGTAAACATATTGTAAGTGAAATTCCAAGTGTCATTAGTGGAATGTGAACAATCATTAATGTAATGTGAAGAGTCATGAGGGTAGTCCAAGAGTCAAAGGGGAATGTCAAGGGTCACTCCACCCTTTGCTATATATAGAACCTCATAACTCATAATACAAGCTTTTGGGAGCCAAGATTTTGGCTAGGAATTGCTTAGAGAAGGCTTGGAGAGTATTGTGATGAGCCTTGGCTTCTCCACAGTGCAGAGTGAGTACAACTCTTTGGAGGAGCAGGCAGTGTTGACTGTAATGTTCGACTGTTGGGGCTAGTGGCAATTAATGGTGTATGTATGGATGAAACTTTCACTATCTATCTATCTATCTATCTATCTATCTATCTATCTATATAGATATATATAACAGAGCCAACACGTTTTCATGCATATGTTGTTATTGTAGTTGGCCTATTCTGGTTGCTTTAGCAATGTATGCTATTTAACTTACACATTTGTGTATGAACTATTTTGTATGCAATTGTATGAATCTTGTTGCAATCATGTTGTTGGTTTAACCCTTCACTTTGGATTGTGGGCTATTTTGCTTTCCAGCTTGTGATGTCATTCAGCTCGTGTGTTCCTTTCAGGCTACATAATATTGCAAGCTTCTAAGGGACAAACTTCATTTTCCCCTCTATATGTTATAACCCCCATGCATCCCATTTGACTCGCTGCAAGGTCACACACTTTCTTCCAACAAAGATATCACACTTACCTTTGCATGCTATCGCAGTCAAGGCATTGATGTACTACCCATTGCTGGGACTCCTACTCCAAATGGTCTGAGGTCTAGTTGGGACTTCTTACTAGGGAGATCCCTTGACATTTTGGTGGGTCCAACACTGTCAACAACCAGATAGACTTCCATATCAACATAATGTCATTGGATGAAGAATGGATTAGTGTGGTTTCTTTCTACTTGGGATTAAGGTTTATTTGTGGCATTAGGAGGACACTCATGTCTCATCCTTATCCATTTCTTATTCACCTTTTTTGAATAAGGAAGATGATGCCTTGCTTGGGGCTATTTTGGGCAATCATCAGATAAAAAGTCCATGCACATACTCATTTTAAGGCATGCTATCTATTTATATAAGTATACAAAGGTAGGGCACTCCATATGAGGCCAAAATATAAATTCTACATGTGATAGTATGTGCATGCATGGGTGAGGATTAGACTACCCAACTTCCCAATAAGACACCTCCTTTGGGTTATTTCAGGATGATTTATGTGCATGTTTATCTCTTATGTAACCCTTGCATGGTATGAGATATTTTAAGCATGGTTTTATATAGGAAGCATGTCACAAATAAGCCATACATCAAGTACAAGAAGAGAAGGAAAAGGATTTGTTCTTTGCTGTCATAAATTTTCCATCCTTCTACTTTTCTTCTCCCATTCATATTCTTCTACTTTAATATTGGGTTATTTGAATTAAATTCAAGCTCTTGTATTCATTGTATCTTGCATATTACTTCTATGGATTGTATATTCAAGTTGCTTGACAAGATAAGAATTCTAAATATTTTTCTCCAGACGAACTTAGATTCTTGAAAAATTGCGATGTCAATCAAAATTTCTTCAAGCTTGTGCACTTATTGCAAACATGATTAGTTAAGAAAGTATCATATTTTTTTGGAAACTACTTTGAGCATCTTGGTTGTTAGAAATTTATCTTTTGGTAGCTCTCTTTAATTAAAGATCCCAATTTGAATTTTTTTAATAGTAAGATTCATGTGTCACCTTGCTAGTATTCTTTTATCTTCCATATCCCATAACCATCATATTACAGCACCAATCAATAATATTTTTTAAAAAAATAATGTGTTTTCAATTTTGAATTAATTATTTGTAGTTCCATAACATAGACATTGCAGATTTGCAAGTTTTTTTGTAGATTAAAGAGGAAATTGTCATATATTTGTGAAGTTCAAATGTTGATTTTGAGTATCTTCTTGCAAATCTGAAATTTA
The DNA here is from genome assembly GCA_031772625.1 of Pinus tabuliformis. Taxonomy (NCBI): domain Eukaryota; kingdom Viridiplantae; phylum Streptophyta; class Pinopsida; order Pinales; family Pinaceae; genus Pinus; species Pinus tabuliformis. Next base: position 765,729,811 of record CM062804.1, on the reverse strand, counting down.
AGCTTGTTTGTTTGAGGTTTAAACATGCATGGATATAGTTTTATTGCAGATTGCAACAAGTTTCTATTGTATATTTGAAGTGTCTTATTAATGGTTTTGATGGATTTTTGCTTTAAATAGGGTTGCCCCCTTGGAGCTATCACGCACTAGTTCCAAAGAGAGAAGAGTGGTGTTGGTGGTAGCGACAACATTCCTTGTTGTCCACTTGGGGCCCTTCAAAAGAAGGGACCACTTTGGGTGCTGACAAAACCCACATATTTCATTGTTATGGCAACCTTTGATCATAGTCTACTTCCATGATGTGTAATATTACACATTCTGTTGTTTAAATCAATAAACTGTATAAGATTAGTGGAACTAGTCTAAAGAATGAAACCTTCCACTCACTTCAATCAATAAAATCAATATGAAAATGAATGAAATAGGTTTCCTTTTATGCCAAAAGGAAATACATAATATAAATACTTCAATGTTTTTCAAGCTTATCCTAGATTCTATTGAGAGCTAGCAAACACAAAGCACAATGATGTTTCTATGTTCATTGCTTGCTGTTACACTAAAAAATGTCACCATGACTATTTACAGTTAGTATGGCTCAATCAACAGTCATGCTACCCTCTTAGGCAAGTCTTATGCCTCTGCTCTCCATGTCAAACTTCAAAAAAGAGAGAAAGTCTTGTATAAATGTATTTATCTCTGGGGACGCAGGTTCTCTCAACCTTACCTGCGGGGACGCTCCTAATGTTCACAAAAGCTGCGTCCAAAGACGCTCTGTATGTAAAGGGACAGGTAAAGGTTAGAATGCGCAAGTTTCATCTTTAAAAAGTTACTTGTGGTCATTTCTAGAGCATTCTAGAAGGTTGTTCGACGTGTATTGGGCGCCTCCAGATGGTTCATGCACTCCTATCAAAGAGGAACTTATCCCATCAATAAGGGAGCTATCCCCCCCAAAGAGGGGATTATCCCATTGATGGTGGACCTGATTAACCTCCTCTTGAGCACTATAAATACAGGCATTGGGCCAGAAGGAGGAGAGGTTAAAAGCTATACATTTTCTAAGGGTAAATGCTGCAGGAATTAGGACTCCCATTTAGAAGCTTGTGAGGAGAGATTGCCATCTTTGCTTGTTCTATTTGGAAGTGGGTGAGCTTTGTCAAAGTAGAGGAAGACTCTTGTGGACCCTGGAAGGAGCTTGCACAACACCAAGGCTCAGGTTGTAATGGTTCCTTTTGATTACCTTTAATGCAAATTGGTCCATTCTTCTCAATAACTTGTTGTTTATGGGTTATTTCATGTACTCCTTGGTCTATATGTTGAATATGCTTTGTTTTATGTTATAATCAGGTGCTATTTAATTGTTTGACTGTTGGTGATTGCAGGTTTTGGAGAAAAGGAGGAACTCATCCAGATCAAGAAAGCTTGGACTTCTACAACAGCATTTGGACAAAGGTAAGAACAAAACACTTGATTTCTCATATCATAATGCATGTTTAGAGAAGGATAGCTCCAGTTTGTTTTGTTTGTCATTAGAATGTCTTAGACTTCTAGGAAGGTCGGTTGTGTCCGCACTTTTGAATGATTCCGTGTGACAAATTGGCGACTCCGCTGGGGACTCCATGAATGAGAATGATTTTTCCTTTGAATGAACTTTGCTCTGAGAAAATTGATTTATTTTCTGGTTTTTGGCTCTGTGGCTTTGTTTTTGGGTGGGTTAGCTTAGGGTTAGATTCAATTGAGTTTTTCTTGATTTTTCCAGTAGGACGCACCCTCTGAGTATTGCACAGTGCGTCCCTGGACGCACTGTCGCTGTGTGCACAGAGCGGGCCCGCACCTGTCTTAACGGGTTGCCTGCGTCCCCTGCTAAAATTTAAGAAAATTCCATTTTTTGCATTTTTTCCTCTTAGATTTTGCTTTTTCTTAGTTTTGACTGCCCAGATCCATTAGTCTCTTGTCAAAAATCTTCACCTAAGCTTGTTTCATTGGCATTCCTGCTTTAAGCTTTCATCAATTGGGTTTTTTGAGTCTCTTTCTTGAGAAATTCTTAATTTGATTTCCTTTGGTCATTACTTGGAGGTTTGTCTCAGTCTTTTCACAATTTTTCATCTTTTTGCTTTTGTTTTTGCAAATTGTGTATGAGTGTTAATCGCCTTTGAGTGTTAATCGCCTTTGAGTGTTTTTATTTGATCTTTGGAACTCTCACCCAATTTTCTCGACTTGCACTTGATTGGTTCTTAGATTACATTAGAATCATCTTGTGTCTGAGAATTCTCTTGCATAGATCACATTTGCATAAATAGAATTCTCATTTTCAGAATATTATTGAAAAATGTGCATAGATTACATCTGCATACTTTTCAAGTGAATTGTGCTTAGATTACAATTGCATAGTTTACATTCTGAAAAATCAATCGTAGATTTAGATCAGTTTTCTTTGATTTGAATTTACACAAAAATAAAAATTAAAAAATGGTTTGGAATTGATTTGCATTAGTTTTTCTTGATAAAATTAGTGCATTAGAGAATTTGTTATATTTTCTCTTAGTGATCAGTTTTTGCATTGTTGGAAGTGAATGGAAACTCTCTCCTTACTTTAGTTAGGATTCATCGAATTGAAAAGATTACATTATCATATTCGATTGCATTCAGTTGAGTCGGGTCATAACACCATTGGTTTCATATCCATTTACCCATTTGAGTAATAACAGCCTTAATAACACAGCGCTTAATTAAAATTCATCTAGTAATTTTTACGTTTCTAGGGCTCTGAAACACCAACATAGCTTAGGCTAGTGTCTTGGAGTAGGAGAGTAATTAACTCTCCAAGACAGCAAAACCAAACAAGTAGCTCATCTTGTGGTAGGATAAATCCAACTGTTTCATTTGTACTCTGGGAAAGCTCCTCTTAAAGGAGAAGCACGAGCTCGTGTCCGAACCAGTGAGGGGATCAATCCTCCCTCGTTGGGAACGACGCCAGACACGCACGTATTACAAACGGTAAACCTCGGATTAACCATTGTCGAGGAGCCAGGGGTCACTTGTCGGTAAACCTTGGATTATTGTCAAGGAGCCGGCAAGGGGATTGAGCTTGATACTCTGCCCTTGCGTGCTGTCGGAGTGTAGACTGTTCCCCCAGGTGAATTTGTTGCTGTTGGTAACCTTAGTGACCATTATCTTAGGATTCTACCCAAGGTGACGGTGGAGGGAAGATCCCACTGTACCTGGAGCAGACGTCGGTTATACTCACTTGGATTTTCTGGGGGGTTCACTTCACTCGAGACGGTTAAAGTGGAGGAACTTGGTCCAGTCTATTCATTAAGCAGGTTGTCGGGGTAACTATTCCACCCACTATTTCTGTACTGGATTCTGCAAGGTTGGGCTTCATCACCAACTAGTGTTTTCGGTCCGGAGAGCTTACTGTTTGTGTGTGGTTTGACTCCTAGATTTGATAGCGCGTGTTAATTTGTTTGTTTTTACTTTTAGAGACCATAGGTGTGAATTGTGAATTTTAATTGTTAGGTGTGCATTGTGAATTGTTAATTTTAGTTTTAAATTGTTAATAAAATTCACTGAAGTTGAATATAATGGCAAATGTTCTGGAATTTATCAACCTAGGAACCCCTCCCAATGAGAATCCTAGTACTTTTCCTTACTTTGGAAATGTTGGTCCTCCTTATATGGCTACTTTGTCATTACCTGGATTTACAATAGGATTACCGATATGGTTATTTTCAACTTCGTTGGCCCAAAGTACTCCAATTGTTCCATCTCAACCGGATGCTTCACTTCAACAGAGTTCACCATCTCAACATCACCAACCTTCTGTTGACCCTTTACCTTCTTCGCCTAATTTTTCTTCCTCCATTTCTTCCTCTTCGCCTGGTAAAAGCCTTGATGCTAGTAACCAGGAGGCTAAGAAGAAGAAGAAAGGGAAGAAGAAGAAGAAGAAGCAAGATAAGAAAGAAGTCAACCAACCAACCATGGTTGTAAGTGTTAGTTGTGTTGAGGAAAATTCCGACATGCATCGTAAACCCAAATACCCTTGCAGGCTTTGTAAGGGTGACCACTTCCTTGTCAATTGCCCTGGTATTCCAAAGGTCTTGGAAGTATGGTCAGAAAAATCTCATCAACTTTCCGTTGATCCATCAACCAGTGATAGTCAGGTTCCTGGGAAAAAGGGTAAAGTTAGGTTTCCTTGTAAGTTATGCAAAGGGAGTCATCAAACTCACATTTGCCCTCACATGGATGAAGCCTCAACATTGTTGGAAAAACTTACTGTTCCACAGCGAGAATTTCCAACTGGTTACCGTAAAATTTCTCCCAACCTACCGTCAACTGACGGAGTGATTGATCTAACTTCCAGTACAGTCGATCAAACTCTTTCATTGGAGAGTGAAACTCATGTCACTCAGGTTGATGATCCATTAGTTGATCAAGTGGTCGATTCAATGTCACATTCGGTCAATCCCACTTTCCCTTTGGAGAGTGAACTTCATACCGCTCAGGTTCTTCTTGTTACGTCAGATTCTTCTATGCCGGGGGGCATTTCACCTGTTCATACAGAACCCCCTCCAAGCACTGAGGTCTTTTCCTTTGATTGGAATAGACTGACAGAACCTCGTCTTCCTTCCTCCATCCCCTTCCAAATCATTGTCAAGGCTGGTGGTAGGGACATACATCGTACTCAGGTAGATGAAGGTGCTTCTGTTAGTATTTTATCCTCAACTGTTTGGAAAGCTTTGGGTTCCCCTCAGCTTGCGCCTATTACGCAGAATCTGAAAGCTTTTAACAGAACCATTAGTGAACCTTTAGGGATCCTTCCTAAGTTTTCTATTACCTTGGAAGGTAAAACTGTCTGTATTGATCTTATGGTAGTTCGAGGTCCCTTGGATTTCAATTTACTCCTTGGGCGAGACTATGTCTATGCAATGAAAGCTGTCGTATCGACACTCTTTCGCATGATGTCTTTCCCTCACAATGGAAATATTGTGACTGTAGACCAGCTTTCGTTCCCTAGTCTTGTCTCAACTACCAATAATATGACACCCCTAAATGTTCCTGATTCTAAAGTGGTATCTACCCTGCCACGGGTTAATTATGTGGCAACTGGTCCCATGTATTCAGTTACCGATGTAAGTGAGCCTCTCACTGTTTGCTCATCTTCCTTTGATTTAGATCCGGTAATTGACATGGAAAACTCTATGGGATTACTTGAACACGATGTTCTTATCCCTTTTGAGTCCCTTGACATGTGTTCCTTCCAAAGAAGTATTCTTCCTTCTGATGAAGACCTCTTGGAAGCCATGATCAAGGTGTGTCCATTGACATGTCTTTCTTCCAGTTGGAAGCCATGATCAGTGAAAACGAGGATAGTTTGTTCCCGTCTCAACCTCGTTAAAAAATGAAACTGGATGTTGTGAGGAAAGTTCTTTTTACTGAGTCAACCTCGTTAAAAAATGAATCAGGGACGAGGAAAGTTCCTTTTACTGTGTCAACCTCGTTAAAAAATGAATCAGTGAGTACGAGGATAGTTTTTTCCTGTATCAACCTCGTTAAAAAATGAAACAGGCTAGCATGAGGACAGTTCCTTTTACTGAGTCAACCTCATTAAAAAATGAATCAGCTAGATTTTAGGATATGTAGGTAGAATTGTAGAAAATAGGGTTTTGAGGATAGTTCCCGTTACTGAGTCAACCTCGTTAAAAAATGAATCAGGTTTGAGGATAGTTCCTATTACTGAGTCAACCTCATTAAAAAATGAATCAAGTATGAGGATAGTTCTTTTCTTGTGTCAACCTCGTTAAAAAATGAAACAACCCCCTTTTCAAGTTAAATCTTGAAAGTAAACCTTCATTCCATCCATCTGGTTGAATGCAATGAAGCTTGGGGGGCATGTACCTCGCTTTGCATCATTATCCTGGGGGCATGCGAACTTCTGGAGCATAGTTCCTTGTCTTGTGTCAAGCTCGTTAAAAAATGAAACAAGGAAGTCTTGAGCATAGTTCCTTGTCTTGTGTCAAGCTCGTTAAAAAATGAAACAAGGGTAGGTTAAGTAGGTAGATTGTAGAGAGTAGTCATGAGCATAGTTCCTTGTCGTGTGTCAAGCTCATTAAAAAATGAATCAAGGATTTTAGAGCATAGTTCTTTGTCTTGTGTCAAGTTCGTTAAAAAATGAATCAAGGTTTTTAGAGTAAAGTTTTTGTTAGGTAGATTGTAGAGAGTAGTTATGAGCATAGTTCCTTATCTTGTGTCAAGCTCGTTTAAAAAATGAAACAAGCATGTGAACTTATAACAAGCATAGTTTTTCATTTCAAGCTTGTGTAAACATGAAACTGAATCCGAGCATAGTTCTTTTCCTGTGTCAAGCTCGTTAAAAAATGAAACAAATCCTCCTCTACTTGAGTCGAGAGATTGACTAGATCTCATAGATCTTAAGTTGTATATTTAGGTTATTTATTTAGGTTAGTATTTTTCTTACAATTTTAGGTCGAGTCTTTCAAATGATCTCGTACAAGAACCTTCATTCCATCCAGCTTGTACTTAGTTGAATGAAATGAAGCTAGGGGGGGGCATGCGCTCTAGCAGTTATGCTTAGAGGGCATCAAGCACAGTTTTCTCTCTGTTTCAAGCTTGTGTAAAAATGAAACTAATTTGAAGCATAGTTTTTCTCTGTTTCAAGCTTTTGTAAAAATGAAACCTATCTCGAGTCAATTTCAGTTGTTTTCAAGACTCGTTAAACTCATGAAAATCCCGAGATTATTTTGCTATTTTTCATTCTCGTAAAACAAATGAAAATGCCGAGTTCTTTCCATCATTTCCTGCTCGTAAATTAAATTGAAAGTCGGCCATATGAGTACATTTTTTATCATTTTTTCTAACTCATTAAAACTTACGAAAAAATGAAAACCATGAGTACATTTTTATCATTTTTTCGAACTCATTAAAACTTATGAAAAAGTGAAACCTCAGAGTCATCTTTTAAGCTCTTTTCTGACTCCTAAAATATGAAAAGATCGCCGAGCGTTTCTTTTACACTCGTTAAAACGGAATTAAAATACGGTCCCCTTATAGCCCTTTTCTGACCGTAAAATCAGGAAAAGATTGCCGGGTTTTTGTCGTTTCAAACTCGATACGGAACTAAAACGACGTGTCCTTGATCGCTTTTTACTTTTCAGGTCAGTGGCACTAATTATGAAAGTACTCCTTGGTCGCAAGATCAAGCGGTTCCCCCGGGTATTATTTTATACTTTTTCGGGCTTGAGGGACACAAATCTACGAAAAAGTTCAACTTGGAGTCTTCTTAAGTTTTTCAGACTCTCTAAAATTGAAAAACACCGAGTTTCTCCTATACCGAGCTCGTTAAACATTTCACAGTAAAGGACCTGTTCAATTACAAACAGGAACGAACCACTCCTTCCTAGGGTTCGAATCAAAACTAGGTTGGACTCATCCGAAGGATGAGCTTATAATCAAGCACATGTTATCCTCCTCAATCTTGTTAAAAATAAAGAGGTACTTGCCAGAAATGGTGGGGGAAAAGAGAGAAGAATGAACCTGTTTGTTATCTTTTGTCTCAGAAGAAACTTTATTACCACTCTTGAACACGACACTTTTCATTCACCTGGGTTGGGAAATCCTTTACCTCACAGTTAATCAAACCACTTTGAAAGTCTTCAGCCGGGTTCCGGGGATTAACTTTGAGTTATTCATCACCAAGCCATCTGTCGTGTCGTTATGTGTTCAAGAGGTCTGCAAGCAAAACTTTCATCTGCAAAATACTTGTCATCCATTTGACCATCCCTGAGTCAGTCCTTACAGCAACATTTCTTCAACTTGAACAATGATTTCGTGTTGCGGGCTTGCCTGCAACGGGTCGCTTTCTATCGACATCAGCACATTATCTAGAGAGATGACTTAGAAATCGTCAGTACCTTGAAGTCTGCATGCATCAATGGTAGGTTTCTCGCCTTTGACGTCAGTTTACATCATTGACTTTCAATCGAAGGATTCCGTGAAATGTTCGACATCAACTCATTCATTCACATCTCATGGATTGTACTGGGTACTTTGAGAACCATTGACATTACTGGTGGTCTCTCTCACGCTTGTTAACAGTTTACATCATCGACTGGTAATCAAGTGGTTTCTACCATGTTCGACATCAACTCATTTATTCGCATGGCTAGAATCGTACCAATTCGGGAAGTAGAAATGAAGACCCTGGATCTAGTTTCCACCATCCAGGCTGCGAGGAGTTTTGTATTCATTATCTAAGTAGACTAATCATAAACAGATGGCTGCGTCCATACTGTGTCTACAAAAGTCTATGATTGTGATGTACTGCAAGATCATTCCTGTATCAGAGTAGTTAGTCTGTTAGTTAAAGTTTTGATCTGAGTATGGGAATGCCTACCTCAGTGATGATATAATCTTATACATGTATTTTGTGTTGAAAATTGCAGGTTCTGACCAGGCTCTCCACAGGATAATCCTTGAAATGATAAAGCGCTTCACCCTTCCTAGATATTACAAACCCTAATCTATTCCAGGCTTCGCACTTTAGGGGGCAATCTGTTACACTAAAAAATGTCACCATGACTATTTACAGTTAGTATGGCTCAATCAACAGTCATGCTACCCTCTTAGGCAAGTCTTATGCCTTTGCTCTCCATGTCAAACTTCAAAAAAGAGAGAAAGTCTTGTATAAATGTATTTATCTCTGGGGACGCAGGTTCTCTCAACCTTACCTGCGGGGACGCTCCCAATGTTCACAAAAGCTGCGTCCAAAGACGCTCTGTATGTAAAGGGACAGGTGCGTCCCCCTGTAAAGGTTAGAATGCGCAAGTTTCATCTTTAAAAAGTTACTTGTGGTCATTTCTAGAGCATTCTAGAAGGTTGTTCGACGTGTATTGGGCGCCTCCAGATGGTTCATGCACTCCTATCAAAGAGGAACTTATCCCATCAATAAGGGAGCTATCCCACCCAAAGAGGGGATTATCCCATTGATGGTGGACATGATTAACCTCCTCTTGAGCACTATAAATACAGGCATTGGGCCAGAAGGAGGAGAGGTTAAAAGCTATACATTTTCTAAGGGTAAATGCTGCAGGAATTAGGACTCCCATTTAGAAGCTTGTGAGGAGAGATTGCCATCTTTGCTTGTTCTATTTGGAAGTGGGTGAGCTTTGTCAAAGTAGAGGAAGACTCTTGTGGACCCTGGAAGGAGCTTGCACAACACCAAGGCTCAGGTTGTAATGGTTCCTTTTGATTACCTTTAATGCAAATTGGTCCATTCTTCTCAATAACTTGTTGTTTATGGGTTATTTCATGTACTCCTTGGTCTATATGTTGAATATGCTTTGTTTTATGTTATAATCAAGTGCTATTTAATTGTTTGACTGTTGGTGATTGCAGGTTTTGGAGAAAAGGAGGAACTCATCCAGATCAACAAAGCTTGGACTTCTACAACAGCGTTTGGACAAAGGTAAGAACAAAACACTTGATTTCTCATATCACAATGCATGTTTAGAGAAGGATAGTTCATTAGAATGTACCTCGCTTTGCATCATTATCCTGGGGGCATGCGAGCTTCTGGAGCATAGTTCCTTGTCTTGTGTCAAGCTCGTTAAAAAATGAAACAAGGAAGTCTTGAGCATAGTTCCTTGTCTTGTGTCAAGCTCGTTAAAAAATGAAACAAGGGTAGGTTAAGTAGGTAGATTGTAGAGAGTAGTCATGAGCATAGTTCCTTGTCTTGTGTCAAGCTCATTAAAAAATGAATCAAGGATTTTAGAGCATAGTTCTTTGTCTTGTGTCAAGCTCATTAAAAAATGAATCAAGGTTTTTAGAGTAAAGTTTTTGTTAGGTAGATTGTAGAGAGTAGTTATGAGCATAGTTCCTTATCTTGTGTCAAGCTCGTTTAAAAAATGAAACAAGCATGTGAACTTATAACAAGCATAGTTTTTCGTTTCAAGCTTGTGTAAACATGAAACTGAATCCGAGCATAGTTCTTTTCCTGTGTCAAGCTCGTTAAAAAATGAAACAAATCCTCCTCTACTTGAGTTGAGAGATTGACTAGATCTCATAGATGTTAAGTTGTATATTTAGGTTAGTATTTTTCTTACAATTTTAGGTCGAGTCTTTCAAATGATCTCGTACAAGAACCTTCATTCCATCCAGCTTGTACTTAGTTGAATGAAATGAAGCAAGGGGGGGGCATGCGCTCTAGCAGTTATGCTTAGAGGGCATCAAGCACAGTTTTCTCTCTGTTTCAAGCTTGTGTAAAAATGAAACTACTTTGAAGCATAGTTTTTCTCTGTTTCAAGCTTTTGTAAAAATGAAACCTATCTCGAGTCAATTTCAGTTGTTTTCAAGACTCGTTAAACTCATGAAAATCCCGAGATTATTTTGCTATTTTTCATTCTCGTAAAACAAATGAAAATGCCGAGTTCTTTCCATCATTTCCTGCTCGTAAATTAAATTGAAAGTCGGCCATATGAGTACATTTTTTATCATTTTTTCTAACTCATTAAAACTTATGAAAAAATGAAAACCATGAGTACATTTTTATCATTTTTTCGAACTCATTAAAACTTACGAAAAAGTGAAACCTCAGAGTCATATTTTAAGCTCTTTTCTGACTCCTAAAATATGAAAAGATCGCCGAGCGTTTCTTTTACACTCGTTAAAACGAAATTAAAAGACGGTCCCCTTATAGCCCTTTTCTGACCGTAAAATCAGGAAAAGATTGCCGGGTTTTTGTCGTTTCAAACTCGATACGGAACTAAAATGACGTGTCCTTGATCGCTTTTTACTTTTCAGGTCAGTGGCACTAATTATGAAAGTACTCCTTGGTCGCAAGATCAAGCGGTTCCCCCGAGTATTATTTTATACTTTTTCGGGCTTGAGGGACACAAATCTACGAAAAAGTTCAACTTGGAGTCTTCTTAAGTTTTTCAGACTCTCTAAAATTGAAAAACGCCGAGTTTCTCCTATACTGGGCTCGTTAAACATTTCACAGTAAAGGACCTGTTCAATTACAAACAGGAACGAACCACTCCTTCCTAGGGTTCGAATCAAAACTAGGTTGGACTCATCCGAAGGATGAGCTTATAATCAAGCACATGTTATCCTCCTCAAGCTTGTTAAAAATAAAGAGGTACTTGCCAGAAATGGTGGGGGAAAAGAGAGAAGAATGAACCTGTTTGTTATCTTTTGTCTCAGAAGAAACTTTATTACCACTCTTGAACACGACACTTTTCATTCACCTGGGTTGGGAAATCCTTTACCTCACAGTTAATCAAACCACTTTGAAAGTCTTCAGCCGGGTTCCGGGGATTAACTTTGAGTTATTCATCACCAAGCCATCTATCGTGTCGTTATGTGTTCAAGAGGTCTGCAAGCAAAACTTTCATCTGCAAAATACTTGTCATCCATTTGACCATCCCTGAGTCAGTCCTTACAGCAACATTTCTTCAACTTGAACAATGATTTCGTGTTGCGGGTTTGCCTGCAACGAGTCGCTTTCTATCGACATCAGCACATTATCTAGAGAGATGACTTAGAAATCGTCAGTACCTTGAAGTCTGCATGCATCAATGGAAGGTTTCTCGCCTTTGACGTCAGTTTACATCATTGACTTTCAATCGAAGGATTCCGTGAAATGTTCAACATAAACTCATTCATTCACATCTCATGGATTGTACTGGGTACTTTGAGAACCATTGACATTACTGGTGGTCTCTCTCACGCTTGTTAACAGTTTACATCATCGACTGGTAATCAAGTGGTTTCTACCATGTTCGACATCAACTCATTTATTCGCATGGCTAGAATCGTACCAATTCGGGAAGTAGAAATGAAGACCCTGGATCTAGTTTCCACCATCCAGGTTGCGAGGAGTTTTGTATTCATTATCTAAGTAGACTAATCATAAACAGATGGCTGCGTCCATACTGTGTCTACAAAAGTCTATGATTGTGATGTACTGCAAGATCATTCCTGTATCAGAGTAGTTAGTCTGTTAGTTAAAGTTTTGATCTGAGTATGGGAATGCCTACCTCAGTGATGATATAATCTTATACATGTATTTTGTGTTGAAAATTGCAGGTTCTGACCAGGCTCTCCACGGGATAATCCTTGAAATGATAAAGCGCTTCACCCTTCCTAGATATTACAAACCCTAATCTATTCCAGGCTTCGCACTTTAGGGGGCAATCTGTTACACTAAAAAATGTCACCATGACTATTTACAATTAGTATGGCTCAATCAACAGTCATGCTACCCTCTTAGGCAAGTCTTATGCCTCTGCTCTCCATGTCAAACTTCAAAAAAGAGAGAAAGTCTTGTATAAATGTATTTATCTCTGGGGACGCAGGTTCTCTCAACCTTACCTGCGGGGACGCTCCCAATGTTCACAAAAGCTGCGTCCAAAGACGCTCTGTATGTAAAGGGACAGGTGCGTCCCCCTGTAAAGGTTAGAATGCGCAAGTTTCATCTTTAAAAAGTTACTTGTGGTCATTTCTAGAGCATTCTAGAAGGTTGTTCGACGTGTATTGGGCGCCTCCAGATGGTTCATGCACTCCTATCAAAGAGGAACTTATCCCATCAATAAGGGAGCCATCCCACCCAAAGAGGGGATTATCCCATTGATGGTGGACCTGATTAACCTCCTCTTGAGCACTATAAATACAGGCATTGGGCCAGAAGGAGGAGAGTTTAAAAGCTATACATTTTCTAAGGGTAAATGCTGCAGGAATTAGGACTCCCATTTAGAAGCTTGTGAGGAGAGATTGCCATCTTTGCTTGTTCTATTTGGAAGTGGGTGAGCTTTGTCAAAGTAGAGGAAGACTCTTGTGGACCCTGGAAGGAGCTTGCACAACACCAAGGCTCAGGTTGTAATGGTTCCTTTTGATTACCTTTAATGCAAATTGGTCCATTCTTCTCAATAACTTGTTGTTTATGGGTTATTTCATGTACTCCTTGGTCTATATGTTGAATATGCTTTGTTTTATGTTATAATCAGGTGCTATTTAATTGTTTGACTATTGGTGATTGCATGTTTTGGAGAAAAGGAGGAACTCATCCAGATCAACAAAGCTTGGACTTCTACAACAGCGTTTGGACAAAGGTAAGAACAAAACACTTGATTTCTCATATCACAATGCATGTTTAGAGAAGGATAGTTCTAGTTTGTCTTGTTTGTCATTAGAATGTCTTAGACTTCTAGGAAGGTCGTTTGTGTCCGCACTTTTGAATGATTCCATGTGACACTTGCATACAACCTAACATGACAAAATATTTAGTGCAATGATAACACCCTCAACAATCAGAAGCAATTTACTTCAATCATCATGTAACTAACATTCAAAAGATATGAAAGTTATGGTCAAACTAACAACAATAGTTTATTTACATAAACACAAACAACAAACATTTTACAAAGTTACAAACACAAGCAATAAACCAATCAACAAAAATGTTACTCCATAATTAAATTTTTTAGTGCAATGTATGATGGCTTAAGGCCACATGAAACTGAATTCAAAGTTTCATTCTACATATAGAGTCAAATTACTTAATCCTTTATTGCTTATTGAAAATATTTTATTGCAAGGAACTTTCAAATGTTATCTCAATCTTTAAATTACATTATATTCTTATGGGTAATGAAATAATATTATTTCCCATCAAGTCTAAACCAAAATTATATCATTGTCAAATTACATTCTACATTTTTCAAAAAAAATATGATTGCCACTATGGAAATACAAATGTTTAAAACATAAAAGGAAGTTTGTAAAGTAAATAGAAGATTTGAGATCTTAATTCAATGCTATAATTAAGAGACAACATATAATTCACAATATTAAAACAATCAATATCAAAATGCATCCACCTCAAGTACAAATAAAAAATCAAATTTGCAAAAGAATACTAATAAACAATTTAGGCAGGATTGCTTAAATGTTTAAAAATGGATTATTTTGTGTATTAAAGGATTAAAATCAAATCATAGTTACCAATATGATTATAATAATTGGAGGAAAAATTATTATATCCCAACAATGAATGGCTATTAGCTCTTACCAGATTTAGGCATTTTCAGTTGTATTAAATACTATGGAAACATATTAATTAATTTAAAAATTTCCACTCTGTGATGCTACATGAACACTAGGGTAATTCCATCATAGAATATAAGACATGTGATCTTCCAAACAAATTTAAAAAAGGCCGGCAATAGCATTTATGAACCAATTTATAACTTGTGTTTTTTACAATTACCTTAATCAACTATGTGTCAATGGTCACAATTACAAAATATTCAAGTATTGCAGTAAAGATTTATTAACATAAAGTATATTACATATTATTCCCTTTGTTAAGACCACTTTCTTTCTCAAATAGTTCTCTCTTTATGAGAATAAAATCTATATCTTCATTCTAAACCATTACTACTTTTCTGTAAGTAAGATATGTATCAGATTCAGTTGCTAATCAAAATTGTTTCTAGCTAGTTTACTTGATGCTAACATTTTTAGGAGTATGGGAATACAATATACATAGAGTTGATGGATGGAATATAGGTTTTGGAATAAGTGAGAAATGAATCCTTCCAAGGGCTTCATGCGATGATGGGAAGACAATTTATAAAAATACATTTCCCTTTTCTTGACATAACATCTGTAAAGGATGTGACAAGAAATGTTTCCCTCATTCTCCCATGTCAACATAGTTGTAAGAAGTGAGATATTCAACATAAAGTTACACTTCATGTTCAACCTTTGCTTCTTAACAATAGAATAACTCCTAGCGAGACCAATTCATTATTTTATCTTAAGACCATGGACATATTTGAATAATAAATCAGGGAGTTCACTAATATTGTGTTACATGTTTCAGATCCAAGTAAATACAAAATTTAAATAGAAAACTCGAACTAGTTTTGTAATTGGAGGCTAGGATTTTTAGAAGATGTAGTAGAAACTCATTACAATTGTTGATAGTAACTTAATAACAATATTTTCATTCAAGCAAATAACCAGAATATATTTTTGAGA
The DNA here is from genome assembly GCA_031772625.1 of Pinus tabuliformis. NCBI lineage: Eukaryota > Viridiplantae > Streptophyta > Pinopsida > Pinales > Pinaceae > Pinus > Pinus tabuliformis. The sequence continues at coordinate 765,714,754 of CM062804.1, read as the reverse complement.
CTAAAAAGAAGGAAGGAAATCTGGTTGTGCATATCTTATCATTGAAATATCAAGTTGTTTAAGTGTTCATGTATGAGTTTACCATGCCCTATTCTTAAAAATTTGAATAAGATATTCACACTTTATGTCTCATGAGGCATAAAAAGAACCCATAAAATCAACTTGAGTACTCACCTTGTGGCAGTATCAACATTGTGTTTACTCCTCACCTTGGTTACCTTTTTACCCTCTCCAACTCCATTGGAGGCTTGAACATTCTCTAGCTTTTGGAAAAAAACCTTTGACTTTCTTCCAGATGTAATCTGAACATGCCTTTCCTTAGGGCTTACAGGATCTTCCACGGGGGTTGGAGCTGGTTACTTGGAAAATATACACCCCATCCCTCATCCACAACAACTCAAAAGACATGTTCATAACTATCCATAACTCAATTCAAACAACATAGTAAAGAATAAAAAATCCAATCCACTATTTCGAACCCTAATCGACAAAACCTCAAAGTCTAGAGCACGATTCCCTTTTATTTACTCTACAAAAACTCACATGAATTTTTCATTGGTATGCTTGACTAAATTTACAAAAAATCATAAAGAAATGGAATCTAATCCACTGCTTCAATTCATAATCCACCAACCCTAAAATTTTGGAGCTCAATGCACTGTTCTTTACACAACGACAACTCATGAGACTTGTTAACCACTATCCACAACTCAATGCACAAAACATCAAGAGAGTGCAGGAATTCATTATTTAAATTTTGAGGTCTAAAATGGACCTAAAAAAAAATGTACGACCAAAATAAACTTTATAAGAACCAATAGGATTTATGATGATGATGTCAACCATGGGGGATGATTTACCATTTTTGGAGTAAAAATCTAAACAGATTGAAAAATAAAAAACTACTTTTTCAACTCGTATTTTCAACTTATCTCCCTACAATTTTACTCAAATTTGGAGCGGGAGAACTCATTGGATGGATAATCTAATTCCTCATCCAAGGAGTACCCATGTTGCATACTTTCTATGGACTCTACTACATGAAAGAAAATGATTGCAAAATGGGTACTCCTTGGATGAGGAATACATTTTTCATCGAACGTGTGCTCCTGCTTGAAATTTGAGTAAAACTGTAGGGAGATAAGTTAAAAATACGTGTTTAAAAAGTAGTTTTTTCTTTTTTTCCCTCTAAAATTTGATAATGTAATCAAATATTATTTTATTATTTCCACTGTTATTATATAATATTCCTTAGGATACCCATTTTAGACCTCAAAATTTATCTAATGCACACAAGAGTCAGAAGAGCAACCTTTGTATCATTTCTTCGATGAGTGTTCCAGATCAAGAAATCCATAGGAAACTAACATAGAAGGTGGAGTGTTGAACCATAGCTCCTCAAAAACCCAACCTTCCCACTCTCCACACGTGGAGCACAAAAAATACTTGCATGACGTCATCTGAATCTCTATATAGTGAGGGATGATGAATCTTTGTAGTGTCTGTAAGAAGAACCTCACAATAAGAAGGCATATCAGTGTAAGTATGGTGTTTTGGGAAATTTTAGTGTCTTTCGATAAATGCCTAAACCCCTAGACTAGTAGCTAAGTCTAGAACAATAGTGCAAAGCATTCTCTACTTTTTCTATAACCAATAGATTATATAAGATAGTAAAGCAGCCTACCTGCAGCTTTCGCTTACTCTTTATCTCCCTCGACCAATTCTGTCCATTCGTCTTAATCCACTTGAAAAGTACCTACACATAGATAGAAGACAAAAAACAGATCAAAGCATATGATAATGATCTATTGATTAAACATAAAATGGAATCAAGTGCATAATACACATATGAAAGCATCAATACACAATACAAACATATGGAAAAGCTTTGAACACTTTATTAGTAAAAGGAAGAGTTACAACCCAATTTGCTTGATTCAATGTCACTCCTCCAGTTCAATCCCATCCTTTCCTCATAACAAGCAAGACATTTTGACATCATTACAATACTTGAAACCAACTCAAGTCTCATACTAACAACATCTCCCTATAATTCAATGATTTCCAACCCCTGATCACTTAGATGAGTGGTCTTTTTATAGGTGAATGAAGGAAGTTATGCCATAAATGGTGATAATGAATGCCCTCCCAAACTTAGGATTTAGTTCCATGGAGGAAGGGATAAAGGGATTGATGTTCCTTAACTTCCTTCCTCATCCAATTTCGAGCCCAAAGGAGTGGATAGCCTTGGGAAACTTCTAGAAGCATCGTATGGATAAGAATATTCCAAACCCCAATGCATATTTCGTTGAAATTCGCCCAGCACAGGCCAAAGAGGGCTCAAGTGCACTGCAATGCACCCTGGCAGTGTACTGGGCTGCACTGTAGTGCACCTTGATAAAGGCCTACTTGTGTTGATCTTCTTAGAGGCAATTTTTGGATGATTTCAATCATGGAATCTCTTGGGAAGGAGGCATTCTGATGGTTGACTTCATTTAGGGCATGTAATAACTGAATTAGGGTTTGATGGGCCCTAATAGTACTGATTTGTAAGTCGGGGTTGATGTGCCCAAATGGATCTGTAACAATTGCCCCCTAAAGTATGAAGTCGTAAATATGTATGTTGAGTGAAATACTTTACTATGTGGAGAGGAGGTTTCGAAGTGAAAGGTGACCTGCATCAATTACAATACATATATCATGATAATTTGATTTTTTGTCATGAACATGTTGAGGTAAGGTATACCCATGCTCAGCTTATAAAATTTCATTAAATGTACAAATATAGTTGTCTACAGATATAGACTTATGAATGGATGACCATGAATGTAAGACCATTGTACATTTGATTTAGTACTCCTGAAAATATCGCAGCCCAGATGGATTTAGTACAAGTCTAACCATGTGAATAGATGCTCTGAATTCGAACATGGGAAGACATTGTCTGATTAGCAGCGAATGATGTAAGTCGTTAACAAATGCGAGAGGAATCACCAATAATGATAATGACCCTCAAGGTACTATAGTACATTTTCCATGGTGTGAATAAATGATTTGATGTCGAACACCATACAAATTCTTTCGGTCGAAGGTCAGTGATGTCAACCTATCGCCGAAAGCAAGAAACTTGCCATTGATGTATGCAAGCCTCAAGGTACTGAAGGGGTGTTTCTAAGTCAACTTCTTGGATAATGTGCTGATGTTGACAAGAAACGACTCGTCGCAGGAGGGCTTGATGTATCCCACATCAACGACACGAAACAAGGTAAATGATTTTGGAGATGAAAATCAACTAACGACAGAAGGTTCAAGAATGGTGGTCATCAAAATGAAGGTTTACAGTATTGCAAAGGATGAGGTTTGAAGTGAATGACTTTTCTTGAACATGTTGGCGACACTAAAATGAATTAGTAGCATTGACCCAAAACAAAGAAATGGATGGTATGATAGACCAATGGTGTGATAACCATCAAGCTAAATGACCCAACCCACATAGTCATGGTGATGAGGTGAAAGTGTCATGTTCAAGAGCGAATTGCTACCATAAAATGTTCTCCCCTTTTCCCATTTTCCCCAGTCATTGCTAACCAGTACCTCTTTATTTTTATCAAGCTTGAGGAGGATAACATATGCTTGTTTTATAATTCCACCCTTCGGGTGAATCCATCGCTATTTGATGCTTTAACGAGTCTAGTGAAGGTGAAAATCAGTCTTGTCTATATGGACAAGTTTGTCGCTATTTCATGTTTTTAACGAGTTTAATGACAAGGATAACTCGGTCCTTTTCATGTTTAGAGAGTTTGAAAAGGGATGAAAAGGAAACTCCAAAAGTTCTTTTTCGTAAATTTGTCTCTCAAGTCTGAAAAAGCATAAAACAATACGAGAGAGGACCTATTGATCATGTTTGATCAACGTATTCCTTTTTCATAGTTAATCTATCTCAGCTTGAAAAAGGGTTAAACTTATACTGAGTAGATATCAATTCCAATTTGTTAATGAGCTGGAAATGACAAGTGCTCGGCAATATTTTCATGTTTAGAGAGTCTGAAAAGATCTTAAAGAGGACTCCAAGGGGGTTCTTTTTTTGTTTTTAACAAAGCTCGAAAAAGAGGTAAAAGTTTGCTTTGTGGTCAAAGATGTTCAATTTACATTTGAGCACGTCAAAATCTGCATGTTAGTTGTCAAATCTGCTCAAAACACCATCAAAATAGATTAAAAATACTTGTTTCATGGATAAAATTAATAAAACTAATGTTTACTCGATTAATGTGCAAGAAATAAACATAAAAACAAGTTTTACCATTTCACATTTACCCTTTGATTTTGGTGCTTTGGAGTAGTTTTTACCTCGAAGTTCACCAACTTATTGCGGAAGATTCAGTGGACGATTCCTCATGCCGTCCAGACCAGGTAGGAACTATCTTTGTTCTCTTTCATTTCATATCATTCATTTTTAGTTTTAGGATTTTTTTTGAGTTTTTGGGGCCCCTAGGGTTTCAATTTCCAAACCTGGGATCATTGCACCCTTTCATTATTGAAAGGTGCACTATAGTGCACTCACCTAGAAGGTTGCCTACATTGTAGCACACTATCCCTAAGGTTGGGCTGCGCTGAGTGCAAAACCCAATTTCATTCAGTTGTTTTCACCCAAAAATTCTTCTGTTTTTTGTAAGAAATGGATCCTAATTTTCCTTATGGTTGTATTTTCAGGTATTCATCGGATCAGAATGACGATTACATGGAGAGAACAAGAGACCGAAGAACAGGATATGATTGCCCTAAATAACTAGGGCATGGTTGAAGCCCTAAGGAATTATAGGTTACTCAAATATTTATAATTATCTGGTATGAGGCAGTAAATTGAGCTTTTGCAGTCCCTTGTTCGTTCATGGGATCCTACTGATCAGGCATTTCACATTAGAGACAAAGTGGTCTCAATTACCATTGATGACATGTACTTTCTTACCGGACTGTCAAGGTGGGGTGCCCCCATCTCACTTTCTGGCTTTGCCAAAGGGCTCGAATCAGTGAGAGATTACATATCACAGTTCTATTAGCCAGGTACACAACCTAGCAGGGATGGAAAGGTTAACATCAGGGATGTTAGTGATTTAACATTGAGGATGATCCTCTTTACCATTGCCAAATTGGTTGGCAGCGCGACACTACATCTAGCAAACAGATCATACATGCAGTATGCATTAGAGTGTTTAGAGCCAAAAGTGTTCAACTAGTGTGAGGTAGTACTTTCATCCTTGAAAGAAAAATTGACCAAGGTGAAAAGCAGAAAGACAAAGAACTTTGGCTATGGGTTGATCCTGATTTCTTTCTCCTTAGAGAGAATTACACTTATGTAGCCACAATTTGTTTCACTGGGTGTATCTGGACCTAGAGATCCACGGATGTAGAGATGGGTAGATCTTATGGCTAGGCATGCTGGTCAGTCATTGATTACATTTACCCCTACATTCTTTGAGTGGCTTGATCGACAGGATATGGCCATCGCAGAGTATCCATATTTAGGGATGGATTTCTGTGGAGATCCAGCCTTGATGTTACCAGTTGGAGCACAGTGGGGTACTATAAGTAAATTGTTTGACCAAAGTGTTTTCTGATTTTAAAGTTTCTACATTTTTTTGTGTTTTTTGATTTTTCCAAGACTAAACAAAATCATTTTTATGTATGCAGACATTGGACCTATTCAACTTGTGGGGCACCAATGAGAGGCAAGTGGGCCAACACAGAGACCTATTGGGAGAGAATTTCTCTGAGACTTAGGTTTAGCCGAGACACTGGTTGAACTACAGGACCACATAAAGGGTTTGACCCTAGGCATTCCAGATGTTTGGATCGAGAAGTTGCCTATGCGACTGCAGCGCCACACCATTTGTGTTTTGAGTCATTGGATGAGACTTTTACACATGATAGCACATGCTGTGACCTGTTATCATGAGCATCACTAGCCTACTTAGATGTTTTCTACATACATTTTGAGTTTTCGAGTCAAATGACCAATTTTTGTCTTGGACACAAACTATTTGTAAAAACTTTTAAAACAACTATCGATTTTACTTTCAGAGTTTTATTATGGTTATGTGATGCAATCCTATTCAACTTATGATGTGAATTGAAAATATTTACTTTACATATATTGCAAATGTCTATTTAACACATAATTTGCTAGAGAATCTGTTAATGTGTTTAGATTTATGGAAATATGTTGATATTGAATAAACTCAAAATACCTTTCCAAAATACAAAATCTGAGGAACATGCAATCAATTGTTGGGTTTCAGATGGTATAAATGACATTAAGTTGTAGTACAACGAGTTGTGAGTCTAGCCTAATGATGATTTGGCATATGCCAAGTGAAATGGCATAAGAGAGAAGTTCAATCAACGTGCTATACTAAGTGATAGTATTCGTCGATTGACCAATACAAATCCCTCTAAAACTCACCAACTCGCCACTTGGAGTGAAAATGGCCCATGCTGCAGAGGATAGGTTTTGCGTACTACGACCAGCCCCATTGGTGTAACCAACAAATGGTTTCAAAAAGTTCGACATATGTAACAAATTCAAAGTAGATTACTTAACCAAACAAAAAATCTAAAAGAAACAGACACACAAATGCAATCAAAGAATATATACAGTGAGTTTTACTACACTTAATTAAGCATAGTAACATTTAAGGCATAGCCCATTTTAGGGCTGCGACAATGGAATCCCATCATAGTCCAGTAACTCATAGGCACCTTTCATCAAAACATGCTTAACAATATAAGGGCAGATCCATAGCGGTTCAAATTTTCCTGCTCCAAGTTTATCAGACTCCTGATCATAAAGCAAGACCTAGTCACCTTCTGAGAATACATGAGGCTTGATATTTCTATCATATTGTGCCTTAATACATTTCTTATGCACTTCGTTAGCCAATGTGGCATTAAGACTAGTTTCATCCAAATGGATTAACTCCAAGAAACATGCTTCTTCTTCAGAAGTGTCGGGTAATAGGTCAATCGCGAGTTTTAGAGATGAGATGTCACATTGAATCGGTAAGACTGCTTCTAAACCATACAACAACTGAAAGGGTGTGAATCCAGTCGCATTTCTCACCGAGGTTCGATATGCCCACAGATCCGAGTATAGGATTAAATGCCAATTTCTTTTATGAACTCCAATCATTCTCTGCAACATGCGCTTAAGGACTTTGTTGATGGCCTCAACTTGTCCATTAGCTTGCGGGTAGTATGGAGTAGAACTATCATGTGACCGTCCTAACTTGGCAGTCAACTTAGCCATCATGTGATTGCAAAAATGTTATCCATGATCTGTAACTATGGCTTGTGGTACACCAAGCCTGGCAACCACATGGTTGAAGAAAAACAAAGCAGTCGTTTCGCCATTGTTGTTCAATGTTGGCATCGCCTCAACCCATTTGGTAAAATAGTCAACGACGAATATAATATACCCATGCCTCCTGGCCGAGGTGGGGTTACATGTCATGAAGTGAATGTCCCATTTGGCGAATGGGCCAAAAACAATGACTGGATGCAATGGTGCAGGTGGTAGTCTGGTTTTTCGGTCATATATCTGGCATGCATGACAGCTTCAGATAGCAATAATGCAATCTTTGAATATGGTTGGCCAGAAGTAACCAGCACGGAGAATTCTCTGCGCGGTAGCATACCCAGATAAGTGTCCACCACAAGCACTTGAATGAAATTCATTCAAAGATTTCTTGGCTTCCTCCTGAGTGAGGCACCTATGTAAAATCGTATCGACACCGCGACGATAAATCGTATCCCCAATGATCATATAGTCTTTGGCTTGGTATTGGGTACGTCGTTGTTCAGAGCGAGAGGTATTAGGCCAGAAAGCTTGGGTCTGGAGATAGAACAGTATATCTCCATACCACGTTTCACTCGACGAGATAAGAAATAGAGACTCATCCAAGGTTGATGCTTCTGATGTTGAACCATTGGAGGATGAGGGAAGGTCACAAAGTAACTCAGCGAAAACAAGAGATTTCTTTGATTTAGATTTGATGAATTCTAAATCAAACTCCTGCAAAATAACTATCCATTTTGAATATTTTCCCTGCAGCAATTGACTTGACAAAATTTATGTCACAGGGTTGAAATCCGAAACAATAGTAGTTTTACGAAGGAGGATGTAATGATGAAATATCTGCAGAGCTTGAACGGTTGCGAAAGCTAACTTTTCGACATAGGAATACTTACTTTCTATATCATTCAGATTATGACTCAAGTAATAAATATGATGTTCAATTCCACTTTCTTCTTGGACTAAAACCATGCCAATGGTTGTATCTACAATGACGAGATACATGTAATAGTCTTTTTGATAGTTTGGGGCATACGTTAATGATGCTCTAATCAGAGAATCTTTAAGAGCATCAAAGGAAGCTTGCACAACCTGATCCCAATGGAAGGGTACCCCTTTCTTCAATAGACGAGTAAAACCTTTAACCAATTCAGAATAGTTTGGAATGAACCTCCTCAGAAAATTTGCCTTCCCTTGAAGTCTCTGTAACTGTAATAAGTTTAAAGGTGGAGGCAAGTCAAGGATTGCTTGAGCCTTAATTGGATCAAGTTGAATTCCACCTTTTGAGACCATGAATCCAAGAAATCAACCAGAGCCAACACAAAACACACACTTGTGCGGATTGAGCCATATCTTGTAGTGTCGGAACTGTAAAAATATTGCTCTCAATTGTTGTGGGTGATCAATCCGCTTTCGTGAATGAGCAGGAAAATCATCAAGATAAAGTTGAACAATGTGCTTGATGTCATGGAAGGCATAATTCATTTGCCTTTGAAATGCAACCGCTGCATTCTTCAAACCAAAAGGTAACGTTCGATAAGAGAATGTGCCCCACGGACAAATAAAAGCTGTTTTAGATTGGTCTTGTGGGCAGATATTGATTTGATTCTAGCCAGAAAATCCGTCCATGAATGATAAGATTTCAAATCCGGCACATTCATCAATAATCTAGTCGATAAAGGGTGTAGGATTATTGTCTTTTGGACATGCTTGATTTACATCCCTATAATCGACGCACACCCAAATTGTCCCTTGTTTTTTCATAACTGGAACAATGTTAGATACCCAATCGGTAAGAGGTACAGGGAAAATGAAGCCAGCATGCAAAAGTTTTTCAACCTCTGCTTTAATGGAAATGGCTTTCTTTGGATGAATAGGTCAAAGCCACTGTCGTATTGTTTTGACATCAGAGTACATTTTGATTTCATGTTCAACAATGATTGAGTCAATTCTTGGCATCTCCTCGTAAGACCATGCAAAAATATCTCTAAATTCATGAAATATAGCATGGTAATTATCAAGTTCCAATGGAGAACAAGATTTTTCGACATGAATGTTTTCTACAATGTTAGGCTTGGTCGAAATGTTTATAGAAATTGTTTCTTCTATGTTTGACAAATTATGCTCAGAATCTATTGTGTCTACTCTAATAGAATTCGACAGGAAATCAATGATTGATGAGTGGTTTAGCTCATTTGAATAATCTTTAATGTCATTTGGAAGATGGGAACGATGATGATAATCTTCCCACGGTTCCTCTCCTATCATCATTGATTGGATGATTCCTTCATTCATAGAATGTATACGTGAAAAAGGATCCGAAGAGGTACCATATTGTAACAACCTATCTACCCATACAATTGTTGAGTGCAGATTTGGGTTTGTCGCACATGCCCAAAAGATTGATTGCTATGATGATTCAATGGGGCTTAACGGCATCACCTCAATATTACTATCAATTTAAACTTGGTTGGTAATCCTCCTTAAATCAGATGAGGTGGAGGAAATCATGTTGCAAGTTTCCACTCTTGCCACTTCTGCCAAATCAAATGGTGACGGGAGGGTAAAAGTTCCCATTAGGGAAGGATATTTAAAGAGACCTAATCCAACACTTTGAAGTACAACGGGGGTCCGTGCAACAACAGAATGCTTCCCATAGCCTATGAACTATTGGCAAAAAAGGCTATCTGATCAATGATTGTGATTCCACCCTTAAAAGGGAATGCAATAGTATGAAAGTATGTGGAAACCACAACAGCCATAGCATATACCCAAGGCCTTCCCAGTAAAATGTTGTAATCGAGGGGTCCATCAACTACCTCAACTTCAACAGTAACTGTTTTGCCGCCAAGTTTGATTTGCAGGTTACTCAAAATCCCACATGGAGTTTATGTTCTTCCATCAAAAGATTTCAACGTGGTTGGTGATCGTGACAACGGCAGTGAAGCAAGTGTTTTCCAGCAGTTCATGGACATAATGCAAGTAGATGCCCCCTCATCAATAATAGTTCAATGAACACTCTTATTGAGAGCTTTTACTTGGATTAGGAAAGCTAATTGCACCAGTAACTGTGGTGAATATCCCGCATGGTTAAAAACCACAAGATTTGAATCCATAGGATCTATTCCGCCTATTGCTGATAGTAAAGCTTGCTTTTGGGAGGGACAATTTTGCAACACCTCGAGTGTCAACATAGCAGAAGGCGATTGAGAAAGATCTTCCACTATGTTATAATTTTGAGCTGCTCGAGCCCGAGGGTTGAATGTTGATTTGTGCACAACTCCCTTTGGTGGTTTTATTGTCAATTTAGGTACAATGGGTGGAACATCTTTAGATGGAGTTGAATTCGAAGGATTAGGTTGATCACTGGCCTAATTATTCGACAATGACAGATTTCCATAATCTTTGTTTCTTGTTGACACCAAAACTTCCTTTTGTGGCTTTGTGATGGATAACATGAGTACTTGGGATGTGGAATCATGGTCTGTTGCAACCAAATGTGTCTCCGAGGTTGGAAATGGATCAATCAACGCTGATGTGTTTAAAGTCTTTAAAAGTTTAGAGACCTCAGAGTGATGTGGACAATATCTTGTAAAATTCTCTTCATTACAGATTAGACATGGATAACGAGGTTTCCTAGCCGAAGTAGAGGAATCAGATGATTTCTCTGGAGGGAATTTTCTTGTTTCTTTTTGCTTTTCCCCTTTTTCTTGTTAGCAAGAGTTTGATCAGATGGTCTTCCTGTTGTTTGTGTGCTTGAAGAACCGATCACACCATCACCGACGTGAGAGTCCTTACTCGATTGCGGAGGAGGGGGGACAGTGAAAGCTGGTCGAGGTGCATTGGGAATTTCATCATAAAGCATGTCGGATTGTGTGTAAATCAAATCCAAGTATTAGGCATGAGCAATAACTTGCTCTTCTGTGACAACCCCACCTTTTTCCACATCCTCAATGATTGATGGAAACAAGGATTTTATGAACCACTCAGCTAAAAGTTGATCGAGAACATATGTCTTATCCATTCAATAACGACGCCACCACTCATGAATATGATTTGATATATGGGTAGTAGTATTTTGTTTAAATTTGTTTAGGAGTTTCATTCCAGTCTCGTATCTGATAGGTGACTGGAAGTGGGTCAAAAATGTAGTGGCTAAAGTGGTGAAATTATTGAAAGAAGCTCTTGGTAATTCAATGTACCATTTAGCAGCTGGACCAGTAAGTGTTCTTTGGAAAAGATGAAGTTTGACCGAATCTTCATTTAAGGAGTTTGATGAACACCATAAATGAAAGGTCATAACATGATTTGATGGGTCTTCTCTAGGATTTCCGATAAATTTCAGAATGTCAGATGGTAACTTATGTGGAATTACCGGCCACCTAGGTGCATATAAGATTGGATCATTAGTGAGCTGATTTAAATTTGGTAATTCTAAAGTTGCTACAAACAACAACTTTCAATTCAAGTCAAGTTGAGCATACCCGGGATATGATGGAATTGCTTGAGCAATAGGTCTTTGCATACTGACATAAGGCATCTGCATTTGGTAACCTTGGTATGGTTGTTAAACAAAAAAAGTATAAGGTGGTTGTTGATAACTAGGTTGAATGTGTGGTTGTCCATAACCTGCAAAGCCTTGTTGACCAGGACCTTGGTAAGCTTAAGATTAACCAAAACTAGGTTGAGCTTGTGGAACAAGTCCAAATTGGGGTTGGAATTGCTGGAATTAGGGTTGTTGAAATTGAGGCTACCACGATTGTTGAATCAACTGTTGTTGTTGTTGGTACATTTTTTGTTGATTTAATGGTTGTTGTTGTCCAGCAATGAAAGGTTGGCCAAGTTGTGAATAAACTATACCAGTGTAAGCTTGGGTTAGTCTAGATAAGGATATACTAATATGATGTTGTTGCTGAACTCCAGAAAGAAGTGGTTGTTGTACAACAACTTGAGGAACTTGAACTTCTTGACTTGAAACTTGTGATTGCAAGGTAGAAGGATCAATTTGTACCAGTTGAGATACAACAGTTTGAACTTGTGACTGTGGTACAGTAATAACAACAGGTGTAATGGGAATAATTGACACAGTTTGCATTGGTTGTGTTGGATACACAAGTGGTTGAACTAGCATTGTTGGTTGCCATTGAAAAACTCTAATTCCAGATTGACTTGAATATTGTGGGATATTACCATATGGTAGTCCCATGGAATAAGGAGGATGCAGTGAATAAGCATATTGCTCTTCATATGGTGGCAATCTAGTATTTAATGGATACATAGGTCTTTGTTGACCAGATTTCCCAGCTTGATACTGATATGCAAGATCAAACTGTTGAGTTCCCATTAGAGAAGAACCAGGTAAAATTATGATTGAGGACATGGGTGATGACCATGGTGTAGAAGCAACCCCTGAGTGGGTTTCAGACAATGATTTGTAACGAACTGGGACGGATGATTCACCATACAGGTGCGACTCAGGTGTGGCAGAAAACATCAAAAAGGTTACAACAAAAGATTCTGTTGCAGCTACATCAGATGATACAGTTTGAGATGTTGATGGTTGTTCAGCCATAGTTAATTGAACCAAAATTTATCCTAAAGAATTGACGGGTACTTGAAAAGAAGCGGGATCAAATGAAGCGAAAAAATCAGGAGTATTAGGGTAAAGATAAAGCCCAGTTCCAAAGTGAAACGGGGTTCCAGGTGTGGAGTCTTCTTCCAATTCCTCCTTATAGAAATTAAACCTGGTATAAGAACTTCATCGTCAAGTCCGTAAAATATTTCTGGTGTTGATGAAGTTGAAGTTTTAATAGTTACTAATGTCTGAGGGGTAACAAGTTGATTATCTTCTGGTAAAGTAACAACTTTTGAATGTTCAAATTCATCGTCCAGATGTTCGGGTAAATGAAAAATAGTTTCAGAAAGAGGTTCCTGAAAAACTTTAGGTTTAGATGTAACTTCTGTTTGAAATGGGATAGATTCTGGATTAACTTCTGGTTGAACTGATTCAAGTTAAGAAGTAATTTCTTGTTGAGTAATTTCAAGTTGAGGATCAAATTGTTGTTGAACAACTTTAGTTATTGTTTCAATAGGATCAGTGCTAATGTCCTCAGGTAATTGTGAAACTTCTTCTTCAGGAACAGATGTACCAGAAATAGTTGGAGTAATTGGAGTCTCTGTACTTACCGAAATAGATGATTCAGGTAACTCAGATGAAGAACTAGGAGTTCTTGATGTACTAGACTCGTTAAGTGAGACCATTTTGCTCGAATTGGTGTCGCTTCAGGAGGCAAAGGCAGTTTTCTCGCTGTTCTCTGCGAACGATGGGGTATGGGTTGATGTTCCTCCACGATTGCTAATTAATTTTATTATCAAAAAAGAAATAAACAAAAAGCTATATACTAGGAAAAAGGTTTACCAAGCAACTGTGAACTACAGAATACCTCCTGGCGAACCAAGAAGTACGGGTAGGAAATCTCCTCGAATGTTGTGTTCGGTGTATCACAGTTTACAAGGCGGACGACTCGGTTACTTAAGGATGGATAACAACCTAGAGTTTTCCTCCCATATATACCTAAAGGTACGTCGAGGCTCAGTTCATATAAGCACTGTCTAATGCAAAACCACACAGTGAGAGCATTCTCATATGCTTTACGTACTGTAACACCGCCCTATATCCCTGAAGGTACGTGGATGAGCCATGATATACTCAGATACGTGGAATGAGGTATCACACTTGGGATGTATTTCAGACAAGTTAGCGACAACTGCTTTGTTTTACAATGCCAAAACACGTCTCTAGCCTAGAACCACTAAATGTTCTCGTTAATGACAATGCTCCATTAGGTAAATTGATGTTTATTTTAAGTTGATATTACTTAGGATTTTCCCTTTCAAGTTCACCACGTGATGTATTATGAAATTCCTAGGAATGCAACTATCATGATAAGCAATTTTTCCATTCAATTTAACGATGAAAATCCTATCTACTTAGGGATAGAGCAATCAAATTCCTTTTGATCAAAGAGCAAAGAGCACAATCTAAATGAAAATTCCCTACACTATTCCTATCAACACACACAAACTTAATGCAAAATGCATGTATTTATTTTCGATTTCCCTTAATGTGAATGAACAAAATGGAAAACTAATGCACAATTGATCAATAAACTCTTTTCATAAAAATGACGATTTTGTGACAATTTCTTTTCAAGGAAAGGAAGACTTTACAACACTTTCGTTTTCAAATAAATGAGGAAATACAACACTTTCAATGAAAATACTAATCATATGCACACATCAATCAATCGATCTTTCATGAATGAAGACTTTACGACAATTCAATTTTCGAAGGAAAAGACGATTTTACGACACTTTCTTTCAATAAAGATCAATCGACTAAAAAACTAAATTTCGACTATAGATTGAAAATGACAAAGTAAATACATAAGAACATTTATCAATCATAGTCTAATTAGGGCTAGCTAAGGAGATGAAAAACTATTTTCAAAACAAGACATCATTGACATTCAGCAAATCATTCAAACAAGAGAAAATTGGCAAAAAACTTCAGCTCCTAGATGGGAAAGTGGCCCTCAAGGGATTAGTGCAGGCTATAGTAAGAGACAGTGTGCTTCAGTGCACTGGCTCTATGCAGTAAGTTCATTGCAACGCAATGTGTCCTTCACTGGGCTGTGCTGGTGATAGTAAGCCATTTTTTGAAGGCAATTTGACACAATTTTGACTTAATTTTCAATGAAATAAGACTGAAATTCAATCAATGACAACAAGTACAGTATGTAAAAATGCCTTAAGAGGCTGATAAGCTACTAAGATGGATAATCAATCCCCAATAGAGTCGCTAATTTGTTTTGGTAAATTTTAGTGTCTTTGGATAAACGCCTAAACCCCTAGACTAGTAGCTAAGTCTAGAACAACAATGCAAAGAATTCTCTACTTTTTCTATAACCAATAGATTAAATAAGACAGTAAAGAAGCCTTCGTGAAGCTTTTTCTTACTCCTTATCTCCTTTGACCACTTCTGTCACTCCATTCTGTACTTAATATGCTTGAAAAGTACCTTCACACAGACAAAAGACAAAAAACTGATCAAAGCATATGATAATGATCTATTGATTAAACATAAAATGGAATCAAGTGCATAATACACATATGAAAGCATCAATACACAATACAAACATAAGGAAAAAGCTTTGAACAGCTTATTAGTAAAAGGAAGAGTTACAACCCAATTTTCTTGATTCAATGTCACTCCTCCAGTTCAATCCCATCCTCTCCTCATAACAAGAAAGACATTTTGACATCATTACAATACTTGAAACCAAATCAAGTATCATACTAACAACATCTCCCTATAATTCAATGATTTCCAACCCTTGATCACTTAGATGAGTGGTCTTTTTATAGGTGAATGAAGGAATTTATGCCATAAATGGTGATAATGAATGCCCTCCCAAACTTAGGATTTAGTTCCATGGAGGAAGGGATAAAGGGATTGATGTTACTTAACTTCCTTCCTCATCGAATTTCAAGCCCAAAGGAGTGGATAGCCTTGGGAAACTTCTAGAAGCATCCTATGGATAAGAATATTCCAAACCCCAATGCATATTTCACTCAAATTCGCCTAGCGCAGGCCAAAGAGGGCTCAAGTGTGCTACAATGCACCCCGTCAGTGTACCAGGCTGCACTGTAGTGCACCCTGATAAAGGCCTACCTGTGCTGATCTTCTTAGAGGTAGTTTTTGGATGATTTCAATCTTGGAATCTCTTGGGAAGGAGGAATTTTGATGGTTGACTTCATTTAGGGCATGTAACAAATGAATTAGGGTTTGATTGGCCCTAATAGTACTGATCTGTAAGTTGGGGTTGATGTGCCCAAATGGATCTGTAACATATGGGATGTAAAATAATTATTTTGTATGGTATAAGTTTTTTATTAGGTTTCATGTAAAATATTAAATAATTCAATAAATAATAATAAGAAAATAATTATCTTAAAATACTACCTTAAAATAAAAATTATGTAAGGATACTACATACTGAGAAGCTGATGATTCCTTCCACTTGAGTTCTCATGAATAGCAACAAAAGTTTTAAAAGTTGTCCCCATATGTGATAAACTTAGTCACCTTCTAATTAAACATTTACCTAGATCAATATCAACCAAGTGCTACATAATATCTTGTCCCTGCTGCTTTGTTTAAATATAGCTAAATTAAAGAAAAAATATTGAATTCAAGCTAGTGTGAAGATTGAATTTGATCAATTTGGAATAGTGCTACTTGAACCTTGTGTCCTTGTACACCTTTCATGTTTAAATAGACATGGTTCTTGTACTAGGCTAAAAGGATAAGGAAATAGTTTCATACCTCCTTCACATAGTAATAAAAATATGTAGCCATCTCAAGGTGAAGCCAAAGATTGAGAATTAATTGGTACATTGAGGAATTTTCTTATTTGTAATTCCATAGTGTGATGATGGAGAATCTAATCCTACTTTTAGAACCCCCTACCACATTTACATGCACTTATAATACCTCCGTGGTAAATGTGAAGCAGAGAGCCACTATGACATGACTCGACCTTCTAGTTCTAGTTAAGGAAGTGGGGCCTACAATTGAGACTTACTAACCTTCCTCAAGAACCACATATCACTCAGAAGATGAACAACCACCCCAGGTGACCAATCCCCAAGTTGGAACCCTTTTTCTCTGACTTAGATGCCTAACTGCACCCACAAAAAGGCTTTCGTGCGGTTATGAGGCTCCAACCATGCTTATAATCCTAGTTGCCAATGATTATGTACTAAAATCCTCAGTTTAGTGCCTGTGGTCCTAAGATATGAGCCACTTTTCTAGGCTAGCCTCTAGACCACTCCCTAGAACTTCTTGTAACTTTCTAGAATCACATTTAACATGATAGAAAAGCCTAACATTCAAACTTGAATCAGAAACTTGATATATATTGCCTAAAACACACTAGGCATTTCGTCAAACACATGGCAAACATGTAAGCTACATGTCATGAATGCATATTTGAGTGTAAATCTCTGTTATTTAGTTGAAAATCACCGAGAGGGTCTAATGCCCTCTCAAGTAGCTTCCACAACACTTGTTAGCCTTTGCATTCATCAAACATTCATTAACTTATCAAAGCATAAAAAGAGCCATAGCTAGGACATATCTTAAATCATGCTTATAACCAACATATAAATAGAATATTAGCCATGACCGAACAACCATCAAATGCTGATAAATCACAAT
Source organism: Pinus tabuliformis (assembly GCA_031772625.1). NCBI lineage: Eukaryota > Viridiplantae > Streptophyta > Pinopsida > Pinales > Pinaceae > Pinus > Pinus tabuliformis. The sequence continues at coordinate 765,697,124 of CM062804.1, read as the reverse complement.
GGGAAAATAACTCTTATTAAAATATGCAAAAGGAAACCAAGTGAGGGACTTCCATGTACCACCCGACCATAGATTGAGCTAAACCAAATATTTCTTTTGGCTAATCACCCCTGTGCCATATTCCAAGCATGAATGTGGTATCTCATGGGATAAACCAAGACATAAACAATTAAGCGAATCTAGAGGTTAAACCACCTCCACCCTCAAACTACCATGATCTCACCAAAACCGGTCAAGAGATCACAAAACGAAAATAAGCTTGGATGCCTCAGAATTAATTCACCATACGTTAAGGAATTTTCCTATCTCCACCCACCTGTCGAGGGCTTCCCGCAGAAAATCATCTCCACTGCCAACCCTTGGGAATTTTCCTAAGACCACATCACCCAGTTCCAAAACCTTTCAGCAATTTGAAGCTCAACCAAGAAATGAATCCCATCACACCATGTCTATCTAGGAAATGGCAAGGCAAGGCTAAAACACATAAAACCTGACAAAACCCATGCCAATGACAACAAATGAACCAACTAATAAAATGCATGAGCCATGCATTCACACCTCATCTATGAAATCACACATCCAACTTGTTACTTGCAAAATCTTCCTACTGAAGCTGTTGATTCAAAATTATCCTTTCTTTCCTTGATTTCCGTTGCTTGCTTGCTTTCTACTCTTGGTGCTCTCTCTCTCTCTCTCTCTCTCTCTCTCTCTGAAACTAATTCCAAACCCAAAAGTGGCAAAATTTAAACAAAAAAAAGTTGTGAATTGATTCTATGATGCGTTTTTATTATTGATGTCTCTATTTTCTTCATTTTCCTTATTTTTCCTTCTAATTTCCCTTGCACCCAAATATTTGTCTCGTCACCTTAGTTTTATCCTATTTTCCTTTATTTCTCATAAATAAATTTCAATTAATTCATCTTTTCCTTTGATAATTCCTTTTCCAATTTCCTTATCCATTAATAAACCGAAAGTGATATACACTATAGTGCTTTGTCCAACATCAACTTGGAATACGTGTCCTGTGACCATGGTCTTATTTTGCCTCTATTAACATTTATTACATGAAATTTTAACCTGGGGTTGTTACAAAATCCTCCCCCTAAGGGGAGCACCGTCTTTGATGTTCTATGACACCTATGACCAACAAACTATTGAAAAGAAAACATACTACCTATGGATCTTTATAACATAGCTTGATGAAATATTTATAATGAACATCTACTGTAAACCATGACCAACATGGAAAACATGACAATCATACCACTTATTGGAGATTTATAACACAATGAATTGCGGTATCGATAAACATACACATATATACATGAATATACTAAAACTCATGTACTTGACCCAACAAATAATGAAGGATAAAATCCTGCATCAGATGCAGTCTCTCCCATGTAGCTTCATCGGGCCCAAAGTGCTTCCACTGCACTTTAACTTGCTTGATTGCTCAGTTCTAGAGCATGAGTTGTTTCCGCTGCGATATGCATTGTGGTTATGGATGGAATTATCCCTCTAGTTCCACCTGTGGTATAGAATAGTTAATCATATGATCAACATCCTGGACATACTTCTTAAGCAATAAAACATGGAAAACATCATATCATGTACTTTCACTGTCAGAGGAAGTGCAAGTATGTAGGCCGTTGGTCCAATTCTTTCAAGGATATCAAAAGGCACACAATACCAAGGTGCTAGCTTGGAACATGATCCAATCCTTAAGGAAATCCTCTTGAGCTTGATGCACAAATATAGATGCTCCCCAACTTAAAACTCCTTAAATACCCTGTGTTGATCTGCATAACTCTTCTGCCAGTCTTGTGATGCCTTTAATTTCCTTTTTAATAACATGCATTTCGTGTTCCATATCTGCAACATATCCGGTCCAATCAACACCCTTTTCACTGGATCACTCCAGCTGATTGGAGTATTACAACTTTGCCTGTAAATAAACTCGAATAGACTCGTCTTTAAGGACTCCTGATACTGATTATTATACATAAAATCTACTAGTGGAAGATACTCTTCCCATTTCCTTTGTTGATGCATGATGTACATCCTATGGTATTTATGTTCCTATATGTTTATGGTATTTCTGTTCCTATTATGTTGGTTATATGTACATTTTAAGACAACAACTATGTATAGCTCTCAACATGATTTTACTTGTATATGAATGGATAATGTGTCTATGACCTAATATAGGATAATGCAACAATTGACATGAGGGAACAATGGTTCATATCGATTCTCAAATAAGTATGAGATACATACACTTAATTATGTTGTTTACACCTGTAGGCTACATGTTGGTGATGTGTTTGACGAGATTCCTGTCATGGCTATTAGGGGTATGGTTATGGTTGTTATAGAAATTTTTGGGCACTGCAACCCCAATCATAAATGTCCATAAACCAAGGGCTCTTAAGTCCCTAAAAGTGTTGTTCCAACCCCTAAAAGAACAAGGTTAGCTGATTACATCATCTCCCAGAAGTTCTCCATGAAAAACTACTCAGAACTGGTCAAAACTGGAGCATCTCACCTGCTCCATGGTCAAAGTGAGCTGCATCCCACCTAAATGCACACGGGAGGTGTGATGCATACTGAAAAGCCCTTCTATGGGGTGTGATGGGTGAGAGTGGACAAATGGCAGGGTCAATCTGTGAGGTGGAGGATCATGGAATCTTCCAGAAACTTCTCCTGTGACACTTGCCTCTCTACATTCGCCCAGGGATGAGTAAGAGATCATCAATCTCCAAGTGCAATCAAGAAATATCAGAGAGAGGACACTAATCAAATCTCAAAAGTTGACTCACCCCCCTTGCAAACATCTATATATGGATCCCTCATCCCAGAGATCCAGAGGCTAGAATTTTGTATCTTGTAAGGAAGTGCTACTGGTTTCTTGGTGTAACATCATAGTGTTGGGTGATCTAAGCTGTTCATGAGGTGAAGAAGGGATTTCTTGCTGAGAGGATGATGCTGGGTTAGAACAATTGGTTGTAATCCTCTTTGCTATTCTTGATTATTAATAAAATTATTCAAGTTTTCCTCCACATTCCTGTATGATTGATGATATATGCATTTGTGTGGTCAATATATATCTGGTCCTATATTGTTTATGATAGTAGATCTTTGTTCTTGGATAGTGTTATGTTGCTTTGATTCTACAGGTGCTCCCTGAAGCTGGGTAAACGAGGAAGCGAGTGGCATAGATCTCTCAGAAGGGAGAGGAATCAAGTAAGGAACCAAGCGCAAGACAGAGGTTGGTCTCCTTCTTTCCCCTCTTATCTACTTCTCATAAAGGAAAGCGAAAGTGGTTTTAGTTTGTTTGTTTCTAAGGTAGCTACCAGCCTTAGTGCGACTTGCAGCTCTACATAGACACTAGATTTCCCGATAACAAAATGGCAACTCCGCTGGGGAGTGAATAGATTGTTTGTTTGTCTATATTTGTTTGCTTTATAAACTTATAGACGAAGCCTGAAGTCAAGCCAACTAGCCTTCAAACTGCATTTTCTATGCAAGTGCAAAGTAGATCAATGCTGCTTCAGTCTATCTCTGGGTTTTGTTTATAAACTGAACAATCGATTTACAAGCTCTCTAATTGCCCTTGTGGTGGCTCTAGTAACCTCCTTAGATCTACCCCTATGATTTATATACTAATTACCACTTTCTCAGCCAAAATCCCTAAAATGTGCTGCAAACTGTGATCAAGAACTGGATCAAAAGTCTCGCACTGTACCATCGCACCCTCTCTTCAAGGATATCAGTATGCATCACACTTCTTGTGTGTTGTAGGTGGGATGCATACTAGAATCCCTGTGTAACAGGTGTGCTGATCAGAAAGGGCTAATTTTGCCTTCAGACTTTGGTTTTTTCACTCTTTTCAGCTCTATTTAGGAGTTTTGCTGTCTGTAGTCAGTATACCTCTATTGGAAACCCCATTCCTTGCCATTATTCAACCTCCATTGTGCAAAGAACTGTAAATGTTTTTATGTATTGTGAGCCATTTTCAGTTCTCTTTTACAAAGAAGTAGCGTAATTGAACTGTCATTTCTTGATCTGGAAGTGTCGCAAGTGCTGTTTTCAGTCATAGAAGAGAATTCGATTGTTCTTGATAGTCGATTACACTATTACTCTTGTATTTGATTTGAATTAATATTTTTTCAAGTGTCGAAAGCAAGTTTTCAATTCCAAATCACAAAGTGTTGTCATTATCTTCATTTTGTCTTGAAAAGAAACTTGTTAGTAATGTCGCTTTGAAAAATAATTCAGATTTGCGCTTAGCTTTCTTTTTATCATTCACACATTAAGAAGGTTGAAAACAAATACATGCATGTGCATTTGCATTTAGACTGTTTGATGGTTTGATTTAGGACAATGCATATAGTGTGTGCTCTCTGCTCTATGTTGAAAGAATATCGTCTCTCTTTCCTTAGTAGCTAGGATTTTCATTGCAAAAAGAAGATTAAACGATTGTTTATCATCTTAGATTGCATTTTAGGAATTGTATATCTACATCACGCGGTGAACCTGAAAAGAAAATTTCTTAATCAAGATCAACTGTAAAATAAATTTAATGAATCTAAAAATTCTTTGGAACCTAACGCACAACATTTAGAATTCTAGGCTAGAGACGTATTTCAACGTCGTAAAGCCTAGTAACTGTTGTTTTCATTGCTGGTTGGGTGATTCCTCCACTTTGAGATGATAAGTGCCAGTACAGACTTGTGCTCCCACGTACCATCGAGTATATATTGGGAGACCACAATAGGCTTTATCCTTTATCCATAGGAAGCCGCGTCTGCCGCCCTATCGATTGCAATGCACTGAACACAGCATTCGGGAAGATTGACTGCCGTACCGTAAAAAGTATTCTGCAGTTTTGTGATTGGTTTGGTAATCCCTATGTCTAGATTTCTAGAGTAGTCTCTTTCATTCCTTTTCAGACTCCTTAAAGGAAAAGGTCCATCTGAGCACTTGTCACTTCAAGCTCATTAAAAGTCGAAGGCGACTAGAGTCATCTTTTATTTTTTCTCGACTCTTAAAAATTGAAAAAACAAGTTGTGTCAAAGCATCTAAAATTTATTTTAATCGGAATAAACATCACCTTTCCTACGTTGGTCTTAGGTTGAGAAAAATGGAGTCCACCAACCAAGGATTCCCCCTTGGAGGAAATCCTAGTCCTTTCTCCTCTTAGGGAGATGTTGGTGCACCCCATATGGCTACATTGTTGCTTCCAAGATTGATAATCGGCTTGCCCGTATGGCTCTTCTCAACCTCTATCATTCAGAACACCGTGATTCCTGAATAATCAAGTCAGCAACTAAATGATACCAGAGTTACCTGCAAACCTTCTACTTCATCCAATTCTCCCTCTCCTCCTTCCTCTTCACTTGATGAAGCTGGTAAAGCCAAAAATCAAGTAACTAAGAAGAAGAAGGAGAAGAAGAAGAAAGAGAATAAGAAGAAGGAACCAAAGGAGAAAAAGGGAAACCAGGCATCATCTAGCGAATATACACACACTGCACCGTCCAAGCCTAAATCGCCATGTGTCATTTGCAAAGGAGACCACTATCATCGAGATTGTCCTTGCATCCCTCGAATCCTAAGGGACTGGTCTCCTCATTTTCACAATCTGGTGTCATCAACCTCTGATGATCATGTTGAGAATACACCGTCAACTAGTGAAAGTGAAGCCCCTGGACAAAAAGGAAAATGTAAATTTCCTTGTAAACTGTGTGAAGGTGATCACACCATCCACCATTGTCCCTTCTTAGACGAAGCTAAAAGAGTTTTGGACAACCGTCCGGTTTCACCATTACGGCTTCCTCCTGGATATAAGAAACCCTTGCAAGTCCATCACTAGCTGAAAATCCACCTGAAACGCCATTGTGGTCGGCTGAAGCGTCTATCATTGAAGATGAACCCTCTGAATCCACACTAGACGAAAGTCAAAAGGTCGAGGCAGCAGTTGACCCGGTCTTGCCTTCAGAAGGTCCATCTTCAGATGATACAGTCACCAGAGAGAACAAGAATGACACCATTCAAATTCTCTTTGTAAGCACAGACTCTGATGAACATGGGGGAAGTCTACCTGTTCCTTTACCGCAGGAAGGAAGTTTGTCAGAGTCATATCCGGTCGTCTATTCGGTCCCACCTCCAAGCAACCTAGTTGTTTCTTTCGATTGGAATCTACTAGGAAGACCCCGTTTACCGGCCAGTGTACCATTTCGAATCATTGCTCAAATATATAGAATGGTCATGGTCAGTACCATCATAGATGAAGGGGCTTCTATGAGTATCCTTTCCTAAACTACTTGGAAAGTGCTTGGTTCACCATCGCTTTTGCCTGAAATGAGAAATCTAACAGGCTTTGACAAAGGAACTAGTCGACCGTTAGGGATCCTTCCCAATGTGTCGATAACATTGAGAAGGAAAACCATTCACATGAAGGTAATGGTAGTCCAAGGACCCCTGGAATATAATCTACTCCTTGGACGCGACTATATTTATTGCATGGGAGCCATTGTCTCCTCACTCTTTATAGTAATGTGTTTTCCGCATGAAGGAAGAGTGGTCAAGCTCATAGACCAGCTTTCATTCCCCGATTCACACATAGAAAATAGTCAAATACCATCCCTGAATGGTATTTTCATGCAAGGAATGTCTCATCAATCCCTAGTCCATCCACCTGATGAGCGCGAGTGATTCAGAGGACATGACTGAAACCCAGGGGGCATGCACCCTAGTTTGTTTCGACAGGAAAACCTTGGGTATAGGGTAGGTTTCTGCGAAGGATATATGACTAATTTATGAGATTAGACTGGAATATGATTCCTTCGTCAAAGTTATGTGAGTGGAGCTAGTTGCGCCACTCACCTTTGTTTATTTTGGTAGACATCGCCAAGGAAGTGTTTTGTCTGAAGTATGGATAGAACAGTCTTTGGTAACCCAGAAATTTTTCGCTATACCCGGGGGCATGCAAACATTTGGCGTGTAAGTGAAGAGCGACCATTTATTTTTTAAATTTGTAGGTCCTCTAAGCCTTTAAACTCATAGGATTGGTTGTTTCCTAACTTGCATAAAGAAAGGATGCGGGGCAAAGCTTTGAAAAAATGCCATTTTAAATGAGACATCCTTATTATACGATTGGATCGAGAAGTTTTAACGCGGAATTCAAGTTCGTTAAAAAATAAACATAAGCAATGAGCAAATGTTCCCCCAGAGTTTAAGCTCACTAAAAAATGAACCAATTTCTGGTAAATAACCATCGTGAATGTATTATCATCAGCCTTTGAAGCCTTGGTCGTGTTCTCATCATCACCTCCACTCTGTATTGGCCGATCATTCACCTCCATTTGATTTTTTACCCTTTTTGAGGAACAGCTGCGAAGAGTGATCCTGTTAGCCATCCTTGTGACACTGCTATGATTGGAAAATTCCAAACCTTACCTGGAATTAGTTGCTACTCGAATTTATCACTCGTTCCTCGAAAGACGATTCTCCTTTAAGCTCTTTTCAACTGACTCGTAAAATATGAAAAGATTGCCAAGTCTCTCCAGCACATTAAAGTGACTGGAAGTTCTATCCCTCTTTTAGATTTTAATCTTTTTGGACCTGAGGGATTATTACACAAAAAGATCGAGCGCTTGTTTCGTTCGGCTCGTTAAAATTACCGAAAAATTCATCCATTTTGTATTATTTTATACTTTTTCGGACTCAAGGGATTATATGACGAAAAAGGATTATTGGAGTTTTTTTTATGTCCCTTTTCAAACTCTCTAAAATTGAAAAGCACCGAGTTATCTTTGTCGTTAAGCTTGTTAAAATTGAATAGCGACAAACTTGTCCATACAGACAAGAACGAGTTTCACTATCTCTAGGCTCGTTAAAACATAGCGATGGGTTTGCCCGAAGGGAAAATTATAGAACAACCATATGTTATCCTCCTCAAGCTTGACAAAAATAAAGAGGTACTGTTCAGCAACGACTGTGGAAAAAATTGGGAAAAAACTTGAAGAAACTTTATTGGTAGCAAGTCGCTCTTGAACATGACACTTTCACTCCGCAACCGAGTCGGGTTGGGTTGTTCCGTTCACTGGTCATATCACCATTGGTCCATCACACCATCCATATTTGGGGTTAACGCTACCAATCCATCATGTCAGTGTTGCCGATATGTTCAAGAGAATTTGCTCAGAGAATTCACCTGTGTCTCATCCAATGCAATACATTTACGCTCCATTCTTTCATGACCACCACCGTGAACCTTATGTCATCAGATCGTTTTCACCTCCATTAAAATAATTTGCTCCGTTCCGTGTCATTGATGTGGGATTCACTAAGGCCCTCCTATGATGGATCGCTTCTTGTCGACATCAGCTCATTATCCAGGAAGTCGATCTAGGAACAACCTTTCAGTACTTTGAAGCTTGCATGCCTCAATGGCAAGTTTCTCACTTCCGGCGACAGGTTTACATCAATGGTCTTCAACCGAAAGATTTTGCGTGGTGTTTGAAGCCAAGTCCCTTATTCACACAACGTGAATTGTACTATAGTACCTTGAGGGTCATCATCATTATCGGTGATTCCTCTTGCGCCTGTTAACAACTTACATCATTGGCTGGTAATCAGGTGATGTCTTTCCATGTTCGACTCTAGAACATCTCTGACATGGATCGACTTGTACTTTGAGTGAAGATTGAATGAGATTGAAGACCCCAGATCTAGTTTCATCCATCCGGGTTGCGATATATATTCAGGAAAATAAAGACATCAAATGTACATCATTGCTGCACAGATAATCATCCAATCCAAGGGATGATGGCTCTACCAGAATCATCAGTCTGCACACAAACGATTGTCTTCCTTATGTACATGAAAATGAATTTATAAAGCTGAGCATGGGAATGCCCGCCTCAGTTAGATCATGGAAATGTTATGAAGATAATGGGTTGTATTGTATCTTATTACAGGTCACCTTCCAGCTCGAAAAAGCTTCGGATCCTCATGATAAATCATTTCACCCGACATCAAAAAAGATTAACGACCTCATGCTTTAGGGGGCAACTGTTATAGACATTTTTGGGCACTGCAACCCCAATCATAAATGTCCATAAACCAAGGGCTCTTAAGTCCCTAAAATTGTTGTTCGAACCCCTAAAAGAACAAGGTCAGCTGATTACATAATCTCCCAGAAGTTCTCCATGAAAAACTACTCAGAACTGGTCAAAACTGGACAATCTCACCTGCTCCATGGTCAAAGTGCATTGCATCCCACCTAAATGCATACGAGAGGTGAAATGCATACTGAAAATCCCTTCTATGCAGTGCGATGGGCGAGAGTGTACAAATAGCAAGGTCAATCTGTGAGGTGGAGGATCATGGAATCTTCCAAAAACTTCTCCTGTGACACTTGCCTCTCTACATTCGCCTAGGGATGAGTAAGAGATCATCAATCTCCAAGTGGAATCAAGAACTATCAGAGAGAGGACACTAATCAAATCTCAAAAGCTGACTCACCCCCCTTGCAAACATCTATATATGGATCTCTCATCCTAGAGATCCGAAGGCTATAATTTTGTATCTTGTAAGGAAGTGCTGCTGGTTTCTTGGTGTAACATCATAGTGTTGGATGATCTAAGCTGTTCATGAGGTGAAGAAGGGATTTCTTGCCGAGAGGATGATGTTGGGTTAGAACAATTGGTTGTAATCCTCTTTTCTATTCTTGATTATTAATAAAAATATTCAAGTTTTCCTCCACATTCATGTATGATTGATGATATATGCATTTGTGTGGTCAATATATATCTGGTCCTATATTTTTTATGATAGTAGATCTTTGTTCTTGGATAGTGTTATGCTGCTTTGATTCTATAGGTGCTCCCTGAAGCTGGGTAAACGAGGAAGCAAGTGGCATAGATCTATCAGAAGGGAGAGGAATCAAGTAAGGAACCAAGCGCAAGACAGAGGTTGGTCTCCTTCTTTCCCCTCTTATCTACTTCTCATAAAGGAAAGCAAAAGTGGTTTTAGTTTGTTTGTTTCTAAGGTAGCTACCAGCCTTAGTGGGACTAGCAACTCTACATAGACACTAGATTTCCCGATAACAATGGCCTTGTTCAATTATTTGTTTTTGCATCATTGTTTCCTTGTATTTTTACTGATTCTAAGATATCACTCCATTCTTGGTAGTGGGCTAGGTTTTGGGCCTGAAAATGTTGCTTAAATCCCAGGGTAATTGGCATAGAACTGGAAATTTTAGTCCCTGGTCACTGGTATGATATCTTGTGAGATAAACTTTAGGTTTTGATCGCTACCTTGCCCATAGCATGAGAGAAACTATGGCCTAAGAGATCCATAACAATAGTGGGAACTAGGAACAGGTAGTTTGAGTCGTTGACTTGTCTCCTAAGGGCTTTTTTGATGATGTTGGATGATTGCATGCGATTTTCCATTGATTATAGTTCCTTAAGGTCATATAGGAGGTTGAATATGGTCATAGTAGCCTCTCGTCTCATGTTTACCCTGGTTGGTGTGGTTACTTCCATGGATGTGGGAGGAGGGTGTTATAGAGTGGTATCAGAGCTAGGCTCAAACTGATGGGCAGTGTGTGTTGGTCATGCATGTATGTCACTTACATGTGTGTCTCTTACACTTGCATTTCATGTGCTTGTTGCACTGACTTGATGATTGATCATGATTGTAGTATGGTTGATATGGAGAATTTGATATTGATATTTCATAATGTATTTGTCATGAGTATGTGACTGGTTGCATATGGATTATATGTCGCTTACATGATGATTTTATGTCGCCTACTTACATCCTTGTATGTTAGGTTACATTCTTTAATATTTGATTACATGTATAAGTATTGTAGGTTGATTACAAGAATTGATCGCTTATGTTTGATTACATGCATTTATGCACATGTGTTGTTAATTAGGCATTGCTTATGCATGTTGTTCGTTGCATGTGGCAATGTGTAAAATGGAGCAATGGTTGTTTTCATGCATGAGGTCATAGCATGCATTATTGATATGGCCTTGCATTGGTGACTGGATCCTAACTATAGTGATGTTTATATGTCGATGCATTTATTTATGTATGTCTATATGTGGTTATGATTATGTTATACATGTATCACATTGTTTTGGTGATCTTGCAGACAAGGTATCCTCCTTGATATATACTAAGGTATGTTCATTTATTGTGATTTGGTTTATCTAACATATTATTCATTGCAGGAAGAAATATCAAATGTCTAGCAAGATGGTTGAATACAAGGAATCTCCCTATGCATCCGAAGAGCAGTATGGTGTTGGAAATCCTTCTGATTTGGTAGTTACACTAAAGAGCTTAAAGGAAGAGATAAGGAGTTGTAAGGTAGATAATGACCGGATTATACAAGAACAAAAGAAGAAAGTAGAGGTTAATGCTATACTTCTTCAGAGTCTATCAGAATTACAACGACAAGGGCCACTTCGGATAAGCCATGGATATGAGGATGGAACTAATGGGGCATATGGAATTAGGTAACATTATAGACATAGGTCAGATAAATATGATACAGTGAGAGATGGCAGGTTGTTAGAAACTCTGGATAAGAGGGGCATTGAGTAAAGGTACTATTCTAGTTTTGGTTTTGATAGACATCATGATCGTCATCGCTATCATCCTTATAGGAGGAGTGATAATGGATACTTTCTCGATGAATTCAAGAAAGAAAAACCACCTACTTTTGATGGAGATGTGAAGAAACTAAAAGAGGCAGAGGCTTGGATACTTGGGATGAACAAATTCTTTGAGTTGCATGAGTACATAGATAACATGAAGTCTATGATAGCCATGTTCAGTTTTAAAGGTAAAGAAAACATCCAGTGGGAATACATTAAGCGAGTCAGATACATCAGGATAGATGACTTGAGCTGGCGGGAGTTCAAGAAGAAGTACTTGCCAAAAAGATACTATGACAGTAAGGCTAAAGATTTGTATGAACTAAAGATGGGATCAATGACAGACAAAGAGTACACAACCAAGTTTTTGGAGCTATTGAGGTATGTACCGTGTCTTATAGATGAGAAGGATAAAGTTCAGAGATTTTTCAGTGGTTTTCCATTAGCATTTAGAGATTGGATTGAGTATGATGAGCCTCAGTCACTTGAGGAAGTTATTGGGAAATTGAAGCATTACTATGAGCAGTCAAAACATAAGAATGAATCTCAGCATGCATGGAAGGGAAAATACAAAGGTAGAGGTAAATAGCGGCCTAAGAGGACAAGGCCTCAAAATGTAGATGGGAAAGAAAATGTGGCACGGGAAAAGAAGTTTAATGTAGCTAGACAGGGACATGGGTCACAACAACAGTAGCAACAACATAGAGGTGAGGGCACTGGTCGGTTGGAGTGTTGGATATGTGGTGAGGAACACCTTAGGAGAGATTGTCGGCAACATCAAGGTGGAAGGCCTAATATATATAGTGCACATGAGGTGCAAACTATTGGGGATGTTGGTTAGAGTATTCCACGTATCTATACAGTAGTGGACAACAAGTAGGAAAAACATCAGGAATCTGTCATTGAGATGGATGGTAAGCTTTGTGATCAAGTTATTTCTATTTTGATTGACCCTAGATATAAATATAGCTATGTTAGTCCTAACTTGGTGTATACATGTCATTTGAGTAAGTAATTTCATGCAGAGTCTTGGTTAGTACAGTTGCCTATAGGCACAAAGAAACGAGTTCATCATTGGGTAAGAGCTTGTGCATTTGACTTGAATGGTATGCCTACTGCAACACATTTGAATGTATTACTGTTGGGTTCATACAGTATGTTTTTGGGCATGGACTGGTTCTATCCTCATAGAACCATGGTAGACTGTTATGATAAAGACATTGAGTGTGTTGATGACAATGGAGAACCAAGGGTCTTACAAGGAATGAATAAAGCCACATTAGTTAGGATGGTGACAAATATTCAAGCAAAGCGTAGCCACAAGAAAGGGTGAGTTATTCATAGTGCACATTTCTAGTGATAAGGTCAAGGAGGATGAGGATGTAGATGTGTTGAGCAGGTATCCAGTTTTGTAGTAATTTAAGGATGTATTTCCTAAAGACATTACAGAGTTGCCACCTCAGAAGGAGGTAGATGTTTCTATTGAGTTAGTGCCAGGGGAAACTCCAGCATCAAAAACACCTTACAGAATGAGCACACCTTAGTTGGTTGAGTAGAAATTACAGTTGAAGGAAATGTTGGACAAGGGATACATTAGGCCAAGTGTATCACCTTGGGGCACACCAGTCTTGTTTGTTAAGAAAAAAGATGGTACTCTCAGATTATGCATTGACTACAGGTAGTTGAACAAAGTGACCTTCAAGAACATGTACCCTTTTTCTAGGATTGATGACTTGTTCGATCAGATGAAGGGAGCAGTAGTGTTCTGGAAGATTGATCTAAGATCTAGATACCATCAGGTATGCATCAAAGAGGAGGACATTTACAAGACTCTATTCAGGACTAGGTATGGGAATTATGAGATTTTGTTTTTCCATTTGGATTAACTAATGCTCCATGTACATTCATGTGTTTTATGAATAATCTGTTGCGTCAATATTTGGATAAGTTTGTTTTTCTGTTCATTGATGACATATTGGTATATTCTAAAAATGAGGAAGATAATGCTGGGCATTTAGTAGCAGTGTTGAGGTTGTTGAGGGAGCATCAGTTGTATGTTAAGCTCAACAAGTGTAGTTTCTTCAAGAGTGAGGTACACTACTTGGGGCATGTTGTCTACAAGGAGGGAATTATTGTAGATCCAGAGAAGATAAGGGCCATCATGGAGTGGGTAGCTCCTAAGAGTGTGGATGAGGTGAGATCTTTCATGGGTCTGGCAGGCTATTATAGAAGGTCCATCAGGAACTTCTCGCAGATTACTTATCCCATCACATCATTGCAAAGGAAAGGAAGGAAGTTTGAATGGACAGAGGAGTATGAGGCTAGATTTGAGCAGCTTAAGTAGTTGTTGACACATGCACTGATGTTATAGATTGCAAAACGAGAAAAAGAGTTTGTGGTATGCATAGATGCTTGCAAGAGAGGACTTGGTGGAATACTTATGCATGATGGGCAAGTGGTATGCTATGAGTCCCAGAAACTAAATGAGCACGAGAAGAAATACCCAACACATGATCTGGAGTTAGCAGTGGTCATACATGCATTGAAGATGTGGAGACACTATATTCTTCGCCGGAGGTTTGTACTTATGAGTGATCATACTGGGTTGAGGTATTTGTTTGACTAGCCGAATATGAATGCCAGGCAGGCTAGATGGTTGGCCATGATCAGCGAGTTTGATTTCAAGATCAGGTACATCAAAGGTAAAGAGAATAGGGTGACATATGCTCTCAGTAGACAGGTACAAGTACATCACTTGGCAGCTATGAGCTCCTATGGGACAAATCTAGAAGATAGGATCTTGTAGGCAGGTCAACAGGATGTCAAGTATATGGAGATTGTGCACAGGTTGCAGCAGGGTGCTGGTACAGGTATAGGTATAGGTGAGGGTACATGTACATGTAGTGGTACAGGTATAGATGGCAGTACATGTACATGCATAAGTAAAGGTACAGGTACAGGTACAGGTGCACAGGTTATGGATTATTGGCTTATGGATTGATTAGGTTTTGATACAGGATATATGTGTCAGACAACAATGAGATCAAGAAGGTGATTTTGAGGGAGTTTCACATGAAACCTTATTTAGGTCACTGAGGTTATCAAAAGGCACTGACAATGGTGAATAGAATATACTATTGGGATAATTTGAAGAGGTATGTAGAAGAGTTTGTGGCTGTTGAGAATGCAACAAGATGATGGAGCTTAGTGGAAAGAAGTCGCCTTCATAATGTGGGCCTGCAAGCTATTTTTGGTGCAAAGTCTATTTTTAGACTATGTCTATTTTTAGACATATGGATCATGGTCTATGAGTTACAGGATGCTATTTGTGGATGATTGGTCATGTTGGTAAAAATAGATGGACTTCTATTTTTATACATATGGGTGGTTTCTATTTTTAGACTGCTAGGCTAAAAATAGAATAGTCGAATATTATTAGCTCATAATAATATTTGGACTATAAACATTATCTTATCCTCTTGGAGCACTTCAGTTTGAGCTACATATGTGGCACATGCAGCTGTCAGAAGGAAATATGCTTTTCTTGTGGGTCAGTTGAGCTATTGCATGCAGGACTTCAGTTAGAACTCATGTGGTTGAGTTTGGTGGAGTTGATTGTGGAGTTGATGGAGTTGTGTTCAGTTTGACTTGGTTGAACTAGTTGTATTTAGTCTAATTGCAAATACACTAGTGATGAGTGATGTGAATTAATTTTTAAACTAATTCAATAATTATTAACTCATACAGAAACTAAAGAATACATCAGTTAATTCAGTGCATGTACAGTTCAGTGGAGACAGGTGTTAGAGGTTGAGATTGCTATCAGTTGTGACTATAGTTGTGCATGAGATCTTGCACAATTAGTGGGATTGAGTATTAACAATGAGGATAGCGTGGTTCAACCAAGGAAAAACAAGTTTTCTTCAGCCATTCATCATTATTCTCTTGAAGGATTGCGTAGTGGAGGCAGGCAAACGGTGGAGGAGATTTGAGGCATCAGATCTGAGCTAGTTTGTGTGTAACAGGTGGACATAGTACTGAGTAGTTGTGAGGAGTATTGTACTATGTATTGTTACATGTTCTCAATCATTATAATATATAGATATTGTGGGGTTTTCAGCTGTAAGCTTTCCCCGTGTTACATACTGTGTTAATGTGTGCATGCAAGTGATGTTTCATTGTTTTTAATTCTGCTAAATTGATGATCAACATAGAGGAGGTTATGCATTATGCATGTATTCCGTAATAGTGTATAATTAGGATAATCTCTGTGAATAAGTGTCATATTATTCAAAATTTCTACAGTGGCGAGGTGTTTCGACTGTCAACGAGTGAAAGCAGAGTGTAAACATCTAGGTGGACTTCTACAACTGATTGCGATCCTAGAATGGAAATGGGAAGTGATTTCCATGGATTTCATCATAAGGATGTTGAAGATAATGAAACACCATGATTCCATTATGTTCATTGTGGAAAAATTAACAAAGGTTGCACAGTTCATTCTGGTGAAGTCTACGTTCTCAGCTAGTGACGTGGCACATGTATTCATTAGAGATGTGGTTAGACTGCATGGTGTTCCAAAGAAGATTGTGTCATAAAGGGATGTGAAGTTCACATCCAAGTTTTGGAAGGAGTTATTGGCAGGTTTGGGTACAGAGTTAGCCTTCAGCACAACTTATCATACTCAAATAGATGGACAGATAGAGAGGGTCAACAAGATATTAGAGGACATGTTGAGGATGTATGTGATGCATCAACAAGGAAGTGGGAAGAGTATCTCCTTTTGGTAGAGTTCGCATACAGCAACAATTATCAAGAGTCATTGAGGATGAGTCCTTTTTAGGAATTGTATGGGTGGAGTTGTAACACTCCTATCAGTTGGAGTGATCCGATTAGTAGGGTACTGATTGGAACAGATATGTTGGCAGACATGGAACATGAAATATAGGTGATCAAGAAGAATTTAAAGGAAGCACAAGATAGGCAAAAGAGTTATGCAGATAGGAATAGGTTGTTCAAGAAGTCCTAGATTGGGGAAGAGGTGTAATTGCGCATCAAACCGAAGAAGATCTCGTTGTGGTTTGGATCATGTGCCAAGTTGGCACCACGGTTTTGTGGACCCTTCATTATCACTGAGAGGATGGTGCCAGTAGCCTATTGATTTGCACTTCCTCCAACGGTGAAAGTCCATGATGTTTTCCATGTATCTTTGCTTAAGAAGTATGTTAAGGATGCTCATCATGGGATTGACTGGTCTGTATTGCAGGTGGAACCAGACGGGTAATTCTAGTTGGAGCCTTAGTGTATATTGTAGAAAAAGGTGCTCATGCTCTAGAACCGAGCAATTGAGAAAGTTAAAGATAAATGGAAGTACTTTGGGCGTAATGTAGCTACATGGGAGATGGCAGATCAGACGCGGGCTATGTATCCTTCCTTGTTTTCCGGTTGAGGCAAAGCAACTTCGATATGGTGGTTTTGTATTGATATGAAAATGGGGCACTTAAGCTTCTTGTGTAACTTACAAGAACCTCTCCCACTTCCAAAGCTTTAAATATTCCCAAGTCTTATTGATTAACCAATGCGGAATTAAAAATGCTTGAAAATATAGGTGTGTGTGGGTATTTGTTTTTTTGAATTGATTATATGCTTTAAATTTTGTTGTTGTGCTATAAGTGGATGTGCTTTAAACTGATATATAAATACATATAACAGTAACTAATGCAACAGTAAATAAACACATAAGATAACAATTTAATTAGGAGTTCACCCAAAACTATTGGGCTATGTCTCCTTGAGCTCTAGTCAACTCGACTAGGCTCTTTGGGGTTATGGAAAAGTCCTTTTACAAGCTCTTGGCTCAACTCCACTATTTTACATAGAAACAATGGGTTTATACACCATTTTATCCCCGGCTCTTGAAGCTCTCAGCTTTCTAGCTCTCGGCTCTCACTTTGGCTCTTAGCTCTAGCTCTTCACTCTGGCTCTTGGCTCTAGTTCTGGCTCTAGGTCTTCGGCTCTAGCTTCTTTGGCTCTTTGCAATGTATAGCTCTCTGGATTTTCACTTGAACTCCAAGTGACTCCCTTGGTTGCTCTGCGCATTCAACCTTTGCTTTCTGCACTCCTCTTTCGCCTTAGCTTCCTGCTTTGGCTTACCTTATTCTCTGATTTAGCAACAACAACCAACAACCTTCTTCTCTCTCTGACATTCATAGCTTTTAAGCCAACTGGCGCTATTCATTCATTTTCCTCTTCTCGGGCTCTCTAGCTCCCGATCTCTGTCCGCTCAAATCCCCTTCTGAGCATTAGAAATCATGGCATAATGTCTCCAGTGAAGGTGGCCACCTGTTTCGCAATGGAAGGGTCCATCGGGCCTTTGAAATCCTCAAAATAGCCGTTCTCTATTTACACAGAGAAATACGTTCAAACACGGGAAAATCTGCCAAAACACAATTCATTGAACTTCAAATATTCATAAATCTACTTTATACTTCTATCGAGTCCACCTGTAATCACTTATCGCATGTCTCAATGCCCATTCTGTGGTTTCCATTTTTATTTAAAAAAATACATTAAAGCACTTAAAATATCACAAAACGACTTTTATGGCGGACTTGAAACATTTACGAAGTGGCATTCATAACCCTGTCGAGTACGGATATATATCGCAAGTCGCGTAGGTATTGGTCCCCGCTTCATGGTGTTGCTCCGATGCAATTTTGTGATATCGCAATCGCGTATCGCATGGACCCGGGGTTCTGTGCATATGGCATGGCCGATGCCAACGTCGATTGCAATCCGTCGATATCAGCGATCGCGATATCACATCAGCCTGGGTCTTGCTTTATGTTATATGCATGTGCCCACCTCCGACCCGATATGTCGGGGATTAGTGATCGGGGGTGCTTCCCCTTTTCTGCCTAAATTCGCCTTTGAGCTCCTCTGATGCAATTTTCTTCATAAAGCCTTTTAGGCCATTTTTAAAGGATTTTTCCTCTTTTTCTAAGGAACAACGAGCATCTTCTTTGAGTGATAACTTCTGCATCCTAAGTCCATTTTTTCCCATTCAAGTTGCATTGAATTCAAAATGAAGAGATCTTTGCAATGAGACTATTTTTGAGAGTAGCCTGCAACTTTCATTTTCCTCTGATTTACAAAGGATTTGTGCCATTTGGCACCTGTTACCTCTTATATGAAGTCTTTTAGACTTAGAGGTTTATCCAGGATCCATTTTTGGATCACGCCTTCCTACTAAAAAAAATTTTGGTCTCCAAAAGATTGATATACTAATCTGAATAGTAAATGAGAGTGCCTCACCCTCCTCTTTCATCCTCCCTACACTTGCCCCTTCTTTGCCTTGATCATTGATCTAAGGTGGCTCAAACAAATGTGAAGTACATCTTCTCCACAAAACTTTCATTTGTACCTGTTTGAAAAGCTGTCAACAACAACTGTTAACAACAACAGAAACATAGACAATAACTGGATGGCCTAAACTCCTGATTCAACAAAAGAAACATATTTCACATCTTGTGAACACCTCCATGTCTTACATCTGCATACAAATGATGGACTAGACAACAAGCCCACAAAACATGCCTTTAAAACAAATGACCCTTCAAGTCAAGCATGTAGAAAAAGACCATTAGGACTCTTTTCAAAAGATGAAACACTTCATCATTATCTCTATTTGGAGACCAAGTTAACTTTTCCCAAGTCAACATGGCATCACATGCATGTCAAAGAAATCAACCCTGCAAGTTAATTACACGTACATGTTCAAAAACAAGGAAATCATCAACATCGCTATGTTCATGCATCTCCTACTCATGCATGCATTTCATACTTCAACTTTCACTTAAGCACACTGTACTTTCAAAGATGAAATGAAATATAATGTAGATGCATCAATAGACATGCAATATTAATCGGATAAGAACTCTAACCGTTTCTTATCAATCCCTTTCAAAGGTTACACTACCTTTGTCTGCACGTCAGCATCATCATGTGAATCATCCTTAGACACATTATTCATGGAATCTTCCTTTACATTTCTACCATCTTCTCTTTCCACTTTCTTCAGCTTTTGTGGAAGCATTGCTGGATTCAGAGTCCAACACCTTTCAGCAAGATGCCCTTGCTTATGGTAGTAAGTGCACTGCATGTGCATCTTCTTGATAGCATGATTTGCCATGTCCAATGGACCTTTGGCTTCTTGCTTCTTTTCCTTCAAAATTTTCCTGTATGTGGCCATTCTCTTCCGTTATCTAGAAACATTATGATTATCCAACCCAAAAAAGTAACATGTAATTCTTTTCCCATACATATGTGGAAATTTATCATTCTTTGCACAATCAAAAGGAAAATGTTTAGAACCAGATTTATACCTTTCTCTTTCACTTTTATTGCCTTCATGAGGAGGTGAATCAAATAAAGAAGTGGCTCCCTTTGGAACACCATCAATCTCTTCAAGGCTATTAGAGTCTCCCCAACTCTCTCGTTCAAGTGTGTGCTGTTGAAAACCTGCATCTTGCAAATGATGTTGCAAGCTATTTCATTCCTCCTGAATACAACCTTCACACTCTTGAAGACCTACAATGAAACTCCTACTATTTTACACAGAAATAGTGGGTTCAGACACCATTTTATCCTCTGGCTCTTGAAGCTCTCAGCTTTCTAGCTCTCGGCTCGGGCTCTGGCTCTTGGCTTTGGCTCTTGGCTCTAGCTCTAGCTCTGGCTCTTTGGCTCTGGCTTCTTTGGCTCTCTACAATGTACAACTCTTTGGATTTTCCCTTGAACTCCAAGTGACTCCCTCGACTGCTCTGCACATTCAGCCTTTGTTTTCTGCACTCCTCTTTCACCTTAACTTCCTGCTTTGGCTTAGCTTATTCTCTACTTTATCAACAACAACCAAAAACCCCCTTTTGTCTCTGGCATTCATGGCTTTTAAGCCAACTGGCACTGTCCGTTCATTTTCCTCTTCTCGGGCTCTCTGGCTCTTAGCCTCTGTTTGCTTGAATCTCCTTCTGAGTGTTAGAAATCATGGCATAATGTCTCTAGTGAAGGTGGCCACCTGTTCTGCAATGGAAGGGTCCAACGGGCCTTTGAAATCCTCGAAATAGCCATTCTCTGTTTACACAGAGAAATACGTTGAAACACGAGAAAAATCCACTAAAACATAGTTCATTGAACTTCAAATATTCATAAATCCGCTTTATACTTATATCGGGTCCGCCTGCAATCTCTTATCGCATGTCTCAGTGCACGCTCCGTGGTTTCTCTTTGTGTTTAAAAAAAATACATTAAAGCACTTAAAATATCACAAAACG
This sequence comes from Pinus tabuliformis, assembly GCA_031772625.1. NCBI lineage: Eukaryota > Viridiplantae > Streptophyta > Pinopsida > Pinales > Pinaceae > Pinus > Pinus tabuliformis. The sequence goes on along the minus strand of CM062804.1, from coordinate 765,676,114 downwards.
GCTTTTATGGTGTACTTGAAACATTTATGAAGTGGCATTCATAACCCTGTCGGGTCTGGATATATATCGCAAGTCGCGTAGGTATCGGTCCCCGCTTCGTGGTGTTTCTCTGATGCGATTTTGCGATATCGCAATCGCGTATAGCATGGACCCGGCGTTTTTGCATGTGGCATGGCCGATGCCAATGTTGATTGCGTTCCCCCGATATCGGTGATTGCGATATCACATCGGCCTCGGTCTCGCTTTATGTTATATGCATGTGCTCGCCTCTGACCTGATATGTCAGGGATCGATGATCGGGGGTGCTTCCCCTTTTCCTCTTAAATCTGCCTTTGACCTCCTCCGATGCGATTTTCTTCATAAAGCCTTCTAGTCCATTTTTAAAGGATTTTTCCTCTTTTTCTAAGGAACAATAGGCATCTTCTTTGACCGATAACTTCTGCATCCTAAGTCCATTTTTGCTCATTCAAGTTGCGTTGGATTCAGAATGAAGAGATCTCTGCAATGAGACTATTTCCTAGAGCAGCCTGCAACTTTCATTTTCCTCTGATTTACAAAGGATTTGTGCCATTTGGCACCTATTACCTCTTATATGAAGTCTTTTAGACTTAGAGGTTTATCCAGGATTTATTTTTGGATCAGGTATATGATTTATGGTGGTTTTGTATATGCTTTATGATGGTTTGGTATATGTTTTATGGTGGTTGATATATGCATTATGATGGTTTGGCATATGATTTATGGTGGTTTGATATATGCTTTATGGTGGTTTGGTATATTCTTTATGGTGGTTGATATATGCTTTATGATGGTTTGATATATGCTATATAATGTTTTGATGTATGCTTAGATATGGTGTTTAGTATGTATTCGATATATTCTTTGGTATATGATTTGGTATATGTTTTTGGTATATATTTTGGTAATGTTGCTATGTGTACATATGTGTATGGATGTAAATATCACCATGAGCTATGTTATAAAGCTCCACTATGTGGCATGAGTGTCATGTTATTATGATTATGTTTTCATGTTACTATGCTATCATGTGGTTATGTTATCATGATGTTATGATGTTATGTGGATTGGCACTCAAAAGAATGATCATTGTAAATATCGTAACGAGTTGTGTTATAAAGCTCCACTATGCAGTATGTTATCATGTTGTCATGATGTTTTGCTTTTGAGAAGGTCTTTCATTGTAAATACTGTAACGAGCTGTATTATAAATCTCCATGAGAAATATATCTTCTTTCAACAGGATGTTGGGGAATATATGTGATTGAACACCGAGGATGGTGTCCCCCAAAGGGGAGGGTTCTTTAACAACCCTGGTGAAAATTCCATGTAATAAAAGTTAAAAACAATAACAATGGTTGATGGGACAATTATTCCAAGTTGAATGTTGGGCAAGACATCCTAGGGGGTGTTCGTTTGGTTTTTTATGGCTAAGGAAATTGGTAAAGGCAATGGCTAAGGCTTTGGAAAGACAAAATGGTTTTTTTGGGCTCATTTATTTATGAAGAAAATGGAAATTAGGAGAGAAGGGAGGTGAAAGGTCACAAGTTGCATGTGGGGAGGAAAATGAAGGAAAATAATGGAAAATGAAGAAAATAAAGACCTCATTCCTAAGAAGGCTTCTGAGGATCAATTGGTAACCTTTTTTCAGTTGAGTTTTGGAGCTCTCTCATTATTCTCTCTCTCTCTCGCACTCTTGGACACTTAGAGATTCTTGGAGCACTTGGACATTGGAGAAAGAAAGGCAAAGAAGGAAAGGGAAAGCAAAGATCAAGTAGGGAAAGGAAAGATCAAGCAGCTATAGTAGGCTTCATTACAGGTATCAACTTGCATGTATATTTTCCTTGTTAGATTTGGCATGCTTGGAATTTCATGTGTTTCTTTTCTACTATGGCATGGATTTTGCCAGGTGTGACAATATTTTTAGCCTAGCCTTTCCATTTCATGATAACTTTGACAAGATGGGTTCTCTCATATGGTTTATGTGGGTTGGATGGATTAGATTCGAAGCTGAGTGGGGTGAATCCCTGAATTGACAAACACATGGTCTGAGCTGTCCTTGAACCAAGTTGAGGATCACGAAGCCACTAGACTATTAATCCCTGAACTAGACTGTGGGTTGTGGTAAAGCCATATTGTGTGCCTCGGTGAGCCTAGGAATCCTTGCCACTGAATGACAGGATATACGGTAAAGCCAAGAGTTGGATTTTCTCTCCATTGGGCCTAGTGATCCTGGGATGGGATGCACTGTAATTCCTGGAGATTATGTCTCAATGTAGGGCCTAGTGATCCCTAAATTGGACTGTGGATGCATGATAAAACCTAAGAGACTAGGAGGCACTCAAATTCCTCTCAGTGTAGGTGGAGAACTTTGGTGGCATCCATGTTGATTGGTGTTTTTTATGTGTTCTATGAGCCCCTCATTCATGATTGGAATATGGCACGAGGGTGATTGGATGAAGAGAGATTTTTCTCAGCCAATCCATGGTCGGGTGGAATGTGGTAGTCCCATCTCTGGTTGGTTCATTGAATTCATTAATGAGAAATTCATTCCCTTGATCTTCGTGTGTAAATGTATTGATGTATATGTGGATTTTGATGGCTTATATGTTTATGGAATTTTTGTTCCTATTATGTTGGGTATATGTACATTTTATGACAACAACTATGTATGGCTCTCAACATGCTTTTACTTGTGCTGGAGCCTAGATTTACCTCAGGCTGAAAAGGTAAGCTTATAGGTCCACATCAAACCACGCTCAACCTTGTAGCTAGCCCTATGAGGACAGGAGAGGGCTCTCTCCAGGTCAATCTCAGCAAAAGATAATCGATGGGGCTTGAGATGACTGATTTAACAACTGATATTAGGCTAGGTATGAAGTGCAAGGATTTGATTTGATTTTTTAGGGTTTTTGTTGGAATCCGGGGAAAGGCAAATTTGGGTCCAGGGATGAGGCCAAATTTTTGCAGAGTTCTAGTTGGGGCGAGGTAGGCAGAAGTTTTGATGCTTTAGATTAAATGAATGGATGGAAAAGACCGCTGAGGAGCTGAATAGGGAAAGAGGCTACAAGAATCCTCTCCAAACAAATGAAAACATATAAAACTAAACAAATTTTAAGGCAGATCACAACAAGCCACATGAATTCTACCTTTGTCACTCGATTTGTTTGATTTCAGAAGCAAAGAGAAGGGAAATGGCATAAATAAAACATCAATGAACTTACAATTACATGAAGATAAACACCATCAAAACACAGAGCAACAAGGATCCCAACAAGTGCTGCAAAACCTTGGTCTTTCCTTTGCCAAAAATGCAGAAATCAAATGTACAATGGAGTGCCAAGAAATCCCTAGTGTCCAACCCTGCTAATAACTGAAAGATCACTGGATCTAGGCAAGCCTAACTCCTTCCCATGCCTCTAGGGGTCGAGCTCATCATTCTAGGAGCTATTCCAACCATATCTAAACAAGGAACTGAAAAATAGGCAATGAAACGACTTGCCCCTATATGAAAGGAAACTGATTCATTCAATTGTTTTTCACTTTCTAGTGAATGAATCTACTAAAACAAGTAAACATGTGCCAAAATTACATCATTTTCATGAAATTACATCAAGTTAGATCAAGAGTAACATCAAAAAGTAAAACTAGTCAAAACTGGCCGAAATTCTGAGCTGGAGAGTGAAAAATAGGCCAAACTTCTCTATGCGCCGTGCCCAAAATCTGTATGCGTAGCACAAATTTGGAGCTGATTTTGAGGAACTTCCTGAAGTCTAAATTGAGCCCAAGATAGCAGGTTTGAGAGCCCTACCTATCTTTTTTTTCCAAGGAAAAAAACGGTAACCTTTTATTAAAAAATTAATGAAAAGTTACACTAGCAGATGCAATGAAGCATTCAGTATGTTGCCACATGGGCTCACAGTGTTAGTAAACTAACGTGCACAAAGAATAAGAGAAAGAGAATGAAAAAAGGGGAAAAAAGCCTGACTTCCGGCAGTGAGTAAAACTCACGCTTCAGGTTTTTCGCCCCTTTTTCTTTTCAACCTTGCGCCACTCTCCCACAGTGGGCTCGGTCGAAGCAATGACTAACTGGGTTGATACATTCGGTTGCCCTGTTTCTTTGTCTGAGTCTGATGTATCTGAGTGATGCTGCCGTTTGATGCCTCCCATGCTTTGATCCACGCTTGTCGTCTCTTTCTGATTTTGCTGGGTCTCTGCCTGAATTGAGTGTGGCTGTAGCTCCTTGTTGACTGCTCTATTTTCCTGCTGGTTCTCTATTTCAACCTCCTCTAGTGTGGTATCATCCTCCTCTGCTTCTGTTTCTGCGTCATCTGATACTAAGGGGGCTTTCTTTTCCGCGGTTCTCTTCTTTATGACATTATCTATGTTCTGCCATCCTTTGTGCTTCCTTTGTTGTGGCTTGCTCTTGTTAAGGCTTTTGCATGCATTGAACAGATGACCTGTTTGTTGACATCCCCTGCATCTGAATGTTGTATTCTCATAGTCCAAAGGTTGTTTCCATTGAGTATTGTTGAAATTCAGGATGATGCTTTCCGGTAACCCTTGGCTGAGATCCACCTCAACACAGATTCTAGCAAAGGTAAAGATTCCTTTTAAATGTCTCTCTGTATCAATCTTTAACATTCTTCCGAGGGTATTCCCTATAGCTGTTAAGGATGTAAAGTGCCAAAAATGCATCGGAAAGATTATGTAACCTTACCCATACTGGCATCCTTGACACCACCATGGTATTTGGATCAAACTCCGGGAACCAAGGGATAACAAATAATCCCGCACTGCCCCAGAACCATGGTCCTTCGGTGAGAGCTTTTTCCCTCTCTTCTTCAACGCTAAAGACTACTATGAAAAAACCTTTCGAGCATAGGTGGATCCGGCAGTTTTTTGTCCATGCCGTGTGAATCCATTGATACAAAGCATCCGATCTAGGCCAGAAGCCGTTAAATCTACAAATAACGGCATTTTTTTGTAGATCTGAGAATATGCACTTTACCTCTGGGAAATCCAAAGGAATGGAGGGGCTCTCTGGTACTTCATCCACTATATACTGCCCTGGGGGTATATTAACAGTTGCATGTTCTTTCCCCTTTGAAGGTTCTTTCCCTTTTGCTGCGTCTCTGTATGATCCTGTAGGTTTTGATGTAGATCCCTTAGATCCACCTCGCAGTCGGTGATTGAGGATAACAGTTGAGTCCTTTGCAACCCTGTAATGCTGGAGTGTGAGATGATCCTGCATGCAGAGACCTGAAAATAAAAGATTTTGAAATGCAACTGGAGTACCCAGTTTGACCTGGATCTCTTTTTTTAATTCCAATACAGTCATCCATTCCCAGATCTGGACACAAACGTGTTTTCCTTCTACCGATCTGATGAATATTTGATTCAGATCTGCCGGTTCCGCCTTAACCAAACCCTTATTTATCTGTTTGGGCTCCGGATCTGACAAATCAATGGTAGTTCTAGGCTTTGTTAGCCTACCCTCCTCGCTGATGAGCTTTCTTCCTTTTCCCAGCTGCATCCGTGGCGGATCCGGATGCATCCTTAATAGATCTGGTGTTCCTGCGGTCTCTAACGGCCGAAACGCTGCTCCGTCTGTGGCTATGACAGACCCGCTGGCTTGTCGCCCAATGAGCCCCGTCTCTACAAGAATATTTCTGCCGCCGACAGGGATCCTGACTGAAAACGGACGCAGAAGGGGCTGCGCATCTCTATCAACAACATAGTCCCTAAACCCTGGCCTGAGACGCACCTCTCCATCTTCGTATTGGCTGACCAGGGGCCGGACGGCGGCCAGGGCCGAGGCAGCGTCGATGGGAGAGCTAGGGTTCATGGTTCGCTTCCAAGACCAGTGTTTTTCCTCTCTCTCTTTTGATCCTAGTAATAAATTTTAGAGCCCTACCTATCTACTTTCCAACTCAAGTGGAATTTCTGGATTTGGATGTCATTTTCCCCTCCAAAAGCTCAATCTCCCAAGGCTGGTTCCTGTGTGTGGAAAAAGTGGCAGAAAGGCCATTTTCAAGGTGTTTTTGACCGTTTAGGCCACTCAAAACTTGATGAAATTCTTAGGCCATCCATGAAAATGCATAAATTTTGATGAAAAATCCAAAAATGTAAATTTTTCCTCCAGAGCATCTCCCAATTATAAGCGCGCGCCAAGTGGCGCTACGCGTTGGGCATAAAACTCTATTTTGTGACGAAAAAATTCAAAAATGAAAAATTTTCTCCAAATTCCTTGAGATTTGGACTAAAGGTGCCTCATCAAGCATCATGCTCAGCCAAAGAGGCTTCAGCCAAGATTCAGAGCCGATCTTGCCTTTTACGTCGTTCCAGTGTAGTCCTAATGCATGCAGTTTCAATTGTAAAGTCACTGTCTTGGTCATATAATGTATCGGTGTACGCCTTCATGGTGTTTCAAAGTCTGTTTGGCTTCAATGAGATGAAGAATGAGAATTTGGTGCAATTGCCAAATGTTGGAGGGACTATGGAAAATAGGGTAGTGTGGACAGTGGAGTCTTGTCAAGTGATAATTTGCCCTTTAGAATTTTGACAAATGTAGGAAAAATGGACAGTTATTTAAATGTTTGGATACTGTTTGGGTAACTTGAGGTTTTGGGAATTTTACAAATGATATGGGGAAACGGAAAATAATGGGAAATGAAATGATTCTATGAATGGGAAATGACTTGAAATATTAGGGACTCTTTACAAGTGATATGGGAGAGTGATAGTGATAGGGAATGATAGGGGAGGTGTGTAATGGTAATATTAACAGTGAGGGGGAGGAAGAAACAATGAAGAATAGAAAATATTGGCACCAAAACTAACTTTAAAACTCTACATTCAAAACCATGGAGCAAATCTCAACACGGTGATAGGGTTTGGTTTTGGCATGCAAATCCTCATAACCAATCTCAAACATTTTTAAATGAAAATTGGAGGGTCACATGAACTCATTTGAGCAGAAAAAACTGAGTCAATTTGAGTTTTAGGAAGCAATGACTGAAAATTAGCATTTTAGGCTTCTGCATCATGCTCCAAATCCAACGCGCCACGCGTGCCATGTGCGTCGCGCCTGTGTAATTTTACACTACAGAAAATGACCCTATGCTCCGCGCATGCCCAGTGCGTCACGCCACTTAGCCAATGCGCCACGCACCAAAATTTACACACAGTTTGCCTTCAATTAGATTGCGTTTCTCCTCCACGTTTCCACTTTGGCTCTTTGATGTATTTAGTATGCAAATGAACTCTTGGAACACAAAAATGATATATATGCCAAGGATTTAACTCTTGATTTTCAAAAACCAATTTGTCATGTTGCAAACTTTGACACTTCACTTTGAAACTCTGTTTTGCTTCTTTGTTGCTCTTGGACTGAATGGTTTGAGTTTTGCTTGTCTTGCAGGGATGAATGGCTTGGAACTTTGCAAAGGACCAGAGCTGTGCCTGAAGATTTTTGACAACTGAAAAACCTTGATAATATACATGCCAATTTCTTACAAAGAACAAAATGATGATTTTCTTCAAAACAAAGTTTTGAAGAAAAGTCATGATCAAAGATTGCGATGAAAACTTATTATGAAATCTCCCTCATGCGTCTGATGGCATTAATGGACACTTTAAAAAAACAAAACCCTAGACCTAATGACTGAAATGACTCTTTGTTGACCAGGAAACCATCCATGACTATGAATGACTGTAAAATTGATTTTGATGAACTTTGATGATGAGACATGAACCAACAAATACATGACATGAGGGAAATTGAAACACAAGAACCATCCGTCAGAAAATCAATGCTTCTAATGGAATGCAACTAACCGGATGAATGAGACACCTAAAAATGAAATGCGACAAAGAGTTTTTGATCTTTGACGGAGGTATGACTATATCGACTCTAACATTGGCTCCAATGGGGATGGTAGCTCCTTGGAGGTGCCAAGAACTGCAGATCTTTGGGAGAGTAGACAATGCCTATATCCATTGGCCAATGGAGTCAAAACATGAAAACTGACATTATGCAGACTGACTCTGACTCAAGACTAATACTGAAAACCATAATAAAACCAAACATGACTAAATCATAACTAACAAACTGGAAAGATGCTCATATTTGAGCTTATTCATCAAACCTACTCTAATTGTTCTCTTCACCAACCGATCAAGTGAAATGGAAGAGCCAATGCAACCATGTAAGCATCCTAGCTGGTATTTGATTTCTTCCCAAATGCTTTTTGATGCGTAGGAAAAGGGAAGAATCGAAAGGCAACTCCCATGGAAACTTGGAATCAAGTTGACTGCTGATAAACTTGCAAAGCATGATTTTTCTAGATGACTTCAAGAATAATGCCAAAGGATCTTCATAAACATCGCTATTGATTTCCATTAACACATTACTCATAGCTGGTCCAAGTAATCTTCATAGCTGGATATTAAGATTTTCCTCACATCTGCATTGTCTTTCTCTGAAGATTGCAACAAGCTATTAAAAGGATCCTGAATTTCGTGAATAACCAAACTCTGTTGCTGTTTCCAAACAGAACAAAAATATCCTTTATCGATCTCCTCATATGACTGCAAACTTTGATCTGAGCTTTGTAATGAAAAATCTATTAAACAAGACAATGAAGGCAACTTTTGAATCAGATTATTATCAACATTCTCTTCTGTCACATGGTTAGCCGATGGGGAAGAAATTTTAAAGAAAAAATCATCCAACACACGAACATTAGGATCATCAAAAATTTGAGAAGACTACTGCGATGTATCCATTAAAACTGTATGACATCCTACTAGCTGTTCATCTTTTTCTTTAGAGATATTATGAAGATTCTGACTTATAAATTGAAATTCGAAACAAAAGGGTACATAATCCTCTTGAATCATTAAATCATGTATTTTGGCATCCACGCCTTAATTTATAATCTGATCTTCAATTGCATTTGGTGGCTGCAAATCTGGTGCTAGGGAGGCTTCTGTATTCAAAATGATTTCATCAATCATTTCAGGTGAAGATTTCTCATTAACAACTTGCTCAAGAATTTCACTATCTGTCTCATCCTCCACATTAAAACTGAGAGATTGTTGATTTCCTACAAGCTGCTCATTTGAAGATTTACTATGCAATTTACCTTTCAAAAACTGAAATGATTCAAAACAAAATGGTATGGAATCATCTTCTATCATTTGATCATATGTGCTAGTTTCCAAGTATTCATCTGTAACTTGAAAATCAATGGCATTCAAGGGCTGGATATCTGAATATGAGAAGTCTTGAACAAGGTTTTCATTGCTCTCAAGGTGGTCCAGGTCAATACTTGTCGACAATTGATTTATGATTGCATGAAAATTTTCTTTGATGAACTGAAATGAATCAAAACAAAAAGGCAAAGATACTTCACTTACTTCAAAATTTGTTGCACTTTCCTCGTCATTGTCATAGCTGATATGCATCATTTGATCATTGTACTTGAGCTGCTGTATGTGAACTTCCTCCTCCCACAAACTAGCTGCTGATTTGTCTGCAAGATTAGCTTCTATTTGGAGAACATAATCATCATCATCATACTGATCAAACTGAGGCAAATCGTCAGTATAAAACACATCATCAAGCATACATGTCATATCAACAGATCTCTCTTCTCCAAGATGATCTATAAGACAATCATTATCAGATCTATGTTTTGGATCAGCAACTTGTTCTTCTTCAATCAACGAGCCATGGGTTTTAACATCATAATCATTCCTTGCAGTGATCTTTTGCATCATCTCTTCCACTGCACTTACCAAAACATCAATATTTACCTCTAGAGATGTCGATTCCTCTGGATCTATGTTTTTCTTCTCTTCTTCCTTCAACTTTTCCCTTCGGATCAACAATTGAGCCTCTACTTTTACTGCATTGTTCTGCATCTCCTCAAGTGTTGCGACATTCCTTTCTCTCAGTTGAAACTCCATTTCCGGATCAAAGGCACCTGGATAGTGAAAGAGAGTAGATCTAGTAGGAGGCCTTATGTCAACTGGCATCGAATAATAAACTTGGCTAAATCTGGTAGAAAATTGTTGTACTGTCTCCCCTGGAAATCTTTTCAGATGGTTATACTCTTCTATAATCAAGAAAGGGTTTTGTCTGATCACCCACCTGTCAAGGAAAACTTTGATGAACTGCTAGAAATCTGAGATGCTCGCATTAGGTAGGGTTTTGAACCAACTCTTGACTTTTCCTTGCAAAGAAAGAGCGAAAAGCCTTATACTAACATGTTCTTCATCAACTTCAAAAAGATCAAGAAAAGTCTCAACATTCTGAACATGTTGCTCAGCGTTGACATTCTTATATTCACCGTCAAATCTCGGCAAATATAGGTAATAATTTGCAGGGAAAGCATGGAGAACAGAATGTAAAACAAGAGGTTTATACCTATCTGGGACTATAAAAGGTGTAGGAGTATATACAAGAGCTATGAGATTAGTTTTGTTTTCTTTAAGCTCATCACTCTGAAGAGAGTCATCATAGGATGTGATAAAAGTAAGGACGTCAAGATCAAAGGGAAACTCAATATTTACACTTTTTGAATAGGTCGAGTCAAGATTTTGATCACCTTTATCATACAACAAATTCTAAAAAACTTTCAGGACAACTTCAAGAACAACAAAGAAGTAATTTACAAGAAAGTAGAGTAGATCTTTAATACCATTCCACTTTGGATACCTGAACTTTGTGTAAGATCCTTCCATTTTCTCAGATAAAGAGCTAGTCCTCCAATGGAGTCTCTGCATTGAGTTGGAGTCACCAGCTGAATGATTTCAGCCTTCTTATGTTTGACCGTTTTCCACCATCAACCATCAGATCTAACTTGATACATGTACTGGGGTGATCGTTTAGATCAGATGTTTAGTTTATAAACTAGACTGGAGATTGACTAAAGTAGCTTTTATCTACTTGTGCCAATGCAAAGCAAAAGCATTTCGAAGGCTACCTGGCTAATCTTCAGGCTCCGTCTGTAGTCTACAAAGCCAAACAATGAAAATAAAGTTTCTCCCCAGTATGGTCGCCACTATGTTAGAGCCTAGGTTTACCTCAGGCTGAAAAGGTAAGCTTCTGGGTCCACATCAAACCACGCTCAGCCTCGTAGCTAGCCCTACGAGGATAGGAGAAGGCTCTCTCTGGGTCAATATCAACGAAAGATAATCAATGGGGCTTGAGATGACTGATTTAACAACTGATCTTAGGCTAGGTATGAAGTGTAAGGATTTGATTTGATTTTTGAGGGCTTTTGTTGGAATCCAGGGAAAGGAAAATTTGGGTCTGGGGTTGAGGCCAAATTTTTGCGGAGTTCTGGTTGGGGCGAGGTAGGAAGAAGTTTTGATTCTTTAGATTAAATGAATGGATGGAAAATATCACTAAGGATCTGAAGAGGGCAAGAGGCTGCAAGAATCCTATCCAAGCAGATGAAAACATATAAAACTAAACAAATTTTAAGGCAGAGCACAACAAGCCACATGAATTCTACCTTTGTCACTCGATTTGTTTAATTTCAGAAGCAAAGAGAAGGGAAATGGCATACGTAAAACATCAATGAACTTACAATTACATGAATATAAACACCATCAAAACACAGAGCCACAAGGATCCCAACAAGTGCTGCAAAACCCTGGTCTTTCCTTTGCCAAAAATGCAGAAATCAAATGTACAATGGAGTGCCAAGCAATCCCTAGTGTCCAACCCCGCTAATAACTGAAATATCACAAGATATAGGCAAGCCTAACTCCTTCCCATGCCTCTAGGGGTCGATCTCATCATTCTAGGAGCTGTTTCGACCATATCTAAACAAGGAACTGAAAAATAGGCAATGAAACAACTTGCCCCTATATGAAAGGAAACTGATTCATTCAGTTGTTTTTCACTTTCTAGTGAATGAATCTACTAAAACAAGTAGAAATGTGTCAAAATTACATCATTTTCATGAAATTAGATCAAGTTAGATGAAGAGTAACATCAAAAGGTAAAACTAGTCAAAACTGGCCAAAATTCTGAGCTGGAGAGTGAAAAATAGGCCAAAATTCTCAATGTGCTACGCCCAAAATCTGTATGCGTAGCACAACTTTGGAGCTGATTTTGAGGCACTTCCTGAAGTCCAAATTGAGCCCAAGATAGCTCGTTGGAAATCCCTACCTGTCTACCTTCCAACCCAGGTGGAATTTATTTAGTTGGATGTCATTTGCCCCTCCAAAAGCTCAATCTCCAAAGATTGGTTCCTGTGTGTGGAAAAAGTGGCAGAAAGGCCATTTGCAAGGTGTTTTTGACCCTTTAGGCCACTCAGAACTTGATGAAATTCTTAGGCCATCCATGAGAATGCATAAATTTTGATGAAAAATCCAAAAATGTAAATTTTTTGCCCAGAGGATCTCCCAATTATAAGCGCGCGCCAAGTGGTTCTACGCGTTGGGCAGAAAACTCTGTTTTGTGACCAAAAAATTCAAAAATGAAAAAATTTTCTCCAAATTCCTTGAAATTTGGACTAAATGTGCCTCATCAAGTATCATTCTTAGCCAAAGAGGCTTCGGCCAAGATTCGGATCCGATCTTTCCTTTTACGCCATTCCAGTGTCCTCCTGGTGCATGCAGTTTCAGTGGTAAAGTCACTGTCTTGGTCATATAATGTATCGGTATCCGCCTTCATGGTGTTTCAAAGTTTTTTTGGCTTCAATGAGATGAAGAATGAGAATTTGGTGCAATTGCCAAATGTTGGAGGGACTATGGGAAATAGGGCAGTGTGGATAGTGGGGTCTTGTCAAGTGATAATTTGCCCTTTAGAATTTTGACAAATGTAGGAAAAATGGACAGTTATTTAAATGTTTGGGTACTGTTTGGGTAACTTGAGGTTTTGGGAAGTTTACAAATGATATGGGGAAAGCGAAAATAATGGGAAATGAAATGATTCTATGAATGGGAAATGACTTGAGATATTAGGGACTCTCTACAAGTGATATGGGAGAGTGATAATGATAGGGAATGATAGGGGAGGTGTGTAATGGTAATATTTACAGTGAGGGGGAGGAAAAAACAATGAGGAATAGAAAATATTGGCACCAAAACTAACTTTAAAACTCTACTTTCAAAACCATTGAGCGAATCTCAACACGGTGATAGGGTTTGATTTTGGCATGCAAATCCTCATAACCAATCTCAAACATTTTTAAATGACAATTGGAGGGTCACATGAACTCATTTGAGCAGAAAAAACTGAGTCAATTTGAGGTTTAGGAAGCAATGACTGAAAATTAGTGTTTCAGGCTTGTGCGCCGCGCCTGTGTAATTTTACACTGCGGAAAATGGCCCTATACGCCGCGCACCAAACTTTACACAGAGTTTGCCTTGAATTCGATTGCATTGCTCCTCCACGTTACCACTTTGGCTCTTTGATGTATTTATTATGAAAATGAACTCTTGGAACACAAAAATGATATATACCCAAGGATTTATCTCTTGATTTTCAAAAACAAGTTTTTCATGTTGCAAACTTTGACACTTCACTTTGAAACTCTGTTTTGCTTCTTTGTTGCTCTTGGACTGAATGGTTTGATTTTTGCTTGTCTTGCAAGGATGAATGGCCTGGAACTTTGCAAAGGACCAGAGCTGTGCCTGAAGATTTTTGACAACTAAAAAACCTTGAGAATATACATGGCAATTTATTACAAAGAACAAAATGATGATTTTCTTCAAAAAACAAAGTTTTGAAGAAAAGTCATGATCAAAGATTGCGATGAAAACTTATTATGAAACCTCCCTCATGCATCTGCTAGCATTATTAGACACTTAAAAAAAACAAAATCCTAGACCTAATGACTGAAATGACTCTTTGTTGACCAAGAAACCATCCATGACTATGAATGACTGTAAAATTGATTTTGATGAACTTTGATGATCAGACATGAACCAGAAGATACATGACATGAGGGAAATTGAAACACAAGAACCATCCATCAGAACATCAATGCTTCTGATGGAATGGAACTGACTGGATGAATGAGACACTTAAAAATGAAATGCGACAAAGAGTTTTTGATCTCTGACAAAGGTATGACTATATCGACTCTAACATTGGCTCCAATGGGGATGGTAGCTCCTTGGAGGTGCCAAGAACTGCAAATCTTTGGGAGAGTAGACATTGCCTTTATCCATTGGGCAATGGAGTCAAAACATGAAAATTGACATTATGCATACTGACTCTAACTCAAGACTAATACTGAAAACCATAATAAAACCAAACATGACTAAATCATAACTAACAAACTGGAAAGATGCTCATATTTGAGCTTATTCATCAAACCTACTCTAATTGTTCTTTTCACCACTCGATCAAGTGAAATGGAAGATCCAATGCAACCACATAAGCATCCTGGCTAGTATTTTATTTCTTCCCAAATGCTTTTTGATGCGTAGGAAAAGGGAAGAATCGAAAGGCAATTCCCATGGAAACTTGGAATCAAGTTGACTGCTGATAAACTTGCAAAGCATGATTTTACTAGATGACTTCAAGAGTAATGCTAAAGGATCTTCATAAACATTGCAATTGATTTCCATTAACACATTACTCATAGCTGGTCCAAGTAATATTCATAGCTAGATATTAAGATTTTCCTCACATTTGCACTGTCTTTCTCTGATGATTGCAACAAACTGTTAAAAGGATCCTGAATTTTGTGAATAACCAAACTCTGTTGCTGTTTCCAAACAGAACAAAAATATCCTTTATCAATCTCCTCATATGACTGCAAACTTTGATCTGAGCTTTGTAATGAAAAATCTGTTAAACAAGACAATGAATGCGACTTTTGAATTAGATTATTATCAACATTCTCTTCTGTCACATGGTTAGCTGATGGGGAAGAACTTTTATAGCAAACATCATCCAACACATGAGCAATAGCATCATCAAAAATTTGATAAGACTGCTTCGATGTATCCATTAAAACTGTATGACATCCTACTGGTTGTTCATCTTTTTCTTTAGAGATATTACGAAGATTATGCCTTATAAATTGAAATGATTCGAAACAAAAGGGTACAGAATCCTCTTGCATCATTAAATCATGTATTTCGGCTTCCACGCCTTCATCTATAATCTGATCTTCAATTGCGTTTGGTGGCTGCAAATCTGGTGCTAGGGAGGGTTTTGTATCCAAAATGATTTCATCAATCATTTCAAGGGAAGATTTCTCATTAACAACTTGCTCAAGAATTTCACTATCTGTCTCATCGTCCACATTAAAACTGAGAGATTTTTGATTTCCTACAGGCTACTCATTTGAAGATTTAGTATGCAATTTACCTTTCAAAAAATGAAATGATTCAAAACAAAATGGTATGGAATCATCTTGTATCATTTGATCATATGTGCTAGCTTCCAAGTATTCATCTATAACTTGACAATCAATGGCATTCAGGGGCTGGATATCTGAATATGAGAAGTCTTGAACAAGGTTTTCATTGCTCTCAAGGTGGTCCAGATGAAGACTTGTCGACAATTGATTTCTGATTGCATGAAAATTGTCTCTGATGAACTGAAATGAATCAAAACAAAAAGGAAAAGATCCTTCACTTACTTCAAAATTTGCTGCACTTTCCTCGTCATTGTCATAGCTGATATGCATCATTTGATCATTGTACTCGAGCTGCTGTAAGTGAACTTCCTCCTCCCACAAACTAGCTGCTGATTTTTTTGCAAGATTACCTTCTGTTTGGAGAAAATAATCATCATCATCATACTGATCAAACTGAGGCAAATCATCAATACAAAACACATCATCAGGCATACATGTCATATCAACAGATCTCTCTTCTCCAAGATGATCTATAAGACAATCATTATCAAATCTATGTTTTGGATCAGCAACTTGTTCTTCTTCAATCAGCGTGCCATGGGTTTGAACATCATAATCATTCCTTGCAGTGATCTTTTGCATCATCTCTTCCACTGCACTTACCAAAACGTCAAGCTTTACCTCTAGAGATGTCGATTCCTCCAGATCTATGTTTTTCATCTCTTCTTCCTTCAACTTTGCCCTTCAGATCACCAAGTGAGCCTCTACATTTACTGCATTGTTCTGCATCTCCTCAAGTGTTGCAACATTCCTTTCTCTCAGCTGAAACTAGATTTCCAGATCAAAGGCACCCGGATAGTGCAAGAGAGTAGATCTAGGAGGAGGCCTTATATCAACTGGCATCGAATAATAAACTTGGTTAAATCTGGTAGAAAATTGTTGTACTGTCTCCCTTGGCAATCTTTTTAGCTGGTTATACTCTTTTATAATCAAGAAAGGGTTTTGTCTGATCACCCAAATGTCGAGGAAAACTTTGACGAACTACTAGAAATCTGAGATGCTCGCATTAGGCAGGGTTTTGAACCAACTCTTCACTTTGCCTTACAAAGAAAGAGAAAAAAGCCTTATACTAACATCTTCTTCATCAACTTCAAAAAGATCAAGAAAAGTCTCAACATTCTGCACATGTTGCTCAGCGTTGACATTCTTACATTCACCGTCAAATCTCGGCAAATATAGGTAATAATTTGCAGGGAAAGAATGTAGAACAAAAGGTAAAACAAGAGGTTTATACCTATATGGGACTATAAAAGGTGTAGGAGTATATACAAGAGCTATAGGATCAATTTTGTTTTCTTTAAGCTCATCACTCTGAAGAGAGTCATCATAAGATGTGAGAAAAGTAAGGAGGCTAGGATCAAAGGGAAACTCAGTATTTGCACTTTTTGAATAGGTCGAGTGAAGATTTTGATCACCTTTATCATACAACAAATTTTGAAAAACTTTCAGGACAGATTCAAGAACAACAAAGAAGTAATTTACAAGAAAGCAGAGTAGATACTGAATACCATTCCACTTTGGATACCTGAACTTTGTGTAAGATCCTTCCATTTTCTCAGATAAAGAGCTAGTCCTCGAGTGGAGTCTCTACATTGAGTTGGAGTCACCAGGTAAATGATTTCAGCCTTGTTATTTCTGATCGTTGTCCACCATCAACCATCAGATCTAACTTGATACATGTACTGGGGTGATCGTTTAGATCAGATGTTCAGTTTATAAACTAGACTGGAGATTCACTGAAGTAGCTTTTATCTACTTGTGCCAATGCAAAACAAAAGGGTTTCTAAGGCTACCTGGCTAATCTTCAGGCTTTGTCTGTAGTCTACAAAGCCAAACAATGAAAACAAACTTTCTCCCCAGTATATTCACCACTATGTTAGAGCCTAGATTTACCTCAGGCTGAAAAGGTAAGCTTCTAGGTCCACATCAAACCACGCTCAGCCTCGTAGCTATCCCTACGAGGATAGGAGAGGGCTCTCTCCGGGTCAATCTCAGGAAAAGATAATCGATGGGGCTTGAGATCACTGATTTAACAACTGATCTTAGGCTAGGTATGAAGTGCAAGGATTTGATTTTATTTTTGAGGGTTTTTGTTGGAATCCGGGGAAAGGCAAATTTGGGCCCGGGGATGAGGCCAAATTTTTGCAGAGTTCCAGTTGGGGTGAGGTAGGCAGAAGTTTTAATGCTTTAGATTAAATGAATGGATGGAAAAGACCACTAAGGAGCTGAAGAGGGAAAGAGGCTGCAATAATCTTATCCAAACAGATGAAAACATATAAAACTAAACAAATTTTAAGGCAGAGCAGAACAAGCCACATGAATTCTACCTTTGTCACTCGATTTGTTTAATTTCAGAAGAAAAGAGAAGGTAAATGGAATACATAAAACATCAATGAAATTACAATTACATGAAGATAAACACCATCAAAACACAGAGCCACAAGGATCCCAACAAGTGCTGCAAAACCCTGGTCTTTCCTTTGCGAAAAATTCAAAAATCAAATGTACAATGGAGTGCCAAGCAATCCCTAGTGTCCAACCCTGCTAATAAATGAAAGATCACAAGATATAGGCAAGCCTAACTCCTTCCCATGCCTCTAGGGGTCGAGCTCATCATTCTAGGAGCTGTTTCAACCATATCTAAACAAGGAACTAAAAAATAGGCAATGAAACAACTTGCCCCTATATGAAAGGAAACTGATTCATTCAGTTGTTTTTCACTTTCTAGTGAATGAATCTACTAAAAAAAGTAAAAATGTGCCAAAATTACATCATGTTCATGAAATTACATAAAGTTAGATCAAGAGTAACATCAAAAAGTAAAACTAGTCAAAACTGGCAGAAATTCTGAGCTGGAGAGTGAAAAATAGGCCAAAATTCTCTATGCACCGCGCCCAAAATCTGTATTCGTAGCACAACTTTGGAGCTGATTTTGAGGCACTTCCTGAAGTCCAAATTGAGCCCAATATAGCTCGTTAGAAAGCCCTACCTGTATAACTTCCAACCCAAGTGGAATTTCTGGATTTGGATGTCATTTTCCACTCCACAAGCTCAATCTCCCAAGACTGGTTCCTGTGTGTGGAAAAAGTGGTAGAAAGGCCATTTTCAAGGTGTTTTTGACCGTTTAGGCCACTCAAAACTTGATGAAATTCTTAGGCCATCCATGTGCATGCATAAATTTTGATGAAAAATCTAAAAATGTAAATTTTTCCTCCAGAGGATCTCCCAATTATAAGCGCGCGCCAAGTGGCGCTACGCGTTGGGCAGAAAACTCTGTTTTGTGACCAAAAAATTCAAAATGAAAAAATTTTCTCCAAATTCCTTGAAATTTGGACTAAAAGTGCCTCATCAAGTATCATTCTTAGCCAAAGAGGCTTCGGCCAAGATTCGGAGCCGATCTTTCCTTTTATGTCGTTCCAGTGTCCTCCTGGTGCTTGCAGTTTCAGTTGTAAAGTCACTGTCTTGGTCATATAATGTATCGGTGTTCGCCTTCATGGTGTTTCAAATTATGTTTGGCTTCAATTATATGAAGAATGAGAATTTGGTGCAATTACCAAATTTTGGAGGGACTATGGGAAATAGGGCAGTGTGGATAGTGGGGTCTTGTCAAGTGATAATTTGCCCTTTAGAATTTTGACAAATGTAGGAAAAATGGACAGTTATTTAAATGGTTGGGTAACTTGAGGTTTTGGGAAGTTTACAAATGATATGGGGAAAGGGAAAATAATGGGAAATGAAATGATTCTATGAATGGGAAATGACTTGAGATATTAGGGACTCTCTGCAAGTGATATGGGAGAGTGATAGTGATAGGGAATGATAGGGGAGGTGTGTAATGGTAATATTAATAGTGAGGGGGAGGAAAAAACAATGAGGAATAGAAAAGATTGGCACCAAAACTAACTTTAAAACTCTACTTTCAAAACCATGGAGCAAATATCAACATGGTGATAGGGTTTGGTTTTGGCATGCAAATCCTCATAACCAATCTCAAATATTTTTAAATGACAACTGGAGGGTCACTTGAATTCATTTGAGTAGAAAAACTGAGTCAATTTGAGTTTTAGGAAGCAATGACTGAAAATTAGTGTTTCAGGCTTGTGCGCCACGCACCAAATCCAACATGCCATGCGTGCCATGTGCATCGCGCCTGTGTAATTTTACACTAAGGAAAATGGCCCTATGCGTCGTGCACGCCCAGTGCGTCGCGCCACTTAGCCAACGCACCACGCGCCAAAATTTACACACAGTTTGCCTTCAATTATATTGCGTTGCTCCTCCACGTTTCCACTTTGGCTCTTTGATGTATTTAGTATGCAGATGAACTCTTGGAACACAAAAATGATGTATATGCTAGGGATTTAACTCTTGATTTTCAAAAACCAATTTGTCATGTTGCAAACTTTGCCACTTCATTTTGAAACTCTGTTTTGCTTCTTTGTTGCTCTTGGACTGAATGGTTTGATTTTCGCTTGTCTTGCAGGGATGAATGGCCTGGAACTTTGCAAAGGACTAGAGCTGCGCCTGAAGATTTTTGACAACTAAAAAACCTTGAAAATATACATGTCAATTTATTACAAAGAACAAAATGACGATTTTATTCAAAACAAATTTTTGAAGAAAAGTCATGATCAAAGATTGCGATGAAAACTTATTATGAAACCTCCCTCATGTGTCTGCTGGCATTATTGGACACTTTGAAAAACAAAACCCTAGACCTAATGACTGAAATGACTCTTTGCTGACCAAGAAACCATCCATGACTATGAATGATTGTAAAATTGATTTTGATGAACTTTGATGATCAAACATGAACCAACAGATACATGACATGAGGGAAATTGAAACAAAAGAACCATCCGTCAAAAAATCAATGCTTCTAATGGAATGCAACTGACCAGATGAATGAGACGCCTAAAAATGAAATGTGACAAAGAATTTTTGATCTCTGACGGAGGTATGACTATACCAACTCTAACAACTTGTATATTAATGGATAATGTGTCTATGACCTAATAGAGGATAATGCAACAATTTACATGAGGGAACAATGGTTCATAGCGATTCTCAGATAAGTATGAGATCCTTACACTTAATTGTGTTTGTTTACACATATAGGTTACATCTTGGTGATGTGTTTGACAAAAAGCCTGTCATAGCTAGTAGGTGTCTGGTTATGTTCTTGTTCAGTAATTTCTTTCTGCATCATTTTTTCCCCGTATTTTTACTGATTCTAATCTATCACTCCATTTTGGGCAGTGACCTGGGTTCTAGGCCTGAAAAATTGGCTTAAATCTTGGGGTTGTTGGCACAAAATTGGCAATTTTGGTCCTTGGTCGTTGGTAGGCAAGCCTGTGAGAGAAAATTTAGGTTGTTGATCACTCCCTTTCCCAGAGCATGAGAGCAAGTATGGCCTAAGAGATCCAAAACATTAGTGGGACCCAGGGACAGGTTGTATGAGTGGCTGACTTGTCTCCTACGGGTTCTATTGGTGATGTTGGATGTCTGTGTGTGATATTCTATCGATTCCACTTCCTTAAGGTCACATAGGAGGTCGAATATGATCATAGTAGCCTATCATCTCATGTTTACCCCAATTGACATGGTTACATGGGTGGATGTGGGAGGAGGGTATTACAATCCTCAACATGTCCTCAAGAACCATGTTAACCCTCTTTGTCTGTCCATCTGTCTATGGGTGATAAGTTGTAATGAAAGCAAAATTTGTCCCTAAACTTTCAAAAACCTCTTTCAAAAACCTGGAAGTGAACTTGGCATCTCTATTTGATATGATATTCTTGGGAACACGATGCAATCTCACTATCTCCCTGATGAAAATCTGGGCTACTTCACTAGCTAAATTAGTATACTTAACTGCAATGAAGTGAGCTACCTTACTTAATTTGTCAACGACAACCCTGATAGAATCATTATTCTTTGATGTCCTCAACAAACCTATCATGAAGTCCATGGAAATTAACTCCCATTTCCACTTTGGAATCATAATCGACTGTAATAAACCACCTTGATGCTTACACTTTTCTTTTACTTGCTGATTGTACATACATATAGCAACAAAATCAACCACCTCTTTCTTCAATTTTGGCCAATGATAGAATTTGTTAACTGTTGTCAATGTCTTTTGATATCCCTGGTGACCTTAATATGACCTAACATGAAATTCCCTTAAGATAATATTCTTGAGCTCACTGTCATCTGGCACATAAATCTTGTTCCTAAATCTAACCAAGCCATATGTCATGAGATGATAATTCTCATACCTATAACCTTCACCCTGTTTTTGTAACATGTGTCTCAATTGTTGATACTTGTCATCATGTTTTCCTGCCTAGAATATCCACTCCTGCAAATTTGTCCCATATGAGATCACTACTAAAATATGATTGACCTGCACTATTCTACTAAGAGAATTTGCAACCCTATTCTCCTTGCCCTTAATGTACCTGATATCGAAGTCAAACTCACTGAGGGTAGAAAACCATTTAGATTTCTTGGCATTCAGATTAGGTTGGGAAAACAAGTACCCCAGTCCACTATTATCAGTCATCAAAATAAACCTCCCGCGAAGAAAATAATGTCTCCATTCAAGGCATGAATGATAGCCTCCAACTCAAGATCATGCGTCACATATTTCTACTCGTGCTCATTCAACTTCCTGGGACCATAACACGCTACATGTCCTTCCTACATCATGACTCCACCAAGTCATCTCTTACAAGCATCTATACATACCATGAACTCTTTGTCAAGGTCTGCAATCTTCAAGACCAGAGAATTTGTAAGAAAATTCTTCAACTGCTCAAAACTAGTCGCACACTCCTTAATCCATTCAAACTTTTTCCCTTTTCACTGCAAAGATGTAATAGGATAAGCAATCCATGAGAATTTCTTGATGAACTGATTATAATGACCTACTAGTCCCATGACTGATCTGATCTCATCCACACTCCGAGGAGCTACCCACTCCATGATAGCTCTGATATTTTCCAGATCCACTGATATACCTTCCTTGGAAACAACATGTCCCAAGTAATGAACTTCAGTTTGAAAGAATTTTCACTTACTAAGCTTGACATACAACTGATGTTCTCTTCAGAATATTAACACTATCACTAGGTGTTCTGCATGCTCTTCCTCATTCTTAGAATATATCAATATATCATCAATGAACACTATCACAAACTTGTCTAGATAAGGATGCAACACATTATTCATTAAACACATGAAAGTAGCTGGAGCATTAGTAAGGCCAAATGGAACTACTACAAACTCATAATTCCCATACCTAGAATAGAATACAGTCTTGTAGATGTCCTCTTCTTTGATGCGTACCTGATGATATCCTAATCTCAAGCCATTCTTCGAAAACATTGTTGCTCCCTTCAACTGGAAAAATAAGTCATCAATCTGTGGCAATGGGTACATATTATTGATAGTTACCTTGTTCAATTACCTGTAATCATTACACAACCTGAGAGTACCATCCTTATTCTTCACAAACAACATTGGTGCACCTCAAGGGGACACACTTGCCCTAATGTATCCTTTATCAAGCATTTCGTTAAGCTGCAACTTCAATTCCATTAATTCTGGACTGTTCATCTTATATGGTAACTTTGATGCTGGTGCTGCTCCTGGTATCAACTCAATAGAAATTTCCACTCTGAAATATTTATTGGAAACACATCCAAAAACTGTTGCAAAACCGGATACCTCTTCAAGACTTCAACATCCTCAACATCCTTCCCTTTTTCACTGGAAACATGCACTACAAATAATACACATCCTTTCCTACAACTGCACTTTTCCTTCATAGATGTAACCATTCTCACTGACGTAAGCTTCTTCTGCTGAGAATTCAATAGGGAAATGATTATGATTAATTCACTTTACTTGATAACTAATTGTGGTTCCTTTTTACTTATTATCTTTGTTCCTTATTATAATATGTGTGAAGCATCAAACAATTACCAAAACAAAAATCACAATGAAACAATATGTAGGTTGCAAGCCAGGGAAAAACCTCTCCTCCTGAGAGGAAAACCCTTAAATCTCTTATCTTCCTTATAGGTTCTTCAGTTAACGAATTCCTAGACCTTAATACCGAGACGAATACCCTCCAAGACCAAGACCAACCTCTTTGAGTGATTTGCCAACTTTGATATAGTCAAACCCAGTCAAATCTCTGCCAGTTGCACCTCCTCATCCTTCTGCTGCAAGATTTTCAGCGTCTTGAAAACTGCTACTTCCAAACGTTAGAATTTCGATATTCTCTTAAATCTCTTTTCTAACCTTCACTTTCCTTTCCATGACTTCTAGAGCTTGAGAGAAACCCTTGGTAGCCTTCACTTGACCTCCTTGCCTCCTTCACATCAATATCGAACTTGTATAAGGACTCCCTAGGTCAGCGCGGAAACCCTAGTCTTCTTTAGCACTTGTGAGAGAGAAAGTTAGGCAAAAAAAAAAAATTATTCGTCCTCCTCCTTTATTGCTTATTCCTTCTTCTTCCTTCACTAGAATCAAATATGAGTGAGTGTCTTCAAGGAGGTCGAATCCTATTCAATATATCGGCTTCTCTAAGGGAGGATGTAGCTCTTCCTTTAGGCTGACATGTCCGCTGTCAGGCCCACTTGGTATTGGATGGATTCCAACACTTTTAAAGATAAAAATATTTTTCTTTAGAAGTTACAATGTGCCTTGTGGGATCTTCAACTTATGACAATGAGTCTTTTGAATTCTTGACCTAGGACAAACCCTAAAAGCACTTAATGGGTGCTTGACCTATAAAATAAAAGACCTTGAGCATGAAACCCATGCTCCAAAAACAACAATAATAGTTTTATTTTATTTCATAATATATAAGAATCAAAAATACATTTCATAATTATGAAGACCAAACCTAGTTACACATTTTTCAACCCTCTCTCTTAACTAAAGAGGTATTCATAAGAGGTGCATGGACATTCTCAATATGAAGATATATCATAAGAAGAGTCGGATTGGTAACCCATTTTTCTAGCATCATATCAACCAACATTGTCATATAGCAAGGCCTTGACTAACAACTCTATCTCTCCATAATATCAGAGCACAATGCTTTCGAGACCAATGATTTATAGATGCCATCATCATTGTCTCTCAAGGTACATAATCCACTCAAGTGTTCATCGAATATGACCTTATTTGGACTATTCTTGTCTTTGATACCTAGTACTCAAATAATATTGGTCTACAACTACTCTTATCTTGGATTCCCTACCACATCCTCAAAGAGTATCGAATGCTAGATGGTTACCCAATACTCCATTTTGTATTTCCAAGTGAAGAGAAGAATGATGTGCTTATCTCTCCCTCTCAACTAGGGAGGATATATCAACCAAGCCAAGCTTGTCTCTCAAGCATGAAATCTTCTTGTTAGGAAGATATTTTGTTAATATGTCAGCTACCTACTCATCAATGGAGATATATTGTAGCTGCAACACACCATTTTGTACTAGATATTTAATATAATGATACTTTTTGTTTATATGCTTTTTATTTCCATGAAATACTCAATTCTCATACAAACATATACAACTGGTGTTGTCACAATGTATCACTATAGGGTGCATTGGTCCTTCAAATAGGTCTTATAGCAACTTCACGAACAGAATCGCTTCTCTTCTTACTTCATAGGCTACAACATGCCTAGCCTCAGTACTACTAAAAGAATCTATCTTTCCTTTTGGTCATCCATGAGATCATGTAGGATCCCAAACTGAAACATCCTCCTGTAGTGCTTCTTCCATCCTAGTCACTGCCACCCCAGTCAGAATATTTATATCCAATCAAGTGGACATCATTCCTCCTATCATATTTTAGGCATTAGTGGATAGTTCCTCACAGATGTCACAGTATATGTTTTGTTGCGAACCAATGATCATATTTTGGTTCCACTTGGAACTGACTGACAATGTTTTCTGCAAAACATATGTTAGGTCGAGTGTTCACCAAGTACATTAGTGAGCCAATTAGTTGTCTATACTTGGAAGGATCCACAAGGTTTGATTCATAACTTCTTAGTCTCTTCAAGTTTGTGATCATCAGAGTGGTCATAGGTTTGTAGTCCATCATGTCAAACCTCTTCAAAATATTGATCAGATACTTTCGTTGACCCAAGAAAAATTCATTAGGTCCTTGCCATATTTCTAGTCCCAAATAGTAATGCATCAACTCTAGATCCTTCATGTCAAATTTTGCTGCTAGTTTCTTTTTACATTCCTCAATCTGACCTTTTACCCCTGTCAAGAGAAGATCATCTACATATAGAAGAATTATCACAATTTCTCCATCTACAACCTTGATATAAAGGTCCAGATGAACAATTTTTTTTGTGAAGCCTATTCTTTGAAGATGTGCATCCATTCTAGCATACCATTTCTTGAGGCCATATAATGATTTCTTCAATCTGCAAACATATGTCTTTTTGTCTTTAACTTCAAATCCTAAGTGTTTATCTATATAGAGTTTCTCATCAATTGTGCCATTCAAAAATGCAGTCTTGACATCCATTTGATAGATGCTAGAGAGATCAATGAACAAATCATCATATACCTTGTTGTTAGAGCAAATGTCTCTTCATAGTCGATGCCTTCTTGTTGGGAGAAGCCCCTAGCCACAAATCTTGCCTTATACTTATCTATACTTCCATCTTCCACATGTTTGATCTTGTAGATCCACTTGGAAGTTACCACATATTTGTCTTCGGGTCTAGGTACAATTTTCCAATCTCCATTTTTCATTATATATTGATATTTTTCATTCATGGAATCCTTCCATTCATGATGGTTGACAACTTCTTAAAAAGTGGATGGTTATGCTTCTATTAGCTTTGTCATGTATGAAACATACCTAGAATGTATTTTGGGTTTCTTTCTTTCTCTAAATGAACCTTTTTCTACCCCATGACGTTATGCATTAAGTAATGTAGACTTCAACCAATTTGGTCTCTTTCTAGATTCCGGGAGGACCACCGGTTTAATGGGTTCACTGGGACCCTCATCTTCATGAAGAGATTCTTCTTCTTCCTTGTTAACTTCTTTTTCAAATATTGGAAGTTCTTCACCATCAGATTCCATGGGAAGTTCCTTAGATTTTTTGAATGCGACACTTTTTTCAAATATGACATCTTGACTTACTTCTATATGGTGTCCTTATTTTATATAGATTCTATAAGCCTTAGAGGAGTTGTTGCAGAAAAAAAATATTCCTCTTATGCCTGAAGGATCTAACTTCTTTCTTTTATCCTTTGGTATATGAATATATACGGGACACCCAAATATTTAGAGATGATCTAAAATAGCCTTCTTCCTAGTGAATACTTGTTCGGGAGTTTTGTTGTGACTTCGATTTTAAATATATACTACATTCTTCATGGCTTCTCCCCACAAAAATTTTGGCAGATCTTGATCATGTAACATCACCTTTACACTTTCTTCAATGGACCAATTCTTTCATTCAACAACTCAATTTTGTTTGGGATTATATGGGACTATCATCTCCCTCTTAATCCTTCATTCCTTACAAAATGCTATAATATCCTTGGATGTATACTCTCCTCCATTATCGGATCTTAGTATCTTGATTCTCCTTTTTGTAGGGTTCTCCACTTCAGCGTTGAATTCTTGAAATTTTGTAAATACTTCATCCTTTGTTTTCATCTATAAATGTGACATAATATAGATGACCTCAAAGATATTTAGGAGTCATAGGGACACACATACCAGAGTGAATGAGATCCAAGATTTCTTTTCACCATGAAGCATTGCTTCCAAATTGTCTCTTGATATTCTTACCTAATGCACATCCCTTACATACTCTTTCATGGTCTTCTTTTAGTTCAGGTATTCCATCCACTATGGAACTTAGAGTTGGGAGGATATTGAAATGAAGATGACCAAATATTCTATACCATAGTTCACATGGGATAACTTCAATGTGAACCAATGCTTGAGCTAGAGGAGATATCATTCTATAAATTTTTCCTTCTCTAATACCAATTACTCTAGCATTTTCTATGCTGGAACAAATAGGATGTTGTTGAGATGAATTTTGCTACCATTCTCTAGCTCTATAGAGGTTGATAAAATGCCTCTTAAAGGATAGATTTTGTTATCTCCAAGTTCCACTAAATAAAAGGATTTTCGTTTTGATAAGCTCTTTAATTGTATGTGATGACCTGTCATGTGTCTAGATGCACCACTATCAATTACCCAGATTATTTCGTCTTGGAATGTGCCAGTGAGTGCTGAGAAGATACCTCCATCCTATTCTTTAATTACTGCCTTCCTTGTAGAGAACAACAAACTCCATGCTTTCCTTGATGTTTTTCTGGAGTCAACTTACTACGTTTGAACACTTATTGATGAACTTATTCAATGTATTTGAGATATTCATGGTGCCCTTAGCCAACCTTAGCTCTAATACCATGTTGAGAATGCAATAGGGAAATGATTATAATTAACTATCTTTACTTGATAACTACTTCTTGTTCCTTTTTAATTATTATCTTTGTTCCTTATTATTATATGTGTGAAGCATGAAACTATCACCAAAACAAAAAGCACAATGACATGGTATATAGGCTGTAATTTAGGGCAAAGCCTCTTTACTTGAGAGGAAAAACCTTAAATCTCTTATCTTCCTCATAGATTCTTGAATTGACGAATTCCAAGACCTTAAGACTAAGCCTAATACCTTCCAAGACCAAGACCAGCCTCTTTGAGTGATGTGCTAACTTTGATCTAGTCAAACCTAGTCAAATATCTTCCAGTTGCACCTCCTCGTCCTTCTGTTGCAATATTTTTGGCCTCTTGAAAACTACTTCTTCCACACGTGGGAACTTCGATCCTCTCTTAGATCCCTTTTTGTAAATTCACTTTCCTTTCCCTAACTTCTGGAGCTTGATAGAGATGCTTGGTAGCCTTCACTTGACCTTCTTGCCTCCTTTCCACCATGTTCAAACTTGTAGAAGGATGCCCTAGGTTAGCACAAAAACCCTAGTCTTCTCTAGATAATGTTACAGAGAAAGATATCCAAAACACAAAAATTCTTCTTCTTCCTTCTCCTTCGTTACCTCTTCCTTCTTCTTCCTTCACTAGAATGAGAGATGAGTGAGTCTCTTCAAGGAGTTCGAATTCTCTTCTATATATAGGCTTCTCTAAGCGAGGTCTTGGCTCTTGTTTTAGGCCAACTTGCTAGCTGTTAGGATGATTTGGTCTTGGAGGTGATTCTGATAATTACATTTTTTTCTTTACAAGTTACAATGTGACTAGTGGGGTCTTCAACTTATGACAATGATTTTTTTTGAATCTTGACCTAAGACAAACCCTAGAAGAACTCAATGGGTGCTTGACCTATAAAATAAAATACCTTGAGCATGAAACCCATGCTCAAAAAACAATAATAATAATTTTCTTTTATTTCATAATATATAAGAATCAAAAATACATTTCATGCTTATGAAGACTAAACCTAGTTACACATTTTTCAATATCTTCTTACCTTCAAGGTTCTCTTCTCTCCATCATCATTCAAGCATCCTATAGCCTTCTTGTAACACTCTACCTTAGTCCTGTGTAGGTACAAACAATCCATACCCAAAATCATAATATATGAACCCAAAGGAAGGACATTAAGATGCACTAATCTAGGCATACCATTCAATGTAAATGCACAAGATCTCACCCAATGATGAATTGTTTTCTTGGTCCCTATAGCCAACTGCACCAACCAAGACTCTGCATGCACTTCTTTACTCAAGCCACACTTACCCACTAGGTTAGGATAAACATAACTATAATTATATCCAAGATCATTCAAAATGGAAACAACTCGATCACAAAGCTTACCTTCCATCTCAATAATGGATGCCTGACAATCTGCTTTCTTGTTATCAAATGTTGCATAAAGTTGAGGAATTCTCTATCCAACATCCCCAACTTTTTGTGCCTCCTGAGCACTGTAGATATGAGGTTTACCACCTTGGTACAATAAAAAATCCTTCTTGCAATGATCCTTGCCACATATCCAACACTGCAAATGGTTCATTGCCACTACCCTTATTCTACTACTCTCCAAGCTGAGATCCATGTTTCTTCTCAACTACGTTAAACTTCTTGTAAGAAGCCACATTGTCCTTCTCACCTGCATCCTTAGGTCTTTCCCACTTTAGAGGTCATTTTCCTTTGGTCTTGTCATTACCTTTCCGATCACACTTAGGCTCAGTCTTACACTTCGAAATCTCATAAAAGCGCTTCAATTTCCCAATGACTTCCTCCAATGATCGAGGCTCATCATACTCAATCTGATCCTTGAATGATAATGGCAGTCCATTGATCAACCTTTGAACCTTCGTCTTCTCATCCTTAAGATAAGGCACATACCTCAGCTACTCCAAAATTTAGTCGCATACTCTTTGTCTATCATAGACCCCATCTTGAACTCGTAGAGCTCCTTAGCCTTACCATCATAGTATCTCTCTAAACAGTACTTATTTCTGAAGAGTCTTTTGAACTCATGCCAACTCAACTCCTCTGTCCTGATGCCTTTGACGTTTTTCACATCTTCCCACTAGATGTCTTCCTCTCCCTTGAGACTGAGAATAACTATCTTTTCTTTCATGTTCTATGTATAATCATTCAGCTCAAAGAACATCTTCATCCCAAGCAACCATGCTTCTACATCTTTTGCTTTCTTCAACTCTCCATCAAATGTAGGAGGCTTGGCTTTCTTGAAATCATCTGAAAAGTATCCCCTCTCACTCCTTTCGTAAGGATGTTAACGATGATGACCATGTTTTCTATCTGAACTAGAAATAGAATAGAACCCATAACCACTACCACTCCTGTCAAGTGTATCCATCCATCTACCACCTCTGACTGTTTCATGCTTGTTTGATATGTTCCCTCAATAAAACTTGCTACCATACGCCCCATTAGTCCTTTCCTCCTATCCATAATTGTTCCGTGGATGTCCTTGTCGCTACAAATATGATAAACTCTAAAGGATCACTGCATTGACCTCAAGTTTCTTTTCCTAAGCCCTGACAAGTATTTCCTATGATTAAATTATCTTGTCATTATCCACCTTGCAACTCCTGATTTTTTCCTTCAAACTTCTCAAGGTATCTGTTATGCTAGGAGAATACTATTCCCCATGATACTCAGTTTATCTATAAGGAGAGTCACGTGAATTTTAATCCAAGATTCTACTTGTCATCTTTGATCTTCTACTTGCTGCAAACATACCATGTAAGGTAACCAAATATAAACATAATCAAACATACCTTAGTGAAGTTTAGTAGAGGATATCTCATTTGCAAAAATCAGTCGAGATTAACATGATATACATGTATATATATATAACGACACCAACATATCAACCTATTGACATCATGCATGATAACTCAAATTATAACAACGACTACATACATGAAAACCATAGCTACTACAATGCATGCATATGACTGACATGCATGCATAAAATTCACAACACGTCCATCCAGTTCAAGTGTATGAATGTAGAATCTTTGATACCAATCTATAACACCCCTCCCATATTTACCTACCCTTACAATACCTCCAGTGTAAATGTGAGGCGAAGTGCCACTATGACATGACCCGACCTCCTAGTTCTAGTTAAGGAAGTGGGGACTGGAACTAAGACTTAGTGACCTTCCTCAGGAATGAGAGATCATTTAGATATTGAACAACCACCTCGGGTGACCAATCACTGATTTGGAACCCTTTGTCTCTGACCTAGACCCCCAACTACACCCACAACAAGGCATGCATGTGGTTATGAGGCTCAAACCACACTCATAATCCTAGCTGCAAGTGGTTATGACATTAAATCCTCAATTTAGTGCTTGTGGTCCCAAGATCTGAGCCACATCTCTAGGATAGCCTCTAGACCACTGCCCCAAACTTTCTGCAACCTTCCAGAATTACATTTAACATGATAATATAGCTAAACATTCAAACTTTAATAAGAAACTTGTCTTAGACTACCTATAAAACACTAGACATTTCATCAAACACCCGGTAAACATGTAAGCTACAGGTCATGGATGCATATCTGAGTGTAAATATCTGTTCTTTAGCTGAAAATCACCGAGAAGGTCTAATTCCCTCTCAAGTAGCCACAAAAACACTTGTTAGCCCTTGCATTAATCAATCATTCATTAACTTATCAAAGCATAACAAGAGCCTTAGCTAGGACATATCTTAAATCATGCTTATAACCAACACATAACCAAAACATTAACCATGAAAGAACAACCATCAAAGTCTCATAAATCGCAATAGGAAAATAGCTCTTATTAAAATATGAAAAAGCCAACCAAGTCGGGGAATCCCACGTACCACCTAACCATAAATTAAGTTGAACCAAATCTTTCTTTCATCCAATCACCCTCGTGCCATGTTTCAAGTATGAATTTGGGATATCATGGGATAAACTAAAACATAAACACCCAAGGGAATCCATAGGTTAAACCACCTCCACCCTCAAACTATTATGATCTCGCCAAAACCGGTCAAGAGGTCACAAAACCAAAACAAGATTGGATGCCTCAAAATTTCTTCACCATACCTTGAGGAATTTTCCTATCTCCACTCACCTATCGAGGGCTTCCCAAAGAAAACCATTTCCACCCAAAAACATTGGGAATTTTTCTGAGACCACCTCAACCGGTTTCAAAACATTTTAACAATCCAAAGCTCAACCAAGAAACGAATGCCATCACACCATGGTTATCCATGAAATGAAAAGGCAAGGCTGAAACCACTATCAAACCCAGCAAAACCCATGTCAATGACAGCAGATGAAGAAAATAAACAAATGCATGAGCCATGCATTCACACCTGAGCTAGGAAATCACATATGCAACTTGTTACCTACAAAATCTTCCTGCTGAAGTTGTTGATCCAACCTTCTCCTTGTTTTCCTTGCATTCCTTTGCTTTCTTTATTTCTCCTCTTGGTGCTCTCTCTCTCTCTCTGAAATTAATTCCAAAACTCAAACTAACAAAAGCTAAACCAACAAAAGTTGTGAACTGGTTCTCTAATGCTTTTTTATTATTTATATCTTTATTTTCTTCATTTTTCCTTAATTTTCCTTCTAATTTCCCTCTCATGCAAATTTGTGTCTCTTCACCTTCCTTTTCTCCTCTTTTCCTTTATTTCTCATAAATAAATGCCAATTAATGTCTCCTTTCCTTTCTCATTTCTTTTGCCAATTTACTTAGCCATTAATAAACCGGAAGTGATGCCAACTATAGTGTTTTTCCCAACATTCAACTTGGAATAAGTGTCTTGTGACCTTGGTCATATTTCGCCTTTATTAAACTTTATTACATGAAATTTTAACCCAGGGTTGTTACAGTGCCCAACAACAATAATAATGTTTATTAGCCTCTCACATAGTATTAAGTATAAAAATTGATTTCCATAAACATTTTCAATAACTATGGTTGGTTTTTAAAAATATATCAAACTTTCTATATCTTAATATATTGTTTTGAAAAATTAAGTAATTATGAAGATACTATACTTAAAGAAAAAATGATATATATATCTATATATATATATATATATAAATAAGGTTCAAACATATGAAAATATTAATTAATTGTAGTTGAGAAACCAAAACAAAATTTAATTATTTAATTAACTATTTTTAATAATTTTATTATTTATAATCAATTAAATTATAACTTATTTGTTGGAATAACCATTTTTATTTTATTATTTTATGATCAATTACAAAAAATAGTATATAACAAAAGAATAAGAAATGTATACTTATTAAATGAGAAAGGTATATATCACTATCCGTTATCAATATAATTATATAATTAATGTTAAATAAAGTTTATCTTTGTAAATAATATTATATATAAAAAAATATAACACATCGTATATATATGAATACATAATTTCAGTTATCGAAATTTATGCTTCATTTTTTAAAGCAGTTTGATTGCCTGGTTATCCATTGAGTAATTGTTCATTTTATTGCCCCATCACATTTCATTATTGGCATGTATGTATTTTCCATAATATTCATGATAATGGATATCTCTTTTGGTTGGTGCGTAGAGATGGAATGAGTGCATGTAATGTGCTGAGTATGTTGTTGTCATTATGACTAATGTGTTGTCCTTGATGTCAACCTATTTATAGCCAGATAGGTATGTGTTGTCCTTGATGGCAACTTACTTGGTAAATGATGTCAACATGATGATAGCAAGATGAGTACAGATGTGACAAAGGGATCAGACAAAGAAATATCAATACAGAAACAAAGGAATGATGAAGGTAAATTTTGAGTTAGTATACACATGTTCTATGAAGAAAAGTTGCGTACATATGCGGGTATGGTGAAGAAAAGTCATGTATAGTTTCTACACCATGGTATTCTCAATACCATGGGTCTTTACCATGGTATTGTCCCATAGTAATGAGCGCGGCAACGAATATTTGGTCCCATCCAGGAATACCGTCGACATAACTAAGGGTTTGACCCATGGTATTGGCTAAGGCCTAAGATACATAAGAGATGGAGATCAAAGTGTTTTTTGTGCAAGTTATGGGTTATTAGTGAATAATTTGATCTGAAATAAGTATGCACTAGGGAGTATGATGATGGATCAGATCCAATAGATTTGAAATGAATATACGTTGAATAATCTTCTTATGGGTTGGTTTGGTTTATGATGATAACATTTTGGTAGGTGTTTGTTATTGTGTATGGGTTTGATTGGAGTTTTGTTGTGCAGTGAAGGTATGAGTCAATAATTACAGATCTGTACGCAGGTTTGTTTCAGAAAAGATCCATACATACGTGGATAAGATTATGAGTAGTAGCATATTGATTCAGCAGTATGGACAAATCTGTACGCTGGTATCAAGTATGAAATGCATGTACATACGTGGAAGTGTTTTGTAAGGGTCATGTACATATTCTAGGGTTTTGCTGAATATGATGTCTCATCAGCTTGATCAGTCTTGTTGTGTTTGTTTTTTTCTATAAATGAAGTCTCATGATGATCTAATTAAAAAAATGATGGTTGAGGTTGAATGATTTGTTGAATAATAATGATGATGCTATCGATATGTGGTTGAGAGATCTATGATTGGTTTTGTAAGTGATTTAGTTTCAAGGTTCAATATTTTGAGATTTGTACACAGGTATGCTTCATGGAAAGCGTGTATATATGCAGATATACTTAAGAACAATAGCATATATATTTTAATATATGGTTGATCAAGGATTTCAGTGACAAAATCTGGTTTCTCTGATGAATAATATGTGGATTGGTATTCTGGTGAATGGATATACAGTGATCTAACTGCTTTGATTGTTTGATATTGATTTGGGGCTCAGTTGGTACGGTGATCAAGTGATTTGATATGATGATTGGTTTCAGTTTTATTATTTGATATTAAGCTTAAATGGTGGTAGTGGATCTAGTTTATAAATTTGATGAAACGTAGCCTACATATTTGATGATTATGTTCAGATGGATCCAATATGAAAATTATGAAACATGGTCCATGAGGATGTTGAGGGTTGGAGCCTTCAATGAGGAAGTCCAAGCTTCCTTCCTGTAGTAGCTTGTAAATTTGATCAGGGGTTAGGAGCTCCGTTCTGGTGGGTGCCAGTAAATGCGATTATGGGGTTGGAGCTCCCTTCTAGTGGGTGATGACAAACGAGAGAGGGTTGTAGCCTTCTGCGGTGGGTGCATGTGTGTTGGTATGATTTTTTGGCAGTAGAAGATTGTAATAAGTATTTCTTTATTACAAAAAGAAGATAGAGACAACAACAATGGTGGTTTTCTCCCACATTTGGTTTCCACCTAAAAATCTTGGTGTTCATGTGTGTTGATGTGTTGCTTATGTCTGATGGTTTATTATTTTCTTACTACACATGATTATTGTTTAATAATGCATATTGAAGTATTAATACATTGGTTCATGTTAAACATATGATGAATTAACTAAAAATTAATTTAGATGGATATACAATAACTGTCTACATAACAATCACGTAAATATGTAGGTTTACTTAAGTATAGTCGTGTACAAAAATATGAATGCAAAAATAAAAGTTTAAGTGAGTTTTAAAATACTAATTCACCACCCCCCAGTATTTTTCCCAAAAATTGGTATCAAAGCGGGTCCTTCAAAAGTAGCTTGATCGCTTGAAGGAGATTCGTCAAGATAATGAAGAAGGTAGCTCGAAGGAGGGATTCAAAAAACTATGATAGTAATATATTAGATGTAGTGAGAAATGTCAGCAAATATTCAGGTTTGGGAGCACCCTGCTTTCTATTGATCAAGAATGAAGAAGACGTAATAAAGAATTATCAGGTATGGGATTTTGTTCTAACTGTGGTCCATTTCCTTATTTATGCAATAATGATAGTGATGATGACAGTGAAACAAATGAACTTGCACTCATGGGTAAAAGTGAAAGTAAGCACTCGAAAGAGAAAAAAGATTAAAAAACGATGGCTCTAAAAGAAAAAGATCAAAGAAAGTCAGAAACAATGGACAATGTATATGTGCCTATAAGCAAAGATAGTTATCAATAATGAAAAGCAAATATGAAGTCTAATCTAATGAACCTTGATGTTTGGTATCTATTATGCAATGGCTACACCAAGGTTCCTCCATTAGACGGGGAAGTGAAAAATGACAATAAGGCTTTGAGTGACATATTTTATAGCATACCCGATTCAACATTAAATACGGTTATGCATTATACAACTGCAAAGAAAGTGTGGGATGAGCTACAAGCAATCCGTGAAGAAATCCCAAAGGAAAATTCCTCATCAGGGGAACTACCAGGTAATATTATCCCTAACAATGTGTCAAAAAATGAACATGATAACAAAAAAACCTTTGTTATGTTAGATGGAGTTGTTGATTCAGAAGGAGACAGGTTAGAAGAAACTTTTGATCTTAGAACAAAACATGACCTTGCCTTGAAAAAAATTATTAATCTTTAAGATAAGTTGCAGGCATATGATAACAAGCGTCATATTAAATTAGTAAATTCTACTGTGGAATCTAAACAATATTGTGAAGGTCTTAAAGCTGAGATTGTCTCTCTAAGAGTAGATCTTGAAAAATTAGATAAGCAGAATGAAGAACTATTTCAAGCATTTGAAGAAAAAGAAAATGGGTTGAAAGAATATATTCTCAAATTAAAGGAGCTAGTGGAAGAAGGGAGAAGGGTTGAATAAGGAATGAGGAAGCAACATTTAGAAAAGGAAAAATAATATCAAATAATGGAGGTTGAGGTAAACATTGTGAAACGTCAATTAGAAGAAAAAGATAAACATTTGAGATTTCAGGATAGTACTAAGATTTTGGATAATATTCTTAGTAGTCAAAGGTCTCCCACCATCAAATCTGGTCTTGGTTTACATGAAACTGTTGAAGGTGAATCTAGTTCACAAGATTATGCAAGGAAATAAAAGGGTAACAGAGCAAAACTTGAAATGCTCAACAAAGAGATAAGAAGTCAACCTGATCAACAACCAAGGAAAGTGAATCTTCAAAAGAAAATCATTTACTCCTAACTATATAAATTTTATTCGATTCTCTCCTTTGATCAATAATTTTGAATGTTTTATATGTCATAACTATGGACACATTGCAGATAATTGCAGAACTAGACTGTTTCAATCACAAGCAAATAACTGCTTCATAGAAAGATCATTAGATTCCAGGTACTCAGGCCTCTTTACAGATATTGTTTTTCTTGCAATATATTTGGTCATAAAGCTATTGATTACAATTATTACAATAGAAGGAATATGAAACAAAAATATTATGATTTCTCTGCTCATATAAGATGTTATGCTTATAACAAGTTTGGGCATGTAGCAAAAGAATGCAGGAACAAATCTATGGATCGCCTCAGAAAACATGGCAATCAATCAAATAAGAATATTGATGGATCCACCAAAATTTCTCATAATAAGCAGAAAGAAGAAGAACATATAAGGTGTGGTCTTTCTCTCTGCTCATTTGAAGAAGAAGATGAATGGTACATAGATAGCGGATGCTCTCATCACATGACTGGAGATAAGAGTAATATGGAGTCTCTCAAGAAAAACCAATATGGTAAGGTTATTCTTGGAAATAATGCTCCAACAAAAGTTTTGGGAAAATGTAGATCCAAAATTAATAAACATAGAGGAGTAGCTGATACTTTATTAGTTCAAGGGCTAAAGTAGAATATTCTAAGTGTAGGTCAAATGGTAGATAAAGGAAATGTAATTGTGTTTACATCAACCAAATGCAAAGTTATAGATGAAGAATCTAGAAAGGTCATAGCAAGAGGATATAGAAACCTAGACAAATTATATGTGCTTAAAGAACTGAATTATCGCAAATATAAGGAGGATTCAAACTCAAAGTAAAATGGTGCCCATTGCAGTCCATCATTCTTAAAAGAATACTTCTAACAGTGACTGCAGAAGTGATGTAAGGTACATGACATCATAAGACCATAATATAACTATCAAGTCCTCAGGATCGGTGATGTGTATTCTCAGGGGGTGAAATACATATATTGATGATGATTCCCATGGTTGTGTTGATAGTTATATTACTAACAGTGCATCTAATGTAATAAAAGTGAAAAAGTAAGATCGTACAAGCTCAGGGGGAGATGTGGTTTTAGCATTTTACTTTTTGTACGCGGATATTATGAAGTACAATCATGTATATATTGAATTTTGATATAGACAGTCATGTATGTTTTCCTATGATGAAGAAATAGTAGGGAAAACTCAAGGAAAGGCTTTGATATACTTCATACAATTATTATTTGGATTTCTTGTTATGATGTTGATGGTTACAATTTGTGGATGGTACTTAGAAGTGGTATTGATGGTTTATGAATTGTTGTGATATGACATTTATGCTTTATCTTTGATAGATGAAGTTTCTTTGATGTCCTTATTGATGGATGAGTTGAAATGATCAAACTTGACCATAAACTGTTGGCACAGGTTCAAGGGGAGCAATTTCTATTCTTCTAATAGTGCATTGTTGGCATTATGTTTGCTTGAGAATTTCTTGGTACATAATGATGCTTATCATTGGTGATGTTGCTAAAGATACTCATGTTACTAAAGTTTTTGAATGATTCTATGTTGTTGTCATAATGCATGAAACTATGGATGATGCTTATATATTGTTTGAGCCAATGATCAGATTTGTGATGATAGAAGACTCTTTGGTTATGAAATAATTGATGACTGTTGTTCTTATTTGTGGAAAGAACATGTATATCTTGTTATCTCATGTTATGATTATTTGATGATGATGGTGATGTCATGGATGAAGCCTATGGGATGAGTAGTTGAAGATGATGAATTACAGAAAGGGATCTTATGGATGATTACTTACACTACATAATGATGAAGTAGTCTTTATTCTTGCATGAATAATTTGGGCCAAGAGAATGATGTTGCTGCAAGTTTTATAAAAACATGATTATTGATATACTATTGATATATCTACTGGATGATACATGGAAACATGGAATACTTTTAAGATGTTGAAGAATTATGCTTCACTTATGTTTTGGGAAGTTTTAGTGTCTACGGATAAACACTTAAACCCCTAGACTAGTAGCTAAGTCTAGAACAACAATGCAAGGCATTCTCTACTTTTTCTATAACCAATAGATTAAATAAGACAGTAAAGGAGCCTTCCTGAAGCTTTCGCTTACTCCTTATCTCCCTTGACAAATTCTGTCACTCCTTTCCATACTTAATCCACTTGAAAAGTACCTGCACATAGACAAAAGACAAAAATTGATCAAAGCATATGATAATGATCTATTGATTAAACATAAAATGGAATCAAGTGCATAATACACATACAAAATCATCAATAAACAATAAAAACACATGGAAAAAGCTTTGAACACTTTATTAGTAAAAGGAATATTTACAACCCAATTTGCTTGATTCAGTGCCACTCCTCCAGTTCAATCCCATCCTCTCCTCATAACAAGCAAGACATTTTGACATCATTACAATACTTGAAACCAACTCAAGTCTCATACTAATAGCATCTCCCTATAATTCAATGATTTCCAGCCCTTGATCACTTAGATGGGTGGTCCTTTTATAGGCAAATGAAGGAAGTTATGCCATAAATGGTGATAATGAATGCCCTCCCAAACTTAGGATTTAGTTCCATGGAGGAAGGGATAAAGGGATTGATGTTCCTTAACTCCCTCCCTCATCCAATTTCGAGCCCAAAGGAGTGGATAGCCTTGGGAAACTTCTAGGGGCATCCTATGGATAAGAATACTCCAAACCCCAATGCATATTTCTCTCAAATTTGCCCAGTGCAGGCCAAAGAGAGCTCAAGTGCACTTCAATGTACTCTGGCAGTGTACTAGGTTGCACTACAGTGCACCCTGATAAAGGCTTTCCTACACTAATCTTCTTAGAGGCAGTTTTTGGATGATTTCAGTCATGGGATCTCTTCGGAAGGAGGCATTTTAATGGTTGACTTCATTTGGGCATGTAACAACTAAGTTAGGGTTTGATGGGCCCTAATAGTACTGATCTGTAAGTTGGGGTTGATGTGCCCAAATGGATTTGTAACAGTTGCCCCGTAAAGCATGAAGTCGTAAATATGTATGTCGAGTGAAATGCTTTACTATGTGGAGAGGAGGTTTCAAAGTGGAAAGTGACCTGCATCAATTACAATACATATATAATGATAATTTGATTTTTTCTCATGAACTTGCTGAGGGAAGGCATACCCATGCTCAGCTTATAAACTTTCATTACATGTGCACATATAGTCATCTACAGATATAGACCCATGAATGGATGACCATGAATGTAAGGCCATTGTACATTTGATTTAGTACTCTTGAAAATATCGCAGCCCAGATGGATGAAACTAGATCCAGGGTCTTCAATATTATTCAATCTTTCGCTCAAGTACAGGTCTAACCATGTGAATAGATGATCTGAAGTTGAACATGGGAAGACATCGTCTGATTACCAGCCAATGATGTAATCCGTTAACAGATGCGAGAGGAATCACCGATAATGATAATGGCTCTCAAGGTACTATAGTACATTTCGCATGTGTGAATAAATGATTTGATGTCAAACACCATACAAAGTATTTCAGTCAAAGGCCAGTGATGTCAACCTATCACCATAAGTGAGAAACTTTCCATTGATGTATGCAAGCCTCAAGGTACTGAAGGGGTGTTTCTAAGTCAACTTCTTGGATAATGTGCTGATGTTGACAAGAAGCGACTCATCACAGGAGGGCCTTGATGTCTCCCACATCAATGACACGAAATGAGGTAAATGATTTTGGAGATGAAAATCAACTGACAATAGAAGGTTCAGGAATGGCGATCATGAAAATGAAGGTTTAGTGTACTGCAAAGGATGAATTTTGAACTGAATGACTTCTCTTGAACATGTCGGCGACACTAAAATGAATTGGTAGCATTGACCCAAAACAAAGTAATGGATGGTATGATAGACCAACAGTGTGATAACCATCAAGCTGAATGACCCAACCCACATAGTCATGGTGATGAGGTGAAAGTGTCATGTTCAAGAGCAACTTGCTACCATAAAGTGTTCTCCCCTTTTTCCCATTTTCCCCAGTCATTGCTGACCAGTACCTCTTTATTTTTATCAAGCTTGAGGAGGATAACATATGCTTGACGTATAATTCCACCCTTTAGGTGAATCCATTGCTATTTGATGATTTAACGAGTCTAGCAAAGGTGAAACTTGGTCTTGTTTAGATGGACAAGTTTTTCAGTATTTGATGTTTTTAACAAGTTTAACAACAAAGATAACTCGGTCCTTTTCATGTTTAGAGAGTTTGAAAAGGGACAAAAAGAAAACTCCACAAGTTCTTTTTCGTAAGTTAATCTCTCAAGTCTGAAAAAGCGTAAAATAATACAAGAGAGATATCATTTCCAATCCATTAACGAGCTGGAAAGGAAAAGCACTCAACAATCTTTTCATATTTAGAGAGTTTGAAAAGAGCTTAAAGAGGACTCCATTTTGAGGAATGAGTGGTGTCTAGGATAGCAACTGGTTCCGGTGATGTTGGAACTTCTCAAAATGAAGAGGCTGGCTAATAAGACCACTCATTGCAACTGTTCCTCAAAAAGGGTAAAACAACCAAGCGAAAGCATATGATCGGCCAAAGGGATGGTGGCGATGGGATGAAAACAACCAAGGCTCATCTAACGAAATAGGCTGATAGAATGGCAATCATGAGGGTTAAAAATGGAAATGGGTTCATTTTTACACAAGCTTGAACTATAGGGAACTATGCTTGGATTCG
This sequence comes from Pinus tabuliformis, assembly GCA_031772625.1. Taxonomy (NCBI): domain Eukaryota; kingdom Viridiplantae; phylum Streptophyta; class Pinopsida; order Pinales; family Pinaceae; genus Pinus; species Pinus tabuliformis. The sequence goes on along the minus strand of CM062804.1, from coordinate 765,634,260 downwards.
GTTTCATGTTTACACAAGCTTGAAATGAAAAACTATGCTTGGATTCAGTTTCATTTTGACACAAGATCGAAATGAAAAACTATGCTTGAGATTGGTTTACATTCCCCCAGCATGATGAAAGGGAGAGTCTCCTGTAACTAGATGGAAGTCATTGTAGTGAAGCAGGACGGTTATCAAACACCGTTTGGCTTCGTCCAGATAGGGACAAATGTGAATGGGGTGATTCCCTTCACATAACCTACAAGGAAACTTAACTTTACCACTAGGTGAATGCCCCCCAAGCTTCATTACATTCACCTAAGTAGACTACTCATGGCTATCAGGTGGATGGAATGAAGGTTCATTTACAAGATCAAGTGAAAGACTCGACTGGGATTTTACAAGATCTACTCAAAGACTCGACTTGGAATTTGGGACCTTGTTTCATTTTTAATGAGCTTGATACAAGACAAGGAACTCTGCTCATATTCCTTGTTTCATTTTTTAAAGAGCTTGACACAAGGCAAAGAACTATGCTCATATTCCTTGTTTCATTTTTTAACGAGCTTGACACAAGAGAAGCGACTATGCTCATAGATCCTTGTTCCATGTTTTTAATGAGCTTGATACAAGACAAGGAACTATCCTCATATTCCTTGTTTCATTTTTTAACGAGGTTGACACAAGACAAGGAACCATCCTCATGGGAGTTGTTTCATTTTTTAACGAGGTTGACACAAGACAAGGAACCATCCTCATGGGAGTTGTTTCATTTTTTAATGAGGTTGACACAGTAAAAGAACTATCCTCATGGACCCTTGTTTCATTTTTTAACAAGGTTGACATAAGACCAGGAGTTGTCCTCGTGGGCCTTGTTTCACGACTCATAAGATGTCATGAAGGAGAGATCTGGTTCCAATGCCTCCAGTACATGTTGTACAACATCACTGAATTGATTGTCAGTTGATGTAGGTATGGAACACGTTACCACATAATTAACCCATGGCAGGGATGATACCATTGGTATAAAAGGACCATTTAGGGAAGATGGTTGAATAGGAGCTATATTTGGACCGGGAAATGAAAGCTGGTCAACGGTGACAATTATGCCTTCATGCGGGAAACAAATCACTCGAAAGAGTGTTGAAACAATATCTCCCATATCATAAACATAGTCGCACCCTAGAAGTAAATTGTAATCTAAAGGGCCTGGGACTACCACCACGTTTAGATAAACAATTTTTCCTCCCAAAGTAATAGGCAACTAAGGGAGGATCCCTAATGGTTGACTGGTTCCTCTGTTAAAATCCAATAGATTCTGGGTAACAAGCACAAGTGGTGGCGAACTGAGCGCTTGCCAAGAAATTGAGGAAATGATACTCACAAATGCACCTTCATCTATAATAGTGCCAGATACAATCATATTACAAACCTGTACTATGACATGGGAAGGCACATAAGAAGGAAGACAGAATCTTTCTAGTCGATTCCAATCAAAGGAAGTGACTAGACTACTTGGAGGGGGTACTGTAGAAATAGGAGAATTAACCCCTTGAGTTACGAGAACTGGAGGATTTTCCTCCTGTCTTGATGGAATAGGAGGAAGACCCACAATCTCATTAGAATCTAAAGAAACAAAAAGAACTTGAGTGGTATCATATTCACTCTCTTTGGGAAAGGTACGATTAACTGAAGGAGAAATTGGGTCGACAGTTACCTTGACTTGTTGATTTGGGTTAGGTATAGACTCATAGGATTCACTTTCAGAGAGAGTCAGTTTGACTGACGGTTGATTTGAGTCAGTAAATTTATCAACTAGTGAAGGATTTATGGAAAGTTTCTTGTAACCAGATGGAAGTCGCTGCAGTTAAGCAGGACGATTATCCAACACTTTTTTGGCTTCATCCAGATAGGGACAAAGGTGAATGGGGTGATTCCCTTCACATAACCTACAAGCAATCTCCATGAATGCTATGTTCGTTGTATCACAGTGTACAAGGAGGCCGACTCAGTTACCTAAGGATGGATAGAAACCTATTGTTTTCCTCCCATATATACCTAAAGGTACGTGGAGGCCCAATCTGTATAAGCACTATCTAATGCAAAACTGCACAGTGAGAGAATTCCCATATATATTACGTACTGTAACACCGCCCTATATACCCGAAGGTACGTGGACGAACTACAATATACTCATGTACATGGAATGAGGTATCACACTCAGGATGTATTGCAGACAAGTTAGTGGCAGCTGCTTTGTTTTACGACACCGGAACACGTCTCTAGCCTAGACCTCTAAATGTTTTTCATTAGGTGACAATGCTCCATTAGGTAAATTCAGATAAATTTTAAGTTGATCTTGCTTAGGAATATTCCTTTCAAGGTTCACCACATGATGTATGTTTGAAATTCCTAAAATGCAACTAATATGATAAGCATTCTTTCCATTAAATTTAACAATGAAAATCCTAGCTACTTAGGGATAGAGCAATCAGATTCGTTTTGATCAAAGAGAAAAGAGCACAATCTAAATGCAAATTCCATACACTTTTCCTATCAGCACACACAAACTTTTTCAATGCAACATGCATGTGTTTCTTTTCAATTTCCCTTAATGTGAATGAACAAAAAGGAAAACTAATGCACAATCGATCAATAAACTCTTTTCATAAAAATGACGATTTTACGACAATTTCTTTTCAAGGAAAGGAATACTTTACAACACTTTCATTTTCAAAGAAATGAGGAATTACGACACTTTCAATGAAAATACCAATCATATGCACACATTAATCAATCGATATTTCATGAATGAAGACTTTAAGACAATTCAATTTTTGAAGGAAAAGATGTTTTTACGACACTTTCTTTCGACAAAAATAAATCGACCAAAAAACTAACTTTCAACTATAGATTGAAAATGACAAAGTAAATACATAAGAAACATTTATCAATCCTAGTCTAAGTAGGGCTAGCTAAGGAGATAAAAACTATTTTCATAGAAAAGACATCATTGACATTGCGCAAATCATTCAAACAGGAGAAATTTGACAAAAAACTTCAGCTCCTAGATGGAAAACTGACCCTCAAGGGATCAGTGTAGGCTGCAGTGAGAGACAGTGCACTTCAATGCACTGGCTCTATGCGGGAAGTGCATTGTAGCACACCATGTTCTTCACTGGGTTGCACTAGTGACAGTAAGCCATTTATGAAGGCAATTTGACATAGTTTTGACTCAATTTTCAATGAAATAACACTGAAATTCAATCAACGACCACAACTATAGTATGTAAAAATATCTTAAGAGGCTGATAAGCTACTAAGATGGATAATCAATATCCAACAGAATCACCAATTTGTTTTGGGAAGTTTTAGTGTCTATAGTTAAATGCTTAAACCCCTATACTAGTAGCTCAGTCTAGAACAATAGTGCAAAGCATTCTCTACTTTTTCTATAACCAATAGATTAAATAAGACAGTACAGGAGCCTACCTGAAGATTTCATTTACTCCTTATCTCCCTTGACCAATTCTGTCGCTCCTCTCCATATTTAATCCGCTTGAAAAGTACCTGCACATAGACAGAAGACAAAAACCAATCAAAGCATATGATAATGATCTATTGATTAAACATAAAATGGAATCAAGTGCATAATACACATATGAAAGCATCAATAAACAATACAAACATATGGAAAAAGATTTGAACACTTTATTAGTAAAAGGAAGAGTTACAACCCAATTTGCTTGATTCAGTGCCACTCCTCCAGTTCAATCCCATCCTCTCCTCATAACAAGCAAGACATTTTGACATCATTGCAATACTTGAAATCAACTCAAGTCTCATACTAATAGCATCTCCCTATAATTCAATGATTTCTAGCCCCTATTCACTTAGATGAGTGGTATTTTTATAGGTGAATAAAGGAATTTATGCCATAAATGGTGATAATGAATGCCCTCCCAAACTTAGGATTTAGTTCCATGGAGGAAGGGACAAAGGGATTGATGTTCCTTAACTCCCTCCCTCATCCAATTTCAAGCCCAAAGGAGTGGATAGCCTTGGGAAACTTCTAGAGGCATCCTATGGATAATAATATTCCAAACCCCAATACATATTTCCCTCAAATTCGCTCAGTGCAGGCCAAAGAGGGCTCAAGTGCACTGCAATGCACCCTGCCAGTGTACTGGGCTGCATGCAGTGCACCCTGATAAAGGCCTGCATGTGCTAATCTTCTTAGAAGTAGTTTTTGGATGATTTCAGTCATGGAATCTCTTGGGAAGGAGGCATTCTGATGGTTGACTTCATTTGCGCATGTAACAACTGAATTAAGGTTTGATGGGCCCTAATAATATTGATCTGTAAGTTGGGGTTGATGTGCCCAAATGGATCTGTAACAAATTACATATATTATGATGATATTCTTTGTCACAGGTTGATGATATTGAAGCTACATTGTCTTATGTTGCATATTGCTGATGAGTTGTTGTTGCTGTTATCTTTGGTGCAGATCCTACATAGTACATGATGGTTACTGAAGACTATCTTGGTCTTGTTACCTAACAATAGAGGTCTTTGGTTTTGATTATAAATTTCATATTTTTCTCTTGATGTAAAGGTCATGTAAAATCCTTCACTATAAATCATTGTAAAATTGAGTCATGTATGGACTATTGTGGTCAAGTCATGTAATCCCATCATTTTGGGCATATGATGTAATGTTGATTGAATATGTAACCCCATTGTGTTGAGTGACAAATGTAAGCATGAGCCATTGGTGATAGGAAAGATCATGTTTAGTTGGGCCATAGAGTCATGTACTTCTTTGTATATCTTTAGAAAATTTAGCATGTTCTCAGGGGGAGCATGGTCAGTATTCAAAGTTCATTCTCAATAGATCAGATCTACGACGCTCATGTCAACAAAGGGAGAGAAGCCTTCATTCAACATTAGTTAGACCTTTTCCCTTGATTTCAAAGGGGGAGAGTAACTTGGTGTTTGAAAATCTTGGTGCTTAGCTTTATGTGTTGTACATGTATTTACAGGTTGTGTTGACCAAACACCAAAGTGGTTTCCATCAAGTTCGAAGGGGGAGATTGTTGGCATTATGACTAATGTCTTGTCCTTGATGGAAACCTACTTGTAGCAGGATACATATGTGTTGTCTTGATGGAAATTTACTTGGTAAAAGATGTCAACATGATGGTAGTAGAATGAGTACAGAGGAATGATGAAGGTAAATTTTGAGGAAGTATACAAAGGTTTTTTGAAGAAAATCCAAGTACATATGCAAGTATGGTGAAGAAAAGTCACGTACAATTTTTGCACCATGGTATTCTAAATAATAGTGGCCTTTACCATGGTATTGGCCCATAGTAATGAGCGTGGAAATAGATATTTGATCCCGTTGAGGAATACCATTGGCATAACTAAGGGTTTGACCCATGGTATCGGATAAGGCCTAATATATATAAGGAGATGGAGATCAATGTGTTTTGTGTGCAAGTTATCAATTATTATTGAATAGTTTGACCTGAAATAAGTATGCACTAGGGAGTATGATGATGGATAAGATCCAATATATGTGAAGTGACTATACATTGAATAATCTGCATATGGGTTGGTTTTATCAATGATGATAATGTTTTGATGTGTGTTTGATACTGTGTATGGGTTTGATTGAAGTTCTGTTGTGCAACAAAGGTATGAGTCAATAATTACAAATATGTATGCAGGTTTGTTTAAGAAAATATGCATACATACGGGGATCAAATTCTGAGTAGTAGCATATCGATTCTACATTATGGATAGATCTATACGTGGCTATCAAATATGAAAGGCTCTTATATATACCGAATTATTTTGTAAGGGTCGCGTACATATAGGGTTTTTCCAAAAATTATGTCTAATCAGCTTGATCAGTCTTGTTGTGTTTGATGTTGTCTGCCAATGAAGTCTTTCATGATGATTTGATTTTAACAGTGATGGTTGAGGTTGAATGATTTGTGGAATGATTTGTTGCATAGTAATTATGTTGCTATAGACTATATGTGGTTCTAGGATATGTGATTGGTTCTGTAAGTGATTAAGTTTCAGGGTTCAGTATTTTGGGATCTGTACGTAGGTATGCTTCATGGAAAGTGCATATATATGTACATATGCTTAAGAGAAATAGCGTATATATTTTTATATATGGTTGATCAGGGTTTGTAGTGACAGAATCTAGTTTTTGTGATGAATAGTATGTGGATTAGTATTCTGGTGAAGGGCTTTACAATGATCTAACTTCTTTGGTTGTTTGAGATTGATTTGGGTCTTAGTTGGTACAATGATTAAGTGATTTGATATGATGATTGGTTACAGTTTTATTATTTGATATTGATTTTAAATGATGGTAGTGGGTATAGTATGAAACTTTGATGAAACGTAGCCTACAGATTTGATGTTTTAGTTCAGGTGGATCCAGTATGAAAATTATGAAATGTGGTCCATTGAGATGTTGAGGGTTAGAGCCTTCAATGAGGTATTCAAAGCTTCCTTCCAGTAGTAGCTGGTAAAGCTAATCAGCGGGTAGGAACTCCCTTCCGGTGGGTGTCGGTAACTGAGCTCAGGGGGTTGGAGATCCCTTCCAATGGGTGTTGGAGAACGAGAGAGGGTTGTAGCCTTCTGTAGGGGGGTGCTTGCATGATCGTATGAGTCTACACTAGTGCAATATTGTAAGAAGTATTTCTTTATAATAAAAAGAAGACAGAGATGATAACAGTGGTGCTTTTTCCCACATTGGGTTTCTACCTAAAAATCTTGTTGTTCATGTGTGTTGATGTGTTGCTTATGTGTGATGGTTTATTTTTTTCCTACTGCACATGGTCATTGTTTAATAATGCCTATTGAAGTACTAATACACTGGTTCAAGTTAAAAAGATGATGGATTAACTAAAAAGTAAGTTAACTAGATATACTCTAGTTTCCTTCATAACAATCACGTACATATGTAGGTTTACTTAAGTATAGTCGTGTACAAAAATCTGAATATGAAAAGAAAAGTTTAAGTGATTTTTAAAATATTGATTCACCCCCCCCCCCCTACCCCCCTCTCAGTATTTTACCCAACATATGTGTGGCATGTTAGGGTGAGGACAATAAATTTAGAACTTTGCATAATCACTCTATAAATATTGGTAATGAGACTCTTGTACTTCTAGGTTCATTAATCAAGACAATTAATAATAACATCTTCAAATTCATAGACAATCAGTTTGAATATAAATAAATTAAATTATTGTTAAAGAATAATAAATTTCAATCTTTAATGTTTTTTTTGTTGGTCAACCAACTTATATTAATTCGTCAAATCATTACAATAAATTTTATAAGTATCATTGTTGTCCCTACCTCACTCTTACCGGATTTGTTGGCCATGAGGGAAATACAAAAAATAAGAGAAAAATGCCAAAATTTACATAGTATCGAGAACCGAAATGACCAAAGAGACCAAAACACATTGAGAATGAAAATGTAACCCACTGCCATCAAGGATCATGAGGAAATACTAGTGTAGGTTCAATACTAGGTACGTCTACAGGTCAAGGGTCACCATGAACATGTAACTCCATATGAAAAAGAAGACCCTCAATCTATTCAAGTCGCTCATTTTTCTCCTTTGACTCTATCTAAGAGAAGTCAAACAATCCAGGATATCCCATTGATTATGCTGGAGATCATTCAGGGCTGAAGGTCAAAACAGTGTTACATGGACCTACATATAAGTTTTCTCTACTGAACTAGTCTATAATTAGGTAATCATGGGAGATCGAGAAAAACTCTTTCTTGAAGAATCTAATATTGGTTTGACTCACGGGTTTAAAAATAAGACTTACAAGGTTACCATAGCATGAAATTTTAGATCTTAGGGATCCGAAATTACAGAGATACAACAAATACAATATCAAGCTCCTAAAAGGAAAGAGAAAGGTCTGTATTTTTTTGAAATTTGACATAATTTTTGTTTGAAAAATCAGTTTGAAGTGATTCCAAGGGCATATTGAAGCATATATATTAGTATTGGATTATAAAATTCATCCCAAACAAAATAAATCTACACCCATTAATCCCTTAGAAAGCTCTACTATGACACATGAAGAGGAATAATTGCAGCATGATATAACAAAATTACGGGACCAAGTGCAACAAATTTCACTTTCACAAAGAGCAACCAAATATGAACTAAAAGGGGGCATGGATGGCTTAAACGGGGACATGGAGGGTGTTGTAGCTTATATTGGGCTTGAGGTTTATTTGTCAGTTATATCGCTATTGGGAGTTATAAAACTCCTTTATATCCTTTATCCTTATAGAAAAGTCCAAAAGAAAAGAAATATTTTAATTATTATTTATTGGCATCGCTAAAGGAAGAGATGCAAAATAATTGGATATAAAGGGTTATATCAAATTATATGTATATATGTATAGCACGAAGCATAATTGTAATGGATGTACAAAGAAAACATGTGTTAAAGTGATTAACACCGGACTTGGAAAATATATATTATATTTTAAAATTCGGCAGGTCCGTAAAGTGGCAAACACATATGCGTTGGTCCATTACCTATTTCCGATAGCGATTCGAAGAGACAGACCCGAAAGGTATATACGGCTTGGTTTAAAGTCCCGTCGGGTCCGCCACACCGTAGAGATTTGAATGTTAAGAACTGCTGATTGCTACTTGATATGGCGGACCCAAAATATTATATATCTTGTTGTAGAGTTCTGGCAGGTCCACTACATCAAAATTTTTTTCATATACATTATAATTATGTGTTTTTTTTATATATTATTATTATAAGGGGGATTATAATGGAAATGAGCGCCGATTGTGATATGGTAAGCCGGACCTGATATTACATGCATTATGGTTAATTATTCCGTCGGGTCCGTGGCCATTATAATATTTATATATATGGTTTCTAGGCTGATTGCGATAAGTGGAAAAAGCATATCCTACGGTATATTTTCGTTATAAAGTATATAATGGAAAAGGGAAATTTTGAAGAATTAATACGTAAGTCTAACATTACGTCGATATATATATATATATATATGGAAAATGCCAACTATGTGATGGGTTTTCGAATCTAATGGATTTATGAAATATATTTAATACTTTTGAGTTTCATGGTAAACAAAAGATTTGCATTATTTTGATTAAAATCAGTGATATGGCCAAATTGGAAGAAAAGGCAGTTGGTCGAATTCGATACATGTGTAACCAGATTTTGCACAAGTTAAACACAGTTTATCATGATTAAAATAGATTAAGGCATTTACTAAGGAATTTAACAGCGGATTAAGCAGAGCGAGCCAATAGTTATCATCTCCTTCTAGATTTAGTTTTGTTCTTGCTATTTCATGTTCTTTGAGGTGTTTCACCCTCTGTAAATTATGTAGTATTTTTACTTCATATAGTTAGAAAAGTTAGATAGGTTTCAGAAATCGATAACTATTCCACAAATGTATAAAGGTGGAAAATTTTACTAAGAAAGGGGGGTTGGGAATTTTGGAGAACCAGGCCATTGTATTTCTGATAACATCATTGATTAATGAAACAACCAGAAGTTTCCAGGAGTTGTTACATATAATTTGTAAGTTTCACTATCATGTGTCATGCAATGTTTTCTTCTTTTTAAGTGTAGTAATGAAGCTACAGGGTAAAATTCCTTAAAGAGAGCTCCTATAGTTAAAGTCCTCATTTCCTTTCCAAGTTATAGATAGTAGTTTCTGTGAAAGACCAACATATTGTCTATGATTTATTTCTCACGATCATAATTCCTCTAAGTTACAGATAATAGTTCCTGTGGGAGATCAACACATTGTCTTTAACTTCCTCTTCAAAATTTCCTCATTCATTATTTATATTTAGCAAAAAATGGAATTCTGAGATGTTCTGGTCATACATGTATTAAGATTCTAAGGCCAAGTTTTCCAAGTCCTTCATTTGGGAATATAATAAACAATAAGTGATAGTAAATAATCTTTATTAATGTCTTAAGCACAATTTCCCTATAGCCAAGAAATTGGTTTCTTAAGGAACAAGAGAGGGTTTAAAATTAGAAATGGAAGGTTTTAAGGATGGATTAAAAGTAGACGTTGTTGCTAAATGGAAGGTTTGACAAAGTTGCTACAAGAAATGTTTCCTAATGGTGAAAAGGTATTTGGTGAAACTCATGATGAGAAAAAAATGAATGTTAATCATGATTTCACGAACTCTAACTTCAGATTGAATACCCACCATATTCCAAAGATCGATATGAGGAAGTTTGATGGTAAGGACCCAGTAACATGGATACTATAAATGGATAAATATTTTGATCTCCATAATGTGCAACACACACAAAAGGTACGCATTGCATATTTATATTTAGAACCCAATCAGTTTGTATGGTATCGGTGGATTTTTTCTCATAAAACTCTTGTCACTTGGTTAATTTTTACAGAGGAAATAATAGCACATTATGATGATACAAAGATAAACACCTTCTTTATCTAATTGATAAATCTCAAACAAAGGGCTCAAAGGCAAAGAACATTGAGGACTTCCAAAAATTGAATATAAGGGTAAATGATATTCTAGAGGAGCATAGAATTAATGTCTTCATAGTGACTTTAAAGCATAACATCCAACATGAGGTTCGCCTTTGGTAACCTCATTCATTGGAGAAGGCATTCACGGTGGAAAGAAAATTTGGAAGAAAAATTATGGCAACAAGGAAGTCTACCACTCACAGCTATAAACATGGAAGTGTTGTTGCTCATAGCCTTCCACAACCTACAAGGTTGACACCACAACAAGTGGAAGAAAAATGAGCAAAATATCTTTGTTACAGTTGTGATAGAAAATACACTAAATGTCATAAGTATCCTACGAAGAAATTATTTTACATAGATTGTGAAGAGGAGGAAGAAAAGGAACACGAAATGTCAAAAGAAGATGATATACATTAGGAACAAACCCTACAGAAAGAAGAAATGAATCCGACCATATATTTTAATGCATTCGCAGGAATTACCACTCCTCAAACTCTCAAGATAGAAGAACATATCAAGAATAAAAGGGTAACATTTTTGATTGATTTGGGTAGTACCCATAATTTTATTCATTGTAAGATAGCTAAGGAATTAAATTACTTCCTATATCAAACACCATACTGTCAAGTGATGGTTAACACTATAAATTTCTCTAGAAAGTGCCATAATATCAAGCTAACCATGGTGGAATATGTATTGAATAGTCCAATGCTTTCCATTTCAATGGGTGGTGTTGATATTGTACTAGGAGTCCAATGGTTACAATCTTTGGGCATGATAGCTTTTAATTTTCAAGAAATTTTGTTGAATTTTTTTTGGGAAGGAGAGGAAGTTGAATTAAGGGCTATCACAGGGAAACCAGGAAAGATAATAAGATCTAATGGCATGAAAAAGCTTCTAAAAAAGAACAACATGGTGTAATCGTGCAATTATTCTCACTAGAAGTTCAAACATCAAAATTATCTATTTATGTAGATCTCCAAAAAGTCTTGGAAAATCATTCCAAGGTATTTGAGACTGCCAAAGGCCTCCCACTTATTCATGATTATGATCATGCTATTAATTTGATTCCAGTAAGTGGTCCTTCAAACATCAAGCCTTACGTATATCCCTATGCCTAAAAGAGTGTAATTGGACATATGGTTCCAAAAATACTAGAGGTCGGTATAATTCAACCTATTCAAAGTTCTTTCTCTGCTCCAGTAATATTAGTGCACAAGAAGGATGGATGATTGTGCATGTTTCCATTTTATATGGAGCTCAACAAGCTCACTATTAAAGATAAATTTCCCATTCCTATCATTGATGAATTGTTGGATGAATTAAATGGAGCAATTTACTTCACAAAATTGGATCTTCGTTCGGGATATCATTAAATTAAAATGAAGATTGAAGACATTGCGAAAAAAACATTTAGAACTCATGAGGGTTATTATGAGTTTTTTTTCATGCATTTTTGCCTTACCAATGCACTTTCCAGATTTGAAGGTTTGATGAATTCCTTCTTCAAACCATTCCTTAGAAAATTTGTGTTAGTATTTTTTGATGATATAATAATCTAAAACAACTCTTGGAAGGATCATGTTAAACATGTTGACATGGTGCTCAAATTATCGGAGGAGAAAATATTTTATGCAAAAACCTCCAAATGTTTATTTGGAGTACAAGAGGTGGAATATCTGGGTCATATTTTATCTCATGAGGGTGTTAAGGTAGACCCTAAAAAAATTAAAGCCATTAAGGAATGGAAAATCCCCACAACCATAAAGCATATTCGAGGATTTCTTGGGTTGACAGGCTATTATTACAAGTTAGTTAATAATTATGGGAGAATAGATGGACCTCTAACAACGTTAATGAAGAAAGATTCATTTTCTTGGACTCCAAAAGCTACTAAGGTCTTTGAACATCTTAAAGAGGAAATGTGCCAAGCACCGGTCTTAGCTACATCAAACTTCACAAAAACCTTTATTGTGGAATGTGATGCCTCAAGAAATGGAATTGGTGTTGTTTTAATGCAAGAAGAAAGACCCATTTCTTTTGAAATTCGTTCAATCAAAGGAAAGTATTTACACTAAACTATTTATGAGAAGGAAATGTTGGCAATACTATATGCACTAAAGCAATGGCGACCTTACCTAATTCGAAGACACTTCATGTGAAAAACAGATCATGATAGCCTTAAATACTTTTTGGAACAAAGATTATCTTTAGAAGAGCTATAAAAATGGGTCACAAAGATGTTGGGTTATGACTTTGAAATCATCTACAAAAAAGGGAGGAAAATTTTTCTTGCAGATGCAATCTCAAGAAAGGATGAGGATGTGGAAGCATTGCTTGATTCCATTTCTATTATCCAAACCTGGATAACCAAAGCAAGCGATGAATGGAAGAATGATGAAGAAGTGTGGACACTCATTCAAAAGTTGCAACAAGATCCCAGTACATCTGATACATTTAGCTGGAAAAATGATTCATTATGGTACAATGATCGGTTATATTTTTGTAAGAATTCCCAACTCAAACAAAATATTCTTTTGGAATTTCACACCTTGCCCATAGGAGGGCACTTTGGATTTTAAAAAATTTACCATAGGGTAAAGAAGGAATTTTCTTGGGATGGCCTAAAATATGACATTCAAAACATTGTGGCGGAATGTTTGGTTTGCTAAGAAACAAAGTTGAGACAATTAAGACCCTAGGTCTTTTACAACCTTTAGCCATTCAAATTGAACATTGGGAGGAGGTATTAATGGATTTTATCATAGGTTTACCAAAGTCCAAAGGAACGAGTGTCATCATGGTGGTAGTTGATAGACTTACCAAGTATGCACACTTTTGTGAATTATCTTATACATTTAAATCCAATACATTTTCTATTGCATTTATGGAAACAATTCAAAAGCTACATGGAAACCCAAATATTATTGTAAGCGACAGAGATCCCATTTTCACTCAAAATTTTTGGATGAAATTATTTTCCTATCTAGGTATTCAATTAGCTCATAACTCATCTTATCATCCTCAATTTGACGGGAAAACTAATATAGTGAATAAATGTTTGGAAGGATATCTTTGTTTCTTTGTATCTGATAAAAAAACACAATGGGTCAAGTGGTTACCTCTCGCTGAATGGTGGTATAAAACTTCCTTCCATACTACAAAAAAAATGACCCCATTTATGGAACTTTATGGATATCATTCACCGTCCATCACATCATATTTAAGAGAAAATTCTAAGGTTCAGGTAGTGGAAGATCACATTGAGCATCAACAACAAGTTCTCCAACTCTTAAAGGATAACCTCACTTTGACACATAATCGAATGAAACAACAAGAAGATCAACATTGCAGCAAAAGAAGTTTTGATGTAGGTGACTGGGCATTTTTAAGGCTACAACCGTACAAACAAATGTCCCTTAAGCAAGCGAAGAAGGATAATAAATTATCACCAAAGTAATATGGTCCTTACAAGGTGTTGCAAAAGATTGGTATTGTGGCATGCAAATTGGAGCTTCCTGCATCTCCTTGAGTGAACCCAGTTTTCCATGTTTCATGCTTAAAGAAGGTTATAGGTGAAAAGCTCCCAGTTAAAAAAATATTTCCAGAACTTTGCGAGGAAGGAAAAATCATATTGGAATTTGAAGCAGTCACAGAAAGAAGAATCAAACAGCTACGAAATCGGTCAATTTCAGAGTATCTCATCAAGTGGAAGAACTTACCTGCTGAAGATTCCACATGGGAGGATGATAATTTTATACAGAAGCATCCAAAACTACTCAAGTGTTGAGGATACCACTTTTTTGAAGGAGAGGGGCATGTTAGGTCCCTATAATACTAGTTTAGCCCCTTATTATTATTGTTTGTGTAGCCCCCTTATTTGTAATGTTGTGGCCATGTAGTCCCCATATTGTTATTATTGTGCCTCATAGAAGGCCACTATTGTTATTGTTGTGCCCTTACAATATTATTGTTATGATGAATATGATTATATTGGGACCACTTAGACTCCTATATCTAGAAACGAGGTCTTGTCATTTGTATCATCGAAGAATTGTTAATTTATATGATGTAAAGGAGGTTTCCCCCTCGAAGAGGATAATTCTCAAGTCATTGATCTATCTTTTCTTCTATTTTATGAGTTTCTTGCATAACACCAAAACTCTGAATCCCCACTCCAAACCCCCAAACATCTAGGGAGAAAAAAGACATAGCAATTACCACTACAAACTAGAAAAACCTAGTATAATTTTGTGAGGCACCATAATGAAAGAACACAAGTAAAAAAAAATAACCACACCAAAACTTCCCACAAATGCTACATTTTGAGGTCCAAATATCAGGGAAAGGAGACTTACTTGATGGGCACTAGAAGAACCCAAATATGCTTTGATTCTAACGACCAGCTAATGCATAGAAGCTCCCTCCCAATCTAGTCCTAGCTAGCAACAAGGTGATTCATGACAATCGTCCCTTTAGGATCCCACACCCTATGAGTTAGTTCACTAGTGGAGCTGCAACGCCAACCCGACTAGCCTGAAACAGTCTTAGACTCAGAAATTACCACTCTAATTAGCATGCATAAGTTTCAAGCCTATGAATACTCGTTGTTACCCTTACTAGCCTCACAGTAGCCCATAATCTGAATTACCAATTCCAAGATCCAATCCTCCAACTTGATTATAAACCAAACATTTTGCATCTTGAAACATCCTGGATCTTCGTGCCACATGTCTTTGGAACACCACATGTGCCACCCCATAATCACGTGGAAGGATCAAATCCACACCTTATTGTTCTATGAATTCCAAACTCGTCCACCCCAAATGGGCCTTCAATTTTCAATATTGAACTATAGAAATTTTGCAATTTGTTTTTGTCAAAACTCAAACTAATATGGGTTTGACCAAAAAACCTAATGCAATATCTACTTTCGGTGATGGGGATGATAAATAAGGTATCAATGGAATTATAAAGAACAATTTTTAAATAAATTTTTGGTGTTAGGCCTAACAAGAAAGAAGATTATTATAATTACTCTAGAAAGATGAGAAGCAAACAATATGATTCATATAATCATAGAGAGAATAAGTAAAATGTAAGTGTTAATTGTTATTTTGGAAAACATATAAAAGTTGGAAAAGTGTTAAATAAAGTTTTTCATTATATATATATATATATATATATATATATATATATATATATATATATATATATATATATATATATATATATATATATA
Source organism: Pinus tabuliformis (assembly GCA_031772625.1). NCBI lineage: Eukaryota > Viridiplantae > Streptophyta > Pinopsida > Pinales > Pinaceae > Pinus > Pinus tabuliformis. The sequence continues at coordinate 765,618,458 of CM062804.1, read as the reverse complement.
TATATATATATATATATATATATATATATATATATATAGATATATACATTTTTTTTTTAATTCATAACCAATCAATTTGAAGACAAACAATTTAATATTTTGTTAAAAATTAATAAATTTCAAACTGCAATGTTAAACTATAGAAAGTTTTCAATTTTTTGTGGTCAAGCCTAAACTAATATGGGCTTGATCAAAATACCTAATGTAACGCCTCCTCTCACTTTTACCCAACCTCACAAGCTCGCCAGGGTAAACATGAGATGAGTGTCACTATGACAAGACCCAAACTCCAAGTTCAAGTTAAGGAAGAGGGTCCTAAAAACCTAAACACTTACTAAAATCCTATAGGGACTACAGATCACTTGGGAGTTGAACAACCACCCCAAGCGATCAATCCTTGAGTTGGAACCCTTTCTCTCTGACCTAGCTCCACAAACACACCCTTGACATTTCATCCATGTAGTTGAAGCCTATAGCTGCACTCACAAGATTACTTCCATGCAATTATGACCCAATTCCTCCAATTATGTACATGTGGTTCCAAGATCTAAGTCCCTTTTCCAGGCTAGCCTCCAAACCATTGCTTAGAACTGCCTAAAACTTTCCCTAAGTGTAGAAAAGACTATTGAAAATAGCAACAAGAAATGCTAAAAATAGAAATGCTATAAATAGCATTGATAAAAATAGAATTTCAGGTACCAGTGTTGAAGATAGCAACAAGGAATGATAAAATAGAAATGCTAAAAATAGCATTGCTATAAATAGCATTTCAGGATAGATTCCAATTTTAGTTAGTCCCTGAACTAAAATTGAGAATTAAAATTCGAATTTGAGCTCAACAGTTGTTTGTAAAATAATTAATTAATTCATCTTGAGTTAATTAGTTAGAGAAAATCAAACATGAAGTCATGTGTAGACATGCAATAGTTATCCCTTTTATTGAGGAAGTTATCCATTAATTAAGGAGATCAGGATGAGTTTTAGTTTGAGTTGCAATTAGTTAGCTCAGTTAACTGAGTCAAGTCCAGTTAGATTAGTTCCAACAGTGTGTGGAACTGATTGTTAGTTCAGTTAGTTAATGCATGCATGCATGTAACTAGTGTGCTTCAGATAACTGAATATTCTCTCATAAAGAACTCATGCATGTCAGTTCAGTTAGAGACCCAGTTGAGATCAGAGGAAGGGACAATGCACTATCAGTTGGAGGATTTTTCCTATATAGGAAACTTATCCATGCAGAAGGAATTATCTCCTTCAGGATTGTGCAGTTATTTATGAGTTTGGTGAGTTGTGTGAAAGGTGAATTCACACAGGTGGCAGTGAGAGGACCTAGGAGAAAATGCGCAAGGAAATAGGAGGCTTGGAGGGTAGAGGAGAAGGTTTGTGAGAAGTCTTTGACTATCTATAAGTAGCATTGAGTGATTGTTCTGAGAGCTGGATAGCTTGTGAGCTAAAGCTTTGTGTAATCCGGAGATATTTCCACTTGCATGATAATACAGATGGTGGGGTTTTTAGCTGAGGCTTTCCCTAGAGTATTCTTTTGTGTTCATGTGTGATTGATTTCTCATTCTCTATTTTATTTTTTCTATTTGATCTTGCTCAAAATCGATTAAGCTTCGACAAGTTTGTTTGTAGAAGTAGATCAAGTATTTTGCTTTAGTATATTGCATTATCAGGTGATCTACAGTGAGAATTTCTACATGGTATCATAGCAAAGGTGATCAAAGTGAAAAAAAATATAAAAAGCAGGGAGAAGTTCTAAGTTTGAAGTTCCTGACTATAGAAATCAAATTCTTATCACATCTCAAATTTCACCAATGGCGTTCAACGGTTTGAGACTCGAGTATGCCTTGGATGGCAGCTCGAATTATATAGCCTGGAAGGCTCACATGGAAGCGGTATTAGAGGACAACAGTTTGAAGGACTTCATTGATCAAGAAATCCCCAAGACAGCACCTGCTAATGCCCAAGAATTGGCGGAATGGAAGAAATGTGTGGCTAGAGTGAGGAGGATTCTTCCAGCGGGAGTTCGAGACCACATAGTCTTGAGTCTCCATGGGAAGGAGACACCGTTTTCAAAGGGCGACACGATCTCTACATATCTGAACAAGCTCACCACCTGCAGGGATGAGCTTGGATGTGTAGGAATCACGACAACCAATGATGACATGGTGAGTGTTTCTCTCCTCGGTCTTCCTAAGAGCTAGCATAGCTACCAAGACTCAGTTAATGGAAGAGAGAAACTGCCAGATTGGGAACAACTATGGTCGGATTTGACAAAGGAGGAGATCAGAAGAAGCACTAGAGATGCTTCTTCATCCAAGGAGGATGAAGAAAATTGTGCCTTAGCGATTAAGGCAAAGAAAGGGAAGGAGAAGGATTATCATGCCAAATCAAGTTCTTCTCATGGTGGGAAGAAGATTAACAAATCTACAGTGCGATGCTTTAATTGTCATGAGGTGGGCCATTATTCAACTAATTTTCCATTTAATAAATCCAAGAAGGGATCCAAGGAAGGATCTGAAGGTGAGGCATTGGCCTCTTAGTTCGAATTGGATTTTAGCCTCATCGCATCCATGGTTTCATCGATGATGGGTTGTGGTTGGTTTCTTGACAGTGGAGCCTCATTCCAAATGACCGACGATAAGAGTCTGTTCAGTACCTTGGAGGAGAAAGACCTCAAGATACTCATAGAGATGGGTAATGATGAAAAGTATAGTGTTTCAAGTGTGGGCACAATTTGTTTTCAGAGGGAGCATGGAGCTCGCATAACCTTGACAGATGTGAAGTATGTGCTAGGACTAAAGAAGAACTTGGTATCGATCACAATGCTAGAAGAAAAAGGCTATGATGTAGTCTTCAGTAAGGGAAAAGTTTTCCTTAGACACATCACCACGTGACAAGTAAAGAAGATTGGTTCACAAGTCAAGAACCTATATGCTCTTGAGGTTCAAGATGCATGCAAAGCCTTGAGGAGTAAGGCAACTGTTGGAGACTTGGTGGTTGATAGGGAGAATACATTACCTCTCAACATGCAGTGCCAGAAGAAGTCTCATACAATTGTGGAGGAGCCACAATTGGTGAAGCAACTTCAGGAGGTTGTGGAGCAGCCACAACTAGAGAACCCGAGAGGAGATCGAGTGGAGGCATCCACTCATGTAGAGACCTCCAGTAGGGGGAAATTTCGAGCCAAGTGGGTAGAGGTATCAGATGCATCCATACCTCCAGGTAGGAGGTGGGGCAATGTAGAGTGACAGTCCCAAGAAGGCTGAAATAGGGGTAGGATTTTTGAGATACCCAGCCTCTTTGATTAAGCCTTGCATTTGTCTCCGAGTGGGTAGAGACATATGTGGATGGAGTGGCAGAGGGAGCTTCAGCATCAGAGGGTGTTTCTAACCCAACAGGGAGGTCAGTTGGGAGATCAATTACTTACTTCTCAGTAACTGAGTTGCAATGCCATAGTGGGCAGCACAATGCAACATGATGAGAGGAGGTGTAATGCAGATGCAATGTTGGGTGATACGACCAGTAGCAGCATGGATGCAATAGGAGGAATCAGTGTGATTGATGCAGTCAGACATCAAAGTGACAGAGGCTATAGCAGTTAGATACTAAAGAGTACAGAGGTGCAGAGTTTTCAGTTGACAGAGGCAATATCAGTTAGAGACTTTGATGACAGAGGCATCATTCTGATTCAGGTTGGATATTTTTTGTTTCTAGAGTTGCTAGAGCAACAACTCTAGGGAGAAGTGTTGCATGCAGAACATTCCAAAGGTTCAGGATCGAGTTCGAGTTGAATGCCATTCTTGTTGAGAGGGAGTGTTGAAAATAGCAACAAGAAATGTTAAAAATAGAAATGCTATAAATAGCATTACTATAAATAACATTTCATGTACCAGTGTTAAAGATAGCAACAAGGAATGATAATATAGAAATGCTAAAAATAGCATTGCTATAAATAGCATTTCAGGATAGATTCCAATTTTACTTTGTCCCCGAACTAAAATTGAGAATTAAAATTCGAATTTGAGCTCAACAGCTGTTTGTAAAATAATTAATTAATTCATCTTGACTTTATTAGTTAGAGAAAGTCAAACATGAAGTCTATGTGAAGACATGCAACAATTATCCCTTTGATTGAGGAAGTTATTCCTTAATTAAGGAGATCACAATGATTTGTACTTTGAGTTGTAATTAGTTAACTCATTTAACTGAGTTAAGTCCAATTAGATTAGTTCCAACAGTTTGTGAAACTGATTGTGAGTTCAGCTAGTTAATGCATGCATGCATGTAACTAGTGTACTTCAGATAACTGAATATTATCTCATAAATAACTCATGCATGTTAGTTCAGTTAGAGACCAAGTTGAGATCAGAGGAAGGGACAATGTACTATCAGTTGGAGGATTTTTCCTATATAGGAAACTCATCCATGCAGAGGGAATTTTCTGCTTCAGGATTGCGCAGTTATTTCTGAGTTTGGTGAGTTGTGTGAGAGGTGAATTCACACAGGTGGCAACCAGAGGACCCAGGAGAAACTGCGCAAGGAAATAGGAGGCTTGGAGGGCAGAGGAGAAGGTTTGTGAGAAGCCTTCGACTGTCTATGAGTAGCATTGAGGGATTGTACTAAGAGCTGGATAGCTTGTGAGCTAAAGCTTTGTGTAATCCGGAGATATTTCCACTTGTATGATAATACAGATAGTAGGGTTTTTAGCTGAGGCTTTCCCCAGAGTATTCTTTTGTGTTCATATGTGATTGATTTCTCATTCTCTGTTATATGTGTTCTATTTGATCTTGCTCAAAATCGATTAAGCTTCCGCAAGTTTGTTTGTGGAAGTAGATAAAGTATTTTGCTTTAGTGTATTGCATTATCAGGTGATCTATAGTGATAATTTCCACAAAGATGATAACAATGCTAACATTTCAAACTCAACCAAGAACTTGACCTAGACATGCCAAATCCATGAGAGACCTTTTTTCAAACATATGGAAAACATGTAAGCTGCAGGTCATGAATGCATATCTGATCATAAAATTTTGAATCTCATATGAGAATCACTAAGAAGGCTTCAAGCCCTCTCTAAATAGTTGAAATGACACTTGTTAGATGGATCATTCATCAACCATTCAACAACTGATCAAAACATGTTAGATCTAATGATGTGATTAATATGAAAGACATTTATTTATGATCAAAACATGACAAGAGCCATAGATAGCGTACATCATATCACCAAAAAATAACTAGCATAGAAACCATGGAAAATCATCGATAATATCACCAACATAATCACTAAAAATGCTCATAGATCACAATAATAAAATAGCTCTTTTTAACATATGAAAATTCCAACCAAGTCAGGGACTTCCACATACCACCTCACCATAGGTTGGGCTGAGCCTAATCTTTCTTTCAACCAATCACCCTTTCGCCATATTCCAAACATGAAAGTGAGATCTCATGGGATAAACCAAGACATAACAACTAGGGAATCCATAGTTTAAACCACCTCCACCCTCAAGCTGTCGTGATCTCACCTAAATCAGTATCAGGATCGTAAAACTAAACAAAGTTTGGATGCCTCATAATTTCTTCACCATACCTTGAGGAATTTTCCTGTCTCCACCCACCTATCGAAGGCTTCCTAGAGAAAACCATCTCCACCCCCAACCCTTGGGATTTTTCTTGATACCACCTCACCCGGTTCCAAAACCTTCTGACAATCCAAAGATTAACTGAGAATGAATCCCATCACACCATGGCTATCCACGAAATGGAAAGGCAAAGCTAAAACCACTATCAAACCAGGAAAAACCCATGCCAATGATAGAAAATAAACCAAATAAACAAATTCATGTACTATTCTTTCACACCCCAGCTAGGAAATAACACATGCAAATTGTTACCTGCAAAATCCTCCAATTGAAGTTGTTGATCCAACCTTCTCCTTGATTTCCTTTGCTTGTCCTTCCCTTTCCTTTCTCCAAATCCAAGTGAATTTAAAAAATGCTCCAAGAATACTCTAAGTGTGCAAGAGTGTATGAGAGAAAGATTAAAGGAGAGAGCTAAAATGAAATATCAAAAGACGTGAACTGTTTCTCTAATTCCTTTTTATCATTGATCTCCCTTTTTATTCATTTTCCCTCTAATTTCCCTTGCATGAAAATTAATGTTCCTTCACCTTCCTTTTCTCTTATTTTCCTTTGTTTTCATAAATAAATGTCAATTATTTCTTCTTAGCCTTTGTCAATGCCTTTTCCAATTTCCATAGCCATTATCAAACCAAAAGTGATGCCAACTATAGTGCTTTTCCAACATTCAACTTGGAATACATGTCCCATGATCTTGGTCTTATTTTTCCTTTATTACATGAAACTTTAACATGGGGCTATTGCAAATGCTTTCCCCATGAGGGAACACCATCTTCGATGTTCTATGACACTAGCTATGACCAACAAATCATTGAAAGCAAAACACACTGCCTGTGGAGCTTTATAACATAGTTCGATGCAATATTTACAATGACATCCTGCTGAAAGTAAAACAAAAACACCGCTTATTGGAGATTTATAACACATCTCATTGTGATATCTACAACCATACATATTTACATACATATACCAAAAACTCATTTGCTTGAACTAACAAACAATGAAGGATACAAAGACCACATTCAATCAACCATCTCCCATGTAGCTTCATCGGGTCCAATGCTTCCAATGCATTTTAACTTGCTCAATTGCTCGGTTTCAGAGCATGAGTTGTTTCTGTTACAATATGCACTGAGGTTCTAGCTAGGATTATCCCTCTGGTTCCACCTGCAATATATACCAATCAATCACATGACCAACATCCTTCACATGTCTGTTAAGTAATGAAACATGGAAAACATCATAAACTTTCATTGTTGGCGGCAGTGCAAGCCTGTAGGCCATTTGTCCAATTCTCTCAAGGATCTCAAAAGGCCCACAATACCGAGGTTCCAGCTTGGCACAGGATCCAATCCTCAAGGAGCTCCTATTGAGCTTGATGCAAAAGTACACATGCTACCTAACCTGAAACTCCTTAAATGGCATGTGTTGCTCTGCATAACTCTTCTACTTGTCCAATGCTACCTATACATTCCTCTTAATAACCTACATTTCTTGTTCCTCCTTTTCTAACATATCTATTACAATCAACACCCTGTTCATTAGATCACTCTAGCTGATAGGAGTATTACAACTCTTCCATAAAGAGCCTCAAATGGACTCATCCTCAAGGATTCCTGATACCCATTATTACATGAAAATTTTACCATTTAAAGATGCTCCTCCCACCTCCTCTACTGATGCATGACATAGATCCTCAACATGTCCTCAAGAATCCTGTCGACCCTCTCTATTTTTCCATCTATCTGCTGATGATAAATTGTACTAAAATCCAACTCTGTCCCCAAACCTACAAACAAATCCTTCCAAAACCTAGAAGTGAACTAGGCATATCTGTCTGATGTGATCTTCTTGGGAACACCATGCAATCTCATGATCTCCCTTATGAAGATATGAGCTACCTCACTAGTTGAATCAGTAGGCTTAACTACAATGAAGTGAGCTACCTTTCTTAACTTGTCAACTATAACCATGATGGAATCATGCTTCTTTGATGTCCTCAGAAAACTTGTAATGAAGTCAATGGAAATGACCTCCCATTTCCACTCTAGAATCAGAATAGGATGTAATAAACTAGTTGGATGCTTACACTCTACTTTTACCTGTTCTCAGCCCATACAGCTTGCAACAAAATCAACCAACTCTCTCTTCAAGTTCAGCCAATGATAGAACTTATTAACAACTTTAAATTCCTTCTGATATCCCGAGTGACCTAACTATGACATGACATGAAACTCCCTCCAAATAAGCTTCTTGATCTCATTGCTATCCAACACATAAATCTAGTTCATGAATTTGACGAAGCCATCTGTTGTGAGATGACACTCCTCGTCCTTATCACTTTCGCCCTGCTACTGTAACCCATGATTCAACTACTAGTAGATGTCATCATGTTGTCCTACTTGCAAGATTCACTCTTGCAAATATATCCCATAAGATCTCACAATTGAAATATGATTCACCTGCACTCTCCTAATAAGAGAATCTACAACCTTGTTCTCCTTTCCCTTGATGTATCTGATATCAAAATAAAACTCACTGAGGATATGCAACCATCTAGCTTGGCTGAAATTTAGATTAGGTGGATCAAGAAAGTACCTCAATCCACTATGATCACTCATCAGAATAAATCTCATACCTAGAAGATAATGTCTCCACATATTCAAGGCATGAATGATAGATGCCAACTCAAGATCATGAGTCACATAGTTTTGCTTGTGCTCATTTAGCTTCCTTGACTCATAGCATACCACTTGTCCTTCCGACATTAGGACTCCACCAAGTCCTTTCTTGCAAGCATCTTTACATATCATGAACTCCTTATCAAGATCTACAATCTTCAAAATTGGAGAATTTGTAAGCAAATGCTTCAACTTCTCAATACTAGTTTCAAACTCCTCGGTCCATTCAAAATTCTTTCCTTTTCTCTTCAAAGATGTATTAGGATAGGTAATCTGTGATAAATTCCTGATGAACCTCATGTAATAACCTACTAATCCCATGTATGATCTAACCTCATCCAAATTCCTAGGAGATGGCCACTCCATGATAGCTGTAATCTTTTCCGAGTCAACTGTTATACCTTCCCTGGAAATAACATGCTCCATCTCATGAACCTGAGTTTGAAACAAAATGTGCTTGCTCAGCTTAGCATACAATTGATGCTCTCTCCGCAATCTTAAACCTGATACTAGGTGCTCTACATGCTCTTCCTCATTATTAGAATATATTAATATATCATCAATGAAAGCTATCACAAACTTGTCTAGATAAGTATGCAACACACTATTTATCAAACACATTAAAGTAGTTGGAGCATTAGTAATACCAAAAGGAACCTCACAAACTCATAATGCCCATACCTAGTACAAATGCAGTCTTGTAGATATCATGTTCTATGATGCACACCTGATAATAACCTGATCTCAAATTAGGCTTTGAGAACATTGTTTCTCCCATCAAATGATCAAACAAGTCATGAATCTGTAGCAATGGGTACCTATACTTGATAGGTACCTTGTTCAACTACCTGTAATCAATACACAACCTAAGAGTACCATCCTTGTTCTTCACAAAAAATACTGCTACACCCAAAGGCAACACACTTGACCTAATATATCCTTTATTAAGCATTTCCTTAACTTGCAACTTCAATTCCACTAATTCCGTAGTGTTCATCATGTACATTTCCTTGGATGTTGGTGCTACTCTTGGTATCAACTCAATAGAAATGTCAACTTCCCTATGAGGTGGTAACTCTAAAAGCTTTGCAGGAAACACATCCTAAAACTGCTGAAAAACAAGATACCTCTTCAAGAATTCAACATCCTCAACATCCTTCCCCTTATCACTAGAAACATGCACTACAAATAATACACACATTTTCTTGCAACTGGGCTTAGGTTGCATAGCTATAACCATTCTCACTAATGTATAATTCTTCTTTCCTTATAGTATTCTCCTCTCCATCATCATCCAGGCACTCAATAACTTTCTCATAACAACCTACCTTCATCCTGTGAGTTATAAACAATCAATCCATTCCCAAAATCATATAGTATGATCCCAATGGAAGCACATTTAGATATGTTGATGTAGGCATACCATTCAACTCAAATTCACAAGCTCTCACCCAATGTTTTTGGTCCTTGTAGCCAACTGCACCAACCAAGATACTGCATGCACTTCTTTATTCAAGCCACACTTATCCACTAGGTTAGGACTAACATAACTATAACTAGATCTAGGATCAATCAAGATAGAAATAACTTGAGCACGGAGCTTACCTTACATCTTAATAATGGCTTCCTAATGATCTGCCTTCCTATTGTCAAGTGTCCTATAGATCCAAAGAATTCTTTGACCAACATCCCCAATTATCTGTGCTTTCTAAGCCGTATAGATCTAAGTTTTGTCACCCTAGTACAATGGAAAATCCTTCTTGCAACAATCTTTGCCACAATTCCAACACTATAATGGTTCTCTACCAATGCCTTTATTATGCTACTATCTAGACTGAGACCCATGTCCATTCTCAACTGTATTAAACTTCTTTAAAGGAGCCACATTTGCTTTCCCACTTACATGATAAGGTATTTCCCACTTCAGAAGCCATTTTCCTTTAGCGTTCTCATTCCCTTTCCAATCACACTTAGGATTAGATTTACGCTTCGAGTTCTGTTGGCTTATTAGGGCCTGACCCAAGTTCAGAAGTGATTTAGCCAAAAAAATCCTGAACTACTGGCCCTTTCGACAATAGTCCATGGAGCGCAGACTGAGGTCTCACCCGAGGTGGTATGGGAGGGTGCTGGAACCAAGTTTCTGCACCCTAGGAATGTCTTGATGAGGTCTGGGAAGTTCACGACCCAATCCTATGCGCCCGCGCTGCCCTGCGCAATTGTCTGACCGTCGTGTAGTTTTGGTATAGGGCACAAAGAGGTGTTGTCTAGATCCTCTACCATTACTATGTTATTATTTTATATCTGACTTAATTTTGTGGGTCCAGTAGTTTTAACAATCATTCAAATTCATAACAAGTGCGCACAATCATAGCATGTAAAGAGATGCATAAAAATATAACAGAAGCATAAACATACAGATCTACGAACAAATGCACAATATTTTAGAATCAACTTAGCTTTTATTAAACTTATGTTCTATTACACTCCCAACTCCGCCCTGCGCACTCAGCTCCAGGGGTCTGCGCACATAGCTACGGACTCTACCAAGCCTCTGTGCACTTCGCTGTAGAGCCTCTCTCTACTACTACGACCCAAGACTTGGACTTACAAATTCAAAGCGAATATCACACTCAAAAACCCATATCACTTAAGATAAATACTTAAAAATACCTTCTACCCTTAGAGCCTTTCTCTTTTTATACATTCCCATGGTCCGCTAACCATGCATATGCTAATGCATTCTATATTAAATTCCAATATTTTTAGGGTAGACTACCCTAGACTCTTGCACTCTGCGCCTGCATTTTGCGGGGTCTTTACATTACATTGACCCAAAACTAGCTTTAAGCCCCAAAAACCTATTATGGGGGGATCCACTGCCCAATAGGCCCCCAACACAATCATCATGACTCGTCCCGATTCACACGGCTGGTGCAGTGATCTTTGCGTGAAGTTCATCCAGCAACCTTTGTGCTTCACTTACGTCTGCAACACATTCTTCCGCTGTCCGTTGTACCCATTGTGCGCGTATCTTCAAGGCTTCATTCTCAAGTGCAATTCCTTTCCTGAGTGCATATATTCCCTACATCTGTGTTAGCTTTCCCTCGATCTTGGCTATGACCTTGAATGCTTCCTCGTGCCAAGGCTAGATGCATTCTTTAAGCACTGCTTCTTTCTGACGCATGACATCCACTTTCTCCTTGAGAGCCTGGGCCTCCCTCATCTTGGCCAGTCACTGAGTAAGGGTTATCGTCTGCACGGTGCCCTGAACATTGTCGTAGGCCTGCTGCAATTCCCACACTTCTGTCTCTAACCGCTGTAGCGTTGGGTATTCCTGTAGTGAAGTGAGGGTGAAGAGTGACTAATCTAACAAGCCTGTGTAATCCTGTATGGCACACTCTATTGCTTCCAACCCTGATTGAATGTTGCGGTGCCACTGCTCTCTGACTTCTGGTGGTGTAGATGGCTATGCTTTCAGCCTCAGCTCCATGATCTGCAGGTTGAGGTCCATCTGGATCCTTGTTGCTTCCTCCTGTGCCTGACGGAATCCATTAGCTAGTTTGTGGATACGGATACCTACTAGTAATTCTGTTGCAATCTCTATCTCAAGGACGTGGTGACATGCTTCCTCGATGATCTGTTCCAACTACTGAGCCTGTGCTACCGCTTCATCGTGTTTAAGGCTCAGCTGCTCGATGTTGATTCGTGGTTCACTGAGCACGGAGCTTTGTCGTCGCTCCATCCTGCAGCTGGTATAATATTTCTCATGGCAAGGCAGCCAAGTTTAAACCAAGTCCCTTGAGCCGGCTTACCATGGCTCTATCCTCCGTATTATCCGCTGTAAGTGCTCCTTCTGGCAGCGCAACGGTATTTGTCATTTTGGCTTGTAGAAATTGCTCGGTTGCTGATGTACTCATAACCTCGGCGACTGTTCCCTGCTGTGGGGCTTGCACCTGAAGTTCCTAGAGTTTCACCTTGAGCTCCCCCAACACATTCTGTTGCTCCATCATTGCCTCCTAGAGTGCCTCCCTGGTGACTACTCTGTTGCGGATGTCATATAGGTCACCCTCACTCAATGTAATAGGCTCCCCATCCAACTTGGAAGCCTTGGTCTTCTTCCGTGGCCCTCTTCGTTCTATCCCACGCAGCCATTTCAATTGTTTTAAGGTGGTGCTTGGGTCCATGCCTTCCGTCGTATCATCTGTCCCATGCCCTGTGGTCAAGTTTAGGCCTCTTTCTTCCTGTGTTGTAGCAGTCCCTCCTGCTACTACCTTTTCCGCGGTGGTCTTCGCTGCCTCCCGGGACGCCCATACTTCTTTAGCTAGCTATTCATTCCACTTCTATTGTGCTAGCAGCTTGGTGGCAACTTTATATCTTTGAATCTCTGTCTCATTGCACACCACCAAATCTGGTGGACACCATTCCCGTGGCCATGTGTCGAGCACTGCAAAAACAACATTATCTATTGCAATAAAGGGGAGTGTGGTCCACTTCTGCTCTGGATCCTTTGACGCCCTGATATACACATTGTGCATATCTGCCTTGAATTCGATCGTGCTTTGAAAACTGTTGTATACTATCGGGGACAAGCGTGGCATGCAGTTGATCCATGTTCGGATGCTTGCCTCCATGAATACCCAAAACACCTTGATCTCATGAACCCCCGTCGTGTCTTTCATCGCCCAGAGCGAGGTGTACCTTGTGGCTTCAGGTAGGTTCCTCTTAATGGTGGGAAACTGGCTGTCCTCCGGAAGCTCCCCTCCAACCAACAAGATGGATAAGAGCAACCACGCGTAGTGGAAGGTCTTATCCTGCTCCTGGGCCTCCCTACAATTTGTTGAAAATTCATCACAGAGAAACTGCACCTAGTTGAACTGGACCCCTTCTCCACACTGCTCCCCCAATGCAATTATAGATGTTGGCACCTCGTCTGTGCAACATTTCCTCATGAGCTTTCCATCCAGCAGCTGGGTGGTGACTCACACCCCTCAGTCCTTCATGCTTGCTATTACATACCCTCACTTCCTCTTCTCTAGCTTATATTTCGCCTTCATAGCTTCTGTGAGGCCCAATCTAGGTTTTAACCCTGTACAGAAACTACCTGCATATGAATTCTCAAACACAAAAAATAAACAATGCGAGAGCATAACACATAAAACACATATACACAGAGATTTTCCCCTGGCTCCGAAAACCGGGACTACCAGCTTGATTTTTCATTATGTTCCTTTCAATGTTATAATACATATTTATACATGCTGAAGCATCCAATACCATGGACCGAAAACCATCGCGTCCAAAAAACATGTGCGAAATCATGCACAAAACCATAGTTGGGTCAGCCCAACCTAACATAGGGTCCAAAACCAAATTTTTTCAAGGCGCTGCCCTAGACCCCATAAAGTGGGTTTACAGATGCCCCTCAAACCCCCTATTAACTATGTGGAAAGAATATAACACAACCCAACATTCTCCCACTTGTTGTTTTCTTTCCACAGGGAGCCACAAGAGAGCTTAGTCATTTTCCCAGCCCTGAAATGCCCATTGTTTCTCTACACGAAGAGAACTTCTCAGAGCTCACAGATTTTTTCAATGCATCTGCAGTATTCTTCAAAGTGTCCACCTTTACCAGCAACACCTTTTTATCTTCTATCATATCCCTCACAAAGTGATACTAAACATCATTGTGCTTTGTCTTTGAATGATATGTGGGGTTCTTTGCCAAGAAAAATGCACTTTGGCTGTCACAGTCTATCCTTATAGCTTGTTGTACTAACCCCATACTTGAACAAAATCTCTACAACCAAACTTCTTCCTTGCTTGCATGAGTGGCTGCCATGTATTCTGCCTCTATAGTTGATAGTGCCACTACAGATTGTTTCTTACTCAGCCAACTGACTGCACCTCCAGATAGGTTAAACACATACCCACTTGTAGATCTTCTCTGATCCAGATCTGCAACCCAGTCTACATCAAAAAAGCCACGAATATCCAACACTCTGTCCAATCCTGGTCTTCCTTGGTAGCACATACCATAATCACTAGTGCCACGCAAATACCTGAAAACCTGCTTCACTGTTGTCCAATGCTCCTTTCTTGGTTTTCACAAACCTACTCAATACTCCCATTGCATGTGCAATGTCTGGTCTAGTATAGACCATTGCATACATCAAGCTACCGACTGCACTTGCATATGGAACATGGGACATGTCCTCTTCCTCTTCTTATATCTTGGGACACTGTTCAGTAGATAACCTCACACCTGCAGGAATAGGAACCTTCATCGGTTTACTATCCTGCACATTAAACCTCTGCAATATTGTCTCAACATAATTCCTCTGGTTTAACCAGAGCTTCCTCTTTGCTCGATCTCTTTTAATTTCCATTCCCAAAATATAGTTTGCCGCACCAAGATCTTTCATGTTAGATTTGGAGGACAATTGGGTCTTCAAATCCTAGATAACTTCTTTGTCATTTCCAACCAACGACATATCATCCACAAACAAGACCAGATAAATAACACGATCACCAATTAATTTAAAATACATACAGTGATCTGCTTTGCTTCTGGTGAAGCCAAGTCCCCATATAAATGTATCAAATTTCTGATACCACATCCTTGGTGACTCTTTTAACCCATACAGAGACAGTTTCTTTAACTTGCATACCAGTTCTTTCTTACCCTTCACTACAAAGTCTTCAGGTTGCTTTATGTAGATTTCCTCTTCTAGATCCCCATGAAGAAATGTTGTCTTTACATCCATCTGTTCTACCTCAAAATCAAAAGCAGCAGCAATAGATAAAAGTAATCTAATAGAAGTTACCTTGGCAATAGGAGAAAAAATATCGCCAAAATCAATTCCTGGCACCTGGGAATAACCTTTTGCTACCAACCAAGCTTTGTATTTATCCACTTTTCCTTCTGCATTTGTCTTCTTTTTGAACACCCATTTGCTGCCAATGGGTTTGCTTCTAGCCAACAACTCCACCAGATCCCAAGCCTCATTTTTGTGCAAAGATGCCATTTCATCAACCATGGCCTCTTTCCAGAGTTTTCCATCCTCTGAATCCACTGCTTCCTTCACAGTTTTGGGATCATCATCAGTAACAGACAAAGAAAAATTTGAACAGAAAGCAGATGGAATATACCTTTCTGGCTACCTTCTTTCTTGAACTGATCTTCTCACAGCCAGAGTTTGTGGCTCTTGATCTTTTGATTCCTCCTCTGCTGTAGAGTCTAATTCTTCCTCCTTTAGCTCAAACTCTATCTTCTTGGGTTCCTTTGGTTGGATTTCATGTTTAATAACATCCTTCACCTCTCTAAACACCACATCTTGGCTCTACATAACCTTCCTTATTACTGGGTTCCAAAGCTTATAACCCTTTAAACCATCCTTATACCCAATAAAGATGCACTTTTCAGATTTACTATCCAACTTGGTTCTTTTCTCCTTTAGAACATGTATATATGCATCACATCCAAGTACCCTTAGATGTGAAAGAGAGGGTTTCTTACCAGTCCATACCTCTTGTGGAGTCTTATCCTTCAATGCTGATGAAGGTGACCTGTTGACCAAGTAACATGCAGTATCCATCGCCTCTACCCAGAATTCCTGTCCTAACCCGGCACCACCAAGCATGCTTCTTGCCCTTTCCATCAACGTCTTGTTCATTCTTTCTTCAACTCCATTTTGCTGAGGTGTATATGGAGTAGTCTTCTACCGTGATATACCACACTTCTTATAGGATTCTTCAAATTCCTTGTTGCAAAACTCTCCACCATTATTTGTCCTCAACACCTTTATCTTCTTCTCTGTCTGGTTTTCCACCAGAGCCTTAAATTCTTTAAACCTGTCAAAGACTTCAGATTTCTTCTTAAGGAAATATATCCATGTATTCCTTGAGAAGTCATCTATAAATAATACATAGTACACAGACTTACCTAGTGATGGAACCTTCACAGGTCCAAACACATCACTATGCACAAGTTCTAATATCTGTTTCACCCTCTTACTACCAGAGGGGAAACTCACCTGATTCTGCTTCCCATATACACAATTTTCACAGAAATCAAAATCCAGAGAGCTATTACTCATACCTTCTACCATACCTTTACCATGAATTATCCGAAGGCCCTTTTCTCCAATATGTCCAAGCCTTTGATGCCACAGCATGGTCTTC
Organism: Pinus tabuliformis; assembly: GCA_031772625.1. Classification (NCBI taxonomy): domain Eukaryota; kingdom Viridiplantae; phylum Streptophyta; class Pinopsida; order Pinales; family Pinaceae; genus Pinus; species Pinus tabuliformis. Next base: position 765,601,945 of record CM062804.1, on the reverse strand, counting down.
TCTCCACAGACCACTAGATTTTCTGCTCCACTTTCAGGAACCATAGAACTATTGCACCCATCAATAACAGTGCTACCTTGCAGCTTGTATAGAGTTCCAATCCGAACTCCCCGCATAAATACTAGTACTCCCAGAACCATCTTGCAGGTATCCTTCTTGAACACTATTTTTACACCTGCATCATAGGAATATGTAGAACACTCGGAATATTTCTAACCCTTCTACCTTGCAGCTTCAACTTTACTTTTCCACGACCAATGATTCTAGCCTTCCTGTCATCCCCTAAGAAGACATCACCACCATCATATTTCTCATACTCACAGAACCACTATCTATGGGGAGTGAAGTGAAAGGATGCACCTGAGTCAATCAACCATGCCTCATGATCTACATGTGTACTTAAAGAAGCCAAGTACACATCCCCACCTTCATCTGAGGTGGTTTTCGCCTCTGCAGAAGGAGCCTCATCAGATCCCTCTCCTTTGTTAGGAGCTTTAGATTTACAGTCCCTTTTGAAGTGGCCTTCCTTTCTGCATTTCCAACACACCACCTTTACAGGTTTTCTTGGAGATTTAGATCTCCCTCTAGATTTAGATCTCCCACTCGATGACTTATTTTTGTTTCTATTCTGGGACCATCCTCGTACAGACAAGGCATCACCATTTTGGCTCTCCATATTTTTCTGTCTCATCTCCTTCGTCAGCAAGGCTGAGACTATTTCATCAAACTGCAAGGCAGTTGCATTGCTACCTATTGCAATAACCAGACTATCTCACAAATCTGGTAGAGAACACAACAAACTGATGCACTTATCTTCATCTGAAATTTTAATATCAATAGATTCTAACTGACTTACCACAGTATTAAAAGCGTTCAGATGCTCTGTCACCGAGTCTCCATCTTTCATCCTTAGGTTATACAGCTTTTTCCGTAGGAACAATTTATTCACCAGAGACTTAGATTGGTACAAAGTCCCTAACTTATCCAACAAAGCCTTTGCTGTAGCTTCCCCTGATAGATTCAACAATACTGAATCTGAGACACACAATCGTATTGTGCTCTTTGCCTTCCGATCCAACTTCTTCCATTCTTCATCAAACACTCCCTTTGGTTTAGTAACGGGATCTACTGCGATTCACCGATCTTTATCCACCAACAGATCCTCCATCTTGAGTTTCCACAACTCAAAACTTCGACCATTAAATTTCTTGATCTCTATCTTTCCACTGCTCGTCATCTTCTTTCACCACCAGAATCAATCTCACAGATCTCCTACTGAACAGGGTCTACCACAGGCCCGAGCGAAACCCCTCAGCAACAAAGGCGTCCCCTTGAAGCCAAATATACTCTGATACCAAATGTAGGTTTTAACCCCGTACAGAAATTACCTGCATATGAATTCTCAAACACAGAAAATAAACAATGCGAGAGCATAACACATAAAATACATATACATAGAGATTTTCCCTTGGATCCCAAAACCAAGAGTACCAGCTTGATTTTTCATTATGTTCCTTTCAATGTTATAATACACATTTATACATGCCGAAGCATCCAATACCCTGGACCAAAAACCATCGCGTCCAATACCATGGACCGAAAACGATCGTGTCCAAAAAACATGTGTGAAAATCATGCACAAAACCATAGGTGGGTTCGCCCAACCTAACATAGGGTCCAAAACCAAAATTTTCCGGGGCACTGCCCCGAACCCCATAAAGTGGGGTTACAGGTGCCCCTCAAACCCCCTGTTAACTACGTGGAAAGAATATAACACAACCCAACACCCAAGTCACTGCTCTTTCTTGCTATGGCTACGAGATTGTTTCCTTTGATGGGTAGCCGAGAAATCTAGTGAATTAAGTCGGCTGTGATGGGAATCAGTTCATCTAGCCAGAGATACAAAAATTTTGATGGGCACGCTGTGGTAGTGGGGTATCCACCGTCAATGGAGTAACCCATCCTTCTCCACACTGCCTAACCATTTTTGCTACAGTAATTTCTCTGCGGACAACTATGGGAACTTATTGTTGTCTATGAGGTCCAAGTCTTCGAACTTTATATTCGCTACCCATCCCAGCAGTGGACTATCAAACCTTATTTCATCCGGAAGAAGTGGGGTCTGGAGTGCACTCTTTGTGGCCTCTAGGTCCTTCAGTATTTTGGTTGTCCCTTTCCATGGGGGCATGTAGGGGGTAACTCAATTGCCGAAGGTACTTGGAAACATTTTCTGCCTCATCATCCTGTGCTTCAATTTGAGCGATCAGGGCTTGAAAATATTCCTCCTCCTCCTCGGCTTCAATGGTGACATATTTTCCCTTCTCTACCATTGACAATTTACTGAATCATGGGTTCCGTGGTGATACCTAGACTGGCCCCATTGTCTACTTGTCTTTCTTTAGTCGTGGCGTACGTGGGCACTTTGGAACCTCTGGTGCAGTTGTCGCCTCTCCAAGCTCCTTCTGGGTCATGCGGGGCTCTGGGATAATCTCCACGAATCTCACTTTGGTTCTTGTAGCCGTCATTGTTTCTATACTGGATCCTCTCAGTTGTGTACTCACGGGTGGCATGGTAGCTTGGTGATCAATGCTCTATACTGGCGCAAATCTTAAACACCCAAGTATTGCCTCAAAGCTACCCCAAGGGTTTTTATAGTCACGTTTGAATTTGAACTCGACCATTCCCTCCACTTATGGGTCATTAATACCTTTTTGGCAACAGATAATCCCGAATCGAGTTCTTAATTCCTGTCTTAATGGCCCGCCGCTCGCTCCTTTCTGCCTTAAAGTGGACCTCTTGTCATGAATAGTGACATCAACGGTCACCTTCCAGCCTACCCACGTAGCAGCGTAGCCCATTGCACGTGACCGTGACCTTGTGACATACTAGCCCCGTGTAGAACCTCCTTCCCACGCAGCTCTCCTGCCGATTCGTTTATAGTCCCATGCCTTCTTTCAACTGCTTGGAGCGCTGAGACTATGCTTCCTACAGATAGTCAGGTGGTAACACCCCTGGTGCGAGGACTCAATTTTTCTGCTAGCCCAAGCTGCAAGCACCCTTCAAACACTCTGGCGTCCGTTAGTGCATCACATTCTTCTTTGCATGGTACATGCCCCTGTTTAGTAGAGTGCAGTCGCAGCCATGGTAGCAGGGTTGTAACTCCTTCTAATGCAGTAGTAGGGCTGGGTAGACTTGGTCCCAACATGTTTACTTTCTTGCGGCTCACTTGCACGACTTCGGTTTCTAGTTCGCTGATTTCTTCGTCCCGTAATATGCTTTTATGCTTCAGTCAAATTCGATCTTATTCGAGTTCCCGAAGCTCAATGTTCCCTTGCTGAATGGCCTCCTGAATCTGCATATGTTCATCCTCACGTAGCTGCATAATATCTTTGCTCTGGTCCTCATTTGCTATCGCAATTATGGGAGTGATTGCGGGAGGACTCTTTCCCAAAACCTCAGCCTTGACTCTTCTCATCGTCTTCGAAACCATTTCCACTCCCAGGTTCCTGCACATGGCCCCATAGGCCCATCAGACCGTTGGCACGCACAAGTCCCAATCATTTCGTCCTGTCTAGTAAACTCTATTATGACCCACCATAACTTTGTGAAGGTTCTGATGTGGAATTTTTGTGGCATGTGCCGCGTTCCCCGCGTCAGGTTCTGATTTTCGATCCTTGGTCTGCGGTATTCTTGCACAACACATGTCTGCACCCCTCGACCCATGTGAGCATGTGAACTACTTCATCCTGGCTACCCATCTTGTGTTTGACGATGGGGACTTCCACATCGTAAGTACATCCATCTTCTACCTTCACGCCAGTTCCCCATAGTCTTCTGGTGTGTATGCCCCCATTGTGCGGGGGTCGCGCGTAACACCCATTCTAGCACACCGTACTGCTGCTATTCCAGTACTACACTTTAAAATTTGTCTAAGGATTCATTCACTCTTGTTACCTCATCATCTGTTGGTAGTTCCCTTACTTCGGTCATCACACGACGTAGTGATCTAATCATCATGTTGCAATTCAGCATTGTTACTTCGTGCAACTAGTTCTGCCAGCATTCTATTTCTTCATCTGAACCCAAAGTACAGGAACTGTCACGCCCCCATGAGATTCTCCCATCTGCTTTCAGGTTTACCTGATCATGGTATTGCACCGTTATTTGGTAAATTCAATCTAGCTCATCGTCACTATCATCATCGTGCACGGGTTCATTGTAGCACTCTCCTTCGGCTGGGTGTAGCAGAATTACTATGCGTAGAGACTTTTTCTTGAATATCATCTTCTGCTTCTTCAGGTTGATGACTCCATTCATATCAGTGGCCCAGTCTATTCCTAGCAACGTGGGATAAGGATTGTTGTCATCAACAATCTCTATCACTTCAAAGTCCATCTGTGTGCTCGTGCCTTCGATATCCACTGTTACCCCTTGAAATTTCCCCATGGGTTAAATTTTCTGTTGGTTCGCCATTCACAATTGAATTAGGGACCACTGCAACGTGGGCTTGCACATGCGTTCCCATGTCTACTTTGGTAATAAATTCACATCTGAACCTAGGTCGAGGATTACCTGATCCATTTCATACTCACTAATCTGTGCCATCAATCTCATTTCCCTCCTGGTGCACAATGCATGCCTTCCTAGCTTTCGGACTATGCGCAGTTCACCCAACCCTGTGCACCTAGTGATTAGCTCTTATAGTCCTTTAACTACCTTATTATCACGCAGTAGCTTCATGCATGTCTCTAGAAAGGTAGTAAGCATAAAAGGATCCATTCCCGGCACTGGTTGATCCTTACTACCTAAAGTAGAGGCCTCCGTGAAGCTCTTCTTAGCTTCCATACACGTCTCCTTTATGCGTTCCAAGTCAAACTTAGGTTCCTTTGTAGGAGCCTTGCCAACCCATTTATCTTCCTCAGGTTGCTTTCCCTTATCTTCCCCTATGGTCGCGCTGCTCCTGAGTACCATGTTCACATTGGGGTCTTATTCATGCGGTTTAGACCTCATCATTTGGATATTGGTAGTACCCCTTTCTCGCGCATTTGTGCGAACCAGTGTAGGACAATCTATCATTTCATGATCAAACTGCTCGCAGTACGAACAAGATATTCTTGTTGGGTTAGTACAATCGCGAGTGTAGTGCCCTGGTCCTTCGCAATTGTAACAAATTAGCTGTCTGCGGCCCCTTCTTGGCTCCATTCCTCCTCATCCTCAACCTCGCCCTTGAAATATAGCACGCACCATCCCCACTCCTGGGTCAAGGCCTCACATTTCTATCTGCATTCTATATGCTAGGGTCTACTCCATCATTAACTTGTAGCTGTGACAAGTACGCTCGTCGTGGCCCACTGATCTACAAAAATTGCAAAATAGCTACTGGGGAGACTGTGTATACTTCTATAGCAAATGACAGTTGTCTGTCGTGTGCTTTCCTCCCACTTGAAAAATCGCGTACCAGAGTGCAGGTGCAACACTTGGCCCTGCCTATGCCTTTGGTATCAACAGCATTGGTCCCCCTCTTGCCAAGTAGTTCGCGAATACTGGAGAGTGATCCTTGTCGTGGTCCTAGCGTTTACAATTTATGCACCACACTTCTTTGCGTGCCTCTGGCCGAGGTTCCCTATCCTGCGTCAAGCTCTACATTTCTAAGAATAGATTCTGCAGTTGTGCGTGGATCTGTTGGACTCCCAATCTCGACTCATGTATCGGTGTTTCATGCAACCTCATCGCCATTTCCAGTGCTTCGGCCTAGGTTGAAAGCTTTTGCTGTGACAGCGCCATCCTCAGGTGTGGTGTCAAAGGTGCCACAAACCATGCTCGGTGTTGCGCATCCATTAGCGTCATATTAGCCTCGCAGATTGTACTCTTCAGTCTTTGATCCAGATCCTAGGGGGTATCGCCTGGAGGCATTGCAATCTCTTTAAATTCAATGATTGACTGTGTTTTTGATTTTGGCCGGCTAAATTCTCTATTCAGCGCATTCTGGGTCTTCGTTATTCTTGCATTTGGGTGATCATTCGAGTGCTTAATATACCATGTCAGCACGTGATCCTACAATGCACTCACCAATTTGGCCTTCTTAATGTGTTCATCCGTGACTCCTTGTGCTTCCCACACTGCTCTTACCATGAACCAGAACTAGTCCAGATCCTCATTCCCTACTCCTCTGAATATGAGTAGCTTGATCGCGCTCGCCATGCTGAACTAAGGGGTTGGTGGAGGTGGAGTGGGTGAAGATGGAGGTGAAATAGGTGAAACAGGTGAAGGCGTAAGTGGAGGTGATAACTGTGGAATGTGTTGCCTTATCAATCTGACCGCACTTCTCAGGGAAACTCGAGTGCGGTCTTCCTCGCTCGCTCATGGAGGTGAAATTAAAGGACTGTTCCCTAACCCTTCACTCCATGTTGTTCCAATCATTAATGTATTCACATAACCCGCTTTTCACATAACAACATCTTAATCTAGGTATTCAGGGATTTGATGTACCTACCTCGCGGTCCCTTGAGAAAACGTCATTTTTCTTTCTTTATAGCTCAAAGTCGTGTATATCACGAACTTAGTGATAAACCCCCTATTATCCGGTCGAGCCAATGGTGCACGGCCCGCGCGATCTTATCTTATGATGCCTCTAGTCTGCTCACTAATTCCAGAGTCCACACTATCAGTTGGTTGAGCTTACACCTTCCCTGGCTGTCGACTAACCTCGCGATCCAATCATATAGCTCTAAATAGAAGGATGCGAAGAATATCTCGTGGATTTTCGTATATACGTAGCAATCCAGCCACCTCTTCTCGGATATCTGTGGAGTTCTGTTTTCCTGTGTCACGAACTCATGAAGCTTCTGATCCAACCAATCTTCAAGTTCCTTCTTCGTAGGTTTCCAGTGTTCTGACATCAGACATCCCTTAGGCAGATCTTGGCCCTGGAAATGGAACCATTTGTTGGCTTATTGGGGCCTAACCTAGTTTCAGAAGTGATTTAGCCAAACAAATCCTAAACTACCAGCCCTTTCAGCAACAGTTCGCGAAGCACGGACTGAGATCTCACCTGAGGTAGTATGGGAGGGTACTAGAACTAGGTTTTTGCACCCTAGGGATGTCTTGATGAGGTCTGGGAAGTTCGCGACCCGATCCTATGCGCCTGCGCTACCTCGTGTAGTTGTCTGACCTTCACATAGTTTTGGTACAGGGCAAAAAGAGGTGTTGTCTAGATCCTTTACCCTTACTATGTTATTATTATAGATCTGACTTAATTTTGTGGGTCCAGTAGTTTTAACAATCATTCACATTCATAACAAGTGCGCACAATCATTGCATGTAAAGAGATGCATAAAAATATAGTAGAAGCATAAACATACAGATCTACAAACAGATGCACAATATTTTAGAATCAACTTAGCTTTTATTAAACTTCTATTCTGTTACACTCCCAACTCCGCCCTGCGCACTCAGCTGTAGGGGTCCACGCACACAGCTGCAGACTATACCAGGCCTCTACACACTCAGCTAAAGAGCCTTTGTCTACTACTATGACCCAAGACTCAGACTTACAGAATCAGAGCGAATATCGCACTCAGAAACCCATATCACTTAAGATCAATACTCAAAACTACCTTCTACCCTTAGAGCCTCGCTCTTTTTATACATTCCCATGGTCCGCTGACCATGGGTAGGCCAACACATTCTATATTAAATTCCAATATTTTTAGGGTGGACTACCCTAGACTCTTGCACTCTGCGCCCGCATTTTGTAGGGTCTTTACATTACATTGACCCAAAACTAGGCTTTAAGCCCCAAAAATCCACTATGGGGGGATCCGCTGCCCAACAAGTTCTCATAACAATGCTTCAATTTTCTGATGACTTCCTCTAATGACCAAGGCACATCATACTCATTTTGAACCTTGAATGCTAATGGTAGTCCAATGATGAACCTTTGAACCTTCGTCTTCTGATCCTTGAGGTAAGGAACATACCTCAACAACTCCATAAATCTGGTTATGTACTCTTCATTTGTCATAGACCCCATCTTCAACTCATATAATTCCTTAGCATTTCCATCATAATATCTCTCGTACAAGTAATTCTTTTTGAAGAGTCTTTTAAACTCATGCCAATTCAATGCTCTTACCTTGATGCCTCTGACATGCTTCACATCTTTCCACCAAATATCTTATTTCCCATTTAGATTGACATTATATAAATTTTGAGGTCTAAAATGGGCCTCCTAAGTAATATTATAAAATAATAGTGGAAAATAATAAAATTAGATTACATTATATCGTCAGATTTTAGAGGGATTTTTTTTTTTCAACTTGTATTTTCAACTTATCTCCCTACGGTTTTACTCAAATTTTGAGTAGAGCATCCATTAGATTCGAAATTTAATTCCTCATCAAAGGAGTACCCATGTTACATACTTTCAATGGAACTTGCCACACACAAAATGAGAAATACATGGAAAAACATGATTGCAATTACATTTTTCATGTATTTCTCATTTGTTTGTGTAGTAGGGACCATCAAAAGTATGTAACATGGGTACTCCCTTGGATTAGGAATTAAATTTTTCATCCAATAAGTGCTCCCACTTGAAATTTTAGTATATGGTTTATTAGGGTTTGCAGTGACTGAATTTGGTTTTTGTGATGAATAGTATGTGGATTGGTATTCTAGTGAATGGATTTACAATAATCTAACTTCTTTGGTTGTTTGATATTGATTTGGGTCTTAGTTGGTACAATGATTAAGTGATTTTATATGATGATTGGTTACATTTTTATTATTTGATATTGAGTTTAAATTATGGTAGTGGGTCCAGTAAGAAATGTTGATGAAACGTAGCCATCAGATTTGATGTTTTAGTTCAGGTGGATCTAGTATGAAAACTATGAAATGTGGTCTACCAAGATGTTGAGGGTTGGAGCCTTTAATGAGGTATTCAAAGCTTCCTTCCAGTAGTAGCTGGTAAATATAATAAGCAGGTAGGAGCTCCCTTCTGACAAGTGCCGGTAAATGAGATCAACGGGTTGGATCTCCCTTCTAGTGGGTGCTCGAGAATGAGAGAGGGTTGTAGCCTTCTCCAAGTGGGTACCTGCATGATGGTATGAGTATGAGCCAGTGCAATATTGTAAGAAGTATTTCTTTACAATAAAAAGAAGACAAAGATGACAACAATGGTGGTTTTTTCCCACATTGGGTTAATACCTAAAAATCTTGGTTTTCATGTGTGTTGATGTGTTTCTTATGTGTGATGGTTTATTATGTTCCTACTGCACATGGTTATTGTTTAAAAATTTCTGTTGAAGTACTGATACACTAGTTCAAGCTAAATAGATGATGAATTAACTGAAAATTAAGTTAACTGGATATACTTTAGCTTTCTTCATAACAATCAAGTACATACGTAGGTTTACTTAAGTATAACCGCGTACAAAAATTTGAATATGAAAAGAAAAGTTTAAGTGAGTTTTAAAATATTGATTCACCCCCCTCCCCCTCTTAGCATTTTTCCAACATATGTGTGGCATGTTAGGGTGAGGACAATAAATTTAGAACTCCGCATAATCACTCTCTAAAGTTTGGTAATGAGACCCTTGTACTTATAGGTTCATTAATTGAGATAATTAATGCTAACATCTTCAAATTCATAGACAATCAGTTTGAAGATAAATAAATTAAATTATTGTTAAAGAATAATAAATTTCAATCTATAATGTTTTTTTTTGTTGGTCAACCAACTTCTATTAATTCATCAAATCATTATAACAAATTTTTATAAGTATCATTGTTCTCCTGACCTCACACCTACTAGATTTGTTGGCTAGGAGGAAAATACAAAAACTAAGAGAAAAATGAAAAAATTTACATAGTATCGAGAACCGAAATGATCAAAGATCCCAAAACACATTGAGAATGAAAATGTAGTGCACCGCCATCAAGGATCATGAGGAAATGCCAGTGCAGGCTCGATACCAGGTAAGTCTAGAGCTCAAGGGTCACCATGAAAATGGAACTCCATATGAAAAAGAAGACCATCAATCTATTCAAGCCGCTCATTTTTCTCCTTTAACTATGTCTAAGAGAAGCCAAACAATCAAGGATATCCCATTGATTATGCTAGATATCATTCATAAAATCTATCACTTCGTAGTGGTCATCATGTCGATGCTAACCTGATTCTTCTAGGAGTGCAATAACATTACACAGCTACAAGTCCATAGAATCCAAAAAGGGTGGAATATCCATATGACTAGGAGACTGAATATGGTCATGAGCCAATTCTCCCTCCAAAGCCACCTCCACACCCCCTCACCTTCCATTTCCCTCGCCCTTCCTCCATGACCCGTTTGCTTACCATGAAGTCCAAACCCCCGCCAAGCATGGTCATGTTGTTGAAGCATCACCTTCAATTTCACCAGACCATCGAGACTAGTGTTTATCTTTCACCTAAGCTCAGGAGATTGGCTATGTTATCTGAGGTATAATTTCATCAGAAAGAGTGCCTCCATAGCCCACCCAAAGTATCAACAAGGTCACATAAACACCCCTCATAATCCCAAAGACACCCCTTATCTACATTTCCCCAAGTGACAAAGGGATTGAGACCCAAATCCAGAAGCAGAGGACCTAGATGTTAGGTCCCTATAATACTAGTGTAGCCCATTAATTTTATTGTTAGTGTATCCCCCTTACTGTTATTGTTGTGTCCATGTAGTACCCACATTGTTATTATTGTGCCCCATAGAAGCCCACTATTTTTATTGTTGTACCCTTACATTATAATTGTTATGTAGGCTTTGATTATATTGTGGCCCCTTAGGCTCCTATATATAGAAAGGAGGTCTTGTCATTTTTATCATCCAAGAATTGTTCATTTATGTGATGTAAATGAGGTTTCCCCCTTGAAGCAGCTAATTCTCAACTCATTGATCTATATTTTCTTCTATTTTATGAGCTGGTTGCATAACAACTGGTATCAGAGCTTTGGATTTTAGGGCTTCACTGCTTCAAACAGGCCATCTTGGTATTTTTGATATAAATTTTTTTCTACAAGTCTTTAGAAGATGGAATTTTGACCATGTGGAGCCGAAATCGTGGTTAACTTCATGTAAATATTCTAGAGGTTGTTTCACTATATTTTCAGAGATATGATCTAAGGAAGTTAGGGTTTTTGTAGACAACATAATTCAATCTAAAACAGGGGACCTAGGGAAAATTGTCATAACTTTCTCTTCGAGAATTAGATTTGAATTTCATACAAAGTGACTAAAATTTCACAAATGCTAGTTCCATGTGTATCATTTTCAATGCCGAAGGTCAAAATAGTGTTATGTGGAACTCCATACAAGTTTTCTATAATGAACTAGTCTATAATCAAGTCATCGTGGGAAATTGAAAATAACTCTTTCTTGAAGAATCCAATATTGGTCTGACTCATGGGTTTAGAAATAAGACTCATAGGGCTACCATAGAATGAAATTTTAGATCTTCGAGATATGAAATTACAGAGATACAACAAATTCAATATCGAGCTCCTAAAAAGAAAGAAAAAGGTGTGTATTTTTTTTAAATTTTACATAATTTTTGTTTGAAAAATCAATTTGAAGTGATTCCAAGGGCATATTGAAGCATATATATTAGTATTGGATTCTAAAATTCCTCCCAAACAAAATAAATCTACACCCTTTAAGCCCTCAGAAAGCTCTACTATGACGCATGAAGAGGAAGAATTGCAACATGATATATCAAAATTATGGGACCAAGTGCAACAAATTCCACTCTCACAAAGAGAAACCAAATACGAACTAAAAGTGTGCGTTGATGGCTTAAAAGGGGACATGAAGGGTTTAAAATTATAAATGGAAGGTTTTAAGGATGGATTAAAAGCATACATGGATGCTAAATGGAAGGTTTGACAAAGTTGCTACATGAAATGCTTCCTAATCGTGAGAAGGTATTGTATGAAACTCATGATGAGAACAAAATGAATGTTAATCACGATTTCACGGACTCTAACTTTGGATTGAATACCATTATATTCCAAAGATCGCTATGGAGAATTTTGATAGTAAGGACCTAGTAACATGGATATACATATGGATAAATATTTTGATCTCCATAATTTGCAACACATACAAAAGATAAGAATTGCATATTTATATTTAGAACCCAATCAGTTTGTATGTTATCAATGGATTTGTTCTTGTAAAACACTTGTCACTTGTTTAATTTTTACAGAGGAAATGATAGTACATTATGAAGATACAAAGAGAAACACCTTCTTTCTCTAATTGATAAATATCAAACAAAAGGGCTCAATGGTAGAGAACATCGAGGACTTCCAAAAATTGAATATAAGGGTAAATGATATTCTAGAGGAGCATATGACTAATGTATTCATAGGGAATTTGAAGGATAACATCCAAAATGATGTTTACCTTTGGGAACCTCATTCATTGGAGAAGGCATTCAGGGTGGAAATAAAAGTTGAGAGCAAAATTATGGAAACAAGGAAGTCTACCACTCACATCTATAAGTATGGAACTATTGCTGCTCCTATCCTTCCACAACCTACAAGGTTGGCACCACAAAAATTGGAAGAAAAATGAGCAAACAAGCTTTGTTACAGTTGTGATAGAAAATACACTAAAGCTCATAAGTGTGCCGAGAAGAAATTATTTTACATAGATTGTGAAGAGGAGGAAGAAAAGGAACAAGAAATGTCAAAATAAGAGAATATACATTAGGAACCAACCCCAGAGAAAGAATAAATGAATCTGACCATATCTTCTAATGCATTGGTAGGAATTACCACTCCTCAAAATCTCAAGATAGAAAGACGTATCAAGAAGAAAAAGGTAATAGTGTTGATTGATTCAGGTACTACCCATAATTTTATTCAATTGTAAGATAGTGAAGGAATTGAATTGCTTCCAATATCCAACACCGGAATGTCAAGTGATGGTTAAAACTATAAATTTCTCTAGAAATTTCCATAATATCAAGTTGAAAATGGTGGAATATGTATTGAATAGTCCAATTCTTTCCATTCCAATGGGTGGTGTTGATATTGTAATATGAGTCCAATGGTAACAATCTTTGGGCATGATAGCTTTTAATTTTCAAGAAATTTTATTGAGTTTTTTTTGGGAAGTATAGGAAGTTGAATCAAGGGGTGTCATAGGGAAACCAAGAAATATAATAATATCTAATGGCATGACAAAGCTTCTAAATAAAGAACAATAGGGTGTAATCGCACAATTATGCTCACTAGAAGCTCAAACATCAAAATCATGTAATTCTCTAGATCTCCAAAAAGTCTTGGACACACATTCCAAGGTATTTTAGACTCCCAAAGGCCTCCCACTTATTCACGATCATGATCATGCTATTAATTTGATTCTAGTAAGTGGTCCTCAAAACATTAGGACTTACATATATCCCTATGCTTAAAAGAGTGAAATTGAACGTATGGTTACAGAAATACTAGAGGTCCGTATAATTCAACCTAGTCAAAGTTCTTTCTCTACTCCAGTAGTATTGATGCACAAGAAGGATGGATCATGGTGCATGTGTCCATATTATATGGAGCTCAACAATCTCACTATTAAAGATAAATTTCCCATTCATGTCATTGATGAATTGTTGGATAATTAAATGGAGAAATTTACTTCACCAAGTTGGATCGTCGTTCGGGATATCATCAAATTAAAATAAATACTGAAGACATTCCAAAAATAACATTTAGAACTCATGAGGGTCATTATGAATTTTTTGTCATGCCTTTTGGCCTTACCAATACACCTTCCACATTTCAAGGTTTGATGAATTCCATCTTCAAACCCTTCCTTAGAAAATTTGTGTTAGTATTTTTTGATGATATACTAAAATACAACAAGTCTTGGAAGGATCATGTTCAAGATGTTGATAGGGTGCTCAAAGTATTGGAGGAGAAAATATTTTATGCAAAAACCTCCAAATGTTTCTTTCGAGTACAGGAGGTGGAATATCTGGGTCATGTTGTATCTCAACAGGGTGTTAAGGTAGACCGTAAAAAAATTAAATCCATTAAGGAATGGAAAATCCCCACAACCATAAATCATTTTCGAGGATTTCTTGGGTTTATAGGGTATCATTGCAATTTTGTTAATAATTATGGGAGAATAAATGCACCTATAACAACATTACTAAAGAAATATGCATTTTCTAGGACTCCAAAAGAAACTAAGGTCTTTGAACATCTTAAAGAGGAAATCTGCCAAGCACTAGTCTTAGCTACTCCAGACTTCACAAAAACCTTTATTGTGGAATGTGATGCCTTAGGAAATGGAATTGGTGATGTTTTAATGCAAGAAGTAAGACCCATTTCTTTTGAAAGTCATTTAATCAAAGGAAAGTATTTACACAAACCTATTTATGAGAAGGAAATGTTGGCAATACTACATGCACTAAAGCAATGGAGACCTTACCTAATTGGAAGACACTTCAGGGTAAAAGTAGATCATGATAGTATTAAATAGTTTTTGGAACAATGATTATCTTTAGAAGAGTGGTAAAAAATGGGTCACAAATATGTTGAGTTATGACTTTGAATTCATCTACAAAAAAGGGAAGCAAAATGTTCTTGCAGATGCATTCTCAAGAAAGGATGAAGATGTGGAAGCATTGCTTTGTTCCATTTCTATTATCCAACCAGACTGGATAAACAAAGCAGGGGATGAATGGAAGAATGAAGGAAAAGTGTGGACACTCATTCAAAAGTTGTAGCAAGATCCTAGTACATCTGATACATTTAGCTGGAAAAATGATTCATTATGGTACAATGATCACTTATATTTTTGTAAGAATTCCCAACACAAACAAAATATTCTTTTGGAATTTCACACCTCTCCCAAAGGAGGGCACTCGATATTTTTAAAAACTTACCATAGGATCAAGAAGGAATTTTTTTGGGATGGCCTTAAATATGACATTCAAAAGTTTGTGGAAGAATGTTTTGTTTGCTAATAAACGAAGTTGAGACAAATTAAGACCCTAGGTCTATTACAACCTTTAACTATTCCAATTCAACATTGGGAGGAGGTCTCAATGCACTTTATCATAGGTTTACCCAAGTCCAAAGGAAAGAGTGTCATCATGGTGGTAATTGATAGACTTACCAATTATGCAAACTTTGGTGAATTATCTCATACATTTAAATCCAATACATTTTCTATTGCATTTATGGAAACAATTCAAAAGCTACATGGAAACCCAAATATTATTGTAAGCGATAGAAATCCCATTTTCACTAAATTTGTTTGGATGAATTTATTTTCTTGTATGGGATTCAATTAGCTCATAACTCATCTTATCATCCTCAATTTCAAAGGAAACTTGAGATAGTGAACAAATGTTTGGAATTATATATTCCTTGCTTTGTATCTGATAAACAAACACAATGGGTCAAGTGGTTACCTCTGGCTGAATGGTGGTATAAAAATTCCTTACATACTGCAACAAAAATGACCCCATTCATGGCACTTTATGGATATCATCCACCATCCATCACATCATCTTTAAGAGAAAATTCTAAGGTTCAAGTAGTGGAAGATCACATTGAACATCAACAACAAGTTCTCCAAATCTTAAAGGATAACCTCACTTTGGCACAGAATCAAATGAAACAAAAGGCAGATCAACATCACAGCAAAAGAAGTTTTGATGTAGGTGACTGGGAATTTTTATGGCTACAACCATACAAACAAATGTCCCTCAAGCAAGCTAGGAAGGATAATAAATTATCACCAAAGTATTATGGTCCTTACAAGGCATTGCAAAAGATTGGTACTATGGCATATAAATTTGAGCTTCTTACATCTGCCTGAGTGCACCTAGTGTTCCATGCTTCATGCTTAAAGAAGGTTATAGGTGACAAGCTCCCAGTTCAAAAAATATTTCCAGAACTTGGCGAGGAAGGAAAAATCATATTGGAACCTGAAGCAGTCACAGAAACAAGAACCTGATAACTATGAAATCGGTCAATTTCATAGTATCTCATCAAGTGGAAGAAATTACATGTTCAAGATTCCACATGGGAGGATGAGAATTTTAACAAAAGCATCCAAAACTACTCAAGTGTTGAGTACAACACTTTTTTTAAGGAGAGGGGCATGTTATGTCCCTATAATACTAGTGTAGCCCCTTATTGTTATTGTTTGTGTAACCCCCTTATTCGTATTGTTGTGCTCATGTAGTCCCCATATTGTTATTACTATTCCTCATAGAAGCCCACTATTGTTATTGTTGTGCCCTTACAATATTATTGTTATGAAGGATATGATTATATTGTGACTGCTTAGACTCCTATATTTAGAAAGGAGGTCTTGTAATTTGTAGCATCGAATAATTTTTCATTTATGTGATGTAAAGGAGGTTTCCCCCTCGAAGAGGCTAGTTCTCAAGTCATTGATCTATCTTTTCTTCTATTTTATGAGTTGGCTGCATAACACAAGAACTCTGAATCCCCACCCCAAACCCCAAAACATCCAGGGGAAAAAATACATAGCAATTACCATTACAAACTAAAAAAACCAGTATAATTCTGCGAGGCAATGGAATGAAAGGACACAAGTAAAAAAAAAGAACCACACCCACACTTCCTACAAATGCTACATTTTGAGGTCGAAATATCAAGGAAAGGAGACTTACCAAATAGGCACTAGAAGAACCCCAATATGCTTTGATTCGAACGGTGAGCCAATGCAAAAAATCTCCCCCCTAATCTAGTCCTAGATAGGAACAAGGCGATTCATGACAAGCCATCCCTTTAGGACCCCACACCCTACGAGTTAGTTCACTAGTGGAGTCGCAATGCCAACCCCACTAGCCCGCAACAATCTTAGGCTCATAAATTACCACTCTAATTAGCATGCACAAGTTATCAGCATATGAATACTTGTCGTTACACTTGCCACCCTTGAAATAGCCCATAGCCTGAATTACCAACTGCAAGATCCAACCCACCAACTTGGTTATAAACCAAACATTTTTCATCTTGATCCTTCCTGGATCTTGGCTCCACACGTCCTTTGCACACCACACATGCCACCCCATAATCATGTGGGAGGGTAAAACCCACACCTTGTCTTTCTATGAATTCCAAACTCGTCCACCCCAATTAGGCCTTCAATTTTCAATATTAAATTATAGAAAGTTTGCAATTTTTTTGGTCAAAACCCAAACTAATATGGGTTTGACCAAAAAACCTAATGCAATATCAACTTCCTATGATAGGGATGATAAATAAGGTATCAATGGAATTATAAAGAATAATTTTTAAATAAATGTTTTGGTGCTAGGCCTAACAAGAAAGAAGATTATTATAGTTACTCTAGAAAGATGAGAAGTGAACAATATGATTCATAGAATCATAGAGAGAATAAGTAAAATTTAAGTGTTAGTTGTTATTTTGGAAAAGATATAAAAGTTGACAAAGTTTTAAATAAAGTTTTTCATAGGGAACCAATTTGAAGATAAACAAATTAATATTTTGTTAAAAAATAATAAATTTCAATTTGCAATGTTAAACTATAGAAAGTTTGCAATTTTTTCTGGTCAAACCTAAACTAATATGGGTTTGAACAAAAAACCCAATGTAACATGTTGGCTTAGAGGGTCTTGACCCAGGTTCAGAGTTAGTTTTGCCAAACAAATCCCTACACTACTGGCCCTTTTGGCATCAATCCATGGAGCACAGACTGAAGTCTCACCGAAGCAGTATGGGGGGATGCTGGAACCAAGTTTCCGCACCCAGAGATCAGTGTAATGTCATTTTATTGCCTAACTTTGTCTTTGCATAGATCGATAAGCCTTTAAGGCTTATCAATGTAACTTCCTTTAATCAGCCTCTAGACCTCCGCAAAGGTATAAAACTGTCTTTCGCAGACCCTGAATAGGCAAATCCACTACTTATGTGCATCAAAGATTACTTATAACCCAAGAACTACTCAGATCAACTTAAGTGTTCAATAACTTTAACATACAACAAAATAATCTGCGCGTAAATAGTTAACAATATTTGCGTCCATATAAGAGTATAAGTCATGTCAAGTCACTCATCGATATAGTATTATTTCATAAACCCATTATAACGTAAGGCACATTCATATAAACAAAAGTAAAGAGATAAACACAAGTATTTCTGCAACAATCTTTCTTTATTAATACTTAGTTCTTCTTACAGACTTAAGACTTCCCTGCGCACTCAGCTGCAGGGGTCTGCGCACTTAGCTGCAAACTCTACTCTAGGCCTCTACGCACACAGCTGCAAAGCCTTTTTTCCTAGTTTTCTCTGCTAGCTCTTTAGACTTCTCCCATAGACCAAACTCTATTTCTTTAGACATCCTGAGACACACCTATTTATACAATCCCATGGTCCACGAACCATGGGTAGATCCTAAAAAAGGTGACTCAAATTACATAAAGAAGGGTAAAACCCTTTATGACACTTTCATTATCTATGCACTCCGTGACCACAACTTGTGGAGAATTTACATATTTATACAACAAATATTGGTCTTTTTCCCCAAAGCTTGGGCTTTTCCCCAAAACTGACCCTAGGGGATCCCATTTCAACAGGCCCCCATGTTATAGACATTTTTGTGCCTTACAACATTGAGCATGAAATGTCCATAATCTAAGGGATCCAAAGTCCCTAAACATGTTGTTCTTACCCCTAGAGGAACAAGGCTAACAAACCACAGCAATTCACAGAAGTTCTCCACCTGAAAACTGCTCAAAACAAGTCAAATTAGGATCATGTCAACTGCTCCACTGGCTATCTGCACTGAATGTCAATGGCTCCACTGGCTACCTGCGTTGAATGTCAACTGGAACAAAGGCTACCTGCGCTGAACGAGAATGGACAAGTGGCAGGCTTATTTCTCAAGGTGTCAAAACCCAGGAAGCTTCCAAAATGACACTTGCCTCAGGGAATTCGACTGGTGATGAGTAAGAGGTTCCAAATCTCCAAGTGGAAGCAAGAACCTCCAAGTGGACTCAAGAACTGACAGAGGGAGAGGACACTAGTCAGATCTCAAGCTGACTCATCCTCTCTCCAAACATCTATATATGGATCTCTCCTCCATGAGATCTAGAGGCTGGAATTTTGTTATTGCAAAGAATTGCTGTTGGTTTGAGACTGGAACTATTGGGTGCTTAATGCTTTGAAGGGGCTGAAGATAGGAATTCCATTTGCTGGGAAGGAGATGCTGGATTGGAGCCCTCTGGGTTGTATCTCTTCCTGAACCTTGTTATTCATCAATAAAGCTATCTTGGTTTCTCCTATATGCTGATGTTTTCTTGATGTATGATTGCATTAGTGTATTTGATTTGTTTCTAATCCTGAATCATTTATGAATATGTATATTTGCCTTTGTGTTGTGTTCTTCTCTTGTCGCAAGTAGCTGTTCTCTTGTGATCTCGCAGGAATCAAGTAGTTGTTCTCTTGGGCGAGCAAGGAGGCAAGTAGCTGTGAACACCCAAAGGGAAGAGGATCTGGATCGAGGGACAAACGGAAGACACCGGTAAGTCTATTGATCTCTCTTCTTTCACATTTCATAAAGGAAGAAACCAGTATAGCTGTACTCGTTTGTTGCTAAGGCACTGTCACACCTTAGGTGGATAGGATCGTCCTGCATAGGCATTTTTCCCCACAACAAATTGGCGACTCCACTGGGGAGAATTTGTTTAGTCATTTTATTTGTGTTTCTATCATTTGTTTGCATCATAGACTTGACAGCAACAGTCGAACTGCATCTTTCCCGGATGCAAAGTAGAAAGTTGCTGCTTTGATCCAATTGCTGGACTTGTCTATGATCTTAACAATGGATCCACAAATGATTTGATGATCCTTGTGATAGATATTAGTAGCTTTCAAAGCATCCCTTTAGTTATACCTTGCTTGTGTTTCTGATTTGGCCTGAAACTGTTGATTTTTGAGCAATTTGTGACCCAGAACCCAGGAGAAACGAGAGTTTGTCCTTCAGCACAACTGCTGTGAAGGCAGTCTGCATTTCAACGCAGGTCCCGTGAAGGCTACCTGCGCTGAATTTCAAATCCTCAGTGTTGAGGTTGCGCTGAACCAGTTTGGCCTTGTGCAGCTAGGGTTCTCTGCTTTCTGTTGCCCTGTTTTGATCTCTATTTTTGCAACCTTTAACCAGCATAGGTACCAGTCTGATAACTCCTTTTCTTTGCTTACATTCCACCTCCTTTTGTACAAAAATACTGTGAGTGTTTTTATTTGTTTGTGGCGTCATTTACAGTTTTCTTTTGCATGAGTAAAATAGTCATCCTGTAGCCTTTGATTCAGATCTGATTGATTGTGATCTTAGAAGAGAGTTCATTGGCTGTTTGCAGATTGATTATAGATTTACTTTTGCTTATTGGTTTGAATTTGTCTCTTTTAAGTGTCAAAACAAGTCTTTATTTCGAAAATCGTTAAGTAGTGTAATCTCTTCTACCCTCTCTGATTTCGAAAAAGTGAACTTGTTTGCATTGATCATTTAAAAGCAAATTCAAAGTTGTACAAAAAGCTTTCTTTGTAGGCATCAATACTAAGAAAGCGGAAAACAAACACCTGCATTATGCATTTGCATTTGATAAGTTTGCATGTTGGATTTAGGAAAAGTGCATTAGAGTGTGCTGATTGCTCTTTGAGAAAAGATGGTGTCTTTCTTTTCCCTTAGTAGCTAGGATTTTCAAAGTTGAAAAGATATAAAGCTTGCTTATCATCTTTAGACTGCATTTAGGAATTTGTGTCATACATCTCGTGGTGAACCTTGAAAGGAAAACTTTAAAAAGGTCAACCTAAAATAAATTGAATGAACTTAACAACGCTTTGTAACATAACGCACAACATAGAGGTCTAGGCTAGAGACGTGTTCTGGCGTCGTTAAGCCTAGTGACTGTCGATCTCGTGGAAGGTGGGTGATTCCTCCTGAGGGATGATAGCGCTAGTACGGATTGTGCTCCCACGTACTGTCGCGTATATATTGGGAGACCCCTATACGCATATATCCCTTATCCTTAGGAAGCCGTGTCGGCCTCCCTACTGATCGCAATGCAGTGAACACAACATTCACGAAGATCGACCGCCCGTACCTTAAAAAGTATTCTGCGGTTTTGCGAAAAGTTTGGCACACCCTCTGCCTAGAACTCCAGAGCAGTTCCTTTTGGCCTTTTTCAGACTCTATAACAGAAAAAGTCCATCCGAGCATTTGTCACTTCGGGCTCGTTAAAACATCGAAGGAGACTAGAGTCATCTTTAGCTTTTTCTCGACTCTTTAAAACTGAAAAAGCAAGTTGTGTCTAAAGCGTCGTTAAAATTTATTTTAAACGGAACAATCACCCTTTATTCCTGCGTTGATCTTTAGGTTGAAAAATGGAACACACCAACCAAGGAATTCCCCTTGGTGGAAATCCTAGTCCCTTCTCCTCTTGGGGAGATGTTGGTGCGCCCCACATGGCCACATTGTCGCTTCCAGGACTGACAATTGGCCTGCCAGTTTGGCTCTTTTCAACCAATGTCGTTCAGAACACCACCATTCCTAAACAGTCGAGTCAACAGTTAGACCCGACCAGAGTTGCCCACCAGCCTTCTACTTCATCTTCCTCTCCTCCTTCCTCTTCGCTTGACGGAACTGGTAAAACTAAAAACCGAGTTCCTAAGGAGAAGAAGGAAAAGAAGAAGAAAGAGAAGAAGAAGAAGGAGCCAAAGGCGACTGGGGGCAAACAAGTGTCGTCTGATAGAAATCCACACACAACACTGACAAGGCCTAAATCGCCATGTGTCATATGCAAGGGAGACCATTTACACAGAGATTGTCCCTGTATCCCTCGAATACTAAGGGACTGGTCTCCCCATTTGCACAATTCGGTAACATCAACATCTGATAGCCATGTTGACTGCTCACCGTCAACTAGAGAAAGTGAAGTCACAGGACAGAGACGGAAATCTAGATTTCCCTGCAAACTGTGTGAAGGCGATCACGCCATCCACCGTTGTCCCTTCTTAGATGAGGCTAAAAGAGTTTTGGAAGATCGCCCGATTTTACGAGCGCAACTTCCTCCTGGATATCAAAGACTCCTACCAAGTCCTTCACTAGTTGAGAACCCGGCTGACCCGCCTAGGTGGTCAGCCGAAGCACCTATCATTGAAGATGAACCGTCTGGATCCATGCCTGATGAAAGTCAACAGGTTGATACGGCAGTTGACCCGGTTTTGCCTTCAGAGGCTCTATCTTCGAATGATACCATCACAGAGGAGAATAAAGACGATACCGTCCAAATTCTCTTCATTAGCACTGACTCTGATGAACAAGGGGGCAATGCCCCCATTCCTTTATCGCAGGAAGGGAGTTTGTCAGAGCGATATCCGGCCGTTTATTCGGTCCCACCACCAAGCAACCTGGTTGTGTCCTTTGATTGGAACCAACTAGGCAGACCCCGGTTTCCAGCCAGCATACCATTCAGGATTATCGTTCAAATATACAGAATGGTAATGGCTGGCACTATCATTGATGAGGGGGCATCTGTGAGTATCCTTTTCTCTATTGCTTGGAAAGTGCTTGGCTCACCGGCGCTTTTGCCTGAAATGAGAAATCTATCAGGCTTTGATAAAGGAACCAGTCGACCTTTAGGGATCCTCCCCAATGTGCTTATAACATTGAAAGGGAAGACCGTTCAAATGAACGTGATGGTCGTTCAACGACCCTTGGATTATAACCTACTCCTTGGACGAGACTATATATATTGCATGGGAGCTATTGTCTCCTCACTCTTTAGAGTAATGTGTTTTCCGCATGAAGGAAGAGTGGTCAAGCTTGTGGATCAACTTTCGTTTCCCAGATCACGCATCGCAAATAGTCATGTACCATCCCTAAATGGTGTATACACGCAAGAAGTGTCTCAACCCACGGTCCGTCCTCTTGATGAGCGCGAGTAATCCTGGAGGACATGACCGGAACCCAAGGGGCATGCGTCCTGGTCTGCTTCGGCAGGAAAACTTTGGGTATAGAGTAGGTTTCCGCGGGAGAATATGACTAGTCTGTACCCCGTCCATCTAGGAAGAGGGTTATTCTAGAATAAGATTCTTTTGTCAAAGTTATGTGAGTTGGCGGGCTTCGTCGCTCACCTTTGTCTATTTCGGTAGACATTGCTGAGGAAGTGTTTTGTTTAAACTATTAACGAGACAATATTTGGGTAACCTGAAAGAGGTAAGCCTCTCTCGTTAAAACAAATGTTTTGACGGAAAAGAAGTAGAGGTAACCTTGAAACTCTGTTTTATGCCTGGGGGCATGCAAACCTTTCAGAGTGCAAGCAAGGGGCGGCTATTTATTTTTTAAATTTTTAGGTCCTCCCTTTAAACCTGTAGGTCTAACCCTTTAAACTCGTAGGATTAGTCGTTTCCGAACTTGCATAATGAAAGGATCCGGAGCAAAGCTTACGTAAGATCTAAGCTCCCTAAAAAATAGCATCTTCAATGAGACATTCTTATCATATGATTGGGTTATTCGAGCAGTTTTAGCACAAAGTTCATGCTCGTTAAAAAATAAACGCAAGATCCAAGCAGTTTTAGCACATAGTTCATGCTCGTTAAAAAATAAACATAAGATCGAGCAAATGTTTCCACCCGCGTTTAAGCTCGTTAAAAAATGAACTATCCCGGTAAATAACCACTGTGAATGTAATATCATCAGCCATTAAAGCCTTGGTCGTGTTTGCACCGTCACCTCCACTTTTCCATTGGCCGATCGTTCGCCTCCATATGATTGTTTACCCATTTTGAGGAACAGCTGCAAAGAGTGATTTCACCTAGCCATCCTTGTGACACTGCCATGATTGGAAAATTCCAACCTGTACCTTGAATCAGCTGCTAACCCTGTTAATCACTCGTTCCTCAAAAGACGAGTCTTCTTTAAGCTCTTTTCATCTGACTCATAAAATATGAAAAGATTGCCGAGTTTTGGCCTTCCAGCTCGTTAAAAGCGACCGGAAGAGCTATCCCTCCTCTAGATTTTAATCTTTTTGGACCTGAGGGATTATTGCACAAAAAGATCGAGCGCTTGTTTTATTCGGCTCATTAAAACTATCGAAAATTCATCCCTTCTGTATTGTTTTATACTTTTTCGGACCTAAGGGATTAGATGACGAAAAAGGACTTTTGGAGTTAACTTTATGTACCTTTTCAGACTCTCTAAAAATGAAAAGGACCGAGTTATCCTTGTCGTTAGACTCGTTAAAATCATTAAATAGCGACAAACTTGTCTTTAGACGAGAACGAGTTTCACTATCGCTAGGCTCGTTAAAACATAGCGATGGGCTTGCCCGAAGGGCAGGTTATAGAACAAGCATATGTTATCCTCCTCAAGCTTGACAAAAATAAAGAGGTACTGGTCAGCAATGACTGGGGAAAAATTGGGAGAAACTAAAGAAAACTTTGATGGTAGCAAGTCGCTCTTGAACATGACACTTTTCCTCCGTACCACAATCGGGTTGGGTTGTTTCATTCACCGGTCACATCCATGGTCTCGCCATACCATCCATAATTGGGGTAATGCTACCGATCCATCGCATCAGTGTTTCCATATGTTCAAGAGAAGTCGTTCAGAAAGAGTCAACCGGGTCCCATCCACTGCCATACATTATCCTTCATCCATTCATGACCGCCACCCTGAATCATATGTCACAGATCGTTTTCACCTCCATTAAAATCATTAGCTCCGTTCCGTGTCGCTGATGTGGGATACATTAAGGCCCTCCTTTGATGGATCGCTTCTTGTCGACATCAGCTCATTATCCAAGAAGTTGATCTAGGAACAACCCCTCCAGTACTTTGAAACTTGCATGCCACAATGGCAAGTTTCTCACTTCCGGCGACAAGTATACATCAATGACCTTCGACCGAAATATTTTGCGTGGTGTTCGACGCCAAGTCCTTTATTCACACCATGTGAATTGTACTACAGTGCCTTGAGGGTCATTATCATTATCGGTGATTCCTCTCGCGCTTGTTAACGGTTTACATCATTGACCGGTAATCAAGCGATGTCTTTCCATGTTCGACTTCAGAACAATTCTCACGTGGATCGACTTGTACTTAGAGTGAAGATCAAACGAGTTTGAAGACCCCGGATCTAGTTTCATCCATCCGGGCTGCGATATATATATTCAGGAAAGATAAAGACATTGACATGTACATCATTGCAGCAGATAATCATCCTACTCAAAGGATGATAATTTCATCAAAATTATCAGTCTATCATCAGACGATTGTCTGTTCTATGTACAGAAAAATGAATTTATAAAGCTGAGCATGGGAATGCCCACCTTGGCTAGATCATGAAAGCAGTATGAAAAATAATGTATTGTATTGTATTGTATTACAGGTCTCCTCCCAGCATTGGATGAACTTCGGATCCCCCTGATAAAGCATTTTGCCCGATAAACAACCTCATACTTTAGGGGGCAACTGTTCTAGACATTTTTGTGCCTTACAGCATTGAGCATGAAATGTCCATAATCTAAGGGATCCAAAGTCCCTAAACATGTTGTTCTTACCCCTAGAGGAACAAGGCTAACAAACCACAGCAATTCACAGAAGTTCTCCACCTGAAAACTGCTCAAAACAAGTCAAATCAGGATCATGTCAACTGCTCCACTGGCTATCTGCGCTGAATGTCAATGGCTCCACTGGCTACCTGCGTTGAATGTCAACTGGAACAAAGGCTACCTGCGCTGAACGAGAATGGACAAGTGGCAGGCTCATTTCTCAAGGTGTCAAAACCCAGGAAGCTTCCAAAATGACACTTGCCTCAGGGAATTCGACTGGTGATGAGTAAGAGGTTCCAAATCTCCAAGTGGAAGCAAGAACCTCCAAGTGGACTCAAGAACTGACAGAGGGAGAGGACACTAGTCAGATCTCAAGCTGACTCATCCTCTCTCCAAACATCTATATATGGATCTCTCCTCCATGAGATCTAGAGGCTGGAATTTTGTTATTGCAAAGAACTGCTGTTGGTTTGAGACTGGAACTATTGGGTGCTTAATGCTTTGAAGGGGCTGAAGATAGGAATTCCATTTGCTGGGAAGGAGATGCTGGATTGGAGCCCTCTGGGTTGTATCTCTTCCTGAACCTTGTTATTCATCAATAAAGCTATCTTGGTTTCTCCTATATGCTGATGTTTTCTTGATGTATGATTGCATTAGTGTATTTGATTTGTTTCTAATCCTGAATCATTTATGAATATGTATATTTTCCTTTGTGTTGTGTTCTTCTCTTGTCGCAAGTAGTTGTTCTCTTGTGATCTCGCAGGAATCAAGTAGTTGTTCTCTTGGGCGAGCGAGGAGGCAAGTAGCTGTGAACACCCAAAGGGAAGAGGATCTGGATCGAGGGACAAACGGAAGACACCGATAAGTCTATTGATCTCTCTTCTTTCACATTTCATAAAGGAAGAAACCAGTATAGCTGTACTCGTTTGTTGCTAAGGCACTGTCACACCTTAGGTGGATAGGATCGTCCTGCATAGGCATTTTTCCCCACAACACCCCAACACAAATATCGTGACTCACCCTTGAGTCACTTTGCTGGCACATGGATCTTACTGCAAAGATACTCCAGCTTCACTCGTACCACTGCTACCTCAACTGCGCTCTGCGTGGCTGCCTACTTGATCTGTTCCACCAGCTACTCTGTAGCCGGTCCTACACTGTCCTACTGGATTTTCTGCTGTGTACTCTGCAAGTTCACAAATTTCTCTTTAATGTTGGCAGAGACGACGTAGGCCTCATCCAACCAACCAATCTGGCCTTGAGGACTGCCTCTCTTTTCTACATTTCCTCCACCTATAGATGAAACTGCCTCACCTCTTGCAGCTTAGCAAGGCGTTGTGCGATAGTAACGGCGTGCGTCGTTGCCCTTACTTCATCATACTGTTGCTGGAGTTCGCGAGCTTCTGTATTCAAGGCCTACAGGGTGGGATCTTCCTGTAGAGCCCTGACTACCTCCATTTCTTAATAAAAAAACATGATGCAGTCTACCACCGCGGCATTCACTGTCATGACTCCATCCTTCACAGAAGCTTCGCGCTATTCCCTGACCTCTAGTAGAGTTGAAGGCTGTGACTTCAACTCCAATTCTGTTACCTTCAGGTTCAGCTCGAACTAAACTATGGCCACCTCTGTCTTGGTGTCACGCATGCCTACAACTAGCTTTCTGACCTTCGCCTCCAACAATGCTTCCTTTGGTATATGCAGTTCAGGCACTATTCTGTAGGCTTCTGTCATCGTGACTGCAAGTTGGTCACTCTGCGACTGAATTTTCTTCTGTGTCTCAAAAACCTCTGACTTCCGAGTGGACACCTATTCATGTTCACTCTATGCTCACTGATGAGGTTGAGCATGTGCTTCTCCCGAGCTCTGAATTCGTCTATCACTCCTGCTTGCATCGTGTGCAGGTACACATTCGGGAGCGTGGCCAGGTTGAGGCCGCTTTTCTTCAAAGAATTCATTATGGACTTGTCATCGGCCACCTCTGTGCTCAAAGATCCATCTGGTAGTGTGACTGTTAGGAGATCCAGTTATCGAACAATCTTTGCTGCTTGAGTGGTCCCCAGTGCCAAAGTTATTGATGCAGCACTGATCTACCTTGCGCCTACCTAGATCCTATTTGTCTGAATTTGCAGCTCACGCAGATCCTTATGAATGGTGCTCAATGCTTGCTGTTGCAGCTACTCAAACTGCTGCAGTTGTTCTGCTACAGTATCCCACACCTTGTCACCTATCTCGTCCAGGTCGCCATCTATTAAAGTGATCGGATACAATGACGACTTTGTCACCTTTGACTTCTTCAGCAGTCCTTCCTTTCCTTGTTCTCTAGACCATTTGACCTAGAAGGGAGTTCTCTCCTACTCCTCCTAACCACTGACGCCCTTCTCTGACTGCTCTTCCTCCTTCGTTTGGGGCGAAGGACACTTTTTTCTATGCTCGGAGTTGCACTCTTCATGTTCGGCCTGCTGTTTTGTGGCGTGCTCCGCTTCCACCCGAGCCTTCTCCTCGACCTCTTTTTTTCACTTCTCAGCCCATTGTTGAACCTTCTGCTTGGTTGCTTCCTTTGTTTTCTTCTCCACGGACTTGCTAGTACCTATATCCATATCAGACGGCGAGTGCCAATCTTTCGGCCAAAGCTTGATGACTTCCTCAATAGTGTCATCGGTAGCAAGGTAGGGTAGGTCGAACCATTTTTGTTGTGGATCCTTCCGCGCCCAGATGTATACGTGGTGGAAGTCAGATTTGAACTCCGTGTAATCTAAAAGCTGTTCAAACATAGTTGGTGACAACTGCGGATTCTGGTTGATGGCCATGTGAATCCTCTCCTCCATCAGCACCAAAAATAGTTTGGTCTCTGTGACCCACACAACATCTTTTGTGGCCCAGAGATATGCAAACTTTGCAGCCTCCGACAAATATTTATCCACAGGAGGAAACTGATTGTCCTCCTGCAGATCCTAAGTGGTGATTACAATGGAGAAACCATGAATAGTGGAATGTTTTTCTCTCATCCTACAGCTCTCGACAGTTCGAGAGGAGCTCACTACAAAGGTAGCATGCCTAGTTGAACTGTACACCCTCCGCGCACTGGGCAACCAAAGAAATCACTGGTGTCAGAACCTCTTCTGCATGACATTTTCTCATAACCTTTCATGTGAGGATCTGTGTGGCAACTTTCACCGTAGGGTCAGTGATCGAGGTTATATATTACCCACACGACTTCTTCTCGATCTTGAATTTATCCTTCATTTTTGGTGCGAGGTCGCACTTGCTCATCTTTCCGGAAAACTCCTTGGTCGGATTCAATCCTGAGTGTGGCAACATCTTGATCCGATGGATCAACATATCGGTGATAGGGATTGACACGCTCAACCACAAGCATCTGCCATGCACCAGGTACAACAACTGATTAATGACAATTAATAACCCCGACTAGTTCACTCTGCGAATCCACTCCACAGGCTCCAACACAATGACACCTGATTCTTTGTAGAACACCCTCTTCATGTAATTTTTTGTTGCCAAGTGGGGGAACCTCTCGTGGTTCGCCAAATCCCAATCTTCTAGTTTGATATGGGGAATTCACGCTAGGTGCAAACCTTCAAAACTGATGTTCTCCGATAGCAAGGGTCTATTAAGGAGGATTTTTCCTACATCTGGGTCCTTAGGGACCTTCACTTTCCCCTTGCATGAAGGGATGTAATTTGACAACTTGGATATTGGATCCACACCCTCCGTGTTGATTTCCTCAACGCCCTCTTCAACCTCCAAGTCCACCAATTTTCGCTTCTCTTTCGCGCTTGGTTTGTCTATCTTTTGAGCCTGGGTGGCTGCATGCTTCCTCGGTGACTCCCGCACCTACATGGGCTTCTTCTACTTGTCCTTATTAGGTTTGGGGACTTCCATCACTGGTATCGACTTCAATCTAGGTGACCTCAGCACCGTAGGCACTGCAGCTGGAACCTCCATGCTCATCACCTCTGAGGCAGCTCCTTCAGAGGCGACAACCCCTCCAGTACAGGTAGTCTCTCCTAGTCTAGACATCATACTGAGAATGAATTGTTGGGTTTCCTCCGGTAACTTCTCGAATATAGAACTAGTGATCAAATTAGCATGAACCTGAGGATTTATATACAATCGACAGCTCAACATGGAAATTCTAAGAGTGCAAAGTGTTTTTTGCTGGACAACCACGCGTAATTTATAGGAAAATTTGAATTCAAATTCAACTGTTCCCCCCAAAATCCATTCATAAATGCTGAATTGGTGACAAATTTCCAAATATTTCACTCTTAAATTCAACCTTAAATGCCTTAAATGAATCCACCCGCTCCTCTTAACCATCTTCTAACAGTCAAATCATGAACAATGACTGTAACAGTTACTTGTTGCTTGTGTTGTGCAGTCTCTCCCCTATAGTGCAACTCCCTTCGCGCTTCTTTTGGTAATGTGACATTATTTGTTTTCACGCAGCCCCCCTATCGCGTAGCTCTTTAAATTAGGCAGTGTAGTTTATAGTCCCATGCCTCCTTGTAGCTGCCTAGAGTGCTAATACTATGCTACCATCATGTAGTCATTGGGCCAGATCCCCGGTGTATGGCTTCAATCGGCTTCCATTTACCCTTCCCGTAAATGGATGGACATTCAACTTCATGAGCTTAACTGCTCCACCATCTGTAATCTCTTTGATAACGTATTCTCCCAGCCAGTGCATCTGAAATTTTCCTAGAAAATTATTAAACTTACTGTCATATAATAAAACCAAATCATTTACCTTGAAGGTGTGAGGTTTGATGTATCGATCGTGCCAAGATTTTTTGCGTTCCTTCTGAGCCTCTTGATGGAATCCAACCAAAAATCTATCTCCTTCTAGCTCTGTTAACTGCGTGATCCTTTCTTCTAAGGCTTGTGGTCTGCCATTCCAGTGAAAGCCGCTATGCATAGACTAGGAACAATGTATTCCATAGGTATTACAACTTCTACACCATATACCAACCTAAAAGGTGTTTGACCAGTCAACCTTTTACAAGTAGTTCTGTTAGGCCCATAACACTGCTGGTACGTGCATGTCCCAATCTTTCCGCTTCGCATTGCAAACCTTTGTTAGTGCATTCTCCAATATCTTATTAAAAGCCTCAACCATTCCATTGGCCTGAGGAAGGTATGGTGTACTATTCTGATGGTAAACTTGGACCTCCTCTGTCAGCAAACTAATTGTTTCATTGAGAAAATGCGTACTGCGGTCACTCATCAAAACCTTCAGGCAACCAAACTTGGTCAACACATATTTGAATAGAAATTTCATTGTTGTTGCCCTTGTACAGTCTTTCATAGGTTGTGCCTCCACCCATCTGGTCAAATATTCGGTCATGGTGATGATATACCATGCACTTGTCTTCTTGCCTGGAGGTTGAATCGGTCCTACAAAATCAATTTCCCATTTCTCAAATGGCTGCAATGACACCTGCAGGTTCAGAGGTAACTCATTCCTCTACAATGGCCTGCCCATTATCTGACATGCATCGCATGCCCTACAATATGCTTTAGAATCTCGATGCAGTGCCGGCCACCACAACCCAGTGCACAAAATATTTTGCGTGGTTTCTTTTCCTGCATACTTCCCTCCCACATCTCCTCCATGAGATTTAGTGAGTATGCTATTCTGTTCAAAGTCAGGCACATGGCGTTGAAGTATCTCATCTGATCCCATTTTATATAAATGGCCTGCTATAAGTGAAAAGTCTGCTTTGAACACCACCAATTCTTTCTTCTGTTGATTAGTGTATTGCCGTTCCTGTGGTTAGAAAGTGGATAATGTCTGCAAAGTGATTATCCATTACATGCACTGCGAGGAACTGCGCATCAGGCAACCCTTCCTCTAAATTGGTCACCTCCTCCCCTATTTCAATGTACAACAGATGGTCTAGCCTTGCATTCAACCTTCCTGGCTTCATAATCACCTCAAAATCATACTCCTAAAACAAGAGAAACCATCTGCATATTTCCCCCTCCAACACACGCTTATTAACTAAATATTTCAATGCAAAATAGTCTGTGTACATCTTAAAATGTCTGCCTAGCATGTAATGTTTGAACTTCTGGAGTGCATACACCATAGCCAAGCCTTTGCGCTCCATTGTCGAATAATTATTTTCAGCCTTAGACAACTTCCTTCTCGCAAACACTATAGGGTGATCCAATTCTCCTTCACCGGCCTATGTCAGCACTACTCTTAGTGCAATACATGAAGCATCTACATGCACATGGAACTCCTTCTTCCAATCTGTGAAGAATAGGATTGGCACGATGACCATTTTCTCCTTCAATACGTCTAGACTCCACTGAAATTCTTCATCCCAATAGAATGTGGCGTCCTTCTTCAACAGTTTTGCCATAGGCACGATAATCTAGGCATAACTCTTAATGAACTTCCAATAGTACCCTGTATGGCCCAGTGTTGCGCACAATTGTTTAACACTTCGTGGCGCCTCCAAATTAATTATGATTGCGATCTTAGCAGGGTCCACCATAAGTCCTTACCTACATACCACATGACCCCGCAAGATTCCAAAAGGGATGCAAAACAAACATTTCTTTAGGTTTAGCGCAATTTGATACCTTTAGCATGTATCTCTTGGGAACAGGTCCCCTAGAGTCAATTTTGGGGTTAAAAGCCCACGTTTTTTGTAAAGTCTCTACATTTTATGGTCACAGAGTGTGAATACGTCAAGATTCAATAAAGGGTTTCCACCCTTCTTTTGTGTAAAATAATGTCAGATTTAGAGATCTACCCATGGTCCACGAACCATGGGAATGTATGAAAAGGGAGTCATAGAAGAGTCTAAGGGAGATAGTTCATAGTTGATACTTGATGTTAATGAATGTAATGGGTCTGTGAGAGCTAAGAGTGAAGGGTCTTAGTGTAGGAAGAGAATTTGCAGCTGAGTGCGTAGAGGCCTAGGGTAGAAGTTTGTAGCTGAGTGCACGGACCCCTGCAACTATGTGCGGGGGGAAGTCAAAGTCTGTACTAGATATTTGAATCAATAATAAAGAGAAGTATTCTGAAATTACTTGTGTATTTTACTTCTGTTCACTGCATGCAATTGTGTCATGTTGAATACTGGGTTTATGTTGTAATACTACTCTGATGAGCGAATCTCTTTGTTTCTCTATTTTATATGACCACAAGTAGAGATATATGTTTCCACGAAGCTAATCGTAATGCATGTTAAAGTAACCAATACTTAAGCAAATCTGGGTAGATACAAATGTAAGAGTAATTACAGAGGCGCGTAAGTGCCTAACCTATCTATTTAGGGCCCGCGAAGGATGACTGGAGACGTTCGTGGAGGCTTTGAGGATGAATAAGAGAGGTACTTTGATAAGTCCTAAATGGCTTATCAATCTGCATGAAGGAAGATTAGGGAAAATAACCAACATCACAACCATCTCAGAGTGCAGAAGCTTGGTTCCTGCATCCCCCCATACTATTTCAAGTGAGACTTCAATCTGCACTCTGCAGATTGACGTTGAAAGGGCGAGTAGTGTAGGGATTTGCTTGGCTGCTTAACGTTGAACTTGGGTCAGGGCCCATCAAGCCAACAAAT
This sequence comes from Pinus tabuliformis, assembly GCA_031772625.1. NCBI lineage: Eukaryota > Viridiplantae > Streptophyta > Pinopsida > Pinales > Pinaceae > Pinus > Pinus tabuliformis. The sequence continues at coordinate 765,568,745 of CM062804.1, read as the reverse complement.
GGTTATGTTGTTGGGACCAGGATATGCATAACAAGATGTGTGATGTTGCATCATTGGAATACAACTAAGAAGGAGATTGAAGATTGGTTGGATAGAAAGATCCACAAATTTACGGTGGAAGAAAACATGAATCCGTGATTGACAAAAGAACAGTGGTTGGACAGATATTTGTACACAGATATACAAAAAATATTCTTCTGTTCCTTCTTGGTTGAATTATACGAGTGGATCACAAAGTTTGCAGATGAGCAAGGGAGGTGGAGGCTTGACAATCAGATTGTCTAGACCCCAGCGTTAGTACTGAAATTAGAACCCTCTCAAGATAAGATCACACGCACTGTCGATCATTGGCTTGATCGTATCATAGGAAGGTTTGTGACAGAGTTCGCGATTGATACTTCGGTTAGTTACAGTGAAGCAGAGTGCTGCTTCTACAAGGGGCTACAAGTTAAGTATTTGAAATCATTAAATACTTGGATTAAGATGCTCTTGTGTGAAAAGCGGGTTATGTGGTTACCTTGATGTTTGGGGCTACGTGAAGTGAAAGGATTTCAGGAAGGAGGAAGAGAAGGCCCTGAATATAGCCTGTTGATTGAGTCGCCTTTGAGTGATGACAAAGGAGTAGCACAAGCTTCTCCACTGAGCGCTATTCAGTTGATAAGATAGGGGTTCCCACGAATACCTACACCGCTTCCATCCTCACCTCCACCGCTTACCCCCTCACCCACACCACCGCCACCTCCACCACCGTTCAACATGGTGAACTCCATAAAGCTATCTGTGTTCAAGGGCATAGGAAATGAAGATCTGGACCAATTTTGGTTCATCACGAAGGCTATATGGGAAGGTCAGAATATCATGGATGATCAAATGAAGAAATCAAAGTTGGCTATTACCTTACAGGAATATGCACTAACTTGGTACATTAAGTACTGCACTGATAATCCAACGTCCGTGTTGGCCGATATCCAGACTACACTAAATAAGGAATTTAATAGACCTAAGTCTGAGGCGCAATCAATTGTCCTAATTCAAGGATATCATGATGAAGCATGAAGAGATGCCCTGGGATTTGGATCAAAGATCAAAGTGTATGATCTGTGAAGCCAACAAGAATCTGACTGATGGGCAGCACTGTGAATGGTTTGTGGCTTCACTCCTACCTCACCTGAGTGTTGCACTATCACAACAAAAGATCGGGACCCAAGCAGAAGCTTTGGAAATCATGATGAGATTGCATGAGGCACCAATGTAGGAATGAAAGATGCTAATCTGGGGGTTCAGTAGATTCACTCACAGTTGCAGAACCTTTTCCTTGAAATGCATAGTCTGAAGAAAGATAGAACAACTCGGCCAGAGGCGCACGAATAAGTGTGGTGCCTAAAGTGAAAAATCTAGGGGCAGGACAAAGATCATTGTCCTATTTTCGCAAATTATGTTGCATCATGGGGACCAATGTCTTTGAGGCTGGAAGCTGTGGCAGGGCCAGTATAGGGCATGCGCTCTGGTGTGCTATATGTTAGATAGCTGGGAAACATGCAAAAGACAATTTCCATTTGCTGCAAAAATTCGTACAGACATCGCAACAACTCTTCTGCAACTTTTCTCAATTTGTGGGTCATGATGAGTGCAATTGCTGAGTTACAAATTAATAATGGATAAGACAACTTCATACAGGGTGCAGGCAGAAACACGACCCCTGGACCAAGGTGCTAGAGGTGAACGATGCAAGTATCAGGGTCATGGCCGAGGAGGACCTGGTAGAGGTTGACGGTAGATTATTTCTTACAATTGTGGAGGATGAGGGCACTACGTGCGAGACTTCCTGAATCTGACATGGATTTCATGCTTCTATTGTACTCAGTTTGACCATGCAACGAAGGATTTCCCTATATTATTATCCAAGATACGTGAGAAGGGGGCACAACCTCAGCAATCAACTGAGAACTTGCAGATGATGAGGGTTGACCCTTGCATGGAAGACCCCAAGGTAAATATTATGCTACGAGTGGAGTGACGACTGGTGAGGATAAAGGGAAGTAGCCTGAAGAAGGTGATTGGGTCTGCAAAGCACTAGAAAAGGAGGCTGGGTTTGATCTAGAATGTGCAAAAGAAACATTTATGGAAGCAAAGAAAGGCTTCGCTGAGCCTTTACCTCAGGAATTCAAGAGAAACCGACTGAAGAAATGGACCCATCTATGATTACCACATTCTTAGAGACCTGCATGAAACTACTCCGCGATAGTAAGGTTGTGAAGGGATTGCAGGAACTGATCAATAGGTGTGTTGGCAAGGAAAACACTATTAATGAATTGTGCGTCGTAAGAAATCTTGGTAAGAATAAGGTAAGGACTAGACGTGAGATGAGACTTATCGCACATATAGGAGAATATGAAATGGACTAGGTTATCTTGGACCTATGGTCTGACGCGAATGTTTTTCCGAAATAGACATGGGAATGAATGGGGAGACTTGCGCTACATTGGTCTCCGATTCAGTTAAGGATGGTGAATCAACAAAAAATCATCACAATGGGGAGGTTGCAGGGGGTAATAATTGATATCAAAGGCTCGAGTGCACTAGCGGATTTTGAAGTGATAGAGATTTTGGATGATAGCAATCCCTACCCCGTGCTCCTTGGGATCGATTAGGCTACTGACATGAATGGGGTAATCAACCTAAAGAAGAAAAAGATGATATTCAAGAAGAAATCGCTCCACGTAGTGGTGCCATTGGACCCTACAGAAGGACCACACTATACTGAACCTATCCAAGATTATGAAAGTGATGATGATTTGGACCAGATTTACAAGATAATGACGCAAGATCACGATTGGGTGAATCTTACAGGAGACATACGTATTGCATGGGACCGCGAGAGCTCCTGCACATCAGATTTAGACGAAGATCGAGAACACTAGCAGAATTGACTGCATGAAGTATCTATGCTACGTTGTAATATGATGACCAAGTCGTTGCACTGCGTATCAACAGAGGTAGGAAATATGCCTTACTATGATGGGCTAACTGGTGTTGATCACTTTTTGGATTCATTTGAAAGGGAAGTACCAGAGAAGCATTGCTTCCAGGCATTGGATTGGGCACTGTGCACTATGCCCACAAGATGGTGGGGTACACACAAAGATAGTTTTTATGATTGGTGCAAATATAGGATGATGATGAGGGTATGCTTTGGTCATTCAAAGGTGCGATTAACAGAAAAATATGATGGGAGAAACAATCTATGTGACCATTTGGCCAAATGGACTGAAGTGTACGGAGCAAAGCCTCAACCGAAATGGGTCCATCTGTTTTGTCATACCTTGGATGTTATACCAATGAATTGGTACTTCGAGATGGAACTTAGCCATGGCACCGGAGAATGGGATATTTTGCACTAGGGATTTTTGATGACGTTCAGTTTTGAGGATGGATTTGAATCTATCAATGAAGAATTGCAAGAGGTTAATACAACAATCTTCAGGATACCGCATGATCCTCTAGATTTGATTCAACCTAATTGGACCACCCAGCTGAGCCACATGCTGGAGTGCTACAATGTCACAGAGGAAGAAGAATACAAAGGCCTGAGGAAAATTAATATTCTAGAGACTGAAGGACACTGCAAAGTTTAAGGACTATAGCTAGAGAACCTAGACATAACTGAGCCACTCAAAACTAGGTATGTGAACATTGGCATGGAGGTAGAGATGAGGTTTGCAAAGATAGGGGACTACTGGGACGATGCGACATTAGATAAGGTCGACGAACTACTCCGCAAATATTAGGATCTATTTCCCACAAATTTTTCAGATATGAAAGGGATAATAGGGGACCTAGGTGTCATGAATATTACCCTAAAACCAAACATGACACCTATGAAGCAAAGACCTTACCGCCTCAATCCTAAGTATAAAGAAAGGGACCGCTTAGATTTAGACAAGATGCTTGCGGCAGCTATTATTGAGCCAGTGGAAGAATTTGATTGGGTAAGCCCAATAGTGGTTCACAAAAAGAAGAAAAAGGAAGAAATAAGGATATGTGTAGATCTCAGGAAGTTGAATGATGCCTGCGTGCATGATCCCTTCCCAACTTCGTTCACCGACAAGGTCCTAGATAATGTTGGCGGCCAGGAAGCATATTCGTTCACTGATGGGTTCTCTGGGTACCATCAGATCAAGATCGCACTGGAGGACAGAAGTAAGACAACCTTTGCGACTAAATGGGGATGCTTCTAGTATACGGTGATGTCTTTTGGGCTGAAGAATGCGTCGACGATCTTTTCGCACGTAGTCATCACGACATTCAAATATTTCATTCATAAATTTATGGAAGTATACTTTGATGATTGGATAGTGTTCGGGCTGGTGAAGCACCATGTGGCAAGTCTGTGCTTGATGCTTGATACATGTCGGAGGTACCAGATCATGCTCAATCTGAAGAAATGTTTGTTTTGTGTTCATTTTGGGATCTTGCTGGGCCATGTGGTATGTAAACAAGGCTTGATGGTAGACCCTGTGAAGATCGTGGCCATAATCAGTTTGGACATACTGAGGAGTCTAAAACAGCTGCGCTCAATGTTGGGGCATACAGGATACTATAGGAAATTCATCAAGAGCTATGCCCAGATCACCACGCCAATGGAAAAACTGTTAAAGAAAGATGTTACATTCTGTTGGAATGAAGAATGTTAGAAGAGCTTGGATGTTCTAAAGGAGAAAATGGTCATCGCACTGATCCTAGTCTTCCCAAATTGGAGGAAGGAATTTCATGTGCATGTGGACATGTCATGTATTGTACTGGGAGTAGTATTGACACAGGCCGATGAAGGGGAATTGGATCACCCTATAGTGTTCACAAGTAGGAAGCTGTCTAAATCTAAGAAAAATTATTTCACAACCGAGCACAAAGGAATAGCTATGGTGTATGCACTCCAAAAGTTTAGACATTATTTGTTGGGTGGACATTTTAAGATGTATACAGACCATTCGGCATTAAAATACCTCATCAACAAGCTTGTGTTGGGGGAAAATATATGCAAGTAGTTGTTGTTGTTCCAGGAGTATGATTTTGAAGTTATTATGAAACTAGTACGCTTGAATGCTAGACCGGATCATCTGTCGTGCATTGAAACAAGAGAGGAACCTATGAATTTGGAGGAAGGAATACCCGATGCATAGCTCTTTGCAGTACACTTCACGGACAACCACTTTGAAGGTATCATACACTTCCTGACGATGGGTATGGCTCTAGAAGGATACAAAAGACAACAGAAGAAGGAACTGGTGGTGTGAGCGGCAGACTTTTCTGTCATTCCAAGGCACTTGTACAAAATGGGATCACATGAAATATTGCGACGTTATGTGCTAGAGTTTGAAGGAAACAACATCCTTGCTGAGGCTCATGGCAGAGCTACGGGAAGTCATTATGCCGGAAAAGCAACATCACATAAGATTCTACGCACTGGGTTATGGTGGCTGACCTTGCATAAGGATTCAAAAGCATATTGTAGGGCATGCGGCGCATGCCAAAGTATGGGAAGACCCTCGCATAGGGATGAGTTGCCGTTGAATCCACAGATATCACTACAACCCTTCGAGAAGTGGGTGATTGACTTGGTAGGACCAATTCAGCCTCTAAGGAAGAAGATGGGTGCGCGGTACATCATCACTGCGACTAAGTACTTAACTAGATGGGTGGAGCCGTAGCCTGTGAAAGATTGTACAAGTCCGACAACAACAAAATTTATCTTTGAGTACATACTGACAAGGTTTGGTTGTCCAAAAATTTTAATGAGCGATCGCGGTACACACTTTCTTAATGAGATGATTAATGTGATGACAAGGGAATTTCATGTCTACCATCAGAAGAGAAAGCCATATCATCCATAGGCTAATGGGAAAATGGAAGCATTTAATAAAATATTGGAGAGTGTGCTCACAAAGTTTTTCAATTGTCAAAGAAACAACTAGGATGTTCGTGAGCTCACCGTGCTATGGGCTTATAGAACGACTTGTAAGAAGTTGACTGGAAAAATGCCATTCAGACTGGTTTATGGTGTGGAAGATGTGATGTCAATGGAGTACATTGTACCTAGTCTGTGCATAGTGGAATTCACAGGAATGGCGGATCACGAAGCCCTGTAGGAGAGGCTCGCGCAACTAACAGAGCTTGAGGAGGATAGATTTCTAGTTGGATTCCATCAACAGGTTCAAAAGGAACGTGAAAAGGAATGGCACAATCAACACATCAAACTACACATGTTAAAGGTAAATGATTTAGTTCTATTATATGACAGCAAGTTTGATAAATTTCCAGAAAAATTTCAGATGCATTGGCTGGGGCCCTATGTCATGAAGGAGATTATAGATGGTGGAGTAGTTTAGTTGGTAAAGTTGAATGGAGAACCATTCCTAGGGCGAGTGAATGGTAGCCGATTGAATCCATACACCAGCGATCCAGCTAGATGACTACATGGTGGAAGCAAATTCTTAGCGCTCTAGGCAGCTGAAAGGAGGCACGGGACTATAAACTACACTACCCGAGTTGGGGAGCTGCGCGACTGGGGAACTGCGCAGAATGGAGAAATGTCATAGTGTCAACAGAAACGCGTAGGAAGTTGCGCTGTTCAAGAAGGGACTACGCAGGGCAGCTGGAAAGTGACCATTATGGTCACTATTCATGACATGACAGTGGTAAAATGTCTAAATGGAGCGGGGGGGCGGCATTTAAGTCAGAATTTAAGGGCAAGATCTGTGAAAATCTACCACCAATCCAACGCTTATGAAGAAATTTTGGGGGGAATGGTTTGAATTCAAAAATGCCTATAAATTACAGGTGGTTGTCCAGTGAAAAACACTTGGAATTTTGAGAATTAAGGTGTTGACCTCCCAGGCATGCATGAACTGTGAGAACTTTGAAGCTTTGATAGGAAGTTCAGTGTTTGAGAGGTTACTGAAAGAGACATAGGAGTTTTTTTCCAGTATTATGTCGGCACCCGCAAAAACTGTGAGTGCAGGAGAAGCAATGGCAACTTAGGGAATTGGCCTAGAAGTAGAAATGGTAGTTTAGGAAGTACCCCAGAGGTTGAGAGCGTCAAAGTATCGGAAAAAGTGCCTAAATCACCAAGGATGCCCAGGTCGAGGCCTACGCTGACCCAAGAGGGTCCAAAATCAAAGAAAGATAAGCAAAAAACCCCATAGCTGGTGCGCGCATCACCCAGAAGGCACCCGTAGAAGGAAAAGCCGACTATGCAGGAGAAAGCAAAGCTAATTGACCTTAAACCTCAAGAGGATGTTGAGGAGATCCCTATGGATGTGGAAGAAATTGACATGGGGGCGGAGGATGTTGACGTTGAGGGTTCCGATCTTATCTCTAAGCTACCCGAGTACAGTCCTCCACGCAGAGGGAAGACAAAGGTTCTAAAGGACATTGATGAAAACAAGGTCATGTTACATACACCCTTGCTACCAGACAAAATTGTCTTTGAAGGACTGCGCCTAGGGCACATCCCTTTGTTAAAATTAGAGGATTGGGATTTGGCTGATATGGAGCTCATCCAAAATGGATCCAACATAGCCTCTAGATCAAAACTCTTCAAAATTACAGGTGAAAATGGAAAAATATTAAAGGGTTCGTAAATATGAAGCCAATGGTGCAAACCACATGCAAATCCAAGTTTGGATAAGAAAACTAGAGGTAATCAAAGATTTAGGTCAAAGTGTTAAAGCGTACATCAGCAGAACATGTGGCAACCCAGGAAAAAGTCGCAGGTGCCTGATGATGTCAGCGCAACAAATGATGTGGCAGTCGAGATTGGTTCAGACGTCAGGTGATGAGGGATAGCGGTCAAGAGTGGAGATCATCTGATCAAAGGAGATCAACGCATATAGCGTTGAAACATACAAGTATGTTATCTAAAAAATGGACGCGATAAAACTATGAAAATGGAGCTAAACTCGTTGAGTTCTGACATGAGGGTGGTAAATGGTTTCTCACGTGCCCTCAATATAGGAAGCGGTTTTAGACCGGGAGCACGTGATTCCACTCAGTGGTTGACACATAACCTCCCGAAAACCACCTTTTATGTGCGTTCAGAGAAATAGCGAACGTGCTAGTTGGAACATGAAACCACGCGACAACAGCCAGGTGGAAGAGGAAAAATCAACGGTGTAGGTTGTCTATATTAGTTGAGGAGCGGGACACGACAATCGTCAGATGGTTTGTTCTCGAGATCAGTGTCGAGGAAAGGCTGGATGGTCGGGGTCCACCCATGGCCGCAGATCCTTTCATTTATCGCCTGTTTATATTATAAACATTTAGTTCCACGTTTATTGCATAATTTGTAATGGTACATGTTATAAAAACACTATAACACAAAAAAGTTGACAGAGAGTGTTTAGAAGAATTTTGAATCGTTCTAGGGGGTCTTGAGCTCAGGGTGACCAATACGGTCGTGTATATGCTCATTTCAACCCAAGGATTCGAGAAAAACTTTGTGGTGAGATCCATTTTTTTTTTTATACTCTATTTTTGAGCTCACACCTGTAACAACCATTTTGAAGGCATAATAAATAGGTCACCACTGGAAGCTAGGACCAGGAGACGTAGCCAGGAAGTCTGGTGAACTCCTTTATCAATTTTGGCTATGTTGATGTGTTTTTATTGTGTTTTATGATTGTTTAATTTTCTGTATTATTCGCAATCTTATCAGTCCATTGCACTAAGTAATATAGACAACTCCACACATAAGTCTGTAATACCTTTTTTCAGATCAAGTGGTATCAGAGCTTAAGGTTTTTAAGGTTTGACAAGTTTGTGTAGATATTTGAATGCTGACTAGGTTAAGGTGCAGATGAGGTGAAGGAGAACTTATTGAGGAAAATTCAGAGATTGGAAGGAGCTATTCACAAAGAAGGATGACAGATGAAGCTCCACTTGGGACAGAATCCCAGTTCTTAGATAGCTTCATGACGATACGTGCCATGGTGGAAGAAATGTATCACAAGTTTAAAAAGGGTAGAGGTGAAGGTACTTCATCACGTAGACCAAACAAAGGAGCAAAGGAAACTTTTCTCTTTGTCCCTCCAGAGAAGGAAGATAAGGAAGATAAATGGAAAGAAGGAATGCAACCTCCACCATCTCCTCCATCATCACCATCATCGTCATCATCGTCGTCTTCTCATAAAACTAGTTCTTCGAAGAAGAAGAAAAAGAAATCCTCTTTGATCAAATTAGATGTAAAGTTTGATTTGCCAATTTATGATGGAGAACTTAATGCAAAAAAGCTAGATAATTGGATAAGGAAAATTGATGTATATTGCAAGGTGTAGAAAGTTAATTCAGAAAGGAAGAAGATCCAGTTGGCTAACCTTCATCTTGGAGGAACTGAACTTGTGTGGTGGGAAGGTAAGGCACAAGTAGATATTCAAAAACATTGTAAAATAATTTCAACTTGGAATGAATTTGTTTCTGCCATTAAAAAGGAATTTTATCCTTTGGCTTACATGCAGCAGGCAATGATGAGTTGGCAGACACTACGTTAACTGAAGGGTCAAAGTGTATAGAGTTATACTCAGGAATTTCAAAAAATAGCTTTAACATTAGGAATATCATTGGACTCACCAGAGACATTGTTAAAATATATAGGTGGTCTTCATAGTTATTTGAAGCATATTATACTTATGTTTAATCCCACTAGCTTAGATGATGTGTCAATCCAAGCAACTCATCTAGAGGCTAGAGGTAAAAATGTAAGCCTAGATGTTGGGAAGTCATCCAAATATTTTCAGAACAAGAATAAAGGAAAGAAGAAACTGAAATGGAAGGAGAGGAAAACAAACACTGTAAAGAAGGATAAACCTTCATGCACTCATTGTAAGAAGGAAGGACATGATGAGGCACACTACTGATCTTTGCATCCAGAGTTGAAGCCTAAGAAGTTTGGGGGTAAAGAGAAAAAGAATGTTACTGCTATTCAAAAGGACATGGGGTCAGACTCAGGTGACAAAACAACAGTTATAGCCATAGGTATAAAAGGTAAAGATTCTGAAGCATCTACAAGTAATTCTTCACACTCTATTGATAATGAAAGAAATTAGAGGAAAAGAAATGAGCTATTTCATATTAGAGTCATTTCCAAGCACACTAAAATTGATACTTTATTTGATAGTGGGTCACAAGTAAATTTGATTTCTAAAACAGTTGTAAAGAAGTTGGGTCTAGAAACAAAACTCGTAAGAAGCCATATCCATTAGGTTGGGTGTGTGATAAAACAAAGCTACAAGTCACTAGAGAATGTAAACTTCGGTTTTCTATTGGGTCAACATTTTTAGATGAGGTCGAGTTAGATATAGTCCCATTGGACATATGTGGAATTGTTTTAAGGAGTCCATACTTGTATGATAGAAAGGCTATCTTTTATCGGGTTGAAAATAAGTATCAACTCATAAAGGATGGAATTGAGTATATTGTAAGAGCTCATAAAATTAAAGATAACTTCACTCTCATAAACTCAGGATAGATGAAAAGAATAGTAAATTCAAGTAAGAAATTTTTACTAATGGTTGTAAAGGCAAAGGATCTTGATAAATCTGATGCATTCCAAGGCTGTAATCCTAAACACAAAGAATACTTAGTTAAAGTTGTTTCTGATTATGATATTCTGTTTAAAGAGCCTCAGGGGCTTCCACCCAAGTGAGAGATAGGAAATGACGTTTATTTGCAGCAAGATGCTCCACTACCTAACATTGGAATGTACAAGTTATCAGCTTTAGAGAATGTAGAGATAAAGAAGCAGGTACAGGAGTTGCTTGATAAATGGTTTATACGACCAAGCACATCACTGTGTGAATCACCAATTTTGTTGGTGCGAAAAAAAGATAGCTCGTGGAGAATGTGTGTTGATTTTAGAGTACTAAATAAAATTACAATTAAGAATCGTTATCCTCTTCCTCGTATTGATGATTTATTAGATCAATTAAAAGATGCAGTTTACTTCACTAAATCAGACTGGTGAAGTGGCTACCATCAAATCAGAATTGCAGAACAGGATGTATGGAAAACTGCTTTCAAGACGAAGCAAGGACTTTATGAGTGGTTGGTTATGCATTTTGGGTTAACTAATGCTCCTACTATGTTTATGCGAGTCATGAATGATGTATTTAGACCATTCATTGATGATTTTGTAATAGTTTATTTAGATGATATTCTTGTTTTTAGTAAGACATGGGATGAACATGTAAAGCATGTAAAACAAGTTTTAGATGTTTTGAAAAGAGAAAATATCTATGTGAAACTGTCAAAATGTGAATTTGGCAAGACATCTTTGAATTATTTGGGTTATATTGTAGAAGGTGGTGAATTGAATATAGATCCCTCTAAGGTTGAAGTCATTGTAAATTGGCCTAAAACCAAATCTGCTATAGAAGTTAGAAGTTTCTTAGGGGTAGCACAATATTGGAGAAAGTTTATTGCTAACTTTTCGTGGATTAGAGATCCTTTACATGCTTTGACAAGTGTGAAACAAGTGTTTCAGTGGGGAGGCAAACAACAGAAAGCCTTCGACACCTTGAAAGAAAGGATCAGTACAGTGCCAGTACTAGCACTTCCAGATCTTCAGCATCCATTTGAGATCAAGACAGATGCAAGTGACCAGGCCATGGGAGCAGTGTTGATGCAGCACAGGAAACCTATATGCTTTCATTTTGAGACATTTACGTTTGCAGTAGTTAACTATACTACTTATGATAACAAATTGTATGCATTAGTACAGAGTGTTAAAAAGTGGAAATATTATATAATGAGTAAAGAAACAATCATTCACACAGATCATCAACCACTTCAATATCTACACTCACAAACTAAATTGCAACAATCCAGACATTACAGGTGGATGGGTTTTCTACAATAATTTCATCTTGTTATCAGATATAAGAAGGGCATACATAATAAGGTTGCAAACATGTTATCAAGACCAATCATAAATGCATCCACTATACTTAAGTATAACTCAGTAATTCATGAAAGTTACATTGAAATATATGCTCAAGATACAAACTTTAAGGATGTATATGCAACTTTAAGTCATGGCAAGTAGGTAGAAGAATTGGATTACTATATAAAGGAAAAACTCTTATATCATTTGGGAAAGTTATGCATTCCACAAACTAAAAGAGTTAACACAATTCGAGAAGCACATACTTCTCTCATATCAGGTCATTTTGGTGTAAGAAAAATAGTTGCACAATTGCAAAGGCTCTGTTATTGACCACGAATGCATGAGATAGTTTCTAGATATATCAGAGGATGTACTATATGTGCTACAAGCAAGCCAAGTAATAGAACATTAGGCTTGTATACTCCACTTCCAATTCCTTCTCGTCCTCGGGAAAGCGTTTCCATGGATTTTGTTGGGGGATTTCCAAAGTCTAGAAAAGGTCATGATTATTTGTATGTAGTTATGGATAGGTTCAATAAAATGTGTATTTTGATACCTTGTAATAAATAGGTCACAAGTAAAAAAACTACAAAGTTATTCTTTCAAAATGTATGGGTTCATTTTGGGTTACCCACTTCTATTGTATCTGATCGAGGTTCTTGATTTGTTGGGAAATTTTGGTCAAGTCTATGGGAGTTAATGGACACAAGGTTAAATAAAAGCACATCATTTCATCCACAAATAGATGGTCAAATAGAAGTGGTCAATAGGATAGTGATACAGTTTCTTCGAGGATATTGTAGCAAGCATCCCAAACTTTGGAATGAGCATTTGTGTTATGTGCATCATGCTTACAACCATGCCAAACATTCTTCTACTCAAAGGTCTTCTTTTGAGACTTGTTTTGGTTCTATACCAAAGTCTCCCTTGGATTTTGTCTTTGGTAAATACATAGAAGTTGATGGACACAGTGATGTGGATAAAGAAACTAAGTTCATTGAACAAATCTAGGAAATTCACCAGCCAGTACAGGAACAACTAGAAAGAAGTCAAGCCAACTATAAGGTGCTACATGACAAGCATCGAGTTGAGCATAGTTTTCAAGTTGGTGATCAAGTCTGGTTGTATATCAGTAAAGAAATACTACAAGGGAAAGGTAGAATGTTGAAACCTATTAGATATGGTCCTTTCAAAATACTTGATAAATTTGGTGAAAATGCTTTCCTCCTTAAGCTACCAGCTTATATGAAAATCTATTCAGTCATTAACATTGAAAACTTGAGGTTGTATGAACCTTCAATGATTGAAGATCCCGAAGAGCAAGGTCAGTTGCCTTCAATTGAGGATCTGTTTCCTGAGTATCTCAATGAGTTACAGGAGGACACAGTTCTTGACATGAAGATAAGAAATTCGCGATGAGGGGATGTTGAGTACTTGAGAGTTGGACTCAAAGGTTCAAATTTGAGTAAATTATGATGGATAGAAGTTGAACAAGTGAAGGAACTTTATCCTCACTTACTCGATAGCTAAAGAAACCAACTTTTGGTGGACCAAAAGTTTCCAATGGGGAGGAGTGATCCAAAATGGATCCAGCATGGCCTCTAGATCAAAAGTCTTCAAAATACAAGTGAAAATGGAAAAATATAAAAGGGCTTGTAAATACGAAGCCAATGGTGCAAACCGAATGCAAATCCAAGTTTGGATAAGAAAACTAGAGCTAATCAAAGATTTAGGTCAAAGAGTCAAAGCCTACATCAAGAGAACATGTGGCAACTCGGGAAAGAGTCACAGGTGCCTGATGATGTCAGCGCATCAGATGATGTGGAAGTCAGAGATTGGTTTAGACCTCAGGCGATGAGGAACAACGGTCAAGAGTGGAGATCGTCTGATCAAAGGAGATCGACGCATATCATGTCGAAACGTGTAAGTATGTTATCTAAAAAAATAGACGCGATAAAACTATGAAAAAGGAGCTAAACTCGTTGAGTTTCGACAAGAGGGTAGTAAATAGTTTCTTGCATGCCCTCAAGACAGGAAGTGGTTTTATATCGGGAGCACATAATTGCACTTAGTGCTTGACATGTAGCCTCCAGAAAACCACCTTTTCGCATGCCTTCGGAGAAATAGCGAACGTGCTAGTTGGAGCGCGAAACCGCATGACAACCGTTGGATGGTAGAGGACAGTTCAATGGTGCAAGTTTCTTGGATCAGTTGAGGAGCGAGATGCGATAGCCATCAGATGGTTTGTTCTCGAGATCAGTGCCAGGGAAAGGTCAGACGGTCGGGGTCCACCCGCGCCCACCCCTCCTTTCATTTATAGCATGTTTCTATTATAAACATTTAGTTCCACGTTTATTGCATAATTTGTAACGATACATGTTATATAAAAAATATAAACACTATAACAGAGAAAAGTTGACAGAGAGTGTTCAGAGGAATTATGAACTGTTCCAAGGGCTATGGAGCTCAGGGTGACCAATACGGTTGTGTATTTGCTCATTTTGACTCGAGGATTCAAGAAAAACTCTGTGGTGAGATCCATTTTTATGTTGAGACTCTGTTTTTGAGCTCAAACCTGTAACAACCATTTTGAAGGCATAATAAAGAGGTCAGCACTGGAAGCAAGGACCGAAGATGTAGCCAGGAAGTCTGGTGAACTCCTTTATCATTTTTTTTGGGTTGTGTTATATTCTTTCCATGACTAGCCCACATAGTTAACCGAGGGGTTAGAGGGGGGGCGAAGCCCCCCCTTCGTTGTGTTGATTACACAGTAGGGTAGTCATAGTGGGGTTTGAGGGGGGTGGGTGGGCCCCCTCTACAAGGTTCGAGGTAGTGCCCTGAGAAATTTTTTTTTGGACCCTATATTAGGTTGGGCGGACCTACCTATATTTTTGTGCATGGTTTTCGTACATGGTTTTGGATGCGATGTTTTTCGGTCCATGGTTTTGGACGCTATGGTTTTTTAGTCCATGGTATTCGATGCTTCGACATGTATAAATATGTATTGTAACATTGAAAGGAACATAATGAAAATCAAGATGGTAGTCCCGATTTCGGGATCGAGGGGAAAATCTCTGTGTATATGTGTTTTATGTTTTATGCTCTCGCATTGTTTATTTTCTGTGTTTTAGAATTCGTATGCAGGTAATTTCTATACAGGGTTAAAACCTACATTTTGTATCAGAGCTATTTTGGCTTCAAGGGGACGCCTTTGTTGCTGAGTGGTTTTTCTCGGGCCTGTTGTAGACCCTGTTTAGTGGGATATCTACGGGATTCATTTTGGTGGTGAAAGAAGATGGCGAGCAGTGGAAAGATAGAGATTGAGAAATTTAAGGGTCATAGTTCTGAGTTATGGAAACTCAATATTGAGGATCTGTTGGTGGATAAAGATCAGTGGATCATGGTAGATCCACGTACTAAACCAACGAGAGTGTTTGATGAAGAATGGAAGAAGTTGGATAGGAAGGCAAAGAGCACAATACGATTGTGTGTTTTAGATTTAGTATTAATGAATGTATCAGGGGAAGCTACGGTGAAGGCTTTGTGGGACCAGTTAGGGACTTTGTACCAATCTAAGTTTCCGGTGAATAAACTGTTCCTACGAAAAAATCTGTATAACATGAGGATGAAAGATGGAGACTCGGTGACAGAGCATCTGAATGCATTTAATACTGTGGTAAGTCAACTATTGTCTGTTGATATTAAAATTTTAGATGAAGATAAGTGCATTAGTTGGTTGTGTCCTCTACTAGATTCGTGGGATAGTCTGGTTATTGCAATAGGTAGAAATGCAATTGCCCTATAGTTTGATGAAATAGTCTCATCCTTGCTGACAGAGGAGATGAGATGGAAAAATATGGAGAGTCAGAATGTTGATGCCTTGTTTGTACAAGGACAGTACCAGAACAGAAACAAAAATAAGTCATCGAGTGGGAGACCTAAATCTAGAGGGAGATCTAAATCTCTAGGAAAACCTGTAAAGATGGTGTGTTGGAAATGCAGAAAGGAAGGGCACTACAAAAGGGACTGTAAATCTAAAGCTCATGACAAAGGAAAGGGATCTGATGATGCTTCTTCTGTAGAGGCGAAAACCACCTCAGAAGAAGGTGGGGATGTGTACTTGGCTTCTTCAAGTACACATGTAGATCATGAGGCATGGTTGATTGACTCATGTGCATCCTTTCACTTCACTCCCCATAGAGAGTGGTTCTGTGTGTATGAGAAATATGATGGTAGTGATGTCTTCTTGGGGGATGACAAGAAGGATAGAACCATTGGTCATGGAAAAGTAAAGTTGAAGTTGCAAGGTGGAAGGGTTAGAACACTTCCAGGTGTTCTGCATATTCCTGCATTGGCCAAAAATCTAGTTTCCGTAAGCAAGCTAGATGATGTAGGTGTAAAAACAGTGTTCAAGAAAAATACCTGCAAGATAGTTTGGGGCACTGGTATTGATGTGGGGAGTTCAGATTGGAACTCTGTACAAGCTACAAGGTAGCACTTTTGTTGATGGGTGCAACAACTCTATGGTTCCTGAAAGTGGAGCAGTAAATCTAGTGGTCTTTGGAGAGAAGACCATGTTGTGGCATCAAAGGATTGGACATATTGGAGATAAGGGCCTTTAGATACTTCATGGTAAAGGTATGGTAGAAGGTACGAGTAATAGCTATCTGAATTTTGATTTTTGTGAAAATTGTGCATAAGGGAATCAAAATCGGGTGAGTTTCCCCTTTGGTGGTAAGAGGGTGAAACGGATATTAGAACTTGTGCACAGTGATGTGTTTGGACCTATGAAGGTTCCATCACTAGGTAAGTTTGTGTACTATGTATCATTTATAGATGACTTCTCAAGGAATACATGGATATATTTCCTTAAGAAGAAATCTGAAGTATTTGACAGGTTTAAAGAAATTAAGGCATTGGTGGAAAATCAAACAGAGAAGAAGATAAAGGTGTTGAGGACAGATAACGGTAGAGAGTTTTGCAGTAAGGAATTTGAAGAATTCTGTAAGAAGTGTGGTATAACATGGCAGAAGACTACTCCATACACACCTGAGAAAAATGGAGTTGCAGAAAGAATGAACAAGACGCTAATGGAAATTGCAAGAAGCATGCTCAGTGGTGTTGGGTTAGGACAGGAATTCTGGGTAGAGGCGGTGGAGACAACATGTTACCTGGACAATAGATCACCTTCATTAGTGTTGGAGGATAAGACTCCACAAGAGGTATGGACTGGTGAGAAACCCTTTCTTTCACATCTGAGGGTATTTGGATGTGATGCATATGTACATGTTCCAAAGGAGAAAAGAACCAAGTTTAATAGTAAATCTGAAAAGTGCATCTTTATTTGGTACAAGGATGGTTTAAAGGGTTATAAGCTTTGGAACCCAGTAACAAGGAAGGTTGTGTACAACCAAGATGTGGTGTTCAGAGAGGTGAAATATGTTATTAAACAAGAAGTCCAACCAAAGGAACCTGAGAATATAGAGTTTGAGCTTAAGGAGGAAGAATCACACTCTACAGTAGAGGAGGAATCAAAATATGAAGAGCCACAAACTCTGGGTGTGAGAAGATCAGTTCAAGAAAGAAGGCAACTGGAAAGGTATAGTCCATCCACTTTCTATTCAAATTTTTATTTATCTATTACTAATGATGATCCTAGAACTGTGAAGGAAGCAATAGCTTCAGAGGATGACAAACTCTGGAAAGAGGCCATTGTTGATGAAATGGCATCTTTGCACAAAAATGAGGCTTGGGATCTGGTGGAGTTGCCAGCTGGAAGGAAACCCATTGGCAGCAAATGGTTGTTCAAGAAGAAGACAAATGCAGAAGGAAAGGTGGAGAAATACAAAACTTGGCTGGTAGCAAAAGGTTATTCCCAGGTGCCGGGAATTGATTTTGGTGATATTTTTTCTCCTGTTGCCAAGGTAGCTTCTATTAGATTACTTTTATCTGTTGTTGGTACTTCTGATTTTGAGGTAGAACAGATAGATGTGAAGGCAACATTTCTTCAAAGGGATTTGGAAGAAGAGATATACATGAAGAAACCTGAAGGATTTGCAGTGAAGGGTAAGAAAGAACTGGTATGCAAGTTAAAGAAGTCTCTAAATGGGCTAAAACATTCACCAAGGATGTGGTATCAGAAATTTGATACATTTATACGGGGACTTGGCTTCACCAGAAGCAAAGCAGATCATTGTGCGTATTTTAAATTAATTGGTGACCATGTTATTTATTTGGTCTTATATGTGGATGATATGTTGCTAGTTGGAAATGACAAAGAAATTATCTAGGATTTGAAGACCTAATTGTCCTCCAAATTTGACATGAAAGATCTTGGTGCTGCAAACTATATTTTCGACATGGAAATTAAAAGAGATTGGGAAAAGAGGAAGCTCTGGTTAAACCACAGGAAATATATCAAGACAATACTATAGAAGTTTAATATGCAGGAGAGTAAACTGGTGAAGGTTCCTATTTCTCTAGGTGTAAAGTTATCTATTGAATAGTGTCCTCAGACACAAGAAGATGAAGAGGACATGTCCCATGTTCCATATGCAAGTGTAGTCGGTAGCCTGATGTATGTGATGGTTTGTACTAGACTAGACATTGCACATGCATTGGGAGTATTGAGCAAGTTTATGTCGAAACCAGGGAAGGAGCATTGGACAACAGTGAAGTGGGTTTTCAGGTATTTGCGTGTCACTAGTGATTATGGTTTGTGCTACCAAGGAAGACTAGGATTGGATAGAGTTTTGGGTATCTGCAGCTTTGTTGATGCAGGCTGGGCTAGAGATATGGATCAGAGGAGATCTACAAGTGGGTATGTGTTTAACCTATTTGGAGGTGCAGTCAATTGGATGAATAAGAAACAATCTGTAGTGGCACTATCAACTACATAGGCAGAATACATGGCAGCCACTCATGCAAGCAAGGAAGTAGTTTGGTTGCAGAGATTGTGTTCAAGTATGGGGTTAGTACAGGGAGCTATAAGGATAGAATGTGACAGCCAAAGTGAAATTTTCTTAGAAAAGAACCCTTCTTATCATTCAAAGAAAAATCACATTAATGTTCAGTATCACTTTATGAGGGATACGATAGAAGGCAAAAAGGTGTTGCTAGTAAAAATGGACACTTTGAAGAATACTGTAGATGCATTGACAAAATCTGTGAGATCTAAGAAGTTCTCTTGGTGTAGATAAAAAATGGGTGTTGCAGGCTAGAAAAATTACTAAGCTCTCCTATGGCCCCTTGTGGAAAGAAAATAACAAGTGGGAGAATGTTGGGTTGTGTTATATTCTTTCCACGACCAGCCCATGTAGTTAACCGATTGGTTAGAAGGGGAGCGAAGCCCCCCCTTTGTTGCGTCGATTGCACGGTGGGGGGGTCACAAAGGGGGAGGAAGCCCCCCCTATCCGGGGGGTTTGAGGGGGGTGGGTAGCCACCCTCTACAGGGTTCAGGGCAGCGCCTCGGGAAATCTTTTTTTGGACCCTATATTAGGTTGGGCAGACCTACCTATGGTTTTGTGCATGGTTTTTGCACATGGTTTTGGATGCGATGGTTTTCGGTCCATGGTTTTGGACGCGATGGTCTTTTGGTCCATGGTATTGGATGCTTCAGCATGTATAAATATGTATTGTAACATTGAAAGGAACATAATGAAAATCAAGCTGGTAGTCCCGGTTTTTGGATCCAGGGGAAAATATCTGTGTATATGTGTTTTATGTGTTATGCTCTCGCATTGTTTATTTTCTGTGTTTTAGAATTCGTATGCAGGTAATTTCTATATGGGGTTAAAAACTACAAATTTTGGCTGCGTTGATGTGTTTTTATGGTGTTTTATGATTGTTTAATTGTTTGTATTATTCACAATCTTATCGGTCCACTACACTAAGTAATATAGAGAACTCCACACATAAGTCTGTAATACTTTTTTCGGATCAGGAGCGCTTTCCCCACTTAGCTACAGATCAAGTCATGCACCGTGTCTTCCACAAAGACTCTAGCGTGACCACGTTGGAGCCAAGAAAGTGAGTAAAAGGGGTGGATAAGGCTATTCTATTAAGCATGATGTGGGTACCACATTACAACCGCATGCCCATAACCATAATAGTGATTAATCAGCTACTGTGCTTGGTGCATGATGGGTGCCTATGGCTAGAGGAGACAATACCGATCATTGACATGTTGATCCATAGGATCACTCGGCTGTTGTACACAGGAGAAAATCTAGCCATGGCGTTTGGAGAAAAGGCAAGTGAGTGTGACCTTGTTGAAGCAATGAAGGATAAATTTAAGCTTGCAAAGAAGTTGCGTGGCTACTCCATCACTTGCATAACCAACCCTGCAGTCAAGGTAACCGCTTAGATCCTGACATGAAAGATTATGTGGAAGTGTCATGCAGATGAAGTGCCAGCACCAGTAGTGTCTTTAGTGGCCCAGTGCACAAAGGGCGTACATTTTAACTGGGTGCACTACCTCTGTAATGAGTTTCTTGCTAACTGCAAAGAGGTGCAAGATCAAAGAAAGACGTTTCACTATGCATGGCTACTGCTATCCATAGTGTTGGTCGTGTGGAAGTTACTAGAGGATAGTCAGTTTGCTCCGATCATGCAGGACCTACCGGAAGCAGCAAAGTTCACTTCACTCTAGGCTATGAAGGACCCCCAAAGGGTCAAGGACAACAAGGTATTTTGGATATTGATGGAGATGAATATCCACATGGCCATCAACCACAATCCATGGTTGTCGCCAACCATTTATGATCAACTGGCAGAATATGTGGAGTTCAAGGTGGACTTCCATTGGGTCTCCATGCGCACGCAGAAGGATCCTGAACCTAAGAGGTATGGCCTTCCATACCTTGCCACAGACGATGCGATCATAACGGTCCTTGACCACTGGCCGACAAATTGGTGCACTGCTTCGGACTTGACAATTGGGTCTAGCAAGTTTGCAATGCAGTGAAAGAAAGAAGAGGCCAAGCGGAAGATGGAACAACTAACAGAAAAGAGGAAGAAGGAGGTTGAGGACAAAGCTAGGGCAGAGCATGCTGCCGAAAAATAGACAACAGAAGAAGAGGAGTGCGATTCTGACAGGAGTCAGAAGTTTCCTTGCTCGGAAACATAAGAGGAGGAGGAACAACATACAAGGAAGGAAGAAGTGGACCCAGAGACTACTTTATTTCAGATTAAGTGCAACTAGGAACTAGAGAAGGTAGGGCCATGGAAGAAGTCCAAAGCCAGCAAGACTTCCCTCAACCCGATCACCTTGACAAAAGGTGAATCTGAATGATATTGGTGATACAGTGAGGGATGCCACCGCGAAATTGGTACAACAATTCAAGCAGCAGTAGAAGAAGGCCTTAGGTGCCATTCCGATGGGTTCACGTCAGCTGCAAATCCAGGAGTCACAAGTGCAGACCAGTGTGGGTCGAAGTAGCGTGGCATCAACCAACTTGGTGCATGGGACAATTAAAGTAGCAGAAATGGTTCGCCCCTTGGACCCCCGGTTTATCGCGTTGCTAGATGGAGCGCTGACCGTGGAAGAAGAATAGGATCGGGCCATTATCCATGCCCTCCACAAGGTCCGATTAGATTTGGATGTGCTTCCAAGAGAAGCCCTTCACACCCTACATTATGGTGTGATCAAAAAACTTCAGGCTCGGGAATAACAAGCATTGAACGTCATCAATGAGAAAAAGGTGAAATATGCCCAAATGTTTTCCAAGAAGACTTCTGCCATTGATCTCTTTAAGGATATCACTGCGAAGGATGAGCACACTACCAAGGTAGTGGTGGAGGCATGTAGGTCTATCCCCAAGCTGGATATTTCTGAAGATGCACCAGTGGAAGAATGAATTCAGAAGCTCATTGCCAGAGTGTGCAAAGCGAGATCAGAGTTGGCCAAGGTTCAGTTGGAACTAAACCTTAAGATCATAGAACTTGCATTGAGGGACCAGCCCTCAACTCTGCTAGAGCTAAAGGAGTAGCACGAGGCCATTGTCAAAGATGCAGTAGCCACTCTAGATAGAGCAGTGAAAGAGTGCAGAACACTCCTCAAGTAGGCACTCGAAGTGGTTACCAATTTACAGGAGGATCCCACCTTGCAAAGGTTGGAAATGGAGGCTTGGGAGCTACAACAAAGATATGATGAAGTCAAAGTGATGGCACACACCATCACCCTTATGCAGAGGCTAGAAAAATTGTGGGAGGCAAAGGTGCTAAAGGAGCAGGTGGATTCAGAGCAGCGGAAAGAGGGAGTCCTCAAGGCTAGAATAGGGCCTTGTATTGATGAAGCCTATGCACTCACAACGACCATCAAAGGAAAATTGGATATTCTGTAGGGAACACAGCAGAAGGTACAAGAAGATGGCATAGGGCTAGCGACGGAGCAGCTAGTCTAACATATGAAGTAAGCAACAACACAGTGCAGTGCTGAAGTTGCAGTGGTACAGGTGGAGCTAGGAGGTCTTTACGACAAGATCTTTGCACCAGCAGAGTGACTTGATGGCGAGTCACCATATTTGTGTTGGGGGCCTGTTGGGGATGGGTACCCTGGGGTCAATTTTTGGGTTAAAAGCCCAAGTTCTGGGGCTAAAAGCCCATGTTTTGTGTAAAGTCTTCACATTTTATGGTCGTGGAGCGCGAAGATGTCAATAGTCAATAAAGGGTTTCTACCCTTCTTTTGTGTAAAAGCATGTCGGCTTTAGAGATCTACCCATGGTCCGCAGACCACGAGAATGTATAAAAAGGGAGTCTTAGAAGAGTCTAAGGGAGATAGTTCATAGTTGATGCTTGATGTTAATGAATGTGATGGGTCTGTGACAGCTAAGAGCAAAGAGTCTTAGCGTAGGAAGAGGCTCTGTAGCTGAGTGCGCAGAGGGTACAAGTCCACAGCTAAGTGGGCAAACCCCTGCAGTTGTGTGCGTAGGGAAGTCAGAGTATGTACCAGATATTTGAATCAATAATAGAGAAGAGTATTCTGAAATTACTTGTGTATTTTACTTTTGTTAATTGCATGCGATTGTGTTATGTTGAATACTTGGTTTATGTTGTAATGCTACTCTGATCCATGAATCTATATGTTTCTCTGTTTTATATGACCGCAAGAAGAGATATATGTTTCTGTGAAGCTAACCATAATGCATGTTAAAGTAACCAATACTTAAGCAAATATTGGTAGATACAGAAGTAAGAGTAATTACAAAGGCATGTAAGTGCCTGACCGATCTATTTAGGGCTCGCGAAGGACGACTAGAGACTTTTGCAGAGGCTTCAAGGACGAATAAGAAAGGTATTGTGATAAGCCCTAAAGGGCTTATCAATCTGTGCAAAGAAAGGTTAGGGAAAATAACCAACATCACAACCATCTCAGTGTGTGGAAACTTGGTTCCTGCATCCCCCCATACTGTGTTAGGTGAGACTTTAGTCTGCACTCCGCAGATTAATGCCGAAAGGGCTAGTAGTGTAGGGATTTGATTGGCTACTTAACGTTGAACTTGGGCCAGCGCCCATCAAGACAATAGTATCCAACATCAAGCAGAAACTAGGAACATGGTGTTTTACCAATCTAAACATTGTCCAATCATCAAAATGTACCACCAAAAATTTGTGAATGAACTCTTTGAACACCGGATGACCATGCGCAAGAAGATCGTCGGCACGTTCTTAAGTCAAAAACGCATTACTGTATAGTGGAAACATCCCCACTCTGTCGTGAAGGTGGTCTTAATCCTATCTTCTAGCGCAATCTTAATCTGATGGTACCCAGAGAACCCATTAGTGAACGAATATGCTTCCTGTCCCCCAACATTATCTAGTACTTCATTTGTAAATGGTTTCAGAAAAGGATCATGAATGCATGCATCGTTAAGCTTTCTCAGCTCTATGCAAATCCTAATTTCATCCTTCTACTTATTTTCTTGAATGACCATTGGACTCACTAAATCAGAATCCTCCACTGGTTCAATAATATATGTTGCGATCATCTTGTCCAACTCCAAGTGGACCTTTTATTTATACTTGGGATTAACGCGGTATGGCCTCTGCTTGATCGGATTTGTGTCTAGCTTCAAGGTAATCTTCATCACACCCAAGTCTTGTATGATACCTTTCAGGTTTGAAAATTTGGTAGGGAACAAATCCTAGTATTCGCGGAGTAGCTCGGTGACCTTATCTATTATGGCATCATTCCAGTAATCTTCTTTCTTCGCAAATTTTGGCTTCGCCTCTATGCCAATGTTCACTTGTCTAGTCTTCAATGATGTGGTGATGTCTGGATTCTCTATTTGCAGTCCCTCAACTTCGTGGTGGGCCTCTGCCTCTAGGATGTTAATATTCCTCAGATCCTCATCATCTCCTTCAGTGGTCACTTTGTCGCACGCCAGCCCATGGCGCAGCTGGGTGCTCCAATTTGGTTGAATCAAATCTAAAGGATCCTGTAGTATTATGAATATTTCTTCCTTAACCTCCTGTAGCTCTTCATCGATGCTTTTGAATCCATCTTCAAAGATGAGGTTATAAAAAATCACTCTCTTAAGATGTCCCACTCCATGGTACTGTGGCAGAGCTCTGTTTCCTAGTACCAATTCATAGGGATGATGTCCAAAGTGTGACAAAAAATATACACCCAATCTAGCTACGGCTCCATTCCATAGACCTTAGTACATTTTGCTAAATGATCACGTGGATTATTGCTCCCATCATATTTCTCTGTTAGCCAAACTTTTGGGCTACCAAACCACAATCTCATCATTCTTCTGTACTCACACCACTCATCAAAACTGTCTTTATGTGTACCCCACCACCTTGCAGGTGTAGTGCGTAACACCAAATCCAAGGCTTGAAAGCGATGCTTCTCTGGTACTTCTCTTTCAAATGCATCCAAAAATTTATCTACATCAGTTAGACCATTATAATAAGGCAAAATTCTTACCTTAGATGATACACCGCGCAGTGATTTAGTCATCATATTACAGCGCAATGTAGATACTTCATGCAATCTATTCTGCCAGTGCTCCAATTCTTCATCAAAAGCTGATGTACAGGAACTTTCGTAGTCCCATGCAATTCGTCCATCGACAGTCGGGTTAACCCAATGTTGGTCTCACACTATTATCTTATAGATCTAGTCCAAATCATCATCGCTTTCCTCATTATTGCGGACCGGTTCAGTGTAGCGTGATCCTTTTGCAAGGTCCAAATGTAGTACTACGCAGAGCAATTTCCTTTCAAACGACATCATCCTCTTCTTCAAATTGATTATCCCATTCATATAAATGGCCCAATAAATTCCCAGAAGCGCAGGGTATGGGTTTCTGTGATAACAAATCTCTATTACTTCAAAATCGGCCAATGCGCTTGCTCCTTCTATATCTACAGTTACTCCATGCAATCTCCCCATGGGATAATCAATAGAATAACGGTTATTTTCTACAATTGCATAGTGCACGGTTATTTTCCTATCCTTCTGACTGTGTGGTTCCCTTCAAGAGAAGTTTCCTTATCGACACGCCTATTTATCATTTTATGTAACCTTTCACAGCCTTGCTATTGTGCAGCAGCTTCATACAAGTCTCAAAAATGGTGGTAAGCATAGAGGGGTCAACTTCTTCAAATACATTATCCTGACTTCCTTAGGTAGAGGCCTCAGTGAAGCTTTTCTTTGCTTCCATGAATTCTTCCATCGCGCGCTCTAGATCAAACCCACCTCCTTTTCTGGAGCCTTTCCAACCCACTCACTTTCTTCAGGCTAGTTTCTTTTATCATCACCAGTCATCATCCCACTTCGCAACACAATATTTACATTGGGATCCTCCTCACAGGGCTCAACCCTCATCATTTGTACATTCTGGGTAGGCTGTTGAGGTTGTGCCTTCTTCTCCTGCATCTTAGCTACCAATATAGGGAATTATTCTATTGCATGGTCAAACTAAGTGTAGTATCAGAAATATGGGTGTGTCAGTCTCGTACATTCCTGCGCGTAGTGTCCTTGCACTATGCAATTGTAGAAAATAACTTGTCCTCAACCTCTATAAGGTCCTCCTCCTCCTTGGCCTCATTCGAGCCCCTGATATATTCCGCACACTCCCTTAGCTCCTTCATATAGAGGCCGAGTTTCTGTTTTAATTTGATACATGGGCATTCTTTCAATCATCAACTCATAGCTACAACCATTACGCTCATCGTGGCCCACTGATTTATAGAAATTGCAGAAAAACTATTGCGGTGCCTACACAAATTTTTGTAGCAAGTGACAATGGTCTGTTACATGTTTCCCTGCTACTTGATAGATAGTGCACCATAATGCGGTCACTATACTTGGTCCTGTTGTGGCTTCCTGCCTTAGAGGCATGGGCCCTCCCCCTACCATGTAATTCGCGAAAACAGGGCAATGATCCTTATCATGCCCCTAGTTTTTACATTTTAGGCACCAAACATCCTCATGCATCTGGCAGAGCGGCTTTCTCCTTCTTCAAACATTGCAACTCCAAGAAAATATTCTGAAAATACGTGTGAATCTTCTCGACTCCCAACGTTGCATCCTAGATAGGGGTCTCATGTAATCTCATTGCAATCTCCAGTGCTTCCGCCTGAGTCCCTATCTTTTGTTGTGACAAAGTAATCCTTAAGTGAGGTAGGAGTGTGACTATGAACCAATCATGGTGCTGACTGTCTGTGAGATTCATATTGGATTTGCGGATTCCACACTTCAGTCTCTGATCTAGCTCCCATGGATTTTTTCCCATCCTCATTGCGATTTCCATGAATCCAATGACTGATTGCGATTCAAACTTGGGCCTACCGAATTCCTTATTTAGAGTAGTCTGAGTGTCCACCAATGATGCCAATGGGTTATTCATGCAGTACTTAATGTACCATGTCAACATGTGATCTTGTAGAGCAGTAACCAACTGCGCTTTCTTCATATGATCATTTGTAATATTTTGTGCAGTCCACACCGCCTTCTCAATGAACCAAAACTGGTATGGGTCCTCATTTCCCAAGCCCTTGAAAATGGGAAACTTCATCGTATTCGACATATTGAATGATGGTAGAGGTGGTGGTGGTGTGGGTGAAGGTGTATGCTGTGGATGTGAAGGTGGAGGTGGTGTTGATGGATGAGGTATTCGAAGAAACTCTTGTCTTATTAACTGGACAACGCTCTACAGAGAAGCCTGTCCTGCTCCCTCGTCGTCACTGAGAGGAGGCTCAATCAGCAGGCTATAATCAATGCCTGTTCTCCCTCTATCTAAAAAGAACTTTCCACTTCACATAGATACAAACATCAAGGTAATAGAATAACCCACTTTTCACATAAGAGAATATTAATCTAAGTATTCAAAGACCTTAAATACTTACTTCGTGGTCCCTTGAAGAAGCGTCGCTCTGCTTTGTTGTAGCTGACTGAGGTATCAACCGCGAATTCTGTCACAAATCCTCCTATGACTCAATCAAGCTAGTGATCGATGCCACATGCAATATTATCTTCATAGGCTTCGAATCTTCATACTAGTTCCAGGGTCCACACTATTGGACTGTCAAGCCTCCACCTTCCTTGGCCGTCTACCAATTTAGCGATCCACTCATATAGTTCAATCGGGAAGGTGCAGAAGAAGATTTCATGTATCTTTGTGTATAGGTATCTATCCAACCATTGTTCATTTGTTAGGCGTGGATTTTTTTTATTTTTTATTTTTGCATTGTGAATTCGTGGATCTTTCTATCCACGCACTTCTCAATTTATTTCTTTGTTGGAATCTAGTGATGCAACATCACACATCTCTTTATGCAGACCTCAGTCCTGGCAACAGAACCATTTTTTGTCTTAGAGGGTCCTGACCCAGGTTGAAAGTTAGTTTTGCCAAACAAATCCCTACACTACTGGCCCTTTCGGCATCAATCGACAGAGCGCGGACTGAAGTCTCACCTAAAGCAGTATGGGGGGATGCTAGAAGCAAGTTTCTGCACCCAGAGATCAGTTTAATGTCATTTTATGCTCTAAATCTATCTTCACACAGATCAGTAAGCCTTTAAGGTTTATCTATGTAACTTCCTTTAATCAGCCTCTAGACCTCCGCGAAGGTCTACGACTATCTTTCATGGACCCTGAATAGGAAAGTCCACTACTTAAGCGCATCAAATATTACTTATAATCTAGTAATTACTCAGATCATCTTAAGTGTTCAATAACTTTACATACAACAAGATAATCTGCACGTAAATAGTTAACAATATTTGCATTCATATAGCAATATAAGTTGTGTCAAGTCGCGCATCAATACAATATTATTTCATAAGCCTATTATAACATAAGGCACATTCATATAAACATAAGCAAAGAGATAAACACAAGTATTTCTGCAACAATCTTTTTTTATTAATACTCAATTCTGCTTACAGACTTAAGGCTTCCCTGTGCCCTTAGCTACAGGGGTCCACGCACTCAGTTGCGGGCTGTACTCTAGGCCTCTGCGCACACAGCTATAGAGCTTTTTTTCCTACTCTTCTCTGCTAGCTCTTTAGACTTCTCCCATAGACCAAACTCTATTTCTTTAGACATCCTAAGACACACCTGTTTATAGAATCCCATGGTCCGCAGACCATGGGTAGATCCTCAAAAAGCTAAGTCAACTTACATAAAGAAGGGTAAACCCTTTACAACACTTTAATTATCTAAGTGCTCCGTGACCACAACGTGCGGAGACTTTACATCTTTATACAACAAAGGTTGGGCTTTTGCCCCAAAATTGACCCTAGGGGACACCATCCCAACATAACGCCTCCTCCCACATTTACCCAAATTCATAAGTTGACTAGGGTAAACATGAGATGAGTGTCACTATGACATGACCCAAACTCCAAGTTCAAGTTAAGGAAGTGGGGCCTACAAACTAAACACTTACTAAAATCCTATAGGGACTATAGATCACTTGGGAGTTGAACAACCACCTCAAGTGATCAATCCCTGAGTTGGAACCCTTTCTCTCTAACCTAGCTCCATAAACACACCCTTGACACCGCATCCATGCAATTGGAAGCCTATAGCTGCAGTCACAGACTTGCTTCCATGCAATTATGAGCCAATTCCTCCAGTTATGTGCATGTAGTTCTGGGATCTAAGCCACTTTTTTAGGCTAGCTTCCAAACCACTACTTAGAATTGTCTAAATCTTTCCATAAGTGTAGAAAAGATGATAACAATGCTAACCATTCAAACTCAACCAAGAACTTGACCTAGACATGCCAAATCCATGAGAGACATTTTTTCAAACATATGGAAAATATGTAAGCTACAAGTCATGAATTCATATTTGATCATAGAACTTGGAATCTCATCTGACACTCACTAAGAAGGCTCCAATCCCTCTCTACCTATTTCAAATGACACTTGCTAGACCATGCATTCATCAACCATTCAATAACGGATCAAAACATGTTAGATCTAATGATGTGATTAATCCGAAAGAAATTTATCTATGATCAAAACATGATAAGGGATGTAGATAGAATACATCATATCACCAAGAAATAACTAGCATAGAAACCATGGAAAATCATCCATAATATCACCAACATAATCACTAAAAATGCTCATATATCACAAAATGAAAATAGCTCTTATTAACATATGAAAATACCAACCAAGTCAAGGACTTCCACGTACCACCTGACCATAGATTGGGCTGAACCAAATGTTTCTTTCACCATATTCCAAACATGAATGTGGGATCTCATGGGATAAACCAAGAAATAACAACTAGGGAATCCATAGTTTAAACGACCTCCACCCTCAACCTATCGTGATGTCACCTAAATCAGTCTCGAGATAACAAAACTAAACCAATCTTGGATGCCTCAGAATTTCTTCACCATACCTTGAGGAATTTTCCTGTCTCCACCCACCTATCGAAGGCTTCCTAGAGAAAACCATCTCCACCCCCAACCCTTGGGATTTTTCTTGAGACCACCTCACCTAGTTCTAAAACCTTCTGACGGTCCAAAGATTAACTGAGAATGAATCTCATCACACCATGGCTATCCAGGAAATGGAAAGAAAAGGCTAAAACCATTGTCAAACCAAGCAAAACCCATGCTAATGATAGAAAACAAACCAAATAAATAGCTGCATGTTCTATGCATTCACACCCCAACTAGGAAATTACACATGCAACCTATTACCTGCGAAATCCTCCTATTGATGTTGTTGATCCAACCATCTCCTTGCTTTCCTTTGCTTGTCCTTTGCTTTTCTTTCCCCAAATCCAAGTTAATTTAAAAAGTGCTCCAATAATACTCTAAGTGTGAAAGAGTGCATGAGAGAAAGATTAAAGGAGAGAGCCGAACTGAAATGTCAAAAGTTCAATTGTCAAAAGAATCTGTGAATTTTTTCTCTAATGCCTTTTTATCATTGATCTCCCTTTTTCTTCATTTTCCCTCTAATTTCCCTTGCATGAAAACTTATGTCCCTTCACCTTCCTTTTCTCTTATTTTCCTTTATTTTCATAAATAAATGTTAGTTATTGCCTCTTAGCCTTTGCCAATTCCTTTTCCAATTTCCATATCCATTATTAAACCAAAAGTGATGACCACTATAGTGGTTTTTCCAACATTCAACTTGGAATACATGTCCCATGATCTTGGTCTTATTTTTCCTTTATTACATGAAAATATTACAAACTCTTGCCCCATGAGGGAACACTGTCCTCGATGTTCTATGACACTTATGACCAACAAACCGTTGAAAATAAAACATACTTCCTATAGAGCTTTATAACATAGCTCGATGTAATATTTACAATGACATCCTGCTGAAGTAAAACAAAAACACCACTTATTGGAGCTTTATAACACATCTCATTGTGATATCTACAACCATGCATATTTACATACATATACCAAAAAATCTTTTGCTTGAACTAGAAAACAATGAAGGATACAAATCCCACATTTGATCAACCATCTCCCATGTAGCTTCATCGGGTCCAAAGTGCTTCCAATGCACTTTAACTTGCTCAATTGCTCGGTTTCAGAGCATGAGTTTTTTCCGTTGCAATATGAACTGAGGTTCTGGATGGGATTATCCCTCCGGTTCCACCTTCAATATAGAATAATAAATCACATTATCAACATCCTCCACATATCTGTTAAGTAATGAAACATGGAAAACATCATAGACTTTCATTGTTGGCGGTAGTGCAAGTCTGTAGGCCATTGGTCCAATTCTTTGAAGTATCTCAAAAGGCCCACAATACTGAGGTTCCAAATTAGCACATGATCCAATCCTCAAGGATCTCCTATTGGGCTTGATGCAAAAGTACACATGCTACCTAACCTGAAACTCCTTAAATGACATGTGTTTCTATGCATAACTCTTCTTCCTATCCAATGCTGCCTATAAATTCCTCTTAATAACCTATATTTCTTGTTCCACCTTTTCTAACATATCTATTACAATCAACACCTTGTTCATTAGATCAGTCTATCTTATAGGAGTATCACAACTCTTCCCGTAAAGAGCCTCAAATGTACTCATCATCAAGGATTTCTGATACCCGTTATTAAATGGAAATTTTACCATTGGAAGATGCTCCTCCCACCTCCTTTGTTGATGCATGACATACATCCTCAACATGTCCTCAAGAATCTTGTTCACCCTCTCTATATGTCTATCTACCTGTAGATGATAAACTATACTAATATCCAACTCTTTCCCCAAACCTGCAAACCAAAACGTAGAAGTAAACTTGGCATCTCTGTCTGATATGATATTCTTGGGAACACCATGCAATCTCATGATCTCCCTGATGAAGATCTGAGCTACCTCACTAGTTGAATCATTAGGCTTAACTACAATGAAGTGAGTTACCTTTCTTAACTTGTCAACTATAACCATGATGGAATCATGCTTCTTTGATGTCCTCGGCAAAATTGTAATGAAGTCCAAGGAAATGACCTCCCATTTCCACTCTGGAATCAGAATAGGATGTAATAAACTAGTTGGATGCTTACACTCTACTTTTACCTGTTCTCGGCCCATACATATCACAACAAAATCAACCACCTCTTTCTTCAAGTTCGTCCAATGATAAAACTTCTTAACAAATTTCAATGCCTTTTGATATCTTGAGTGACTTGACTATGAATTGACATGAAACTCCCTCCAGATAAGTTTCTTGAGCTCACTATTATCCAACACATAAATCTAGTTCCTAAATTTGACGAAGCCATTTGCTGTGAGATGATACTCCTCATCCTTATCACCTTCACCCTTCTATTTTAACCCATGCTTCAACTACTAGTACTTGTCATCATGTTGTCCTACTTGCAAGATTCGCTACTACAAATCTATTCCATAAGAGCTCACAAATGAAATATGATTCACATGCATTCTCCTAATAAGATAATCTACAACCTTTTTCTCCATTCCCTTGATGTATCTGATCTTAGAATAAAACTCACTCATTGTATCCAACCCATCTAACATATTCAAGGCATGAATGATAGATGACAACTCAAGATCATGAGTCATATAGTTCTGCTTGTATAACTACTCCACCAAGTCCTTTCTTGCAAGCATCTGTACATATCACGAACTCCTTATTAGGATCTACAATATTAAAAATTGGAGAATTTGTAAGAAAATGCTTCAACTTCTCTAAACTAGTTTCACACTCCTCGGTCCATTCAAACTTCTTTCCTTTTCTCTTCAAAGATGTAATAGGATAAGTAATCTATGGGAAATTCCTGATGAACCTCATGTAATAACCTATTAATCCCATGAATGATCTAACTTCATCCACATTCCTAGGAGTTTTCCACTCCATGATAGCTCTAATCTTTTCCGAGTGCAATGCAATACCTTCCATGCAAATAACATGCCCCATGTAATGAACCTAAGTCTGAAACAAATTATGATTTCTAAGCTTGACATACAATTGATGCTCTCTCTGCAATCTTAATACTGTTTCCAAGTGCTATGCATTCTCTTCCTCATTCTTATAATATATTAATATATCATCAATGAACACTATCAAAAACTTGTCTAGATAAGGATACAACACACTATTCATCAAACACATTAAAGTAGCTGGAGCATTAGTAAGACCAAAAGGAACCACCACAAACTCATAATTCCCATACCTAGTACAAAATGGAGTCTTGTAGATGACTTGTTCTATGATGCGAACTTGATAATAACCTGATCTCAAATTAGGCTTTGAGAACATTGTTTCTCCTATCATCTGATCAAACAAGTCATCAATCTACGACAATGGGTGCCTATTCTTGATAGGTACCTTGTTAAACTACTTGTAATAAATACCCAACCTAAGAGCACCATCCTTGTTCTTCACAAACAGAACTGGTGCACATCAAGGCAACACACTTGACCTAATGTATCCTTTATCAAGCATTTCCTTAACCTACAACTTCAATTCCACTAATTCCAGAGTGTTCATCTCGTACATCGCCTTTGATGTTGGTGCTACTCTTGGTATCAAATCAATAGAAATGTCCACTTCCCTATGAGGTGGTAAATCTAAAATCTTTGCAGGAAACATATCCTGAAACTGCTGCAAAACAAGATACCTCTTCAATAATTCAGCATCCTCAACATCCTTCCCCTTATCACTAGAAACATGCACTACAAATAATACACACCTTTTCATGCAACTGCGCTTAGGTTTCATAGCTATAACCATTATCAATGATGTAGAATTTGTCTGTCCTTGCAATATTCTCCTCTCGATCATCATCCAGGCACTCAATATCTTTCTCATAACAATCTACCTTGGCCCCGTGAGTTATAAAAAACCAATCCATACCCACAAGCATATAGTATGATCCCAATGGAAGCATATTTACATGTATTGATGTAGGCATACAATTCAACTCAAATGCGCACGCTCTCACCCAATGATGAACTCTTTTATTGGTCCCTGTAGCCAACTGCACCAACCAAGACTCTGTATGCACTTCTATATCCAAGCCACGCTTATCCACTAGGTCGAGAATAACATAACTATAACTAGATCTAGGATCAATAAATATGGAAATAACTTGATCATGGAGCTTACCTTACATCTCAATAATGGATTTGTGATGATCCGCCTTCATAATATCAAGTGTTGTGTAGATTTGAGGAATGCTTTGACCAACATCCCCAATTGTCTATGCTATAGATATAAGGTTTTTCACCCTAATACAATGGAGAATCCTTCTTGTGACAATCTTTGCCACAAATGAAACACTACAACGGTTCTCTACCAATGCCTTTATTATGCTACTCTCCAAGATGAGACCCATGTCCCTTCTCAACTGCATTAAACTTCTTTAAAGGAGCCACATTTTCTTTCCCACCTACATCTTGAGGTATTTCCCTCTTCAAAATCCATTTTTCTTTAGCTTTCTCATTCCCTTTCCAATCACACTTAGAATCAGATTTACACTTTGACTGCTCCTAACAATGCTTCAATTTCCCGATGACTTCCTCCAATGACCAAGGCTCATCATACTCATTTTGAACCTTGAATGTTAATGGCAGTCCACTGATGAACCTTTGAACCTTCATCTTCTCATCCTTGAGGTAAGGCACATACCTCAACAACTCCTTAAATTTGGTTGTGTACTCTTCATTTTTCATAGACCCCATCTTCAACTCATAGAATTCCTTGGCCTTTCCATCGTAATATCTCTAGTACAAGTAATTCTTTTTAGAAGTCTTTTAAACTCATGCCAACTCAATGCTCTTACCTTGATGCTTCTGACATGCTTCAAATCTTTCCACCAAATATCTGGTTTTCCCTTGAGACTGGAATTAGAGAAATTTTGAGGTCTAAAATGGGCCTCCTAAGGAATATTATAAAATAATAGTGGAAATAATAAAATTAGATTAGCTTACATCATCAAACTTTAGAGGGAAAAAAAAAACTACTTTTCCAAATTATCTCCCTACGCTTTTACTCAAATTTCAAGCAAAGCATCCATTGGATGTGAAATTTAATTCCTCATCAAAGGAGTACCCATGTTACATACTTTCTGTTAGCCTCCTGCTGTAGCAGGTATTCATCTTTCATGATCGACATTTTTACATGCCAAATATCTCATACTTTGCATGTTGCAACGTTCCATATTTGCTTCAGAGGCCAGAGAATTGCCCATGAGAGTGTGCTAGTCTAAGTGCCACTGCTATGTTCCATTTTTGATAAGTTGATCCATTTTTGATAATTTTTTCAGTTAAGGGAGGGCCAAACAGATTAATCTTGGTCTCCCTAGGTTTCAATTTCCTGTTGTAGAATATAGAGAATAATTATCTGTCCAAACAGCTTAATCTTGGTAGATTTGTAGATAGGTAGTGAAACAAGGGTGCTCAAGCGCTTAATCTGAGCCCCTGGATGAAATAAGTGTAGATACAGATAGGAGGACAACAAGAAGAAAAGAATGAAAAGCTAGGTATGCTAGTTCAAGTGCACCCAAACCAAAAAGAAGAAAAAATGCTAGGTGAGTAGGCCGGGTAGGTAGTTTGGTGGTTGCAGAATCATGGCTTGTGACCCATTTTATCTTTGCCAGTGTCATATCTATTCAGATCACAAATGCAAGACAATTTTCCCTTGGAGGACTTCAAGCGAGGCATGACTAACTCCCCCTTCTTCTTATTCCCGAAATCATTTCACTAACCTCCCCAAAGAGGTCAAGATCTGCTTGATATCTCTTAAGTTTCATCATTTGCCATATCATTGCCTAAGTAAAGATCTGCTTTGCTTAAAGATGCTTATTTTTCTTATACAAGTCATTCTCCCCCTTAATAGCCTAAGATTTACATACTTAGTGCTTTCTCATCACATTTCATATTAACTACTAACTTTATTATGTAACTCCCTATCTATCTCCCCTCCCCATACTAAAACTATGTTAGTAACTCCCCTATATTCTTATCCCTTCCTCTGGTTGAAATATAACCATAAAAATTGCTTGGGAATTACTAAGTTTACATGAAACTTAGTAAGAACCCTCATTTTGCTCAAAAAACCATCTTCCTAAGGTGTTTGGACTCCTTCCAAAACACAAAAACCCCCTTCAAATGCTATCGGACTCATTCCGATGCATCAAGAACCCTTCCAAAGCTTTAAAAGGCCTTTTCCGATCACATTAACCCTCCTCCCATGAGTTTTCCTCTCCTCCGACGCGATATCGTTGTCGGTGGATGCAGCATTCATTCATCGGCCCGCCCCCTTTTATATCTTCCTGATATCACTTCGCTGATGCGATTTCGCGGTCGGCAGTCGCAAGGTTTTTCTACCTATATACATACGCCCCCCTCTCATCCGCCGAAGCGATATTGCTATCACATGCGAAAGCATATCGCATCGCGATCCATTCATTCCCGCAATATTTCCCATTATCGCACAGCCGCATGCCTTGTCGCCTTTCCGAAATCGGCGATCGCTCCTATCGCATCACATATATAAAAGCCCTTGCTTCCTGTCCCAGCGGATTGCCGATATCCGATTTAAACCCCGGCCGTACTGCCACATCACCCTGCCACATCACCCTGCCACGTCACTACCGTACTAGGACCCCCTGCTGACATCATCACTAAAGGAAGCCGCGAAGGGCGCAAATCGCAGCAAAAAGAGCTCGAAATAAAAAACTAAGGCAGTTTTCGATGCATGATTAGCGCTTAGCGCTAATCGCGCATCGCTAAGAAAAAATGACCAAAATGGAAGGCTTCATATCACTCGTCTACCAAGAGGCCTGAAAATTCGCAGTTTTGACAGGATTTCTTCATTTATGTTCGTATTCAAATCGACCAGCACCGGTAGCATTCCCAAAGCCACGGAAATCATTTGCATCAGCCATTCTTGCCTTGAAAGGGCAGAAAAGGGGCGATTTGACAGTTTCAAACACGTCGAGGGAGAGAAAATGGCTTGATTCAAGTGTCAAAGAGTATCAGAGGAAAGATGAAGCCTTGATTAAATTAAAGAATATCAGTGAAGTGGAAAAGAGTATTAGATCGAAGCGGGCGATCATTAAAGGCCCCCAAGCAAAGTTAAAGAAAGCGGTAAAGCCATTTAAGGGCTCTCAGATCACAGTTAATGCACATCAAAGTCCAAAGCACAGTTATGGCTAAATGAACTGCACAGAGCCATAAGGACAGATTTCGACTCATTTTTTTGAGGCACCTGCCCCAGCACAACACTTAGAGATCTTCTTGCATTAATTCCACGACAAGATTAGATTAAAGAACTCATTTCCCTCAAATCTGTTTAAGATCTGCTGTAATGGATATTTTTAGATATTTCCCTATATAAACCACCCTAATTCATTGTTTAAAGGGTTGGTTGGTTGATTTGCTCCACGAGAGACTCGCTCTGTTTACTTGATGTTTTCATTAATCAAAGACTGCTGAAAGGCTTGGAGGATGGACTACTTGCTGTGTTATTAATGTTTTAAAGAATGAATATGGAATTCTTGTGCTGCAACACGACTCAATAAGTGCTTCTTACCTCTGTTTTCATTGATATATGCTCATATCATCCATGCATCACCATCTAAGTTACATAAAGAAATATTAGCTTAGAATTTGCGTGGTTGGACTCTATGCTCAGTTTTTGTGATTTCTATATGTTTTCTTCTAATTCAGGCATGAATATGAATTCCTCATGGCTCGTATTTTCTCTGTTTCATTCATGTATGAATGTTATTTAGGAATTCTTTACTGCTCCTAGATAGAGCTCATTCACCTTCCCTCTGTTAAGCTGAATAAGAGATTCTTAATTGCCTCTCATTCCTTAGCCTTCAATCCATCCCCATTTACCTCGAAAGTTGTTTCATGTTGCTATCCTGCTCCATATTCCTCTTGTGACAAGAAAATGCACCAGCAGTCCCACTCCTTGACTCCACGCCCAATGGTTTGAAATTTTCATACTATACGTACCTCTCTACTTGGAAGCCTCATCCATCCCACAAAAACTCAAACAAAACCCCTTGAACTCAATAAATAGCCTAAAATCATCATCAACAAAGCTAAATCATTAAGAGAGAGCCCTCTCTGATTGTAGGTAGGCTAGAACCTGCAGTCCAAAGATTGGTTTGTGGTTACCTCGGCCGTATCCCTTAA
This sequence comes from Pinus tabuliformis, assembly GCA_031772625.1. Taxonomy (NCBI): domain Eukaryota; kingdom Viridiplantae; phylum Streptophyta; class Pinopsida; order Pinales; family Pinaceae; genus Pinus; species Pinus tabuliformis. Next base: position 765,530,689 of record CM062804.1, on the reverse strand, counting down.
GGAGCTTTGGGGCAACATGAGTGATAACATAATGGCAACTCCACTGGGGACATCCTAATCTAACAAATCAATGCTAAAGCTCCACTAGGGAAGAATCTCACCTTCAAAAGTTTCTTTCTAACCGATTTTTCTTAGAAAAATCCCCAAAAAATAGGTTAGAATCTAGCTCCTAAAAGGAATTCACGTTATACAAGGTTAAATCCAGACCCAAATCCACCAGTTGTTTTTGAAAATCCGAATTTAATCCCAAGAAACCTCAAGAAATTAGAGCGAAAAGAGGATTTTGTTGATTCTAGTCCTAAGATAGTTCGGCCAAGCGGTGTTCCCACCCCTGTCAAAGTTTTATTTCGTTCATCCCCTAGTTCCCCTTGTTCTTTATCCACCTCTCCAAGCACCTTTTCCACACCTTCGTTCACTGCGCATACTACCACTACTACTCCTATTATCCCAGTTGTTCCAGTTGTTCCAATTATCCCTGTTGCTCCACTTATACCTGTTAATATGGCTAATAGATACACACCCCTACAACTGCCTGCTAATACTGGGGCTATGCCTCAAGATTACCAGACTAAAATAACTTATTTTGATGGCACAAGTGCCTACACAGCCCTTCAACATACAAAGAAAATGTAGGATTACTTTGAAAGCTATGAGATTGACGATGACGGGGTGAGAATGAAGATTTTTGTCCAAAGTTTGACACGCGATGTCAGGACTTGGTTTAGAGCACTCCCAGCTAATTCCATAGTAGACCCAAGAGCCTTATACCAGTCATTTATCAATAGATGGGAGAAAAAGAAAGACCCCTTGCACATACTAACTGAATACGATACCATTAAAAGAGGCCCTCAAGAGACTGTTTTGGACTATTGTGCAAGATTCAATAATGTCTACAATGCAATACCACAGAACTTAAGGCCTCCACCTGACCTTGCCTTGTATAAATTCCCTGATGGTTTCGACCCAGATATGGCCTACCAGTTAAAAGAAAGAGCCCCTAACAGCCTTGCCGAAATGCAAAATGTGGCTGTCACTGTGGAGGAAAATTTAATCGCCAAAAGAAACAGAGCCAGAACAGAGAGGATGATGACCTTTAAGGAAGAACCCTCAGCCATAGACCAAAAGCTAGATGCCCTTATCAGTGGTATGCATAGGCTAGTGGACAGAGTGGACAATGTTGAGAAAAAATCATCTTGGGACGGGCAGCAAACCAACGCTGTTAGGAACCCGAACTTCAGAAGGAATCAAAACCCAAACGGTGGAAGAGCGAGCCCAGACCATGAAATAAGGCCTCCTTTCCAAGAAAATTACGCTGAGACATCAACAGCTAATGAGCTTATAGAAGACACTCACATAAACCTAATGGGTTTAAAGAACGAGCAATATGTCTTCTTAACTAAAGAAGACCAAAATAACGATAATATGCATCAATTCCAAACCCAAGAATCTTTCGACTTTGAACAAGCCTATGACCCAGTCGTTTATGAGCTAAACAAGCAATATAAGCTAAGAACCAGAACAATTGATGTTCCCAAGCCCACCAAACCAAAGGAAAAACAACATCCCGATAAAATCGAAGGCAAGGCTGTTATAACATAACACGTTGAACAATCTGTCCCAAACCCACAGCACGTAACCATAGATGATATAACTATCGAACAACCTTCTAAAAAGCAGTTTGTTGTGCCTTTTTCCTCAAAGGAAAATGTGCACAGCGTTCCAAAAAGCTTGCCCATAACTAAAAAAATTCAAGTGATCACTCTCCATAACACCGGCGAACGAGAGCAAATCGATGATAATTCAAATGAAAAAGAAAAATATTCCATCATCAACACCAAGACTCCACCAGAAAAGCCATTTAGTTTAGAGGTAGAGATTGGAAAACTTAAGATATCCATCCCCCTCTCAGAACTTGCCAAGCATGATGTTTATAGGCAGCAAATACAAAGATCGCTACAAATGCTAGAGGTTAAAGATGATGTAAATATTTTAGATGATACCACAGAGCTGCTTTTTGGCCCAGAAGTCAATGGAAAAACAGTCAATGGAGCAGTTTTGCCATTTTATATCAGTTTGCATATCCATGATAAAATTTTACATAACGCAATGTTTGACTCAGGTGCATCACACAATCTTATGCCCAAAGCGGTAATGGAAAGGCTAAACCTTGACATAACTAGGCCATACAAAGATTTATTCTCCTTTGACTCAAGTCAAGTCAAGTGTTTAGGCCTAATCAAAGACTTGTGTGTCTCCTTAGTCCAATATGCTAACAAGATAATCCTCATGGATGTGGTGGTTGCTAACATTCCACCAAAGTATGGCATGCTCCTATCAAGATCGTGGGGGGCAAAACTCCAAGGATCCCTCCAATTAGACCTCTCTTACACCATTATATCTGTCTTTGGGCAACCAAAGAGACTGTATAGAGAAACACTCATGAAATATACGGTGAGTAGCAAGGATAAGCCACAAAACTCCCCCATCTACTAAATCCTCACTGATATGGATTCATTTATTTTGTTTAATGATGATAGCTGCCCTTTAACTGATGTCAAGCCTTTGGCTCTAGAACAACAAGCTCACATCAATGAAGAATCGGTTGCACATACCCATGAGATGGTCACAACAGCCAATACAACCAGCACACAAGAAGAACCTCGCCAAATAGAAAATTCAAATCTGCCCCCTGCAAGAATGACTGAAACTCTTGATACTAACCACAAGCAAGAAATCACATGGTATTTAGAGTTTGATGGCTCTGTAAACAAGTTAGGAGCAGGGGTAGGTGTATGGATTCACAATACACATAACAATCATGCAGAAGGCCATGCCTACAGATTGAATTTCAAATGCACCAACAACATGGCAGAGTATGAGGCTCTCCTTTTATGCCTCAAACTGCTCAAAGCTCTAGGAGCTGCAAAAGTATCCATTCTAGGTGACTCTGATTTAATCATACAATAAATGAAAGGCAACTTTGTTACTAATGACAATAGAATGAGGGCCTATAGGACTGCTGCCACTAATATACTCAATGCATTCACCGAATCCAAGCTTGCCAAGATCTCAAGAGATCATAACATTCATGCACACAGCCTAGCCACTTTTGCTAGTACATGCAAGCTTCCCTTTGAGCCAAATCACCATTTCACTGCCGAGATAAAACATAGGCCTGCTATCCCAAATAACGTTAAAGATTGGCAAGTACTCGAAAATGATGCCCAGATTAACAATTTCCTCACTCTTGAGCATGCGTTTTCAAATATTAACATTGACATGGATGCCATGAACGACTCCCAATAGCAAACAAATGAAAATCAATAGGTTGTAACCGCTGTAACAGCCAAACAAATGCTAAACCCAACTTTTTTTGACAATGCAAACATAGAAGAGCTGAAACAGATGCATTTGGAGGAAATAGCCAAAACAGAGGCCGAGATCGTTGATCTAAAAGATAACTTTCTCCCTGCTGGCCTCACTCCGTTAGAAGATATGTTTGATGCAAATGATGTGCCCAAAAAACCAAAAATGCAACCCTTAAACGCCGCCATAGAAGAACACAACATTGGGACAAAAGAGAAGCCCAAAATGATCAAACTATCTCAATCCTTGCCACACAATCAAAAGCCCAAATATGTTGATTTGTTCAAAGAATTTCAAGATGTATTTGCTTGGAGTTATGAGGACTTGAAGTCCTATGACACCTCAGTGATCCAACACACCATTCCCTTAAAACCAAATCAAAAGCCCTTCAAACAGAAACTAAGGAGAATCAATCATGTGCTTCTCCCTTTGATTGAAAAGGAAGTGAAAAGAATGTTTGAAGCAGGTATCATAACACCCATCAGATTTGCTGAATGGGTATCCAATCTTGTTCCCACAAGAAAGAAGACAGGTGAGATTAGGCTATGTGTAGATCTAATAAATTTAAACCAAGTCTCCCTAAAAGACCACTACCCCTTGCCAAAAATGGACCACATCCTACAAAGAGTAGTGGGGTCATCTAGAATCTCTTTGCTAGATGGATTTTCAGGTTTCAATCAAATACTAGTTCACCCGGATGACCAAGACAAGACAGCCTTTACCACACCGTGGGGAACATTCAAGTATGTTAAAGTCCCTTTTGGACTAAAGAACGCTGGTGCAACCTTTCAAAGGGCAATGGACATTGCATTTGCCAAGGAAATCCATGATTTCCTAGTTGTCTACCTTGATGACTTAACCCCCTTCTCAAAATCTGATCAAGAGCACCTAAAACATTTGAGGCAGATATTCATGACATGTAGGAAATATGGAATTTCCTTGAACCCCAAGAAGTCTCTCTTTGGCCTTGAAGAAGGTATATTACTAGGCCATATCATCTCAAAAGATGGGATTAGAATTGATCCTGAAAGAATTCAAGCTATCCTTCAGATCCCTTTTCCAAGAAATATAAAAGAGTTGCAGGCATTCCTTGGAAAGATCAATTTTCTAAGGAGATTTATCCCAAACCTAGCCGAACTGATAAGACTGTTGAGAAACATGTTAAAAAAGGATGCCAAGGTAAAATGGTCTCTTGAAACCAAGCAAGTCTTTGAGAGTATCAAAACTGCCTTAACCTAAGCCCCTGTCCTCAGAAGTCCACAATTTGTCAAAGATTTTTTCAATTTTTCTTTTGCATCTGAGCACACCATAGCTGCTGTCCTTTTGCAAAAGGATGATCAAGGAGCTGAAAAGCCAACTGCATTTTTCAGCCGAGCCTTAAGAGATGCTCCTTTGAAGTACCAAATCATGGAGAAGTAGGCCTATGCCCTTGTTAAAGCAATCAAAGATTTCTGAGTTTACATTTTATATTCACATGTGATTGCCTATGTCCCAAATGCTATTGTAAAAGACATATTAACCCAAGAGGGGTTAGAAGGCAAAAGAGGCAAGTGGATTGCTAACATCCTTGAGTATGACATAGAAATAAAACCAACCAAGCTCATAAAGGGACAAGGTTTAGCCAAATTGATGTCCAAAACAAACTTTCAAGCCTTAGACATTAACCAACTGGACAATGAACAGGAGCTGGCGACTCCACAGATCAATGAAACCTTTTTGCAATCCCCATGGTATGCTGATATATGTTTTGTATTGTTAAACCTGTTTGCTCCCCCAGGATTGTCCAGAACAAAGAAAAGATTTTTAAAAATGAAAGCTTCCAAGTTTTGTGTCTTAGATGGTGCATTATTTTGGAAAAATCATGAAGGCATATTTCTTAATTGTTTAACCATGAATGAAACTAACAATGTCATGAAAGAATTCCATGCAGGGGACTGTGGAGGACATCTATATTGGAAATCCACTACTGATAAAATTTTAAGGGCTGGGTTCTATTGGCCCTCTTTGTTTGCAGATATAAAGAAGTTTGCTACCTCATGCCACAAATGCCAAATCTTTGAGGGCAAAATAAAGCTGTTTCCTTTGCCTCTTAAGCCCATATCAACCGAAAAGCCTTTTCAACAATGGAGTCTTGACTTCATTGGAGAAATCCATCCCTCTTCCTCAGGCCAGCATAAGTGGATTCTAATAGCCACAGACTATTTCACCAAGTGGATTGAGGCTATCCCATGTAGGCAAGCTAATGACACCACCATTATCCAATTCCTTGAATGCAACATCCTTTCTAGATTTGGCTATCCTGAGAAGATCATTACAGACAACGCTGCTGCCTTCAAATCCAAGAAAATGATCAGTTTTTTCCACAAATTCCATATTACCTTGGGTCACTCCATAGCCTATTACCCTCAAGGTAATGGCTTGGCCGAATCATCCAACAAGAGCCTGATTAATATTATCAAGAAGATCTTAGAAGAAAACAAGAAGAACTGGCATAGAAATCTCACAAATGCCCTATGGGCAGACAATATTTCAACAAAAAGATCCATTGGGATGAGCCCTTATGAGCTAGTATATGGTATGGAGGCCAGATTTCCATCATCCTTGGGTATTCCTATCATCAAGCTGATACAAGAGATCCAGGCGGAACCAAATGATATTCAACAAAGAATCAATCAGACCATTCATCTTCAGCAAACCAGAGAGCAAGTGTATGATAGAGCTCAAATTGTGCAAGAGAGGCTGAAGAAAGCATTTGACAAAAGGACCAAGGCTGAGGATTTCTGTGTTGGCGACAAAGTTCTAAGGTGGGACTCACGAAGAGAAGACAAGGGAAAGTATGAAAAATTTGACTTTCTATGGAAAGGCCCATTTGTTATCAGTGCTGTGCAAGGCAAATAACATGTATTTTCACAAAACTATAGATGACAGCACAGTGGAAGACGGCCCTGTAAATGGCCGAATGTTGAAACATTATCAAGATCCCTTTTAAGGGATGCAATTCCCCTGTGTATATATTTGTATATATGTCAGTACTTTCCTTTTTTTATGTTTGTATAAGCAATCTGATTGCTTGGAACGAAGCAGCGCTGTTATATCAAATCAAATTCAGCTAGAAGTGCTACAATCAAGCTTTCCACTTCAGTCAATAGTATCAAAACAGAGGAGCGTTTTTAGGTTTCATATTAGCACCCTTGGTCAAAGCAAAAACAAACAAAATACATCAGTTTTGATCCATATTTTGAGACTATTTCAGAAGGCAAGTCTCAAGCAAAAATGTATGTAATATCAAGCACGCAGAAGAAAGCAGGTGACGCTATATAGTTCACAGCAATTCAGTTGAGGAGAGTAGTGTTCAGATCTCAAAACTCCAGTCTTTTAGCAACCAACGAAGAATTGTTTTCTAGTCCACAGCAACAATAGAAGATCAAGGTAGTCTGACCTGCTGTTCTTGGCTTTTCACAAGGAAAAGCCATCCCCAAGTGGAGCCACTGTTAGCCTCCTGCTGCAGCAGGTATTCATCTTTCATGATTGACATTTTTACATGCCAAATATTTCATACTTTGCATGCTGCAACATTCCATATTTGCTACAGAGGCCAGAGAATTGCCCATGAGAGTGTGCTAGTCTAAGTGCCACTGCTATGTTCCATTTTTGATAAGTTGATCCATTTTTTATAAGTTTTTCAGTTAAGGGAGGGCCAAACAGCTTAATCTTGGTCTCCCTAGGTTTCAATTTCCTGTTGTAGAATATAGAGAATAATTATCTGTCCAAACAGCTTAATCTTGGTAGATTTGTAGATAGGTAGCGAAACAAGGGTGCTCAAACGCTTAATCTGAGCCCCTGGATGAAATAAGTGTAGATACAGATAGGAGGACAGCAAGAAGAAAAGAATGAAAAGCTGGGTATGCTAGTTCAAGTGCACCCAAACCAAAAACAAGAAAAAATGCTAGGTGAGTAGGCTGGGTAGGTAGTTTGGTGGTTGCAGAATCATGGCTTGTGACCCATTTTATCTTTGCCAGTGTCATATCTATTCAGATCACAAATGCAAGGCAATTTTCCCTTGGAGGGCTTCAAGCGAGGCATGACTAACTCCCCCTTCTTCTTATTCCCCAAATCATTTCACTAACCTCCCCAAAGAGGTCAAGATCTGCTTGATATCTCTTAAGTTTCATCATTTGCCATATCATTACCTAAGTAAAGATCTGCTTTGCTTAAAGATGCTTATTTTTCTTATACAAGTCATTCTCCCCCTTAATAGCCTAATATTTACATACTTAGCGCTCTCTCATCACATTTCATATTAAATACTAACTTTAATATGTAACTCCCTATCTATCTCCCCTCCCCCTACTAAAACTATGTTAGTAACTCCCCTATATTCTTATCCCTTCCTCTGGTTGAAATATAACCATAAAAATTGCTTGGGAATTACTAAGTTTACACGAAACTTAGTAAGAACCCTCATTTTGCTCAAAAAACCATCTTCCTAAGGTGTTTGGACTCCTTCCAAAACACAAAAACCCCCTTCAACTGCTATCGGACTCATTCTGATGCATCAAGAACCCTTCCAAAGCTTTAAAAGGCCTTTTCCGATCACATTAACCCTCCTCTGATGAGATTTCATCTCCTCCGACGCGATATCACTATCGGTGGACGCAGCATTCATTCATCGGCCCACCCCCTTTTATATCTTCCTGATATCACTTCGCTGATGCGATTTCGCGGTTGGCAATCGCAAGGTTTTTCTACCTATATACATACGCCCCCCTCTCATCCGCCGAAGCGATATTGCTATCACATCCAAAAGCATATCGCATCGCGATCCATTCATTCCCGCAATATTTCCCATTATCGCACAGCCGCATGCCTTGTCACCTTTCCGAAATTGGTGATCGCTCCTATCGCATCACATATATAAAAGCCATTGCTTCCTGTCCCAGCAGATTGCCGATCTCCGATTTAAACCCCGGCCGTACTGCCACATCACCCTACCACGTCACTACCGTACTGGGACCCCCTATTGATGTCATACTGACATCATCACTAAAGGAAGCCGCGAAGGGCGCAAATCGCAGCAAAGAGAGCCCAGAATAAAAAACTGAGGCAGTTTTCGATGCGCGATTAGCGCTTAGCGCTTAGTTCTAATCGCGCATCCCTAATAAAAAATGACCAAAATGGAAGGCTTCATATTTCTCATCTACCAAGAGGCCCGAAAATTCACAGTTTTGACAAGATTTCTTCATTTATGTTCATATTCAAATCGGTCAGCGCCGGTAGCATTCCCGAAGCCACGAAAATCATTTGCATCAGCCATTCTTGCCTTGAAAGGGCAGAAAAGTGGCAATTTGACAGTTTCAAACACATCGAGGGAGAGAAAATGGCCCGATTCAAGTGTCAAAGAGTATCAGATCGAAGCAGGCGAACATTAAAGGCCCCCAAGCAAAGTCAAAGAAAGCGGTAAAGCCATTTAAGGGCTCTCAGATCACAGTTAATGCACATCAAAGCCCAAAGCACAGTTATGGCTAAATGAACCGCACAGAGCCATAAGGACAGATTTCGACTCATTTTTTTGAGGCACCTGCCCCAGCGCAGCACTTAGAGATCTTCTTGCATTAATTCCACGACAAGATTAGATTAAAGAGCTCATTCCCCTCAGATCTGTTTAAGATCTGATGTAATGGATATTTTTAGATATTTCCCTATATAAACCACCCTAATTCATTGTTTAAAGGGTTGGTTTGTTGATTTGCTCCACGAGAGACCCGCTCTATATACTTGATGTTTTCATTAATCAAAGACTGCTGAAAAGCTTGGAGGATGGACTGCCTGCTGTGTTATTAATGTTTTAAAGAATGAATATGGAATTCTTGTGCTGCAACACGACTCAATAAGTGCTTCTTACCTCTGTTTTCATTGATATATTATCATATCACCCATGCATCACCATCTAAGTTACAGAAAGAAAGATTAGCTTAGAATTTGTGGCTGCACTCTATGCTCAGTTTCTGTGATTTCTATATGTTTTCTTCTGATTCAGGCATGAATATGAATTCCTCGTGGCTCGTATTTGCTTTGTTTCATTCATGTATGAATGTTATTTAAGAATTCTTGACTGCTCTTAGATAGAGCTCATTCACCTTCCCTCTGTTAAGCTGAATAAGAGATTCTTAATTGCCTCTCATTCCTTAGCCTTCAATCCATCTCCATTTACCTCGAAAGTTGTTTCATGTTTGGCTATCTTGCTCCATATTCCTCTTGTGACCAAGAAAATGCACCAGCAGTCCCACTCCTTGACTCCACGCCCAAGGGTTTGAAATTTTCATACTATACTTACCTCTCTACTTCGAAGCCTCATCCATCCCACCAAAACTCAAACAAAACCCCTTGAACTCAATAACTAGCCTAAAATCATCATCATCAAAGCTAAGTCATTAAGAGAGAGCCCTCTCTGATTGCAGGTAGGCTAGAACCTACAGTCCAAAGATTAGTTTGTGGTTACCTCGGCCGTATCCCTTAAGGAGCTTTGGGACAACCTGAGTGATAACACTTTCAATGGAGCTTGCTACACAAAAAATGAGAAATACATGAAAAAATTTGATTGAAATCACATTTTTTCATGTATTTTTCACTTTTTTGTGTAGTAGGGACCATCAAAAGTATGTAGCATGGGTATTCCTTGGACGAAGAACTAAATTTGGCATCCAACAAGTGCTCCCCACTTGAAATTTGAGTAAAATTGTAGGGAGATAAGTTGAAAATGTAGTTTTTTTTATTTTTTAACCTTTTTACTTTTTTACTCCAAAAATGGTGAGTCATCCCCCATGGGTTGCATCATCATCTTGAATCTTGTTGGTTCTTATAAATTTTATTCTTTTCAAACATTTTGGTTTTGAGGCCCATTTTAGACCTCAAAATTTTTATAATGAAACAACTATCCTAGCTTTCATATTCTCTATATAATCATGAAATTTGAACTTCTTCATCCCAAGCAGCCATGCTTCTTTATCTTATGGTTTCTTCATCTCTCCATCAAATTTAGGAGGCTTGGATTTCTTGAACACATCTTGATATTACTCCCTCTCACTCTTGTAAGGATAATGGCAGTGATGACAGTGATGTCTCTTTGAACTAGAACTAGAATAGAACCCATAATAACTACCTCTCCTGTCAAGTGTATCCAACCATCTACCACCTCTAATAATGTCCTCCTTATTCAACCTATATCTTGATTGAGACATTCTACAATATGCCATATTAGTCCTTTCCTCCTGTCCATGACTGATCTTTGGTTGTCCTTGTCTCTCCAAATACAATAAGCTCTGAAGGATCACTACATTAACCTTGGCTTTCTTTTCCTAAGCTCTTGAAAGTCTTTCCAGTGATTGAATTATACTGTCATTATCTTCCTTGCAACTTTTGATTTCTGCCTTCAAGCTTCTCAGCGTATCTGCTATATTAGGAGAGTACCCATGTCCTTGCTTCTCATTTTATCTATAAAAAGAGTCACGCAAACTATAATCCACCATTTTTCTCATCATCTCCAATGTTCTTCTTCCTGCAAACATACCATGTTAGATAAACCTAATATAGACAATCAAAATCATACCTTAGTGATTATCAGGGGAGGCTACTTCATCTGTACAAATCAGTCTAGATTAGCACGATATATATGTACACACACACACACACACACATATATATATATATAGATATATATAATTTCATCAATCTATCAACATGTCACATCATGCATGATAGCTCAAACTATAACACTGACTGTATACATGACAACCATAGCCATTGCAATGCATGCATATGATTGACATGCATGTGCAACATTCACATCTAGCCCATCTAGTTCAAGAGTTTGAACCTAGAAGCTTTGATACCAACCCATGGTATTAGATACCACCCAAAGAGAATGAAACCTGCTCTCATACCAACTTGTCGTATCAAATATCTCCCAAAGAGAACGAAAATTACTATAATACCAATCTGTAATGCTTCTTCCCAAATTTACCCAAATTCATAAGCTCTCCAGGGTAAACATGAGATGAGTGTCACTATGACATGACCACACCTCCAAGTTCTAGTTAAGGAAGTGGGTCCTACAAATTGAACACTTACTGACATCCTACAAGGACTACAGATCACTTAAAAGATGAACATCCACCCTAGGTGATCAATCCTTGAGTTGGAACATTTTTTCTTTGACCTAGCTCCATAACCACACCCTTGACACTACATCCATGTAGTTGGAAGCCTATAACTGCACTCACAAGCTTGCTTCTGTTTAGTTATGACACAATTCCTCTAGTTTTGTGCATGTCATTTCAGGATCTAAACCATTGTTCTATGCTAGCCTCCAGACCACAGCTTATAACTACATGTAACTTTCTAGAAGTGTAGAAAATACGATAACAATGATAACCATTCAAACTCAAGCAAGAACTTTACCTAGACATGTCGAACCCCTGATAGACATTAAATCAAACATATGTCAAACATGTAAGCTACATGTCATGAATGTGTATCTGATAATAAACTTTGGAATCTCATTTTAGAGTCACTAAGAAGGCTCCAAGCCCTCTCTAGCTAGCTGAAATGACACTTGTTGGACCATGTATTCATCAACCATTCAATAAATTATTAAATCATGATATGATCCATAGATAGGATATGTCATATAAATATCATATAACTAGAAAATAACTAGCATAGAAACCATGGAAAATCAACCAAAATATCACTAGCATAATCACTACAAATGCTCATAGATCACCATAAGAAAATAATTCTAATTAACATATGAAATTTCCAACCAAGTCAAAGACTTTCACATACCACCCAACCATAGATTAGGCTGAACTAAATATATCTTTCACCCAATCATTTCCACGCCATATTCCAAGCATGAATGCGGGATCTCATGGGATAAACCACAACATAACAGTTAGGGAATCCAAAGGTTAAACCACCTCCACCCTCAAGCTATCATGATATCTCCTAAACAAGACCCAAGATCACAAAACCAAACCAAGATTTGATGCATCATAAAGGAATTTGTCTGTCTCCACCCACTTGTTGAGGGCTTCCTAGAGAAAACCATCTCCACCCCCAACCCTTGGAAATTTTCCTAAGACCACCTCACCTGGTTCCAAAACCCTCTGACAATCCAAAGCTCAACCAAGAATGAATCCCATCACATAGTGGCTATCTAGGAAATGAAAAGGCAAGGCTGAAACCACTATCAAAACAAGAAAAAACCCATCTTAATGGCAGCAAATAAACCAAATAAACAAATGCATGTACCATGCATTCACACCTCAACCATGAAATCACACATGCAACATGTTACCTACAAAATCCTCCTACTAAAGTTTCTAATCCAACCTTATCCTTGTTTTTATTTGCTTGTCCTTTTATTTTCCTTCGCTTTCCTTTCTCCAAATCCAAGTGAATGCCAAAAATTCTCCAAGAATACTTTAAGTGTGCACAAGTGTATGAGAGAGAGAATGGAAGGAGAGAGCCAAACTGAAATAAAAAAAGCTCAATTGTCAAAAGTTGTGAATTGTTTCTTTGATGCCTTTTTATCATTGATCTCCCTTTTTATTCATTTTCCTTCATTTTTCCTCTAATTTCCCTTGCATGTAAATTTATGTCCCTTCACCTTCCTTTTCTCCTATTTTCCTTTATTTACACAAATAAATGTTAATTATTGCCTCTTAGCATTTACCAATGTGTCTGCCAATTTCCATAGCCATTACTAAACCAAAAGTGATACCCACTATAGTGCTTTACACAACATTCAGCGTGAAATACATGTCCCATGACATTGGTGTTATTTTTACTTTATTATCCTTTATTACATGAAACTTTAACCCAGGCTTGTTACACCCAATGAAATATATACTACCTACAGTAGGGATAATAAAGAAGGTATCAATGAATTATAAATGACAATTTTAAAATAATTGTTTTGGCATTAGGCCTAACAAGAAAGAAGATTATTATAGTTACTCTGGAAAGATGAGAAGTGAATAATATGATTCATAGAATAATAGAGAGAATAAGTAAAATGTATGTGTTGATTATTATTTTGGAAAACATATAAAAGTTGACAAAGTGTTAAATAAATTTTTTTCATGTTATTTCGCTATATTTTTTCCTTTAGATTATTAGCAGAGCCTAACCCTAAGGGCATCCAGGAGAAGTGACCCCATGACCTCCCATTAGCAAGGTTCTTTAGCAATGAGAAGTAGATGTATTGAGCTAACCCTCAAGGATTTTATTTTAAAAAAATTATATAAGAAAGGTGAAATCTTAATTGAAAGTGTCATTTTAAGCATTTCCATTATTTTTCTTAAATTTATGTTTTTTACCTTCTTTCCATTATCTTGGATTTCCACTACTTAGGGAGTCTTTGGATTTGACGAAATATGATGTAATTTATGGATTTACCAAGGATGATTTATGTTTTAATAATTATGGCATTCAAAGTGGCACAATGATTTAGAATGAAGGCATACTTAGTAAAAATAGATGGCATATGTTTTAGTTGGTGTCATGTTATCATATTGATCTCATTGTATGGAAGAGGAAAAGAAGGTATTATGGATCTCAATATTTTCCCCACTTTACTAAGATTTTGTGATTTTTTCCCTATCATTGATGTATTATTCATAGGTTATTTGTGAAAAGCTTCTAAATATTTGGCCTCACCTCTTGTCCCTCATCAAGGGGTGATGATCTCTTTATGCCTCTTACCATAGAGTGACGACTTGTCTAAGATTTTAAACTTTCTCATTCATGAGGAGATTACTTCGAGAAATTTAGAATTTCCTCATTTAATAGCTCATGAATTTTTACAAGACTTTAAATTTTCTAGGACCTAGGGGTCTAGATTCATCCTCTCTTTTCCTCAATAGCCTATATATTGAATCCATTCCTAAGGGAGAATAAAAAGAAGAAAAAGGCATGTAACTAAATGTTGTTGAAATTCTCAAAGAACCTTGTTATGTTCATAAGGTTTCCTTGTGACATAAGCGGAGAAGGACTTGGAGCCAAGGAACCACAAATGGTATTCTTACACTCAAGTTATATGAATTTTGGTGTTTGATTTCTTAATATAGATCCTATCATTACTCCCCTAAATGCATTTATTTTATCTCATATATGTTACATATTGATTATCTTGAATGATATATATTAGATTTGAATTTTCTCTTACCATTACAACATTTGGAAGGAAGGTTTTGTGTATTTAAGCATTGTGTACAAGATATGTGCTGGAAGGAGAGAAAGATCTTCAAAAAATGAAGCAAGCTCTCTTACAACAAAAAATGGTCAGGATTACACAATTATTCATAAGAGGTATGCACCCATCACACAATATTATCTTTCCTACTTTACAAAGAGTTTGAAGAAATATATATAGGGATCTATTATGTGGTCTATCATTTCTCTATCAAAAATCTTGGGTTTATCTATTGAGGAACCTGCCTATACACAGGAGGATTTTCCTCAAAAACGACGTTCCAAGGGAGAATTTGGATCTAGCTAGATGATACAACAAACAACCTTGTAGTTACTTGAAACAGATGGTAGAAAACCCTTGCTATGAGGTTACAACCATAGAATAGTAAACTATATTTAGTATATGAAATACCATGCAATCATAGGGAAATTTATGGGGATTTGACCATAAAAGAAGGCATTACTCTAGTGAATTAACAATAGATGGAATCCCAAGGGTTAGGTTAATTAGAAGCTATGATATAAGGGTTATTTTACAACCATTTCTACAAGTATGGAGGACAAAGAGTGAGTCTTATAGAATGGTCCACTTCTTTAGTTTGGTGGGTTTGCATCTATTAATCTTGATGGTTCTAATGAAGAGTTTGGATCTAAGTAGACAAGAAAAAAAAATCTCATGGTCACATTAAAAATATGGTAGAAAACCCTTTTTGTGAGGTTACCTCCCCTAGAATAGGAAACTATATTCAACATATGAAGGACCTTACAATGATAGGGGAAATTTTGGGGATTTGTCCTTCAAAGAAGGCACTAGTCTCTTAGATTAACACTAGATTGTAGCCCAATTGTTAGGTAAACTTGAAGATATGATTTAAGGGTTTTCTTATAACCATATTTACAAGTATGGATAGAGATTATGTCTTATATAACGACCCATTTCTTCAACTCAGTGGGTTTTCATCTACTAATCTTGGTGGTTCCAATGAAGAATGTTGATATAGTTAGATAATAAAATAAACAACCTCATGGTTGTTTGACAAAAATGGTAGAAAACATTTCAATGAGCTGTTAGGGTCCTAACCTCCTTAACCCCTCATTAGTACATTAATAAATTATTATGTAATAATGTCCATCATTAGTAACAAGTCTAGTAGTAGTGTGAATGCAACTATTGTAAGAGGGCCTACTGGAAGGTTTCACATATTAGAAAGTTCCTCCTCTAGAATGTTTTGTAAGGATACAAAGTAGTATATGTAGAGGTAGAAGCATTGTAAAATATGTTTTTAAGAATTACTGAAATTGATCTCTATTTTATTGGAGGTTTCCCCTCAAAGAGGCAAGTGAACATTGTTCTCTCTATAATTAGGGTATCTTATTTTGGCGACTATTATCATTGCACTCTTCTTTTTTATTGCTTATTTTTATTTATCTAGATATTATTTTCTTTTATGATTTGAATATTTCTATTTGTTACACTACCAGTATAGATCCATCTTAATCATAGATCTAGCAAGAGATGAGAGGGATCAAAACTCTTGAGGTGAAAACTCTTTTTATAGTGCAAAACTTAAAAGAATTTCACCTCCAAAGATTGCATCCCTATAGGAACTTGATAGATGATGGTTAAGATCTCTCTTTATCTCTCTCTCTGTATATATGTATATATATATATATATATATATATATATATATATATATATATATATATATATATATATATATATATATATATATATATATATCTTCATTTTCTATTAATACATTTTTAAAAACATTTCAATATTGCTTAATTTTAAATACTGAAATATGTTATTTATGATGCACATTGAATTTTTAATTACTATTAATATTTTGTAAATGTCACATATTAATTTTATATTAAGAATTGAATTAATTACCTGTCTCCATCTTATTATAGTTATAAGGAAATAATTGAATCTTTTCAAATTCAATTATCTTTTCTCTTTGCACATTAAAATATTTTATTGTGGTTCATATACATAGATATATGTTTATGTTTTTTCTAAAGTTGATATTAAAATAAATAATTAACATGGATATTAAAATGGTTTATTTACCATAGCTCCTTTTTATTGAGTTGTAATATCAACAACCAACGAAGCAAGCACAATTAGAGTGGGACTATATTTTATAATACATTTAAGTGAAACTAAACACACACACACACACACAAACACACATAGAGATTACAGTCGACATTGTATTTTTAATTTGAATAATATTTTATTTTTATTTTAAAAGCGATAAATGTCAACTCAAAGTTGTGCATGGAAAAAAATATTTTTTCTTTTAAAAGGGATATGTGTCAACTCCAAGTTTTGCATGGACGGAATTACACATCCCCCTCATATAGGGATGTAGAAAGAGCCTCTTGGCTCAACAAGTGGTTCAAAGCACTTTATTTTGAATTATCTTTCATTTTTATTTTTGTTAAGAAATATTTGCATGCTAGAGATGTGTCTTGATGTTTATAAAGCCCATAGTGATATGTCATTAGGAAGATAAAACTATCATCAATGATAAATACATGAAAGAACTACACACGGTTTCACGTAGTTGGAAACCCATGTAACCCCTACTAGTACCTATTTGAATAATATCACATTAGATAGCACCAATGCATGGAATATCACTTTGACATACTTTTAGTTCTATCAGAAGTCCTATATGCTTCTTGAAACTATCCTTGGATCAACTGCTCAATCCCCTAATTGTTATAATGACACCAAGAACAAAGGAATAATACTCTCATTTACATAGGTAATTAGGTAATACTACTAAGGGTATCTTTGATCCTACATAGCTAGAGCCCTGAGATGTTGGAATAAGTACTATTTTTGGACCTCACAAGTATATTAGAGAAATATAGCAAAGGAGAATCCATTTTCCTTAGGAAAATCCATAATCCTTAGGACCCTTCAACCACTAATATTTGTTGCTTCACTTCGTAGAAAGCCTCTTTACTGCCTTAAGCTACAAAATTCCTACACATTGTTAATATTCAAAATTTGGGCATGTTGTCAGTGTAGTGTTAAGTTCAAAGTAGAAGTTAAAAAAGTGAAAGTATTAAGTAGAGCCACTGACACCCTTATTTGGTACCTATCTCAAAATATTCCTTGTGTCATGCCAATCACAATAGTACCCCTCCTTTTTAAACCATTCTTTTATGGACTCACTCTCTTGTTGTCGCTCACCTATCTTCTGAGACTCTATAGTTCCATGTTGATCAATTCTATATAGATCTCTAGTAAGCCTTTTTGTGTGGACCCACTTGCTCCCTTCCCTTACTCCATTATCACTAGGCCTACCCTCCCATTACAATCCTTGTTCCCTCTCCAAATGGAAAATTGTGACTAATACTATAACAACACCAAATTGATTCTCTCAAAAAGAAGTTTTCCATGTTGCACACAAACTTCGAAGAGGCCCACTCTAATATTGAGCAAAACCTTACATCAATTAAAGTCAAGCTTCCCATACTTTGGCACCTTAATAATTTTTGGCTTACATTAGAGGCCTTTATGGGTAAATTCAATTACCCTAATCCCTTAAAGAAACTTGTAAAAAAAGAGGGTGCTACATTATCCCAATCCATGGCCTTTTAGTCTAACTCCTTTTCTCATGACCTATGCCTTCCTAAAGTAGATGTCAACAAATTTGAAGGCTCAAACCCCATTGGATGGGTTGCTCAAATGGAACACTATTTGTTATTGCATGAAGTCATCAATGACTTAGTGGAACTTCATGTTGATGTCCTCAATTTAGATACAAAGTAGTGGAAATGGTGGCAATGATGAAATACTTCTCACCGAGGTTACATTCCTTGGACTCAATTTTTGGCAGATCTTTGTGAGATTTTTGACAATGAAACTCATCACTTGGGTTGTTTGAATAGGGTTATATAGTAATATACAATGGAAGAATACATTGCTACCTTTGAGAAAATATCTTTCTACACTAAGGGTCTATTTGAGACTTTCTTTTGTGAATTCTTTGTTAGTGGTCTCAAGGATGGAATCCATGCTTATGTGTTAATGGTTCACCCTAAGAATTCGATTAAATCTATTTGACGAGCTCACAAAATACAACAAGTGATTGATTCTAAAATTAAAAAACCCTCCTTCGTTTCCTATCCCCGCCCTCCCATTACCACTCTTCCATCCCATCCATACAAGATCTAAAAGTTAACCAAGCAAAAAATAGAAAAATGTCAATTTAAAGTTGTCAACTACAATAAACCGGTGTTGGCTAAAGAGGTCTCATCATAATCCTTTCCATTTTTGATCTTCCCCTATGTATTTCCTATTTAATACACCTCCCTTTCTTACTTTAGTCCCGTCCTTATTCTATCTTCCCCTCCATATATTTACATCCCTAAATATGTTTCTCTCATTCTCTTTACTCTAGTTGTGTGCCTATTCTATCTCCCCATTTATTATATCCCAAATATATTCGTCCCTTTCTTTTTTTATTATACCTTTGTCCCTATTCTATATTCCCATATATTATATCCCTACTATATTCCTCCCATTCTCTATCTCATTTTACCACTATCACTATTTTTTTCTTCCCCTTTGTATATCCCTAATTTTTACCCTCCTATTCTTTATTCATTACATCCCAATTCCCATTTTCTTTTCTTCCTTGTGATTTTAAATTTGATTCAATTGTTGAATATTAATGCTCATGTACACTTTATAGTAACATTATCATGGAAGCCTGGCATTAATTTTCTCTTGGAAAAATGCTCAGAATCAATCTTGATAAAAGTTGGATTTCACAAAATAGTAAGCCAACAACATTTCTCTTCTTGTTTGATCTCGAAATAGACAAACATCACAAAGAATCACATCATTTTTATAGGGTCGTAGGAACACCACTATGGGTACATGATTACTTATAGCATTTTATCTACCTTGTTATGGTTCAACTTATCATTTTTTTTAAACACTTGCTAAGTTTCATGTCATAAGTATCCTTGACCAAGTCTATTATGTACTCTACTACACCTCACAAATTTTAGAAAGTGGATAAGGTAAGGTCATTATGTGTCATGCACTACTCCCCAACCTTGGTACCTAATGCGGTCTTTATCTTTACAAATGCAATCTTAGTAATGTATGGAATGTTGAATGTTTGGTAGTGTTTTGACATATTGTAACTTTAAATTTTAATGATGCAATTGGTCAGATCTTCGTACATTGTAATCATTGTAGAATTGGATGTGGGGTAGTGGTTTCCCTTTACATTCATTCATGTTATCATAACACCTCATAGTCTGTTATACAATGAGCCCTAACTACTCCTATCTATCATTCACTCTTGATCCCCACAACTTACCATGTTATGAATTAAGCCTGACCATTTATTATTATTAATCATTCCCACTTCCTTCAACCCATTTTGATTACCCTTGACTCTTTCAAAACTTCTATATTATTACCATTACCAATTTTCTCTTAGAGGTACCCATGATTTTTTTGCAATGTTGCATCGTAACTTGGCCACTTTTGAACAACCTTCCACTTGTGTTGTTGTATAGTCATTGGACCTAGTTGTCAATTATGGGGAAATTAGGGCTAGTCTGACTGGAACCTTGGTCAGTTAGAGAGATGGAGGTAGTCCGTGGACATAATACTAACTTGTCAATTCTACAAACTGCAGGATGGTTACATTTTCAACACAAATTTAATGGGATCAATACATCAGTCACGAAGGCATTCGTCGATGGGTTTAATGGAAAAATTGCCACTATAAGAGGTATTGTGATGAGGGTGTCAGAAGAATTCATTTATGAAGCAACTGAACGTACATGCACAAGAGAAAAATGGTTCAAGAATCTATAGGTCAAAAGAGGAGTTTGGAAACAGTTTATCACTAACCCTAACTATGAGGTTGATTGGAAATGAGGGGTGCCAAGATACTTGATAGTTGAGAATGGGAAGAATATGGTGTACATGCTGCAAAAGTTAATCACTTGCGAGGGGAGATGTTCAATGAATTTCTTGTACCATATTCACTTGCTTCTTCATTTTGAAGTAGTTGAGTTTATAAATTTCCCTTATTTCATTCTAAAAAGTCTAAGTAAGATGGTGCAAGGGGTCTAATGAAGCACCTCAGCCTAGGTCCCATATAAGATCTATCATCACACAATTATTAATTTTTTTGTTTTTGAAGAGCTAAGAAGGAGAGATTCTATTTGGGAGAATTTCATTTCCCACAGTGAGTTTGGAAACCCTAGGCCAATTACTAACCCTAAGGGAAAAGCCATTGAGATGATGAAGGGACCCATGGTGAAATTGTAGGAATAGGGACCATAACCTAGACCAATTGAAGAATCTAATTTGAAACATAAGAGAAGGGGTTTGAATTCGAGTAAGAAAGAATAAAAGAAGGGCACGCTCGTAAGGGTATTAGTCTCAAAGCTGACCAGCAGGGTAACCAGATAGATGTTGAAAGGAAAGTATGTCCCTTCCTCTTCAAATATCCTCTAGCAATGTAACAGCCCTGGTAAAAAATCCATGTAATAAAGTTAATAAAGGAAAAATAATAACCAAGGTCATGGGACATATATTCCAAGATGAGTGTTGGGAAAAACATCCTAGTGTGGGAGTTCATTTGATTTATTATGGCTAAGGAAAATGAAAAAGGAAACGGAAAAGGCTTTGGAAAGGCATGATGCATTAATTGGCATTTTATTTATGAGAATAAAGGAAATTAGGAGAAAACGAAGGTGAAAGGTTACATGTTTCATGTGAGGAGGAAAATGGAGGAAAATAGGAAAATGAAGAAAATAGAGGCCTCATTAATAAAAAGGCTTATGAGGATAAATTCACAACCCTTTTTCAGTTCAACTTTGGAGATCTCTCTCTATTATATCTCTCTCATACTCTTGGACACTTAGAGAATTTCTTGGGGCACTCTACAATTGGAGGAAAGAAGGAAAAGGGGGGACAAGAAAGCAAGAGGAATCAAATATCAATCAAGGAAGAGCAGGATCAACCGACTAAATCAGAATTACTTGTAGGTATCGAGTTATATGTATGATTTCCTTGCTAGTTTTGGCATGCATGGTTATGCATGTGTGTTTGTGGTTCTCTTGCTATCATTGGCATGGGTTTTTCTACGTGTGACAATGTTTTTTCAGCCTTGCCTTTCCATTTCTGGATAACCATTGTGTGATAGGATTCTCTTTTATTTGGTTGAGCTGGATTTCTAGATGGATTCGAAGCAAAGTGGGGTGGTCTTAGGATTATTTACAAGTCCTAAGAATCCTAGGATGGGACACACATTAAATTCTGGTTTTGAACACATCAATTGAGACTAGGAATCATTGACCAGTGAATAGTGGGATACACAATAAAGGTCAGAGGTGAATACCCTTGATTGAGCCTAGGAATCCTTGAATGATGAATGGATGGATACACAGCAAAGCTCAGAGGCGAGTACCCTTGATTGGGCTTAGGAATCCCTTGACTGGTAATGGTAGGATACATGGTAAAGACCAAAGGGTGGATACCTCGTAGGCCTAGGAATCCCTTGAATGGTAATGATGGGACACATGGTAAATTTGAGAGGTTGAGATAGAAAAATTCCTCACGATTTAGGTGGAGAGATCTAGAGGCATTTATGCTTGTTTAGGTCTTATTGATATGGTGGGGATTACGAAAAAGCCTGGTTCTATTGATGAGGGTTGAGGTGGTTTTGCCTTAGGAAGCCTTGGTTGGTTCTATTGTAAGTCCCACATTCATGCTTGGAATATGGCATGGGGGTGATTAGCTGAAAGAAAGATTTGATTCAGCTAATCTATGGTCGGCTGGTTCGCAGAAGTATCAGACCTAGTTGGCTTATGCATTCATTAGTAAAATAAAATTCTCCTTTCGTATTTCATGTGTAAATGTACTTCTTCATATGTTGTTTTTATGGCTGTTATATCCTTAATATTTCTATTGGCTATATATTTGGTTATGAGTATGTTTTATGACAGAAAAGATGTATGGTTCTCATCATGTTTTGATAGCAAATTTATGAACAATGAATATATGACTTAATAGATGGTAATGAAACTATTATGATAAGGCATCGATTCTTATTTATGAATCTCAGGTAAGTATGAGACCCCTATGCTCATATATGTTGTTTTGACATATAGATTACATATTTGTGACATGTTTGAAAATATTATTGTCATGGATAGTAGGGGTCCAGTCATGTCCTTGATCAAATTTTGCATTAGTAACATTGTTTCAATGTTATTTATCATTTCTGAAGGTTTCATGAAGTTATGGGAAGTGGCCTGAGTCCTGGACCTAAAAATGTGGCACAAAATCTAGGGTCACTGGTTCAAACTTGCCTGAAAAAGACCACAGTCACTAGCATGCCTTGTTGAGGGAGTGACTGGAAGGCCTTAGTCACATGCATGGCTTGTATGGGAGTGCCTGAGGGTCTAGATTAGTAAAATGTCAAGTTATCTCAGAGGTTGGTCACATGGAAGGGTTGGTTGGCTCTTGAAGGTTTTGTAGCATGTGTGGAAGGTCAGATCGATTTAGTTTTTATTGTTCCACTTCCTTAACTGTACACGGGGATTTGAATCACATCATAGTAGCCTCTCGTAACATGTTTACCCAAGTGGACCAATTAGCTTGGGTAACTGTGGAATGAGGGTGTTACAGAGTGGTATTAGAGCATGGTTCACCCCTTGGACTAGATGGGCGATGGGTTGGTCATGCATACATGTCAGTTTCATATGTGTTCTTTATGCTTGTTGTCTATGTACTTGTTGTGTATGTATGGTCGTGGTCATGGTTGCGGTTGTGTCACCATGTGAAAGTAGATGGTGTCATTGATTGGATGTGGTCGTCATGAGTGTATGTCAATTATGCATTGGTTATGCATGTTAATGATTATATGTTATTATGCATATCTTAACATGGTGATAGTACTAGTGCATGAGGTCATGATATGTGGTTGGTATGGTCATGCATTGATAACTGGATAATGGATGAAATGATGTTTATATACTGCTATGATTATGATTATACATGTATTGTGCCATTCTGGTTGGTCTTGCAGATGAGATATACTCCCATGAACTATACTGAGGTATGTTGATTATGTTATGTTTTGGTTTTAGTTGAAATGCTATACTTGCAGGAAGAGATCAAATAAGAGTAGCAAGATGGTAGACAACAATTCACGTGATTCTCCCAATGGGTCAAATGAGCAGCATGGTGGTAGGCACTCTTATCACTTAGCAGACACATTGAAAAATGTGAATGAAGAAATAAGAAGTTGTGAGGCAAATAACGACAGGATCATTCAGGTACATGAGAAACAAGCAGAAGTCAATGCAGTAATCCTTTAGACTTTTTCAGAATTGTAGAGACAAGGACCACTTTGGATCTGCCATGGGAAGGAAGATAGGACTAATGGAGCATATGGTAGTATATCTCATGGTGGGCATAGGTAGGATAGAGAGGACACAATCAGAGATGGAAGACCCTTGGATACTCCAAATATGAGAGGTGATGGACATAGGTTCTATTCTATTTCTGGTTCTTACATGCACTATGATCATCATCGTTATCATTGTTTTAGGAGGAGTGACAGGGGATATTTTTCAGATGAGTTCAAGAAAGAAAATCCACCTACCTTTGATGGGGATTTGAAGAATTTGGAGGATGGAGAAGCATGACTAATTGGGATGAACAAGTTATTTGAGATACATGAGCACAAAGAGAATATGAAGGCCAAAATAGCTATCTTTAGCCTCAAAGGAAAAGTAGACATATGGCGGGAAGATGTGAAGCGGGTCAAATACATTAGGATAGAATAATTGAGTTGGCATGAATTTAAGAGACTTTCAAGAATAAACATTTGTCAAAGAGGTAGTATCACAACAAATCTAAGGAATTCTATGAGCTTAAGATGGGATCAACGATGGATGAGGAGTACATGACTAAGTTCCTGGAGTTATTGAGGTATGTATCGTATCTTAAGGATGAAAAAGCTAAAGTTCAGAGACTTTTCACTAGATTTCCATTAGCATTTAGAGATTGAATTGAGTATGATGAGCCTCGGTCACTTGAGGAAGTCATTGGGAAATTGAAGCACTTTTATGAGCATTCAAAGCGTAGGTAAAATTCACAACAAGGCTAGAAGGGGAAAGACAAAGCGAAAGGTAAATGGAAACTAAAAAGAAAAAGACCTCAGCATGCAAAAGAGAAAGAAAATGTTGTGTTCTACATGAATTTTAATGTAGTTAGATAGGGACATGGGTCACAGCCAGAAGGGTAGCAAAATAGAGGTGATGGTATGGGACCATTGTAGTTTTGGGTATGTGGAAAGGAGCATCTTAAGATGTATTATTCATAGAATCAGGGTGGTAGGCCTTAGATTTACAGTGCACAGGAAGCACAAATAGTCAGGGATGTTAGGAAGAGCATTCCTTAGATCTACGTAACATTGGATAGCAAGCAAGTAGATCACTAGGCATCTATTATCAAGATGGATAGTAAGATTTGTGATCAAGTTGTTTCTATTTTGATTGACCCTAAATCTAATTATAGTTATGTTAATCTTGATCTGGTGGATAAGACATGCATGTTGAATCTTGGTTAGCGCATATGGCTACAAGTACGAAGAAAATAGTTCATCATTGGGTAAGAGCTTGTGAATTTTAGTTGAATGGCATGCCTACATCAACACATTTAAATGTATTATTGTTAGGATCATATAGTATGATTTTGGGTATGGATTGGCTGTATCTTCACAAGACTAAGGTGGATTGTTATGAAAAAGTTATTGAATGCTCAGATGACAATGGAGAACAAATAATCTTGCAGGGTAAGAAGAAAGAAACATCAGTGAGGATGGTTACAACTATGCAGGCAAAGTATAGCTGTAAAAAGGGTGTGTGTTATTTGCAGTGCATATTGCTAGTGATAAAGGTAAGGATGTTGAGGATGAAAAATTTATGAACATGTACCCGATCTTAAAGCAGTTTCAGGATGTGTTTCCTGCAAATATTTTGGAATTTCCACCTCACAAGGAAGTGGAATTTTTTATTCAGTTGTTACCAAGGGTAGCACCAGCATCGAAGGCACCATATAGGATTAGAATACTAGAGTTAGTATAGTTGAAGTTGCAATTGAAGGAACTATTTGACAAGGGATACATTAGGTAAATTGTATCGCGTTGGGGTGCATCAGTATTTTTTGTGAAGCAAAAGGATGGTACACTTAGGTTATGTATTTATTACAGAGAGTTGAACAAGGTAACCATCAAGAATAGGTATATGTTGTTGAGGATTGATGACCTGTTTGATTAGTTGAAGGGAGAAACAGTGTTCTCGAAGATTGATTTTAGATCCATATATCAGCAGGTATGCATTAAAGAAGAGGATATTTACAAGACTTCTTTCCGGACCAAATATGGGCATTATGAGTTTGTTGTAGTTATATTTGGTTTGACTAATGCTCCAACTACTTTTATGTGCTTGAAGAATAGTGTGTTGTGTCCTTATCTGGACAAGTTTGTTATTGTGTGTATTGATGATATATTGATATATTATAATAATGAGGAAGAGCATGCCAAAAATTTAGAAGGAGTTTTGACATTGCTGAGAGAGCATCAGTTGTATTCTAAGCTTAGTAAATGTAGTTTCTTTTAGATAGAGGTACATTACTTGGGACATGTGGTCTCTCCAAGGAAGGAATAATAGTGGATCCAGAAAATATAAGAGCTATCATGGAATGGGAAAATCATAGAAATGTGGATGAAGTAATATCATTCATGGGACTAGCAAGTTATTATAGGAGGTTCATGAGGAACTTCTCTCAGATTTCATATCCTATTACGTCACTACATAGGCAAGGTAAGAAATTTTAATGGACAAAGTAATGTGCAAATAGTTTTGAGTAGTTGAAACAATTGTTGACAAATGCTCCAGTGTTAAAGATTGCAGATCTAGACAAAGAGTTTGTGGTATGTACAAATGCTTGCAAGAGAGGACTTGGTGGAGTCCTTGCACAGGAATGACAGGTAGTATTCTATGAGTCAAGGAAATTGAATGAGCACGATAAAAATGATTTGACACATGATCTTGAGTTGGAAGCAATCATGAATGCATTGAAGATGTGGAGGCATTATCTTATTGGCAGGAGGTTTCTATTAATGAGTGATCATAGTGGATTGAGGTATTTATTCAATCAACCAAATCTAAATTTTAGGCAAGCTAGATGGTTTTCCACAATCAATGAGTTCAACTTTTAGATCAGGTACATCAAAGGTAAAGAGAACATGCTTGCATATGCTCTTAGCAAGAGAGTACAGATAAATCATATAGCATCTATGAGTTCTTATGGGACAAATGTACAGGATCAAATCTTGTAGGCAGGTCATCATTATGACAGGTACAGAGAGCTTATACATAGGTTACAATAGGGTACAGGTGATTAGGATGTGGACTATCATCTCACAGTGGATGTTTTGGTTAGATTTAGGGACGATATATATGTGTCATAAAGAAGTGAGATCAAAAAGCCCATCTTGAAGTAATTTCATGCTCTACCATATTCAGGCCACCTAGGATACCAGAAGACATTAACAACAATGAAGAATTTTTATCATTGAGTGAATCTAAAGAAGGACGTGGCAGAGTTTGTGGCTAGATGCTTGGACTGCTGGTAGGTAAAAACAGATTGTAAGCATCCAGGTATCTTACTACAACCTTTTCTGATTCCAAAATGGAAATGGGAGGTCATTTCCATGGATTTCATTACAGGTTTGTCAAGGACATATAGAAAACATGATTAAATAATGGTTGTAGTTGATCGGTTGACATAGGCAGCACACTTCATTCTAGTGAAGTCTACTTATTCAACTAGTGATGTAGCATAGGTATTCATCAGAGATGTAGTGAGGTTGCACTCACTTCCAAGTTTTGGAAGGAGAAATTTGCAGGTTTGAGGATAGAGTTGGCCTTCAACATAAATTATCATCCACAGAAAATTGGACATATAGAGAGGGTCAATAGGATATTGGAGGACATATTGAGGGTGTATGTGATGCATTAGTAGAGGAGATGGGAGGATTACCTTCTATTGTTGGTATTTTCTTATAATAATGGTTATCAAGATTCATTGAGGGTGACTCTATTTGAGGCACTCTATGGGAAAATTTGTAATACTCCCATCAATTGGAGTGATCCAGTGAACTGGGTGTTGATAGGGTCGGACATGTTTGTAGAGATGGAACATAAAATGTAAGTGATCAAGAAGAGTTTAAAGTCAACACAAGATAGACAGAAAATTTATGCAAATCGATACAAGATGTTTAGGGGTTCTAGGTTGGGGAACGGATGTAGTTGCACATCAAGCACAAGAAGAGATCCTTGAGGATTGGATCGTGTGCCAAGTTCGCACCTCGGTTTTGTGGACCTTTCAATATTCTTGAAAGGATTGGACCAGTAGCCTATTGAATTACATTGCCTCCAACAGTGAAAGTACATGATGTTTTCCATGTGTCATTGCTTAAGAAGTATGTTAAATATGTTAATCATGTGATTGAAAATTTTGTATTGTAGGTGGAGCTAGAATGAGAATTCCAGCCAGAAACACAGTGTATTTTGTAGAGAAATATGCACATGCTCTAGAACTGAGCAATCGAGCAGGTTAAAGTGCACTGGAAGCAATTTTGGCTTGATGAAGCTACATGGGAGATGGTGGATCAGATATGGGCTTGTTATAGACATTTTTGTGCCTTACAGCTATAAGCATGAAATGTCCATAATCCAGGGATCCAAAGTCCCTAAAGATGTTGTTACAGCTCCTAAAGGAACAAGGTCAACCAATGACAGCTTCTCCCAGAAGTTCTCCACCAAAAACCACTCAGAACTAGTCAAATCAGGATCAATTCAGAAGCTCCACTAGCTGCCTGCGTTGCAAAGCACCCAAATACACTGGCTAGGTGCATTGCAATGCACTTGAATGCACTACCCAGGTGTGTTGAGCGGGAAATGACAAGTGGCAGAGTCATTCAACGAGGTGGAAAGACCATGGAAGCTTCTAGAATCTTCTCCAATGACACTTGCCTCACTGAATTCGACCAAGTGATGAGTAAGAGGCTCTCAGTCTCCAAGTGGAAGCAAGAACTGACAGAGGGAAGCCACAAGTCAAAACATAAGCTGACTCATCCTCTCTGCTTACATCTATATATGGATCCCTCATCTCAGAGATCCAGAGGCTGGAATTTTGTACTTTGCAGAGAATTGTTGTTGGTTTGAGATTGAGATTAGTACATTGGGTGATTTATGCTTTGTTGGAGGAGAGGAAGGGATTCCTTTGCTGGGAGGTAGATGCTGGATCGGGACTCACTTGGTTGTATCTCCTCTTGGACTTTCTTATCATATCAATAAAATTATTTGAGTTTCTCCTACATGCTGTGTATCAATGATGCTTTGTTATATTTGCAGGTTTAGCTTAATCTGATCCTGAGCTTTTTATTAATGTATATCTATATCTTCGTGTAGTTTCTCTCTTCTGTGATCTTACAGGAACTTAGTGAAGCTGGGCCAGTAAGGGAGCAGGGATCTGGGAGCTATTGAAGAGAGGAGCGATTGGACCAACAAACTAGCGAAAGACACAGGTTAGTTACATCCTTCCTCTTCATTTGCATTTCATAAAGAAGAA
Source organism: Pinus tabuliformis (assembly GCA_031772625.1). NCBI lineage: Eukaryota > Viridiplantae > Streptophyta > Pinopsida > Pinales > Pinaceae > Pinus > Pinus tabuliformis. The sequence goes on along the minus strand of CM062804.1, from coordinate 765,501,356 downwards.
TACTCAAGTAGTTTTCCTTGTTTGTTGCTAAGGCACTATCACACCTTAGAGTGGGATAGGGGCGTTCTGAATAGATACTTTTCCCAACAAAAAATTGGCGACTCCGCTGGGGATCATATCTAGTTAGTTTATTTGTGTTTCTATTGTTGTTCTTCTCATAAACTTAGGAGTGGCGAATCGAACTGCATTTGCCATTTACAAATGCAAAGTAGAGATCTGCTACTCTAGCCCATTCACTGGGCCTGTTTATGATCTGAACAGCTGATCCACAAATTCTCTAACTGCCCTTTGTGATAGCTCTTAGTCCTCCTTTAAATCATCCTTCTAATTGTACCTTATTGATAGCTTTTATCCGGCCAAAAACCTTAGATCAAACTGCAAACTGTGACCCAGAACCCGGAGACAATTCTCGTTTCTGCTTCAGCGCAGGCTCTGTGAAGAGACTCTGCATTTCAACGCAGGTCCTGAGAGGGCTACCTGCACTGCAATTCAGTTTCTCTGTGCAACAGGTGCGCTGATCAGCCTTTGCCCTATGCAGCTGTGGTTCTTTGCATCCTTGTGTTCAGTTTTATCTCTGTTTTTTGCAGCCTGTTATCAGTGTGTGTACCTATCTGAAAACCCCTTTTCTTTTCCTTAATTCCACCTCAGTTGTATAAAAGAAATTGTATTTGTTTTTTTGTATTTGTTACATCAGTTGCAGTTTCCCATTACAAAAGTAAACTAGTCATATTGTCGCCCTTAGATCTAGACATGTCGTAAGTGTCGTTTTGATCTTAGGAGAAAGTTTGTTTGCTGTTGACAGTTGATTGTGCTTTTACTTTTGTCTTTTGGTTTGAATTTGTGAATTTCTAGTGTCGAAATAAGTGTTTACTTCAAAATCATAAAGTGTCGTAATCGTCTTTTTGATTTCAAAAAGAAACTTGTTTGTGTTTTCACTTGAAATCGAATTCAAATTTGTACAACAACTTTCTTTTTAGGCATCAATATTAAGAAAGTGAAAACAAATACATGCATTTGTGCATTTGCATATTGATAGTTTGCATGGTTTGATTTAGGAAAAGTGCATTTACAGTGTGCTCTATGCTCTTTGAGAAAAGATTGTGTCTTTCTTTTCCCCTTGTAGCTAGGATTTTCATTGTTGAAAAGAGATAAAAGCTTGCTTATCATCTTTAGACTGCATTTAGGAATTGTATCTACATCTCGTGGTGATCCAAAAAGGCAAACTTCTAAGAAAGATCAACCTAAAATAAATTGAATGAACTTAAGAACGCTTTGTAACTTAACGCACAACATAGAGGTCTAGGCTAGAGACGTGTTCCGGCGTCATAAAACCTGGTGACTGTCAGCCTCACTGATGGTTGGGTGATTCCTTGTGAGAGACGATAAGTGCCAGTACGGATTGTGCTCTCACGTACCGTCGAGTATATATTGGGAGACCCCTATAGACATAAAACCTTTATCCATAGGAAGCCGCGTCGGCCGCCCTACTGATCGCAATGCACTGAACACAACATTCGGGAAGATTGACCGTTCGTACCTTAAAAAAGTATTCTGTGGTTTTGCGATTGGTTTGGCACACCCTCTACCTAGAACTCCAGAGTAGTCCCTTTCGTTCCTTTTCAGACTCCTTAACGGAAAAGGTCCATCTGAGCACTTGTCACTTCAGGCTCATTAAAAATTGAAGGATACTAGAGTCATCTTTTGCTTTTTATCGACTCATTAAAATTGAAAAAGCAAGTTGTGTCCAAGCGTCGTTAAAATTTATTTTAAACGGAATATTCATACCCTTTTTCCGCGTTGATCTTTAGGTTGAGAAAATGGAGCCTACCAACCAAGGAATTCCCCTTGGTGGAAATCCTAGTCCCTTCTCCTCTTGGGGAGATGTTGGTGCGCCCCATATGCCCACATTGTCGCTTCCAGGACTGACAATTGGCTTACCGGTCTGGCTATTCTCAACCAATGTCGTTCAGAACACCACTATTCCTGAACAGTCGAATCAGTAGTTAGACCAGTCCAGAGTTACCCACCAGCCTTCTACTTCCTATAATTCTTCCTCTCCTCCTTCCTCTTCCCTTGATGGGGCTGGCAAAAGTCAAGTTCCTAAGGAGAAGAAGGAAAAGAAGAAGAAAGAGAAGAAGAAGAAGGAGGCAAAAGCGACTGGGGGCAAACGAGTGTCGTCTAACGAAAATCCACACACTGCACTAACCAGGCCTAAATCGCCATGTGTCATTTGCAAGGGAGACCACTTTCACAGAGATTGTCCCTGCATCCCTCGGATACTAAGGGACTAGTCTCCCCGTTTGCACAATCCGGTGGCGTCAACCTCTGATAGCCATGCTGAAAGCACACTGTCAACTAGCGAAAGTGAAGTCCCAGGACAAAAAGGGAGAGCTAGATCTCCCTGTAAACTGTGCGAAGGCAACCACGCCATCCACCGTTGTCCCTTCTTAGACGAAGCTAAAAGAGTTTTGGATGATCGTCTGGTTTCACTGTTACGACTTCCTCCTGGATATAAAAAACTCTTGCCGAGTCCTTCGTTAGTTGAAAATCCAGCTGGCCCGCTCAAGTGGTCAGCTGAAGCGCCAGTAATTGAAGATGAACCAGCTGAATCCATACCCGACGAAAGTCAAAAGGTCGAGGTGGAAGTTGACCTGGTCTTGCCTTCGGAGGATTTATCTTCGAATGACACAGTCACTGAAGAGAACAAGGATGACACCATCCAAATTCTCTTCATCAACACAGACTCCGATGAACACGGGGGCAACCCACCCATTCCTTTATCGCAGGAAGGAAGTTCGTCAGAGCCATACCCGGTCGTCTATTCGGTCCCACCTCCAAGCAACCTAGTTGTCTCCTTCGACTAGAATCAACTAGGCAGACCCCGTTTACCAGCAAGCATACCATTCAGAATTATCGTCCAAATATATAGAATGGTCATGGCTGGTACCATCATAGATGAGGGGGCTTCTATGAGTATCCTTTCCTCTACTGCTTGGAAAGCGCTTGGTTCGCCATCGCTTTTGCCTGAGATGAGAAATCTGACAGGCTTTGATAAAGGAACCAGTCGACCTTTAGGGATCCTCCCTAATGTGCCCATAACATTGAAAGGGAAGACCGTTCAAATGAACGTGATGGTCGTTCAAGGACCCTTGGATTATAACCTACTCCTTGGACGAGACTATATTTATTGCATGGGAGTCATCGTCTCCTCACTCTTTAGGGTAATGTGTTTTCCGCACGAAGGAAGAGTCGTCAAGCTCGTGGACCAGCTTTCATTTCCTGGATCACGCATCGCAAATAGTCATATACCATCCCTAAATGGTCTCTTCACGCAAGAAATGTCTCAACCTACGGTCCGTCCTCCTGATGAGCGCGAGTAATTCGGAGGGATATGACTGGAACCCAGGGGGCATGCGTCCTGGTCTACTTCGGCAGGAAAACTTCGGGTATAGGGTAGGTTTCCGCGGGAGAATATGACTAGTCTGTACCCCATCCGTGATTGAGATAGGGGTTATTCTAGAATAATATTCTTTTGTCAAAGTTATGTGAGTTGGCGGGCATCGTCGCTCACCTTTTTTTATCTCGGTAGACATCGCCGAAGAAGTGTTTTGTTTGAAAGATTAATGGAACAATCTTTGGGTGACCTGTAAGAGGTAGGCCTCTCTCGGTAAAACAAATGTTTTGGCGGAAGTGAGGTAGAGGTAACCTTGAAACTCTGTTTTATACCTGGGGGCATGCAAACCTTTTGGAGTGCAAGCAAGGGGCGACTATTTATTTTTTAAATTTCTAGGTCCTCCCTTTAAACCCGTAGGTCTAACCCTTTAAACTCGTAGGATTAGTCGTTTTTGAACTTGCATAACGAGAGGATGCGGGGCATAGCTTTGTAAGGCGCAAGCTCCATAAAAAATGGCATCTCACATGAGACATTCTTATCATATGACTGGATTATCGAGCAGTTTTAGCGCATAGTTCATGCTCGTTAAAAAATAAACATAAGATCGAGCAGTTTTAACGCATAGTTCATGCTCGTTAAAAAATAAACATAAGACCGAGCAAGTGTTTCAACCCGCGTTTAAGCTCGTTAAAAAATGAACTATCCTCCGGTAAATAACCACCGTGAATGTAACATTATCAGCCATTAAAGCCTTGGTCGTGTTTGCACCATCACCTCCACTTTTCCATTGGCCGATCATTCACCTCCATTTGATTGTTTACCCATTTTGAGGAACAGCTGCGAAGAGTGATTTCACTAGCCATCCTTGTGACACTGCCGTGATTGGAAAATTCCAACCCTTACCTGGAATCAGCTACTACCCATTTTGTCACTCGTTCCTCAAAAGACGAGTCTTCTTTAAGCTCTTTTCATTTGACTCATAAAATATGAAAAGATTGCCGAGTTTTGGCCTTCCAGCTCGTTAAAGCGACCGGAAGTGCTATCCCTCCTCTAGATTTTAATCTTTTTGGACCTAAGGGATTATTGCACAAAAAGATCGAGCGATTGTTTTGTTCGGCTCGTTAAAACTATCGAAAATTCATCCCTTCTGTATTGTTTTATACTTTTTCGGACTTAAGGGATTAGATGACGAAAAAGGAATTCCGGAGTTAACTTTAAGTACCTTTTCAGACTCTCTAAAAATGAAAAGGACCGAGTTATCTTTGTCGTTAGACTCGTTAAAAAGATTAATAGCGACAAACTTGTCTTTAGACGAGAACGAGTTTCACTATTGCTAGGCTCGTTAAAACATAGCGATGGGTTTGCCCGAAGGGCAAATTATAGAACAAGCATATGTGATCCTCCTCAAGCTTGAAAAAAATAAAGAGGTACTGGTCAGCAATGACTGGGGAAAAATTGGGAAGAAACTCAAAGAACCTTTATTCGTAGCAAGTCGCTCTTGAACATGACACTTCCACTCCGTGCCTGAGTCGGGTTGGGTTGTTTCATTCACCGGTCACATCACCATGGTCTCGCCATACCATCCACCTTTGGGGTAAATGCTACCAATCCATCACATAAGTGTCGCCGACATGTTCAAGAGAAGTCATCCAGAGAAGTCACCCATGTCCCATCCACTACCATACATTATACTTCATTCTTTCATGACCGCCACCCTGAACCATATATCATCAGATTGTTTTCACCTCCATCAAAATCATTTGCTCCGTTCCATGTCACTGATGTGGGATACATCAAGGCCCTCCTTTGACGGATCGCTTCTTGTTGACATCAGCTCATTATCCAAGAAGTTGATCTAGGAACACCCCCTTCAGTACTTTGAAGCTTGCATGCCTCAATGGCAAGTTTCTCACTTCCGACGACAGGTATACATCAATGACCTTCGACCGAAAGATTTTGCGTGGTGTTCGACGCCAAGTCCTTTATTCACACCACGTGAATTGTACTGCAGTACCTTGAGGGTCATAATCCTTATCGGTGATTCCTCTCGCGCTTGTTAACAGTTTACATCATTGACTGGTAATCAAGCGATGTCTTTCCATGTTCGACTCCAAAACATTTCTCACATGGATCGACTTGTACTTAGAGTGAAGATCGGACGAGATTGAAGACCCCGGATCTAGTTGACATGTACAGCATTGCAGAACAGATAATCATCCTACCAAAAGGATGATGATTTCATCAGAATCATCGGTCTACCATCAGACGATTGTCTGTCCTATGTACATAAAAATGAATTTATAAAGCTGAGCATGGGAATGCCCACCTCAGCTAGATCATGAAAACAGTATGAAAAATAATGTATTGTATTGTATCTTATTACAGGTCTCCTCCCAGCATTGAAAGAACTCCGGATCCTCCTAATAAAGCATTTCACCCGATAAACAGCCTCATACTTTAGGGGGCAACTGTTATAGACATTTTTGTGCCTTACAGCTATAAGCATGAAATGTCCATAATCCAAGGGATCCAAAGTCCCTAAATATGTTGTTACAGCTCCTAAAGGAACAAGGTCAACCAATGGCAGCTTCTCCCAGAAGTTCTCCACCAAAAACCACTCAGAACTAGTCAAATCAGGATCAATTCAGAAGCTCCACTAGCTGCCTGCATTGCAAAGCACCCAAATACACTGGCTAGGTGCGTTGCAACGCACTTGAATGCACTACCCAGGTGCATTGAGCGGGAAATGACAAGTGGCAGAGTCATTCAACGAGGTGGAAAGACCATGGAAGCTTCCAGAATCTTCTCCAATGACACTTGCCTCACTGAATTCGACCAAGTGATGAGTAAGAGGCTCTCAGTCTCCAAGTGGAAGCAAGAACTGACAGAGGGAAGCCACAAGTCAAAACATAAGCTGACTCATCCTCTCTGCTTACATCTATATATGGATCCCTCATCCCAGAGATCCAGAGGCTAGAATTTTGTACTTTGCAGAGAATTGCTGTTGGTTTGAGATTGAGATTAGTACATTGGGTGATTTATGCTTTGTTAGAGGAGAGGAAGGGATTCCTTTGCTGGGAGGTAGATGCTGGATCGGGACTCACTTGGTTGTATCTCCTCTTGGACTTTCTTATCATATCAATAAAATTATTTGAGTTTCTCCTACATGTTGTGTATCAATGATGCTTTGTTATATTTGCATGTTTAGCTTAATCTGATCCTGAGCTTTTTATGAATGTATATCTATATCTTCGTGTAGTTTCTCTCTTCTGTGATCTTGCAGGAACTTAGTGAAGCTGGGCCGGTAAGGGAGCAGGGAGCTGGGAGCTATTGAAGAGAGGAGCGATTGGACCAACAAACTAGCGAAAGACACAGGTTAGTTACATCTTTCCTCTTCATTTGCATTTCATAAAGAAGAATACTCAAGTAGTTTTCCTTGTTTGTTGCTAAGGCACTATCACACCTTAGAGTGGGATAGGGGCATTCTGAATAGATACTTTTCCCAACAACAGGGCTATATATCCTTCTCTATTTGCTGGTTGAGCGAGTGTTTTTGGCATATGCTTTTGTGTGATATTTGGTATATGTGCATATGTATATGGACGTAAATACCACCATGAGTTGTGTTATTAAGCTCCAATAAGCATTATGGGTGTCATGTAATTACGGTTGTCATGTTGTTATGTTGTTTATGTTGGTTTTCTTCTCGGTAGGTTGATTAGTGTAAATACTGCATCGAGGTAAGTTATAAAGCTCCAGGGGCAGTATGTTTTTATTTTCAGCGGTCTTGTTCATTATAGGTGTTAGTGAACATCGAGGATGGTGTTCCCCCAAGGGGGAGAGTTCTATAATAGCCAAGGTAAAAAATCCATGTAATACAGTTAATAAAGGAAAAATAATAACCAAGGTCATGGGACATGCATTCCAAGTTAAGTGTTGAGAAAAAAATCCTAGTGTGGGTGGTCATTTGGTTTATTATGACTAAGGAAATTGGAAAAGGAAATGACAAAGGATTTGGAAAGGCATGAGGCATTATTTGGAATTTTATTTATGGAAATAAAGGAAATTAGGAGAAAAAGAAGGTGAAATGTCATAGGTTGCATGTGAGGAGGAAAGTGGAGGAAAAAATAAAAAATGAAGAAAATAAAGGCCTCATTGATAAAAAGGCTTTTGAGGATTAGTTCACAACCTTTTGTCAGTTCATTTTTGGAGCTCTCTCTCTCATACACTTGGACACTTAGAGCATTTCTTAGGGCACTCTTCCATTGGAGGAAAGAAGGCAAACGAGGGATAAGAAAGCAAGAGGAAGAAAAGATCAAGCAAGGAAGATTAGGATCAAGCAGATACACCGAAATTACTTGTAGGTATCGAGTTGCATGTATGGTTTCCTTGATAGTTTTGGTATGCATGGTTATGCGTGTGTTTTTGTGGTTATCTTGTTGTCATTAGCATGGGTATTTCCAAGTGTGATAGTGTTTTTTCAGTATTGCCTTTCCATTTTTGGATAGCCATGGTGTGATGGGTTTCTCTTGTATTTAGTTGAGCAAGATTGTCAGATGGATTCGAAGTTGAGTGGCTGGTCTCAATATTATTCATAATTCCTAGGAATCTCGAGATGGGATACATGGTAAAGTTGTTGGGTGTGTGTTATATTCTTTCCACGACTACCCCATGTGCGAGGGGGTGGTTCCCCCCCCCCCCCCCCCTCCTAAACATTGTGTCGGGTGCAGCAGGGGGGTGGCTGCCCCTTTATCGAGGGGTAAGCAAGGGTGCAGTAACCCCCCTGCACGGGGTTTGGGTTAGCACCCTAGGAAATTTTTTTTGGACCCTATATTAGGTGGGTAGACCTACCTATGGTTTTGTGCATGGATTTTACACATGGTTTTGGGCATGATGGTTTTTTTCCCATGGTATTTTGTAGATCCGGTCAAGGGAATTATGGTTATGTTCTAATATAGGGTTAATGCATTGGGGTTTATGGATTCTTTAAAATTTATATATATGTATTGTAACATTGAAAGGAATATAATGAAAGATCAATTTGGTAGTCCCAGTTTTGGGATCCAGGGGAAAATATCTTTGTATATCCTTTTTATATTTTATGCTCTCGCTGTTGTTTATTTTCTGTTTTTAGAATTTATACTCAGGAAATTTCTATATGGGGTTAAAACCTACAAAAGCATGGTTTTGAACACCTCGATTGAGCCTAGGAATTCTCGACCGGTGAATGGTGGGATACACGGTAAATCATAGAGGTGAATACCCTTGATTGAGCCTAGAAATCCTCGACTGGTGAATGACAGGATACACGTTAAGATCATAGGGGAGTACCCTTGATTGGGCCCTAAGAATCCCTTGATCGTTAATGGCAGGATACATGGTAAATTCCAGAGGGTGGAGACCTCGTAGGCCTAGGAATCCCTTAACCAGTAATGGTGGGAGACACGGTAAAGCCGAGAGGTTGAGAAAAACTAATTCCTCACGATTTAGGAGGACAAATCCAGAGGCATCCATGCTTGTTTAGGGCTTAGTGATCTGGTCAAGATAATGGTAAAGCCTAGTTCTATTGATCAAGGTTGAGGTGGTTTGACCTTGAGAACCCTTGGTTGCTTCTGTTGTAAGTCCCACATTCATGCTTGGAACATGGCACTAGGGTGATTGGCTGAAAGAAGGATTTTGTTCAGCCAATCTATGGTCGGGTGGTTCATGGAAGTCCCAAACCTAGTTGGGTTATGCATTCATTAGTAAGAGTTCCTTATCATTTGGTATTTCATGTGTAAGTCTACCTTCTTATATGTATTTTTTATGGTTGTTATATCCTTATTATTTTGTTGCCTATATGTTGGTTATGAGTATGTTTTATTACAGATATGATGTATGGCTCTCATCATGTTTTGATTAGAAAATGTATGAAAATTTAATATATGACCTAATAGATGATAATGTAGCTATTGTGATAAGGCACCAATTCTTATTTACAAATCTCAGATAAGTATGAGTCCCCTATGCTCAGATATGTTGTTTTGACCTGTAGATTACATATTTGTGACAATGTTTGATGAAATGTCTGTCATGGATAGTAGGGGTTCATTCAAGTCCTTAATCAAAATTTTTCATTAGTAAGATTTTTTCAATGTTATTTATCATTTCTAAAGGTTTCGGGAAGTTTTGGGCAGTGGTCCGAGTCATGGCTCTGAAAAAGTGGCACAAGATTTAGGGTTGATGGCTCAAAACTACTTGAAAAAGGCCATAGTCATTGGCATTCCTTGATGTGGTAGTGATTGGAAGGCCTCAGTTGCATGCATGGCTTATGATGGGAGTAGCTAAGGGTCCAGGTCAGAAAAATGTCAAGTTTTCTTAGGGGTTGGTCACCTTGGAGGGTTGGTTGGCTCTTGAAGGTTCTGTAACATGTCTGGAAGGTATTAGTTTAGTTTTGTTGGTTCCACTTCCTTAACTGTACATGGGTATTTGAATCGCATCATAGTAGCCTCTCATCACATGTTTACCCTAGTGGACCGATTAGCTTGAGTAAATGTGGGAGGAGGGTGTTACAACCGACTATGGAATCTAAAATTTCTTTGTCATATGATGACCCTGATTTAGGGCATGAGCCACCCTTGAACAAAGGAACCCACATTTCAACAAAAGCACAAATCACTCTTGATTGAAACCCTACAATGGATATTCGTGTGGCTGGTGAGGTAAAGTGTATAGTGAGTGATAAAGGTTCTATTCATGGGAAGTCTGTGACTAGAAAAAGAAAATTCTCGGTTTTAGTGGAAGTAGTTGCTACTACAGATGAGACTGGTATCATTTATGTGAGTGAATTATTTGAGGATTATGGAGAATCAATGCCAGTGAAATTCTTGTTGCAAAAGACCAAAGACGAGAGAAAAATTAAGGCCTTGGAGGAAAAATTTAGAGAAATTGAAGTCCTTGAGCAGTATTTGAAGTCCTAGAATTCTATTATGAGAACCATAAATGAAGAGTTGTTGAAGGAACTAGAAGAATTGAAGAAGACAAATAAAATAATTATGAAGTAGTGCAAGAAGTGGAGAATACATTATTCCTACATACATGCCCATAACAAGAGGCTCAAAAGATAATTGAAAGAAATTCAAGCCTCTAGCTCAAAGATCAATATCCAAATAAAGAAATGACTAAAGGGAGAAGTGTGAATCTTTGTTTTCTACAAGGGAGTGACAGACAATTATCTTGTTTCTGTGAGGAAACACAAACCAATTGGGTTGGGGGAGATGTCAGGCCTAGGAATTATCTCATTTTTACCCTCACATATCCCCATTTTCCCCCTTTTCTTACCATTTTTGAACCTACCTTACTCAACATACCCATATCTCTTTGATGCAATGTTGGAGAAATGAGTCTATTTAGCATATTATTAAAACATTGGAAGGTAAATAATTGTTTCTACCTAAACTCCATTTCTACACATTATCTAAGATATATGATGTTTAAAAAACTTGTTAATGAAGGTTTGTATATCCTTCAACCCCTATAGACATTCCGCAACCAATGGATTGAGTACATGTTGACAGTTTGGACATGGAGACACTACGTGGACTCATTCATTATTATTCACTATGCACACATGTTGAAGGTCCTCATGGAGATTAGGTAAAGGATTTCATGCTCAAATGAGATTATAGTTGTTGGAGGTTGAGATAGGAAGAGTTATTCTAAGCTCTTCCTCGATTCAGTTTAAAAATCTCTAGAGTTAGCTCATGGTTATACCATATCAAGCCTCCCTTTGACGATTGTTGTGATCTTCATACCTACCTTATCTTTGTTACTTTTGGTTTTTACAACCTACATTTGTAGTGCAACTAGTATAAGAAAGGAACCATGGGCCAAGGGACTGGTTAGTGATGTTACTATAGTTTTGTATTGTTGATTCAATATTCAAGTGTGTCACTCCCTAGGTCAATTGGAATTCAAGAATTTGGCTTTTGATATAAAATACTGAGTATCATTTAATACAAAGGACTCATGACAGGTTCCATTTCATTTATTTGTGAATTTTAATGTTTGATCTCGTCTTTGTTATTTAAGTTTCTTACAGAGTAGACGAGCTTGTTGGTTTGGGCCCACCAACCTAGCTCATTGCCCCCTTTATTTTGTCAATTTATCTAATAGGTTGCAAATATATTTATTGGTTTGTTATTTATAGTTTGGTGTGCTTACTGGAGTGATTGATCTCGGTCTGATCTTTTTTGGAGTGAAATTTGTATACTATGTTTTAAATACATACTTTCTCATTTTATACTAGTTTTATATCTTCAGATATGAAAGTGTTTTAACTATGAGTGTGATTCGTTTTTATGACAAAGTATTTAATTTATAAAACACTATTGAGATTCATCATTGTGTGAATATCATTCATGAGCTATAATATAGTTTCCATGTGTGTATTTTAATGGTTTGATAACACCATATTCTGTTCAATAACTTATCTTCAAGGTTTTGACTTATGGTTATGACCTGGACTGATTCATTGAGTGGTACAATAGAGGTGTATTAGATCTCTTGAGATCTAGAGCTCTTTGTCAAAGTTATGACATAAGAGTGACAAATCCATTATGATCCAAGTCCTCTATTGAGTTAAGAACCAAACACAACAACTCTATTGTTATTTCGTAACCTTTTGTTAAATAATAACTTGAGATTCTAAAATCTACTTAAATATAGAGTCTAACGATCCATAACAAAGGTTATACCGAGTTCCATTTTGATTTGGAGTGTGGGTTGAACCATGATTTGTTAACAATAATGATATTTCCAATATTTTACATGTTGACATCTGCATATCACAATAGAGCATATGCATATATTGATTGGCTTATGAACCTTAAAGTTTTCCAACTATGACATTTCAACTGAGTGTATTTCTCTTTATCCTCTAGATGTATGTTCATTCCATGAGGGTTACAGTTAAGGAATTGGTTTTGAAAATTAAAGCTATAGTTCTGTAACTTATCCTAGGTCACTGTGAATGCATTAATTATTTGTAGTTTCAAAAGTTATAGATCCTTTTCCTTGATATAAATTCCTTGTTCATTTATCATTTCCAGAATTGATTTTTCATTGAAGCAGTAAGCTCATTGATTTATGGAGATTTGAAAGTTGTGTTTAATATTGGAGAGAGTAAATAACATTAATAGATCTGAGTGAAAATCTTTTTCATTGATACATTTGAAGTTTTCTTATGCATTTAGTTCATTTGTATTGAAATAGGTGTGTGATTAATAGATTTAGAACTTATCCTTTATTTCCTTGGGTTACATAGAGTTACACATAGAGTTTTCAATAACATTGTGCACAACATTACAATAGATTTGGTTATTTTAGTTATGTATTGAGTTTGAGAGTATTTATCTTACACTATGAGTGGATTGTCTAGGAATTTAATTATCTTTCTTATCAGCTAGCTTGAGAAAATGTTTATATTTGAATTTTTTAGTTTCATTAGTAGTTAAAGACCAAATTCCCAGTTGATTGTTAGTTAGGGTTTGGTTCTTTAATAAGCCATTTGATTGTAGGAACAAGATCAAGAGTTTAACTAGTGTTTTCATGAACTTAAAGGAGTGTTGATGAACAGGTTAGTGTAGGTATTTGTTTTGCAGGATCCTGAATCCTTTTCTTTGGAATTTCTAGTGCTGCACCTCGAATTCTATGTACCCCAGATTGACAATTGATGTTGGGTCATTAGTCAAACAAATAATACAACTAAAAAAAATAAGAGTGATCTTATTATTGGGGTTTAGAATATCTACTAATAATTAGGTAGTTTTCCTATGTATTGATGCAAGGTCTATGATTAGCACTAGATTATCACATAATTACCTCTATCATAATGGTATATGACTCCAACACACTCATACAACCTATGTAGAAAACCTCTCAACGTGTCAATTACAAACATTAATTTTCGTTAAGATTTCACAAAAGGTATCAAGGTTCCACAGAAAAAACTTCTTCTAGCTTCTAAGGGATAATAATTATGAAGCTAGTGTTCTTGCAAATGAAGAAACAATGTTAAAATTTGGGGTTATAAGGGTTAATTTCTCACTTGTTTATCAATACATACCTTAAGTAATTGAATTTGTTAAATGGAAAGTACCATCAATTGAATAAGACACATATTGTTCAAGAGCCAACTCTACTACCCGATCTTAGCAACATATATGATTAGACTAACACTCAATTCACACATGTTTAGTTTGGTACATAATTCCATTAGTGACTTGGTTATGGTTTTAAATCACAATGGAGGTGGGATAATGGTGAACCATAGCAGAGATATCAAGGGGAAAATAAGGGATTCTTCTCCTTGTTAATGCTAGTCATTGGGAATACTTTGTAACACTTTCTAGGTGTGATGTTGCCATTAGGTTGGTGAATGTAAACTTCTTCATTTCTCTATATGTGGCTTGTGGGTTCAAAATTTTGCAAGCTTTATGTGTATGGTGTTTTGTGTTTTTCTAATATAGTGGTACTTTGGGGTAGGGTCTCTTCTCCATTGTGAAACAATGAGATTCTACTTGAAAACTTTATTTCTAGTCCTTTGAATATTTTTAAGTGGATTAGGCATTGTGATATCTACCCTTGTTTCCCTATGATTTCATGAGTTTTGGATTAAAATGTCACATTTCTTGGGCAGACAACTATGAGTACATTGATGTGATATTGAAGATCACAGATTCGGGAACAAGAGTTTATTTATTTATGGACTTGGATTCCAAACTTCAGCTTAATATAGCGAGACCTACCATGGAGTACAATTCCCTTCTTGGGTTGCTTCCTAGGATATATGTGGGGAGGGCTTATAAATTACAGTCCATTGTTAAGATAATGTGCAAATTCATGAAAAACACGTTGGAGAGGAAGGGGGTGCACCTTGGCCCATGGAGGAAATACAAGCACATGTGCTCCATGTGGTTAGGTTCATACAAGTGGACAACAACGTACAACTATATACATGACGGCTATAAGAGAAACTTGATAAGCCCGTAGTACTCTTGTGCCACATAGTGGAAAAGAATGGATAAGCATGCTTGGAATAGTCTTAATGTTGCAGTTCATGCTGATGATGCAGAGGAAAAACTAAATTGGGGCTCTCCTGTAGCAGCATTATCACGTAAACCATCAACAAGAAATTTTATAATATCAAGATTGTTCTGTGCTCTGATGGAGGCAAGTCTAACTTCTCTCCTAGTTAAAAACAATAGACTCTGCATGTGAGCTTCAAAATTTTTGAATTGTATCCTGTATGTAAAGTCATGTAGTTTTGTGTTTTAAACGTTGTCCCCATATATGATAAAATTAGCCACCATATAAATAGATATCGACCGAGGTCAATATGAAGCAAGTGTTATAGGAGAAAGGTATATATCACTATCCATTACTAATATAAATGTATTAATGTTAAATATATTTTATCTTTGTAAGTAATATTATGTAAAAAAGTCTCAGAGGAGCTCAAGTGGTAATCAAAGTAATGTGAAATCTGTGAAAACTAATAGATCCAAGGTTCAAATCTCCATGTTTGCAACCTGGTTTAAGGAGAGGAGGAGAGTTCATAAGCCCCCAAAGTTTTACTAGTAGTTACATGTCAAGCGGGTTGTTGGGTTCCTCTTGGATACAAAAAATAAAAATAAAAAACTAAAAATAAAAAATAAAAAATTATAATACTTCATATATATATATATGAATGCATCATTTTAGTTATCAAAATGTGTGCTTCATTTTTAAAAGCAGTTTGATTGCATAGTTATCAATTGAGTGATTGCTCATTTTAATGGCACATCACATTCTATTATTAGCATGTATTCCTTTTCCAGAATATTCGTGATAATGAATATCTTTCAGGTTGGTGCATAGAGATGGAATTTAATGTTTAGTACATTGAAGTGTACATGTAATGTGTTGAGTATGTGTGGCATGTTAGGGTGAGGAAAACAACTTTAGAAATTGGCATAATCACTCTTTAAAGTTTTGGTGATGGGACCCTTGTACTTCTAGGTTTGTTAATCAAGGCAATGAGAAATAACCTCTTCAAATTCATAATCAATCAATTTGAAGATAAATTAATTAAATTATTGTTATAAAAAAACTCAATCTGCAATGTTTTTTCTTTTTTCATCCAACCAAATTCTATTAATTTTTCATAGCATTACAATATATTTGCATGAGTATCACTATTTTCCCAACTTTACGCCTACCATATTTGTTGGCTAGGAGAGAAATACAAAAAACTAAGCAAAAAATGCCAAATTTACATAGTCTCCAAAACCAAAATGACCAAACAACCCAAAACACATTGAGAATGACCTCAGTGCAGGTCTGACACCAGGTAATTTTGGAGGTTAAGGGTCACCACAGACATGGAAATCCAGATGAGCAGGACGACCATCAATCTATTCAAGTTTCTCATTTGTTCTTCTTTGACTTTGTTTAAGATAAGAAAAACAATCAATATTATCATGTTGACTATATTGGAGATCATTCATAAAATCTATCACTTCATTTGGTCATCATGCCAATGCTAACTCAGTTCCTCCAGGAGTGCAGTAACATTACAAAACTGCAAGTCTAGAGAATCCAAAGAGGGTGGATTCCACTTGGTCAGGAGGTGGAATACAATCATGAGCCAATTATCCCTCAAAAGTCACCTCCACACCACTGTCACCTTCATTTACCCTGTCTATCCTCCACAACCCGTCGGTTGGACATGCCTAGTCCCCCATAACTTGAATTACCAACTAAAAGATCCAACCTGCCAACTTGATTATAAACCATTTTTTTTGCATATCGAACCTTCCTAAATTCTGGCGCCACTTTTCCTTGGCGCACCACATATGTCACCTCGTAATCATGTGGGAGGGTCAAATCCAAACCTTGTCATTCTATGATTACCAAACACTTCGACCTGCATTGGGGCTTCAATCTAAAAGGTTGAACTATAGAAAGTTTGCAATTTTTTTTTGTAAAAACATAAACTAATATGTATTTGACCAAAAAACCCAATGAAATATATACTTCCTGCTGCAGGGATAATAAATAAGGTATAAATAGAATTATAAAGCACAATTTTTAAATAAATGTTTTGGTGTTATGCCTAATAAGAAAGAATATTGTTATAGTTACTCTGGAGAGATGAGAAGTAAACAATACGATTCATAGAATCTTAGAGAGAATAAGTAAAATGTAAGTGTTAATTATAATTTTGGAAAACATAAAAAAGTTGAGAAATTGTTAAATAAAGTTTTTTCATGTTATTTTGTTTTGTTTTGTTTTTTTTATTCATAGTCAATCAAGTTGAAGATAAATAAATTAATTTTTTGTTAAAAACTAATAAATTTCAATATGAAATTTTAAACTATAGAAATTTTGCAAATGTGTTTGTCAAACCTAAACTAATATGGGTTTGACCAAAAAACCCAATGCAATATCTAGTCCCTCTAGTAGGGATAATTAATAAGGTATCAATGGAATTATAACAGACAATTTTAAAATAAATGTTTGGCGTTAGGCCTAACAAGAAAGAAGATTATTATAGTTACTCTGGAAAGATGAAAAGTGAACAATATGATTCATAGAATCATAGAGAGAATAAGTAAAATGTAAGTGTTAATTATTATTTTGGAAAACATATAAAGTTTACAAAGTGTTAAAATAAAGGTTTTTCATGTTATTTCATTATTTGTTTTCTTTATCTTATTAGAAGAACCTAACCCCGAGGGCATCCAGGAGAATTAACCCCATGACCTCCCATTAGTGAGGTGCTTTATCAATGGGAACTCGACCAATTAAGCTAACCCTCGGGGTTATTTATATATATATATATATATATATATATATATATATATATATATATATATATATATATATGAGGTAAAATCTTAAGTGGAAGTGTCATTTTAAGCAGTCCTTATTTTTCTTAAATTTATGTTTTTTACCTGCTTGAAATTATCTTGGATTTCCACAACTTAGGGAGTCTTTGGATTTGACAAAATATGATGTAATTTATGGATTGACACATGTTGATTTTTTTTTTTTTTTTATATAATTATGGTGTTCAAAGTGGCACAATGATTTAGAATGAAGGCATACTTAGTGAAAATAGATGGCATATGTTGGAGTTGGTCTTGTGCTATCATATTGATCTCATTGTATGGAAAGGAAAAGAAGGTATTATGGATCTTACTATCTGCCTCACTTTAGTTATATTTTATGAGTTTTTGCATTTTCTCTCCCTACCATTGATTTGTTATTCATAGGAAATTTATGAAGAGTTTCTAAATCTTTGGCCTCTACTAATATTTTGAAGCTTTAATATATTTTGTTTGATTTAAATATAGAGATACTTATTGGAAAATTGAAGGAAGGAATGGTCTCATTAAGGTTATGATTCTACTTTGGAGGATTTGTATGAACTGTTTTAGGGAGACATTGGTAGTAGAAAAGGGAGTTCAATTGGTGGTGAACAAGAAAGTACCTATTGGAATAAGAAATTAATGAGGGGGTAGGTGAATCAGTAGTTAGTGAGGTTTTTAATTTTTAAGCTCAATTCTTATTTTCTCTGTCAATCTTGGTGATTAGTCATGTGAGAATTCAAAACACAATATATAAGCAACAACGTAAACCATTCACACGAACACAAAAACTATAAGATTGCACAACATGCATAGATTGACACACGAATTTTATGTGGAAACCCAAAGGGAGAAAACCACCAATTTGTTTGTTATTATGATGTAATTTAAGCTCTTACTTAATTACCTCAATTTTTTGTGAGCACCCACTCACAGGAGGACCCAACCCCCTTTATGTTAGCAAGCCACAACATGCCAAGAGGCACCAACCTCTTATGAATTCAACCCACCACCTTCTTTAGCCAATTGTTCTACCTTTTTATACAAATTTCAGACTGAGAAAACATAGGCCTATTACTATTACATAGAAATATAAAAACTTGGCCAATTGTTCCACACAGAACCTTCTTGTCTCCTTTGCAGTCTTGCCACACACTTCACTACTTCATCTGGTCTAGTCTCTGCCCTCAATTTCTTAGTATGATTATCAATTCACGACCACCATATCCCTTTTATTTTCACATGCTCACTTACAATAGTCCGCGCTATTCACACATCATCCACGACTGCTGCTCCACTAACTCAATGTTTTCTGATTTTTTTTGTTCTCCAATGACATAGTGAACGATGCACCATGTCAGCTCATTGACCACCACCTTCAATGCACACCATGGCACTCTGGTCTTAAATTAAGAGCTTGTGTATGGGATTAGTTCACTCAAACATTTGGCACATGTATGGTCTCCATTGCATATTTGTAATGCTTCATTCTACAGTTTCGCTTGTAACAGGTTAAGACCAGATTCTAAGGGTTTTTCAATCCATGTAATTAATCCTCAATTCCACCTTTAAGTATGCTTTTCTAGACAACATGGTTCTTCATTCACTATTTTGAAGGTTTTGGTCCTTGTTTTCTTGCATCTAATACTTCGTAGGAGCCATTGATTCTAGCTTTGTAACCTTTCTCCAAGTCTCTTAGTACATCACTAGATATCTTTAATACTTGACATGGCTCTCCTTAATATGGATGTTGCACTATTAATTATTTGAACTTCTAATGGTCCTCATTTTCTTATATCCCTATTTTCTCCATACATCATTTAATATAGGTCAGGAGGTCATAAGGTTGTGGGTCGGCTAGCTCCATCTTATACACATCTATGTCTTACCTCTGACTACTTGACTCGACTTGGAGGCATGACTTGGGTCCATTTCCATTGATTTTACTTGTTCATCACCAAAACCAAAAACTCAAAAAACACCTTACAAACCAACCTCCTTGGCACAAACTTCGAGGACTTGTCAATTCATTAGCTTACTTCATGCTAACATCATATGGGCCACATGGTGCCTCCTACATAGTGACACATGTCACCAAAAACGTTCGCACATGTCGTCTTCCTCCGTTGTCGTGTCACCATGATCTGACACCATCTACCACCCTAGTTGCCACTTATGCTCTACGCATCACCTCTGCTCATTTCTTTCCTACACCGAGTCCCACATAGGTCAGGGGTTGGGGGTCCTAGTTTTTTTCTCTTGCCAAACTTAGTTGTGTGGCCTGACCTTTGACTACTCCCGACTAGACTCACCTCCCAACTCTGTTGGCATTATGGCTAAAGTGTTGTTCTTGATGGCAACCCATTCAGGTGATAGATCACAGTACTTCAATTCAGCAGCAGAGATTGATGATCAGCTATCAAATATTGAAGAAAATAAGGGGTACGCAGGTACACCTTACATAAGGTGCGTACACGCAGGTCGGTGTTACATAACATGCGTACATACCCGCAGTTATCCCGTTCAGGAGGTGCGTACCCCCAGTGCACACATTTCAAGGCAGAGAAAAGCACACGTGGTGTTTCTTATGTTTAACCTTTGGTATTTAGCCGACAGTTTTGTGTTATTATGGTGTCGGCCCGTGGTATTGATCCATAATTTAAGGAAGAGCTTTCCTATATAAAGCAAAGGAGATCATTTGGCTTGACATGTTTTGTGTTGAATATCTTATGAGGGCTAGATCTGAAATATTATGATCTCTTGGGAGTAATGTCTAGCTCTAAATAAGGCGAATCTACTGATGGATTGAGATCTCTTCGGCGCATGTTCAGATCTGTAGATCTGACTGTCTGGGTTATTCTTGAAGTCTTGAAATCATCTATGCCCGAAGGTACGTAGGTACAGTGAAAGAAAAGTGCGTACATACGCAGGAACAAAGCGTATCAGGTGCGTACATACGCAGGCACAGAAGGGTTTCAGGTGCGTACATACGTAGACACAGAAGGGTTTCAGGTGCGTACATACGCTGGCACGGAAGGGTTTCAGGTGTGTACATACGCAGGCACAGAAGGATTGCAGGTGCGGAGGTCCGCAGACAGTTCAATGGACTCAGAGCGAGGTACGCAGGCGAGCAGTTGAGCAGGGTGCGTACGTAAGTAGGCGAGCAGTTGAGCAGGGTGCGTATTGTAAGCAGGCAAGCAGTTGAGCAGGGTGAGTACTGTAAGCAGGCGAGCAGTTGAGCAGGATGCTTACGTAAGTAGGCGAGCAGTTGAGCAGGGTGCTTACTTCTCTTAAAATCTTTGTTTATCATTGCTGTGTTCTGGGTTTGGTCCTATCATTGACTGGGTGATTCTCTTATACTTGATGATCATTTGATGCTTATGGATCCAGTTTGAAAATTTATGAAAAGTGGTCCTTGTAAGAAAAGAAGTAGGGGGTTGTAGCTCCCTTCCAGGAGAGACTGGAAAATGAGAGAGAGTTGTAGCTCTCTGCAGGTTGCAGCCTGCGTACTGGTAAAGGACTGCACCAGTACAAAACCATTGTAAAAGAAGTTTCTAATTTGAAAGAAGATAGAGACATATTGCAGCAGGTGGTTTTCACCCACATTGGGTTTCCACCTTACATCTTGTGTTCTTTGGTGTGACTATCTATTTTTCTTTGTTCATGCTCATTATTTTATGGTACTGACATGCAAAAATAATTCAAAGAACAAATAAGGAAGATTTATTAAAAGAATTAGATAATACTGATTCACCCCCCCTCTCAGTATTATTTCCAACAAACTCGTCCAAGGGCCTGACTAGGAGCTGGTCCCACACAAGTAGGGGGTCGGGTAGGATTTCCATTTTGAACTTTTGTTGCATAACTCAACCTCTAATTAGACCAAAATCTACTAATTTATAACCTCAGTCCTAAATCTTCCTAAGGCTAGAATGAAATATCTTTTGAACAAAACACAAGGGAGAAGTGAAACCTTGAGCCGTGGAACCCTTCCTTTTGACCTTTTAATGTGTAAACTTCGACCTGTCATAACTCTTGATCTAGAAGGCCTCTTCCAAACTCCTGCATACCATTGGAAAACTCTTTCATAGCATTATCCGACTAAGACATTTCCAGATGTAACATCTGAGCTAGACTTCTGAGG
The DNA here is from genome assembly GCA_031772625.1 of Pinus tabuliformis. NCBI lineage: Eukaryota > Viridiplantae > Streptophyta > Pinopsida > Pinales > Pinaceae > Pinus > Pinus tabuliformis. The sequence goes on along the minus strand of CM062804.1, from coordinate 765,479,926 downwards.
TAGAAATTACTCTCAAACCCTAGGCCATCCACCCATCATAGATATAAGATATTATAGATTCTTTACATAACCTATTACTATGACGGTTCTCTACTAAATACTGCAACAACCATCGGACTCCCCTTGAACTTAACACACCATGAATCTATCTACCTTTCTCATTTGACATCAATGCCAACACTATGCTCAACAATCTCTCTATTTGGCATTGATGGAAAGCAACCAAGCTCCCCCTAAAATGAAGCATGGTTTTCTTCTTCTCTACACTCCAACTAGAATCAATTATTCAACTCAAAGACTTCCTTTCCCTATTTGAAATCAATGGAAATGGATACATCCAATGGGAAAAACTTCCACTGAGACTTTGCATGCTACTCTTCAAATGATTCATCAAGTTGAGTAACTGTTAGGACATATTAAGTTTGATTCATTTGGTTGGTGGAGCCATAAATCCTATTTGTTTCCTGAGATAACCAAAGGGTTCTATTTCCATAGGTTTAGTGAATATATCTGCAAGTTTCTCATTAGTGGGTACATACTCAAGTCAAACAACATTAACACTATCTTTTTCTCTTAAAAAAAGGAACTTGATTGGTATGTGCTTGGTCTTTGAATACATGACAAGAATTTTAGAGATGTTTGTAGCATAGTATTGTCACACATGATTGGAATTGAATTAGTTAACTCTACCTTGATGTCCTTTAAGGTATGCTTCATAAATAATTTTTTTTTTGCAACAAGTGGTAGCTACAATATACTTGTTTTAGTTGTTGATGATGAGATTAAGTTTTTTTTCTTGTTGATCCAAGACACTAGAAAATATCCCAAAAAGAATGTTGCTCTAGAGGTGGTTTTCCAGTCATTAACATTGCTTGAACAATCAACATTAGTATAACCTTTTAATTTAAAATATTTTCTTTTGGCATACCACAACCCATAGTATATTTTTCCTTATAAGTATTGAAAATTATTTTTACAACAATCACATGGCTTTCTCGAGGGCAAGCTTGAAATCTAGCTACCAATCCTACTACTTCCTTGATATCTGGTCTTGATGTTGCAAGGTATAATGGGCTTCCAATCATTGATATGTAATTTGTCTAATTTACCAGAGGTGTCTCATCTACTTTAGATATCTTAGAGCCAATAATCATGGGGGTACTAACTAGCTTGCACTCCTCCATCCCAAATTTCTTTAGTGTTTCTCTTTAATACTTGGATTGGGAGATGAAGATGTCATATTTAGATTGAGAAATTTGTAGCCCCAGAAATAAGGATAGTTCTCCAATCATGGAAATCTCAATTTATTTCTGCATGCATTTTTCAAATCAGTGTCCCAACCATTCCAAGTCACTACCAAAGATTATATCATATACATAAATCACAACAATCAACAAGTGATTATCTTCAGATTTTATATACAGATTATTATCAATAGTACATCTCTTGAAACCTTGTTTCTAAAGGTACTTGTCCAATCTTGCATACCAATCTCTAGGAACTTGCTTGAGCCCATATAGATCCTTTTTTAGTTTGCAGAAATAATCTTCATTCTCTGAGATCATGAAACCTTTTGGTTGTTCTATATATAACTCTTCCTCTAGATCACCATTGAGAAAATCCAACCTCACACAAATCTCGTATACCTTGATGTTCATGTGACTCGAAAAAGAAAGAAACATTATGATGGCTTCTAATATTGCTACAGGTGCAAAGTTTTCTTCAAAATATATCCCTTTTATTTTTGCATACCCTTTGCAAACTAGTTGAGCCTTGTTCCTGATTACTTGAACTTGCCCATTTATATTATTTTTGAAGACCCATTTGGTGCCTATAACTTTTTTCTCTTTGGGTCTTGGAACAAGATCCCAAGTGTCTTTTTTTCCAGTTTGATCCAATTATTCATTCATCGCCTTCACCTAGGACTTATCTTCACTTTCCTGACTGAGATTCTTAGTCTCAATTTGAGACAACAGAGCAAGGTTTAAGTAGCTTGAACTACCAAGGAATCTCCTCCTAGTTTGAACACCAAGTATTTCATCACCAATAATTTGACTTTCAAGATGTTGTTTCTACACATAAATTGAAGGGATTTTGGGCCTTGGTGTTGTACTCATTTCTTCATCTTCTTCATCTACCTCGGCTTCATCCTGATCTAAGAATCTAGAGGTTGAAATTTTTTCTCCATCTAAGTTAACATTTTCTTTTGATGGCTCTAATTGTGGTAGTATTTCATCCACTAGAATTTCCATGTAGTGTTCGACCCTTTTTGTTCTCTTGTTGAAGCATTTGTACCCTTTTCTTTTGACAGAGTATCCACGAAATATACCTCAATCCACTTGAGAGTTGAATTTACCAAATTTTTTACCTCTCGATATAACATTTTCTCCCAAATAATTTGAAATGTTTCACTGATGTTGATTTCTCTTCCCATAAATCATAGGGAGTCTTATCATTATTAGGCCTAAGTTTTTTTATGTTAGTTAAACACAAGTACTTGTGTTTCTTCTCCCCAAAAGGTCTGGGGTACATCGACCTCATCCATTATATCTCTAGCCATATTTTGGATTGTTCTATTCTTTCTCTCTACTACTACATTTTGTTGTGGAGTTCTAGCCACTAAGTACTTCCTCCTTATTCCAAGCTCTTCGAAATACTCTTCAACTCTCTCAATTTGAATTCTCCACCTTTGTCTCATCTTAGGAATTTTATCTTTAGATCTTTCTCATTCTCAAACTGAGCTTTGAATATCTTGAAATTCTTCAGAGATTCTGATTTCTCTTTCAGGAGAATTATATATATGGCTCTGGTAAAATAATTAGTAAATAAAATAGAGTACCTTTCCCCTCTTGGGATTTTTATCCTGGTTTTCCCACAAATATTAGTCTGAATCAACTCCAGAGGTTTAGATAATGAGAACTCATTTTTCTTGAACTAAGTCCTTGTCTGCTTACCAAATTGGAAAGACTTGCAGATTGAGTCATTGGGATTTTCCAATCTCGACAATCCTCTTACATCTTTTTTCTTGCTGATTTTTATCAGTTTATCAAAATTTATATGACCAAGCCTTCTGTGCCACAATTAGGTTTGATTTTTATTACTCAAATAACAAATTAATCTATAATCATCAAACACGTATACAAAATTGTAAGTCCTGAATACCTTTCCCACTAGCTTTACATTTTCTTTCTTTTGGATCTCACAGTCTTTGGATCGAACAATCACATTATAGCCATTATCACACATCGAACTCAAACTAAGAAAATTGTTTCTGAGACCTTCTACATAAACACATTTTGAGCCTTATTCTTTTCATCAAGACTGGTTGTGCCCTTACCCTTAATTCTTATTGGAGCATTATTTCTGAAGGTGACATTGTTCCCTCTATCTTTTTATTTTAGAGACACAATTTTACTCTTATCCCCAGTCATGTGCTTAGAACAACCTCTATCTACATACCATCTATTTTATTGGTCATGCATAGATAAGGCCAGTCCACACTCCATGATTTTCTCAGTATTTTGTTTCCAACTCTTTTTGTGATTTGAGAAATTTGGCTTCCAAGTATATTGTAATCTAGAAAAGTACTCAAACCTGCTTCTTCACTCACTTGCCTTGTTCCTAAAATTATTGCATTTGAATCATTACAATTCATCCATCAGGGGAGAGAAAGGATTTATATTCCTGGGAAGTGAGTTTTGAGCTCTAGAGTTCTAATATTTTTTGTATCTTGAGTGCCTCTCTGACTAGATTTTTTTTTATCCTTAATGATTCTTCCTTGAAGCACCTTTACATAGCTTTGGGGCTCTTCAAATCCTACGAACCCCAAACTCATCATTCCCATAGGATATTTCTATGACTCAAAGTATCCCAACCTTATCTTGTTCTCTAGAGGCCTTTTATTGCTCAAAATGTGGTTTAATGTCTTTGTCCCTTCAATAATTTTTTGTCCATATCCTTCTCAATCTCTAATCTCTCAAGATCTATTCTCAAGGAGACAATTTTTGCTTCTAGACTCTCACAATTCTCCTCCCATTCAATAATCAAATCATTCAAAACTTGTTCCTTTCGTTTTTCTTCCTCTAACTTGATTTTCAGGGACATAATCTCTTCTTTACATGGTTCAGAGATTATCTCCTCTTCTTTCTTGGTCAACTCCTGCTTTAAGAGTTTATTATCTTCCTTTAGATTTTCACATGTTATTTGTTTTTCTTCCAATCGGAGAGCTAAGTTTGCTTTACTTTTAATGGCTTCTTCAAGTCTTTCTTTTTGATAAATAAAATCCTCATTGTCTAAATTATACATACCTTCTTCAGCACGTAGCAACTACTCTTTTAGTTGCTTGTTCCTTTTTATGGCCTTATTTAACTCATCAAGAGCATTGATGAGCTCTCCTTCAAGATCCACTACTCCTTCTTCTTCTTCCTCACAGTCTGATACATGTTGTTTCTTGGAGTTAGCTTCAAGTTCCATAAGCAAATATTCATTAGACTCACCTTTTGAAGAATCCTCACTATCAGATTTTGGTGCAAAGTTGTCCTCCTTGGAGTAGAGCCCCTTCTTCTTGAAGGAATTCATTTTCTGAAATTTTCGAGATTTATCTTTGGGATTTAGGTCTTTGTCCTTTTCTAAATTTTCTTTATAAGGACATTTAGAAGTAAAATTACCAACTATTACACACCCAAAGAATTTGAAGGGAAGCTTGCCTTTGTACTTTCCTTAACCACGTTTTAGTTTCTTGGAAAAGTGAGCCAACTCCTGATTAGATTCATAGATGGAACAATCTCAATGGTATTTGTGCTCCTTTCCTTATTAGACACCTTGAAAGTTGCCTCCTTTGGTTCAACGTTCTCTCTGCCTACTCTGATCTCATATGTTGTGAGAGTACCAAGTAGCTAGTCCATTGTGATATTTTTCAAGTCTGTCATTTCCTCGATGGCTAAAATCTTGGCATTGAATTTCATAGGCAAAGATATCAAAACATTTTGAAAATTTACTTCTTCTTTGATAGGTTCACCAATTCCTGTAATCATATTGGTTACTTGATCAACTCTGAGGAAATACTCTATTATACTCTACTCTTCACTTATTGTCAAGCTCTCAAACCTCATTCTAAAGGTTTGAAGTTTGGCTTTCTTAACTTTCTCATCTCATTCATGTCTCTAATTAAGCTTGCTCCACACTTCTGTGGCTGACTTACAGTGCATAACCTTTACACATTCAAATTTTCTAAGACTAAAGAAAATGGCATTCTTGGCCTTTCCATTATTACCTACACCTTTTTACCATTTTCATGTATAGGAGGGACTGCAAGGACAAGATATTCTAACAACATAGAGCTCCAAACATCTAGCCCTAGGGATATGAGATAGGCTTCCATCTTGACTTTCCAGGAAACATAGTTTGTCCCAAAAAAGACTGGTATCTACTTGAGTAAGCATCCTGACTCTCTTGTCTAGAAATCATTTGTTATAAATATACCTTCTAGTGATTAAATTATTCCTAAAGGAGCTTGGATCTGATACCAATTGTTGGAATAAGGAATTATTGATAGGGGCAGGGGGTGAATTAGTAATTAGTGAGGTATTTAACTTTTAAGCTCAATTCTTATTTTCTCTTTCAATCTTGGCGATTACTCATGTGAGCATTCATAACACAATACATAGGCAGCTATGTAAACCATTCACATGAACACACAAACTATCAAATTAATCAACATGCATATATTGACATGGGAATTTTACATGGAAACCCAAATGGAGAAAACCACCAATCTATTCATTATTATGATGTAATTTAAGATCCTACTTACTTACATCAATTTGTTTATGAGCACCCACACACAAGAGGCCACAACCCCCTTTAAGTTAGCAAACCACAACTTTCCAAGAGGCACCAACCTCTTATGAATGCAGACCACCACCCGCGTTAGCCAAATTTTCTACTTTTCATACAATTTTCAGACTAATAAAACAAAGGTCTATTACTATTACATAGAAATATAAAGACCTGGTTAGTTGTTCCACATATAACTTTCCTCTCTGCTTTGCAGTCCTGTCGCATACTTCAATACTCCATTTGCTCTGGTCTCAACACTATGTTGCTCAGTATGATTATCAGTTCTCGGCCACCATATCCCTTCTATTCACACACACTTACTTACAACAATCAACACTCTTCACACAACATCCACAACTTCTCCCCTACTAACTCAAAGTTTTCTTATCTTTTTTTTCTCCAACAACACAATGAATGATGCACCCAATCAGCTCATCAACCACCATCTTCAATGCACACCATGGCACTCTGGTCTTCAATTAAGATCATGTGTATGATATTAGTTCACTCAACCATCTAGCACATGTATGGAATCCATTAAAGTTGTGTAAGGATTCATTCTGTAGTTTCAACTGTAACAAGTTTGAGATCAGATTCTCAGGGTTTTGTGATCCCTGTAATTAATCCTTAGTTCCACCTTTAAGATTTCTTGTCTAGATAGCACGGTTCTCCATTCATTCTTTTTCATGTCGTGGTCCTTGTTTTCTTACCTCCTGATACTTTAAAGGTGCAATTGATTCCAGATTTGTAATCCTTCTCTAGGTATATTAGTACATCACCAGAAATCTTTAATACTTAGCATGGTTGTCTTTAATTTGTATGTTGCACTATTAATTATCTGAGCTTCTCATGGTCCTTGTTTCCTTGTATCCCGATTTTCTATATACACCATTTAATATAGGTTGGGAGGTCAAAAGGTCATGGGTTGACCGAATTTACCTGGTATGCATCTACGCTTTACCTCTTATTGCTTGAATCCACTTGGAGGCTTGAATTGGGTGCATTTCCATTGATTTGACCCATTTAACATCGAAACCAAAAAAATAAAAACCAACTTATAAACCGGCCTGTAGCACAAACTTCAAGGACTTGTCACGTCATCAGATGATGTTTCGCTGACATCGTCTAAGCCACGTGGCACTTGCTGCATAGTGACACATGTCACCTATACTTGGCCTCTTGGCCTCTTGAAACTTCTAGAAACACTTGTCATGTGTTGTCTTCCTCTGTTGTTGTGTCACCCTGAGCTGATGTCATCTTCCAACTATGCTCTACGCTTCACCTCTACCCATTTCTAAGTATAACAGGTCCCACATAGATCAGGAGTCGGGCATGAGGCTTCATTCTCTTACCAAACATTATTGCATAGCCTGACCTTTGACTGGTCCCAACTAGACTCACCTCTCACCTAGTCTAAGGTCCCGACTAGGAGTTAGTCCCACACAAGTTGGGGATCAGGGAGGATTTCCCTTTTGAAATTCTGTTGTATGGCCCGACCTTCGACTAGACACAAATCTACTAAGTTCCTACCTCAGTCCTAAATCCGGCTAAGTCTAGAATGAAATATATTTTGAACAAAACATAAGGGAGAAGTAGAACCTTGAGCCATGGAACCCTACTTGTTGACATTTTAAGGTGTAAACATTGACCTACCATAACTCCTGATCTAGAAGGCCTTTTCTAGACTCCAATATACCATTGGAAAGTATTTCATATCACTATCCAACTGAGACATTTCCAGATACATATGAGCTAGTCTCTTGAGGCAGAAATTACTCTCTAACCCTAGGCCTTCCACCCATCAAAGCTTTAAGATTTTATAGATTCTTTACATAACCTACTACTATGATGGTTCTATACTAAAGACTGCAACGAACATAAGAATCCCTTTGAACTTTCCACACCATGCATACCTCTTAATGTTTAAGCACCCTTTCTAGAGGAAATTGTTACAACAGTTTCTGATATTTTTTCTACTACACTCTTTGGGATTGAAGAAGGAGTGTTAAAAAATAAGGATAGTTTCTAGAATGGATTTGACCAAAACCAACCTACCTCATGAGAGAGCCATTTGTGACACCAAAGACTAATCCATTGTTCTAAATTTTTAACAATCCATTTCAAGTTATTTCATCTATGAAGCAAACCCATGGCACATCCTTGTTTTTCCAAGGTTATTCAACCTCATCCTTATGAAAAACACCCTCCAATGTTTTCAATTCTTCGAACAATTCCTATGAGAATCGTTGGACCAGAACTATCTCCCTTGATGTTGCAGGTTCATTCTCACTTAATATGGGTCATATCTCATTTTTTTCAACCAATCACACTAACCTGTCTTCCCATGAGTAGTTTTTTTCCAAGAGGTTTTGATTTCAAAGGAAACGAGCATCATGTCCAAAACTTAGTGAGTTGTCTTGTGCAGCCTCCCACACACATCATGTTGACACATGCATATCATTTCAAATTCATGTGAAACTATGTGCCATTTGCTTCATTGCAATACCACCTAGTTTTTCATATAAGTCATTCTACCATCCACCAACATCATGTGTTCTGCACAACAACCAGACCGTAGGCATAAATTGTCTAATCAACCTCCATATGAACCCCTTGGAACTTCATACACCTAATATTCTCCCCTTTCTCATTACATATATCGATTGCTTCATCATGTATCAAGTGCACTCATCTACCTAGTCCATAGTTGTTCTGACCATTTGTCTAAGAACATGTTGGTTACTCGATTATGGTAATTCCTTTTCCTACCACACAATTTGTGTTGAAGAGCCTTATATAGGCCTGTCACACAATGTATGGGCTTAATACTAATATTGATACACCACATGATATGTGTATCCACAACCCTTTTTTCAGTTTGTTACATGGTGAGTGCACCCAAGCCCTAGTCTCGACTTGTCACATTGTATGTGTGCCTGATATATCTGACCATCCCCATGAAATCCCCTTAGCATGTCAGATTCCCAAGGTTTACCAACATCCATGTTATAGGGTCCATATCAGCATTTGTCATGTCGAGCACATTGTGCAAGACTACAGGCATTCATGCCATGAATCAAGCTCTTATGTTTCCCTTCACAAGGGCTTAAAAAACTCCATTGCAAGCATATATTTTCATTTTTTTTTGAGAAATAAAATAAATGAAAGGAGTATTACCATTTTTATCACAATTATAAATAATAAAAATGAAAAAAATTCTACCCATTCTCCTTAAAGAATGTGAAGTATTTGAAAATATATTCAGCCCTGTGATGTGAACAACTATACCCTTGGGCCTCCTATCTAAACCAACTTTGAGTGGGCAATGAAAAATTCATAGGTTTGAAACTAACCCCACATTGTTGGCCACTAACAACTCTACAAAATGAGGATTTTTTCATTGGTTGGGATTTTCAGAACATGGATATTTCTTTCCTCTTGACTGTTAAGTAATTGAAACATCTGAAAACTTCCATGACTTTGTTAGTTCCATGAAGATGTACCAATATTATTGGCTATTCTGCTATTTCTGCAAAGGTGGAATGAACTTCAATGTTTATGCCTCGTGAATTGATGACAATTTCTCCAAATTCAGGTAGGCATTGTTGCTAAACAAATATTTCCAAAACTTCCTTGAAAATCTTCTAATGTTTTCACGACAAGTCCATTTCTGAAATTTAGGAAGCCAATGATGAAGATGTTGGTTTCTCTCATGATGAAGATGATGACAAATACCAGAGATGATGAAAAATACCAGAGACAATGCCAATTGTCCATTCAATTTTGATCCAAACTGATTGAGTTGATGAGCAGCCCAATCTGGCCATTGGTATTAGGCCTACAAAGTAAGCTAATGGAAAATGCTACTTATAACTAGATAAACAACCATTAGAAAATTGGTTTATTTATTGATATTGCACTATGACTTTAGATGCAAGAACCTAGACCCCTGCATATTTATTATCACAACTAAATTCATTCATGTCCTACGTTTCCCCACTAAGTGGACCTGCATTGTCAATCATCTAGTTTAAGTAGTATTGGTCTTCTATTGCTTCATGAAGCCATGATGCTACCCATAACAATTCATCCTAGACAAAGCAAACCACAATATCCAAACCCAAGTGAGAGATCTATCTCTTCATCCATGTAATTTGTGCTAACTTGCTTTGAGTTGAAAATAACTTACAGCATCCAATAATTGACCCATAATATTCTCTGAATTGTTTAATATTGCTATCATACTTGAGGATTTGTATGGTTGAAAATAGACTCATTCATCATATCTTGTATTGCTAATTTATTTTAAAATCTTCGTAGGGCTAGAAAGTTTGCATTTTAGGGCTTTTATATACTCTTTTAATTTCAGACTTTGTATGCTAATTAAAATATAGTGTACTTTTTCTTTCCATCCCTAGTTTTCATTTGGATTCAAGTTTAAGGGCTAATTTATTTGATGCTGTAATAACTTGTGTTCTGAAATATACTATCTTAATTACAAATTTCACAACAACCATAACTTTTTCTTCATTTGTAGTGTTTGTGGTTTACTCTTTGACTTATGCTAACTTGATAAACATCCCAAAATGGTCTTAGAAGGTTTATATGCTAAAATATGCAAAATCCCCTCACAAACCATTTTATTTCTTACCTTGAATGTTAGGTTTAAGTTGTAGTAATAAGTAGTTAGTATAGAAGGTCCTAGACTTGATTTTGTCTTTCCTAAGGATTCCTTGACGCTACAAGAGAATGCTCCCTTGTGTTGGATTTATATTTCACTAAAAAGAGGAACTGGTTACTTATGTGACAGTGTTAATATTCCCATGTTACATTTTCTTAGCCCCTTGTGAATGTTTATTTTTGTGTAGCTTGGGAGGTACTCCAAGCCCTAGCATTCGAGGGATGGAGGTCAAAGCACCACGAATGGTGTTGTGGGCTTGAGGACCAAACTTGAGGGTTTTGACACCCATCATGTTTTGGGGTAAAACCATGATGATTTCACGGCATGTGATGGATGAGGATGATAGTGCTTAGAAAGACTATTCCAATGCATCGAAAATTGTCTGAATTCAGGTTGTTGTTTGGGAGAAAATGAATTTTGAAGTTGACATGGTAATTATGGATTTTTCAAGTAGGCCAACTTGAAGTAAATCACAATTAGACGTGTCTATTAAAGTTGTTTTCATAAAGGCCTTGAAAGGCTATATATAGGAGACGTGAGGTCTCATTTGGAGCATCCATTTTGGCAAATGCATGTCAAGAAGAGCTCTAAAATTAGAGGAGGCTGATTAGCAACTAGAAAGGGCCCAAAAGGACAGCATAGAGGAGCCTAAGGAGTAGCGTGGAGTTCTGTGTGGGGACCGTTTGCTGTAGGTGACAATAAGGTTGTTTTAGGGTTGTCTTGGGTGCATTCTAAGGGCTGTTCAAGGGCTGAGTTTGTTGGGAAGGAAGGTTGCAATGCTAGCAGAGCTAACGTTGTTGTTTAAAGGATGTCTTATAGAAGGTTGCAACTACATCAGGCTGTTTTGCTAGGCCGCAGGCCTTAGCAAGCAATGGGATGTGTATTTAGGGTAGCGTTAAGGAGAAAAAATCCTAGAAGGGACACTATGGCATGGGAGGTGCCTCTCCAAGGCAAGTCGCAACCCTTGAGGGATTATATTTCTAAATGTGTGGAGGATAAGGGTTGCATGGTATGCCCTAACCAGAATTGCAGTGGACAGCAAGTGTAGACAAGGGACAACAGTGTTTTGAGGAGGTTTGTCAGTCAAAGGTGTTGACTAGATTTGGATCAGGGTAAGGCAACTATGGGAGTCAAGGAGAGGGGGAAAATATGTTGATCATATGCCCTAGTGATAGATCCCACAGAGATAGTGCAGCATGGTGAACAACAACATGCTTAGAGGTGTATTGGGTCAAGGGTTGACTCTTGCAAGGATCTGTTTGATGTGCCGATTGTAGAAATCCTTAGGAGTTGTTTGGTGGATCCCATGTGGACTGTTGGGAGGCCTACCAAGCAGCCAAGGTGACAGCAGTCACATTAGATCAAGAGGCAAGAGGACAACAGCAAGGTATGTTGCAAATCAACTCATGTATGATGGATTGATGGTGTCCTAGGTGAGGACACATGGCAGATTGGTGGAGTCTGTGGGAAGCCATGTGTAAGGGTCTCCTAGGTGTGGAGATGCCCTAACTAGGAGCATATGCTACAACATGGACTTGGTCTCTCATGGAATGTTGGAGGGCAGCATAAAAGAAGACCAAGTGTGGATGAGATTGGACACTTATGGTCTGTCGGAGGACAGTGTGATAGTGTCCAAGTTAGAGCCTGATGAGCAACACCTTGATGGACAAAGGTAATTGTGAGAGAGGTAGTTGTTGAGCTTAAGGGTTGATGAACTAAAGGAGAAGTTGTGGAGCCCGAGACTTGTGTGTGGAGAAGGACTTCTATGCTAGATGACGGCCAATGATCCTAGCTCGTGTTCATTGTGGGAGATGGACATCTTGTAGTGGGAAGTTGAGAGTTGTTCACAATTGGAGCTGTGAACAACTCGACAGGAATCTCAATGTGTTGTGGCCTTAATGGATGAAGGCACAACTAGAGAGTAGATTGGATATTCGAGGTTTAGTGGCCAGATGGACTTGGAGCATTGAGAGAGGTAGGAGTTGTAGATCGAGAGCTGAAGGATCAGGCAGGTATAGGGTACGACTGAGAGGATCTGAGGGAGAATGCGACAACCAAATGGTCAGGGTATCTTGTCTTGTACTAGTGGATTTCTGAGGGCCATTATCCCTGGTATGAGAGCCCTAGACTGTTGTATTATATGTTATTAATACAACAAAGTTGGGTTGAAAAATTAAAAATTTGTATATGTTTTGTGCATATGTGATTTACTGCGTTATATTTCCGTTGTGCAAAGTAGTTTATGGTTGAGATTCTTGGTTTGGTAGCGTCAGTGATTTTAAGACTCTAACCTAGACGCAAGGTTGTGGAAATTCAACAGTGAAATGCTTTGCACTAAGGCGAAAGCTTTTGTCATAAAAATCCCATAGTAGATACTTCTTCATGGTTGAACAGAACACTGAATCCTTGCACAATATGTCTGTAGCTGAGGATTTTGATTTTTTTGTAAGTTTACTATTTCTAACATCTTGGTGTACTGAGCACTCAGTATCCTCTTGTAAGTTCAATTGGCTTGTCGTTCTGAAGTTGGAGGAGTGGATCTTGAGGGTTGCCTTATTTATTATGATTTATCTTCCATCCATTAAAATACAGAGTGGTGATTTCCCTGCGAATATACTTTCGTGATGTCTGAAACCAATCCCTAGAGAAGGAAGGATAAGGATCTAACATACTTCCTTCCATATACTGTCCAGCAGGAAGAGTTGAAGAAAATTTAGAAATGACAATACAAAAACCCATTCAATAGGTCAATTCCATCTACATTTTATGTTATGGAGATAACTGACATGTTAAAAACAATCTTCTCCATTATTTGATGGTCACACCCTTTTTTATATAGGAATATTGATGCTCATCCTTGCCACAAGCTTGCAGGTCTCTTCCTGTCTGGACATATGAACTGTTATATTGATTTTCTGTCTTGCACATTAAACATTGAATAAATCATAATTAGATCTCATGGTATATAGACAATGAGGAGTGGTGTTCCTTCCATTTGTAACTAGTTTTTTGGCTTGTAGGAAAAATGTTGCATTTGTTGAGTGATCCACCTTCTAGTTTAGTCCTCTTAGCACATGGTAGAAATCAATGAAATCAAACCCTTTTTTCCTATCATTTGATTCTTGAGATTATTCTTGCATGATTAAGAACCACTGGACTGGATAAGTTTGGCATGTATCTCATAATAAGAGAATAATCTCCTGCGATGACCTGTTGATCAATTATTTGATGCCTCCCTAGACCCCGCCCACCACTGTTTCTATTCCCCCCCAGGATCAAGCACATCCCCCCCCCCCCCCCCCCCCCCCCACATCGGCCAGTGGATTTCCCTTTGAGTCCATTGAGAAAGAGTATTTTTTCTAAGATCTGTCATTTTTGGGATTCATCCTCATCCATTCAAATTTTCCACATCTCCACTGATATGGGTTTCTCAAGGATACATTTTGGATATGCCATCCTTCTTGGCAATATATCTTTGATCCAACTCTTTTCCTTCTACTCTAGTATCTGGATATTATTTCTCTTCATTCCATTAGCCTGTATGGTTTCCATCAACATCCCTAATGTTATATACATTTTTGGGCAATGCAACCCCAATCATAAATTTTCGTAAACAAGGGCTCTTAAGTCCCTAAAAGTGTTGTTCCAACCCCTAAAAGAACAAGGTCAGTTGATTACATCATCTCCCAGAAGTTCTCCATGAAAAACTACTCAGAACTGGTCAAAATTGGACCATCTCACCTGCTCCATGGTCAAAGTGCATTGCATCCCACCTAAATGCACATGGGAGGTGTGATGCATACTAAAAATCCCTTCTATGGGGTGCGATGGGCAAGAGTGGACAAATGGCAGGGTCAATCTGCAAGGTTGAGGATCATGGAATCTTCCAGAAACTTCTCCTATGACACTTGCCTCTCTGCATTCACCCAGGGATGAGTAAGAGATCATCAATCTCCAAGTGGAATCAAGAACTATCAGAGAGAGGACACTAATCAAATCTCAAAAGCTGACTCACCCCCCTTGCAAACATCTATATATGGATCCCTCATCCCAGAGATCCAGAGGTTGGAATTTTGTATCTTGTAAGGAAGTGCTGCTGGTTTCTTGGTGTAACATCATAGTGTTGGGTGATCTAAGCTTTTCATGAGGTGAAGAAGGGCTTTCTTGCTGAGAGGATGATGCTGGGTCAGAACAATTGGTTTTAATCCTCTTTGCTATTCTTGATTATTAATAAAGCTATTCAAGTTTTCCTCCACATTCTTGTACGATTGATGATATATGCATTTGTGTGGTCAATATATATCTGGTCCTATATTGTTTATGGTAGTAGATCTATGTTCTTGGATAGTGTTATGCTGCTTTGATTCTACAGGTGCTCTTTGAAGCTGGGTAGACGAGGAAGCGAGTGGCAAAGATCTATCAGAAGGGAGAGGAATCATGCAAGGAACCAAGCGCAAGATAGAGGTTGGTCTCCTTCTTTCCCCTCTTATCTACTTCTCATAAAGGAAAACGAAAGTGGTTTTAGTTTGTTTGTTTCTAAGGTAGCTACCAGCCTTAGTCGGACTAACATCTCTTCATAGACACTAGATTTCCTGATAACAAAATGGCGACTCCACTGGGGAGCGAATAGATTGTTTGTTTGTCTACATTTGTTTGCTTTATAAACTTACATACGGAGCCTGAAGTCAAGCCAACTAGGCTTCAAACTGCATTTGCTATGCAAGTGCAAAGTAGATCAATGCTGGTTCAGTCTATCTCTAGGTTTTGTTTATGAATTGAACAATCGATTTACAAGCTCTCTAATTGCCCTTGTGGTGGCTCTAGTAACCTCCTTAGATCTACCCCTGTGATTTATTTACTGATTACCACTTGCTCAGCCTAAATCCCTGAACTGAGCTGCAAACTGTGACCCAGAACCCAGTTGAAGTCTCGTCCCTGGACCATCGCACTGTATCTTCTTTGGAATCTGGATGCATCACACTTCTCGTGTGTAGTAGGTGCACTACATCTCACTTTCCTTGTGTTACAGGTGCGCTGATCAGACAAGACCTCTTCTGCTCCTAGATTTTGGTTTCTGTGTTCACTCTTTTCAGCTCTATTCAGGAGTTTTGCTGTCTGTAGTCAGTATACCTCTGTTGAAACCCCCTTCCTTGCCATTATTCCGCCTCCATTGTGCAAAGAACTGTAAATGTTTTTATGTATTTTGAGCCATTTTCAGTTCTCTTTTACAAAGAAGTAGCGTAATTGAACTATCGTTTCTTGATTTGAAAGTGTCGCAAGTGTCATTTTCAGTCGTAGAAGAGAATTCGATTGTTCTTGATAGTCGATTACACTGTTACTCTTGTATTTGATTTGAATTAGTAATTTTTCAAGTGTCGAAAGCAAGTTTTCAATTCTAAATCACAAAGTGTCATCATTTTCTTCATTTTGTCTTGAAAAGAAACTTGTTAGTAATGTTGCTTTGAAAAATAATTCAGATTTGTGCTTAGCTTTCTTTTTATCATTCACACATTAAGAAGGCTGAAAACAAATACATGCATGTGCATTTGCATTTAGACTGTTTGTTGGTTTGATTTAGGACAGTGCATATAGTGTGTGTTCTCTGCTCTATGTTGAAAGAATATAGTCTTTCTTTCCTTAGTAGCTAGGATTTTCATTGCCAAAAGAAGATTAAATGATTGTTTATCATCTTAGATTGCATTTTAGGAATTGTACATCTACATCACGCGGTGAACCTGAAAGGAAAATTTATTAAGCAAGATCAACTGTAAAATAAATTTAATGAATATAAAAATGCTTTGGAACCTAACGCACAACATTTAGAAGTCTAGGCTAGAGACGTATTTCGGTGTCGTAAAGCCTGGTAATTGTTGTTTTCATTGCTGCTTGGGTGATTCCTCCACTTTGAGATGATAAGTGCCAGTACGGACTTGTGCTCCCATGTACCGTCAAGTATATATTGGGAGACCACAATAGGATTTATCCTTTATCCACAGGAAGTCGTGTCTGTCGCCTTATCGATCACAATGCACTGAACACAGCATTCGGAAAGATTGACTGCCGTACCGTAAAAAGTATTCTGTAGTTTTGCGATTGTTTTGGTAATCCCTCTATCTAGATTTCTAGAGTAGTCTCTTTCATTCCTTTTCAGACTCCTTAAAGGAAAAGGTCCATCTAAGCCCTTGTCACTTCAGGCTCGTTGAAAATCGAAGGCGACTAGAGTCATCTTTTGTTTTTTCTCGACTCTTAAAAATTGAAAAAAGAAGTTGTGTCAAAGCGTCTAAAATTCATTTAATTTGGAAACATATTTCGCCTTGATTTTTAGTTGATCGAGTAATCCGCAATCGTGGAAGAAAGTCAATTAAAACCCCGTTGTTCGCGGAGGCTTACGAGTCAACCGTCTTTGTCTCCAGAATCAAAATTGTTACGAACAAAGCAAACTCGTTTAACCGGTTCCAAATCCCCTAGTAAAGTTAGAACAAGTGTTCCAACACCATCGGAGACTCCGGTTACTCCAAATATTTCTGGTATCCCTGCCTTTACAGAAGAAGTTCCGCAGCCACAAAAGGATAGTAGAACTGATCCTAGTGTGAAGGTAAACACTTATATTACTAAACCAGCTCCATCTATGGCTGATTTGGAAGGTGTTATTCCCCAAACATCTCTCGCTGCAGATTCTATACCATCTTCGGCACCAGAAATATTTTACAGACCTGACGGTCTACCTCTTCCACCTGGTCTGATTGCTATAGAAGAGATTGTGGAGGATCCTCCATCTAGTACTCCATCGGAATTTGGAGTCGGGATCACCCTATATCCTTCTTCATCAGAAATTAGTCTACCATTATCAGAAGCTCCTGTAGAATCACTAGGCAATCTTTTTGATAGACTAGAAATGTCTGAACAATCGTCGACATCTAGGACTGTGTCATCCGACACAGCAACGGTAGAACTTCCTGCTGTCTCTCCAACAATGCTCGCCGGCATACCATCTGTCCCAACTAGCTCTCAATTTCTAGAAGGAGCCCACTCAGGGGCTATTTCGACAGTATGGTCCGTTCCCATTTGTTCATCTGGAATAATATCTAAGAACTCTTATGTTGAGTCTCAGCAAATTGATCCTTCACGGTGTCAATTTGGGCAGTCTGGTCCTTAAGGACAAATAATTCCTTTGAGTACCGGATTACCGCCGTATGGGGGGAAATATACTCTTTCATTGTCTCCTCCGGGAGGACAACCATATGAGAGTTCACAACAAAATTCAGGTTATGCTAGAATTACATCTAGCGGTTGGGTGCCAATACCGCCTCAACAACCAAGAGTTGTATATTCGATGCAACAATGTTTACCTGTGTCAAATACACCAACTACGCCGGCTATTGTGACGGTATCGCAAGTACAAGCGTTGCCTGTTGTATGCCAACCTCAGGTTTCTCAGGTTGTAATGCAACAGCCTCTTGTCCCTGCGACTCAACCACAATCACCAACTAGTAGAATGACACAGGCCCAAACGGGTACAATTACCCCTCATCTTGGTCAAACGGCCAGTATTGGACAACAACACATGGCTTCACAACCATGGTTGGTGCAATACCAACAACCGCAATTCAAACAAGTATACCAAGGATCTGAGCAACAAATCTTTGCAAATAATGGGCAGCCGTATATTCAAAACGGGCAAAATCAACCATTCTACAGTGGTTATGCCCATCAACCTTACCAAAGTTACCAGCATCAAATGCATTATACTGGTATGCAAATACCAACTGCTCAGGCAATTCCATCTTATCCTGGGTATGATTCACCAAACCTGAATCAATAGTTACCCTTCGTGGCAACTTTAGAGTTACAGGATCTAAATCGGCTAATGAATGATCCAATTGCCTACACCCCTTGGTGGCTAGCGATTCTGCATAAACTTCCATCAGATATTCCTAAATTTAATGGGAATCCGGGTGAAGACCCATCGAATCATGTGATGACATTTCATCTGTGGTGTTCATAAAACACCCTAAATGATGATTCGATTAGGCTTCGCCTTTTTCAGAGGATGCTAACTGGTTCGACAGCAAAATGGTATATCGAATTACCTAGAGCTTCGTTTGACAACTTCAATGCCCTAGCCACAACCTTTTTAACCCATTTTTAGTTACCCATAAGGTACGAAACAGGAACAGAACTTCTTACCAATTTCAAGTAAACAATGGCCACTCACATATCCGATCATATTCATGAGTAGCGACGTCGTCGTAGAATGGTAAAAATGTATGTTCCTGATCAGATTTTAGCTGAATGGTTTATTAAGTCATTATTACCTTCCATTACAGAAGATGTGGAAAAAGGAGGAGTCATCACTGAAGAGCAAGTTATTGCTCATGCGCAATATTTAGACTTGATTTATACTCAGTCTGGCACACTCTATGATAAAATCCCTGACACTCCCAGGCCGGAATTTTCCGTTCCTCCCCCTCCTAAATCGAACAATGACTCTCATGGCGGCGATGGCGTGATTGGTATGACAAACACGAAATAAAAAAAGGCTACATCTAAAATGGACCGTAAGATTTCTAGTCAAAATGAAAAAGAAGAACTTCTCGCCTCGGAAGTAAATGCCATCTCAATTGACAAAGGCAAAGAAACCAAGCAACCAGGAGGCAAGAAGAAAAACAAAGGGAAGAAGAAAAAACAAGAGGAATCATCACTTGAAAAATCTTCTGCAAACCCTTCTGGAGATAAGAAACCAAATCGTCCATGTCTTATATGTGATGAGGATCATTAGACAAGAGATTGTCCATATAAAGTTGAGCTTAGAAAATTCTTCAAGAATTCGAAAACCTCAACGGTATTAACTGATCCATTTCCAAATCCAGGAACACATCTGGTTGCCAGTGACAATGCTTCCCCATCTCAAGTGTTGATGTTGTCGGTTTTGAAACTGCAAAATGATGCTTTGATATCGACAAGAAATAAAGATTACATGAATCCGCAGCTGTCAAACAACAAGGATAAAGATCAACCTAGTAGTTTGATAACAACTTCAACAGAAGTTGCACCACCCATCATTCCAGAGCTAACAATAAAACCGCCAAAGGGAGTAGTACACAAGTCGAAATTTAATCCTCGTGCTAGAGTAGCACAGCATTTTAATATAGTGGAAGATCTGGCCCAATCGCCATCCGCTATGTCGACACTTGAGGTACTGCAAAATTGCCCCTCCCAAAAGTAGGCTTTATTATCAGCAATAGGTGGGATTGACCCAAAGGATTCTAATCTTGTGTCCTTTAATCACAAAGGATATGATCCTCAGTTACCAGCTCAACTAGCTTTCCTCATTCAAGTGAAAACCCTCAACAAAATTGTTCATCGAAAAATTATTGATGAGGGGGCATCTACATGTATTATTTCGATGAGTTGCTGGAAAACTTTAGGATCTCCAACCTTGTCGCGATCTTCAACGACATTAAAAGCATTTGATGGATGAACATATACCCCATATGGGATTCTAAGTAACTTGCAAGTTGAACTGGGGGGGAAAGTAATAGAAATAGATGTTGAAGTAATCGACGGAAACCTCGATTACAACATCCTACTGGGAATGCCCTGGATATATGCTATGGCTGCAGTTGTGTCGACCTACTTTAGGAAGATTGCATTTCCTTTCCAAGAAGGAATTACAATCGTCGACCAACAAACATTTCTCCCCAATAGTTCCCAAGTTATGGGAAGCATTCCGATGATCCATGGAAGCCCACATTCGCTTCAAAATATCAGAGTAGGCCTACTAAAAGACCCTATATTAATGGGGAATTTTTCCCTCCCACCTCCAATCAATCTGGCGGAAGTGGCGATGGTAGGAACCTGCAATATGATATCTTCCATTCAAAAGATCTCAGAAAATGATATCAGCATGGATCATCTGTAGGTATTGCCTCTAAGCCCAATAGAAATATTGTAGCAATCAATGTTTTTGGCATGGGAGGCAAACCCAAATCAATGCTCATCAAGCGTTTGGATAGATAGGTCTAAGGAATATGGCACCCCTTCAGATCCTTGGTCGCAAGTGCATTACATCGATGAAGGAATTGTTCAGTCAATGACAATTGACGGGGCGCCATGGGAAAATTACCACCATCGTTCCCATCTTCGGATTGTCAAGAAGATACTCCTGATGACCTTCATCATCCTTCAGTTTTTGATTTCCTATCAAATACTGTAAACATAGTGGATTCCGAGTGAAACTTGTCCAATATTGAAGAGACTATCGCCATAAATATCTCTAACAAAACAGATGTTGTAGAGAATATTTATGTCGGCAAATGTTGTTCTCCTTCAGAACTGGAAATATATAACGCTATTTTTCACGAATTCAAAGATGTCTTTGCTTGGTCATATGATGAAATGCCATGCATTGACTCGAGTATAGTTGAATACAAAATAAAGATGTATCCAGATGTCAAACCAGTACAACAACGGCTACGGCAGGTGCACCCCAAGAAAGCCGCTGCCATCAAGGCAGAAGTTAAAAAACTTCTCCGTGCTGGTTTTATTTACCCGGTTCCCCTAACTGATTGGGTATCGAACATTGTTCCTATGATGAAAAAACAAGGAACGATTAGAGTGTGCATCGATTATAGAGATGTAAATCAAGCTTGTCCAAAAGACAACTACCCTACACCCTTTATTGACCAGATAATTGATGAATGCACTGGATGAGAAATCTTTTCATTTATGGATGGATTCTCCGGGTATAATCAAATAAATATCCGCCCACAGGACCAGTCAAAGACTACATTTATTTGTCCATGGGGCACATTTGCATATCATAAATTACCCTTTGGTTTAAAGAACGCAGGGGCAAAATTTCAGAGGGTGATGAATTATGCCTTCCATTACATCAAAAACATCGTTCAACCATATCTCGAGGACCTTTCGGCTCATTCGCGAAAGCGGACCGATCATCTGCAGCATTTGAGAGCGATATTTCTACGTTGTCGACACTACAAGATACGACTCAATCCACACAAATGTGTGTTCTGTGTCAGTTCTGGTCGTTTGCTTGGCTTTGTAGTCTCGAAGGACGGGATCTGTCTCGACCCCTATAAGGTTCAGGTAATCATAAATTTTCCTCCACCTTCAAATTTGCTTCAGATTCAGAAACTCCAAGGGAAAGCAAACTTTCTGAGGAGGTTCATTGCAAATTATGCCAAACTTGCTAAAGGTTATACACGTCTATTAAAAAAGAAGTACCCTTCGTCTGGGATTAGGTCGCGCAAGCTTCCTTTGATGCTTTAAAAGAATCCCTAATGAAAGCATCATTAATGTACGCTCCTAATTATCAAAAAGACTTTAACATGTATCTGGCTGCAGAGGATACAACCATCGCAATGGTTTTAGTTAAAGAAGACAATGGAATTGAACATCCTATATATTATTTGAGTAGAAACTTAAATGATACAGAAAGCAAGTATTCATATGTTGAAAAGCTGGCTCTCGCAGTTGTTCAAGCGATACAAAGATTTCGACACTATGTCCTCTTTCTAAAAACTACCATTTTGTCAGATTGCAACCCCACGACTTATATATTGTCGGGACAGTTGCTAGGGGGCAAATATTCAAAATGAATAGCAATTCTTCAAGATTTTGATCTGAAATTCGTAAAATCCAAATCAAAGAAATTCTTGGTTTTAGCGGAATTACTATGCAATCTCCCATCGTCGTCCAACGATGAAACATCTGAAGAAACCATCGTGGATGAATCTTTGTTTCTGATATCTTCAAGCAATCCGTGGTATGGAGATATAATCATCTATCTCCAAACCCAAAAATATAGGTCTAATACCTCTTGCTCAGAACAAAAACGTATTCGATATCAATCAAAAGACTACATGATTGTTGGTGATACACTTTATCGTCGTGGTGTCGATACAGTTCTGAGGAGGTGCCTCACCCATGAGGAGGCCGAAAAAGTCCTGAATGATTGCCATTCAAGCGCGTGTGGGGGGCATCAATCTGGTTACGCTACGGCGCAACAATTTTTACGAGCAGGATACTTCTGGCCAACGATGTTCAAAGATTGCATAACCACAGTCAGAAGTTGCCATGCATGTTTCGATAGCAAAACCAGAAAACCACCCACACCACTGCAACCGATAGTTGCTTTTGGGCCATTCGCCAAATGGGGCATTGATTTCATGTCATGTAACCCCACCTCGACCGGGGGGCATGGGTATATCATAGTCATAGTAGACTATTTTACCAAATGGGCCGAGGCGATGCCTACATTAAATAACACTGGTGAAACAACTGCCCTTTTCCTTTTCAATCATGTAGTCGCCAGATTTGATGTTCCACAGGCTATAGTCACAGATCATGGATCCCATTTTCGCAATCACATGATGGTTGAAATGGCTGTCAAATTGGGGTTGTCCCACGACAGCTCTACTCCATATTACCCGCAGGCCAATGGACAAGTTGAAGCAATCAACAAAGTCCTGAAGCAGATGCTGCAAAGGATGATTGGAGTCCAAAAAAGGAGTTGGCAACTGATCCTATGCTCAGCCTTGTGGGAATACCGGACATCATTAAGGAATGCAACTGGATTTACAACTTTTCAACTGGTGTATGGCCTAGAAGCAATCTTACCAGTTCAGTGTGAAATCTCGTTCCTCAAACTCGCAGTCGACCTTCTCCCCGGAACTTCAGAAGAGAAGGCTCGTTTCTTGGAACTAATCCAATTGGATGAAACCCGTCATGATGCCGCCTTGGCTAACGAAGCCCATAAGAAACGAGTCAAGGTGCAATTCGACAAAAATGTCAAACCCCATGTCTTCTTAGAAGGTGACTTGGTCTTACTTTACGACCAGGAATCCGATAAATTGGAAGCAGGTAAGTTCAAGTCTTTATGGATGGGCCCCTGTATTGTTAAGCGTTTATTAGCAAAAGGATCCTACGATTTAATGGATTATGACGGGATTCCATTGGTGCAACCCCGTAATGGGTTGTACCTTAAGCATTACTACGCATGATTCAGTGTGGTAACCCATATGCTTTTGTTACATTTTTGTTTTCACTAAGGGTAATTGTTTTGTTCAAGTAGTCCACTTTTTACATTTTTCGCAGAGGTTGAACCTATTGGAATCTTTTGTTGGATATGCCGACGGAGCGATTCGTAGATTGTGGAACCTATCTTCTGCGGCCTGGGACATTTTTGATCCAAGCGGCGAGTTAGTAAGTTTTAGAGGCGTATGTATTGGTCGGTCAACAAATAACATCGTTGAATATAGCGCGTTGCTAGAACTTCTCTCTGATGCCATCACACATGGCATAAGCCGACTTGTCATCAGGATAGACTCACAACTCATCATACTACAACTCACTAGTATCTACTCCGTCCGAAATCCAACTATATATCGCATGTTCCTAAGGGTCAATATTTTGGAAAGGAAATTTGATTTTATTCAATATCAGCATATTTCCAGAAACCTAAACACATTAAAAGATTCATTGGAAAATTATGTGCTAGATAGACATTTGCAACATTTATAAAAAGAAGCATTTCATCAGTATTTGCATCAGGATCATGTAACTTAACCAAAATAAAACTCCAAAAATCAAAAATATATATATAACTGTTTATGGTTTACACATAATGTTCTGTAACCAAGAAAAAATTGGTCAAATGACCCAAAACTCAAAACGCTAGGGGGCACCCTAGTCTAATGATGCTGGTGATAACAAGTCACCGCCTGTGCAATCATGCGTAAAAGCCTAGTCCATCAACTCGGCACGCTGGTAGTATGTCGCTGCAACCTCAGGGGTAGCTCATTAGTCCTCACGTCCGGAATACCAAGAGTGAGGCCTTCGACCTGATCCTGCAATGCTGAAAGAGTCTCGGCCACATCAAGGTTGCGAAGGATAGCCCTTCCCACAGCCTCTCCTGCTGGAGCGGCAGCTGGCACTCTTAGGCATACTACTGGCCGGACTGGTCCAACATCTGCATGAGCACATGAGTTTTGATTAGTCCTGATAGAAGAAAGCACAAGGACATTATAAAAGAAACGATAAACAGAGATATGGTCAAAGAATTTACCGATGACACCCCACTTCTCGCCAGCCGGTAGTACCAAATCTGGGTCACCTCAGAAATCCATACCAACGTATGGATACTCGGAAAAAACCATCTCCTAACGGTTGAACCACTCGAAAAAGGTATCAGAAAAGGAAACCTGGGACTGACCAGCATGTCTGGCCATAAGGTCGACCCATCTCTGCATCCGTGGCTCAGTTGGTGGAGGTAAGGGGATGGACTTTCCCCTAATATGGAACACTTGGGTGGTAGGATCCCATGCATTGAGAAAATATTGCAACAAGTTGATTTGTTGCCTCATGCTAGAAATGCAGAAAAACTTGAACAAGCCACAGTTCCGCAGTGCATTTACCGTAACTGGATCATGTAAAGAAAGCATGTCCTCTTCTTCATGCTCACGTTCTCGCCATGTAACAGGAATTTTTCTCCAATGAATCTCTAAAACAAACAAGAGAAGAGTCAAGATCCTGATTTGGTGAAAAACAGGCAAAATTTTCCATGAAAAACTGTGCATAAATTTCCCTCTTTGCGCCCATCGCACCCCCAACAGTGTTCTAGGTGGGATGCATGCTAACTAGCCAATGGTCAAGCCAGCATGCATCACACCTTTCGATATAGAAGAGGTGCGATGGAGGCAGGGCGAGTTTTTCAAACCCTAGAGGCTCAGAAAAACCAAAAAACATGCTCAGAATTCAAAAAGGAAAAAATGAAACTGAAGAGCTTAGGTTTAGCTCCTACCTGGTCCAGACGACGCCGAGAATCGTCCACAGAATCTCTGGGAATCAGCTAGTGAAAATCAAGGGGGGAAGCACCTCCAAAGCTCCAACAAACCAAAGTTCAAATGAAATGGTAAAATGAGAGGTAAAAAACCACTTTTAAATTACTTTTCACGTAATTCAAGTAAAATATTAGTGTTTTGACTCATTTTTCAAAGATATATTGTTCGTTTCTAACTAGTTTGATGGAGCAATTGAGTAGGCAGTACAACCTTTGAAGGAACAAAGTTGTCAATGGTAAAATAAAAGTAATCAAGGACCATTATATTGAGCAGTTTTAACGCAGAATTCAAGCTCGTTAAAAAATAAACATAAGCAATGCAAAAATGTTCCCCCAGAGTTTAAGCTCATTAAAAAATGAACCAATTTCCGGTAAATAACCATCGTGAATGTATTATCATCAGCCTTTGAAGCCTTGGTTGTGTTCTCATCATCACCTCCACTCTGTATTGGCCGATCATTCACCTCCATTTGATTGTTTACCCTTTTTGAGGAACAGTTGCGAAGAGTGATCCTGTTAGCCATCCTTTTGACACTGCCGTGATTGAAAAATTCCAAACCTTACCTGGAATTAGCTGCTACCCGAATTTATCACTCGTTCCTCGAAAAACGAGTCTCCTTTAAGCTCTTTTCAACTGACTCGTAAAATATGAAAAGATTGGCGAGCAATTGGTCTCTACAGCTCATTAAAGTGACCATAAGTGCTATCCCTCCTTTAGATTTTAATCTTTTTGGACTTGAGGGATTATTACACAAAAAGATAGAGCACTTGTTTTGTTCGGCTCGTTAAAAGTACCAAAATTCATCCCTTTTGTATTGTTTTATACTTTTTCGGACTCAAGGGATTATATGACGAAAAAGGATTATTGGAGTTTTCTTTACGTCCCTTTTCAGACTCTCTAAAATTGAAAAGGACCGAGTTATCTTTGTCGTTAAACTCGTTAAAACCAAATAGCGACAAACTTGTCCATACAGACAAGAACGAGTTTCACTATCGCTAGGCTCGTTAAAACATAGTGATGGGTATGCCCGAAGGGAAAATTATAGAACAAGCATATGTTATCCTCCTCAAGCTTGAAAAAAATAAAGAGGTACTGGTTAGCAATGACTGGGGAAAAATTGGGAAGAAAACTTGAAGAAACTTTATCGGTAGCAAGTCGCTCTTGAACATGACACTTTCATTCCGCATCTGAGTCGGGTTGGGTTGTTCCGTTCACTGGTCATATCACCATGGGTCCATCACACCATCCATATTTGGGGTTAACGCTACCAATCCATCATGTCAGTGTCACCGATATGTTCAAGAGAATTCGCTCAGAGAATTCACCTGTGTCTCATCCACTGCAATACATTTACGCTCCATCCTTTCATGACCGCCACCCTGAACCTTATATCATCAGATCGTTTTCACCTCCATTAAAATCATTTGCTCTGTTCATGTCATTGATGTGGGATTCACTAAGGCCCTCCTATGACGGATCGCTTCTTGTCGACATCAGCTCATTATCCAAGAAGTCGATCTAGGAACAACCCTTTCAGTACTTTGAAGCTTGCATCCTCAATGGCAAGTTTCTCACTTCCAGTGACAGGTTTACATCAATGGCCTTCGACAGAAAGATTTTGCGTGGTGTTCGACGCCAAGTCCCTTATTCACACCACATGAATTGTACTGTAGTACCTTGAGGGTCATCATCATTATCAGTGATTCCTCTCGCGCCTATTAACAACTTACATCATTGGCTGGTAATCAGGCGATGTCTTTCCATGTTCGACTCCAGAACATCTCTCACATGGATCGACTTGTACTTTGAGTGAAGATCGAATGAGATTGAAGACCCCGGATCTAGTTTCATCCATCCGGGCTGTGATATATATTTAGGAAAATAAATACATCTAATGTACATCCTTACTGCACAGATAATCATCCAACCTAAGGGATGATGGCTCTACAAGAATCATCAGTCTACACACAGATGATTGTCTGTCTTATGTACATGAAAATGAATTTATAAAGCTGAGCATGGGAATGCCCGCCTCAGCTAGATCATGAAAATATTATGGAGATAATGTATTGTATTGTATCTTATTACAGGTCGCCTTCCAGCTCGAAAAAACTTCAGATCCTCATGATAAAGCATTTCACCCGACATCCAAAGATTAATGACCTCATGCTTTAGGGGGCAACTGTTATAGACGTTTTTGGGCACTGCAACCCCAATCATAAATGTCCATAAACCAAGGGCTCTTAAGTCCCTAAAAGTGTTGTTCCAACCCCTAAAAGAATAAGGTCAGCTGATTACATCATCTCCCAGAAGTTCTCCATGAAAAACTACTCAGAACTGGTCAAAATTGGACCATCTCACCTGCTCCATGGTCAAAGTGTGCTGCATCCCACCTAAATGCACACGGGAGGTGCAATGCATACTGAAAAGCCCTTCTATGGGGTGCGATGGGCGAGAGTGGACAAATGGCAGGGTCAATCTGCAAGGTGGAGGATCATGGAATCTTCCAAAAACTTCTCCTATGACACTTGCCTCTCTACATTCGCCCAGGGATGAGTAAGAGATCATCAATCTCCAAGTGGAATCAAGAACTGTCAGAGAGAGGACACTAATCAAATCTCAAAAGCTGACTCACCCCCCTTGCAAACATCTATATATGGATCCCTCATCCCAGAGATCCAGAGGCTGGAATTTTGTATCTTGTAAGGAAGTGTTGCTGGTTTCTTGGTGTAACATCATAGTGTTGGGTGATCTAAGCTTTTCATGAGGTGAAGAAGGGATTTCTTGCTGAGAGGATGATGCTGGGTTAGAACAATTGGTTGTAATCCTCTTTGCTATTCTTAATTATTAATAAATCTATTCAAGTTTTCCTCCACATTCTTGTATGATTGATGATATATGCATTTGTGTGGTCAATATATATCTGGTCCTATATTTTTTATGGTAGTAGATCTATGTTCTTGGATAGTGTTATGCTGCTTTGATTCTACAGGTGCTCTTTGAAGCTGGGTAGACGAGGAAGCGAGTGGCAAATATCTATTAGAAGGGAGAGGAATCAAGCAAGGAACCAAGTGCAAGACAGAGGTTGGTCTCCTTCTTTCCCCTCTTATCTACTTCTCATAAAGGAAAACGAAAGTGATTTTAGTTTGTTTGTTTCTAAGGTAGCTACCAGCCTTAGTGAGACTAGCAGCTCTACATAGACACTAGATTTCCCAATAACACCTAAACTTTGGCTGATACTTTTTTGACATATTGTTTTCTTGATGGATGATAATTATGTTTCTATCCAACCACATTTGCAGACATATGAATTTAGGCATGGCCGATGAGGTCTGTTTTAAAATTTGGTTTGTTAACAAAGCATTTTTTGTATTTTTTGTGCCATGAAGTGAACATCTCTGCTCATGTTGAAGGCAGAGCCAACCATGGAAAAATTTAATGTGGTCATGCCAATGAAAGGTATTATTATTGTTTATAGTGTGTTTTTTTAACTGGTGACACTCAGGCCTCAACCATAAACCCATGCTTCCCACTTACTCTATTGTGAGGGAGTCCACAATGGACATTTCTGTAAGTTGGGGCATTCCTTAAGTTTTTACTCTTATTACAGGTGAACAGGTATTTAAAGCTTATTGAATTGCCTCTGATGTCATGGAAAGGGTGGTGTACACTATACTTACAACAATATTTGCTCATTTATCTTGAGACAACCATTTGTGAAATATGTAATAATATTTTTTTCATAAGATGATGGCTTTAATTCTTAAAGATTTAGAAATGTTTATATAGCCATTGGTCATAAGACACTTTTTATTGTTATTAACATGCTTGTCAATGCTCAACGTGTTGGTTTTTTTTGTAAATTGAAACTACTACCATGATATTATTTCCTCACCTAGAATCCAATGCATCCAAATGGATTTATGGGTGTTATTTTCACTTCCTATAAATATTGTTGCCCACATATGGATAAATTCTAGAGCTCACCATGTGGCACAAATGATAGTCTCCTTGTAATTATGTTGGAAGATGATAAAGTGAGTATTATATTCTTAAAAACACTATATTATGATGTATTTGTTTTGCAATCAACTTGTTTTCAAATTCATTTTCTAATCTTTTACACAATTTTTTATTTATGATTTTTTTAATTTCTACCGTCATATGAATTTCATGAATAAAGGATTGCTTATTGTTGTTAAATAGATTATTGTGCAAGAACTACCTCCAAATTCAACTATGAAGGATTTTCTAGACAAAATAGCTTATGGCAGTTCACTTTTTACATTATATGGTTTGCCAATACAAGAGGAGCTGAGGCATTTGAGCCATAGACTTTGGAAATGTTTCTAGTAGGGATTCCTATGGTTTTTAATGTTGTGATTATTTCACCTCATGGTTATTTTGGGCAAGCAAATTTTTTAGGAATGCTATATAAAACACTAGTGGATAGGTAAAATATGCAAAATGTATCCCTACATTTGAATCTTGGGAAAAAAAACATATGATTGTTATCATTTAAATGATCCATATCTCTTGGAGCCCAAAAATCCGTTTTCCTTGGATAAGATTTATCTATTACCTCAAAAGAAACCGTATTATAAGATGAATGACCATGATGTCCTCTTGAGTCTTGAAAAATTATGATGGAATGAAACTAGGTGAGGACCAGATCCAGGTTTACCATGTCAGAACCTAGGTTCATTAAGATGACGATCTTGGTTTGAATATATCCACTATACAAACTAGGACCACCCATGCTTATTGTTGCCATATCTCTTTCATCATCAAGACTAACATATTAAGGACTTGTAACCTATGGAGGCGCATGGTAGGCATTGCAATGCAATTTATTAGAATACATGGCATGTCCACAAGTTTTTATATTTAATCTATGCATCCAATGTGGCCATTTCTTATTATGAGATTTAGCACATCCAAAAATGGCACCATTGACATCATTTTGAAGAAGTCTACAAAGGTCAACATAATTTTTTTCACATTTGCAAGTTCCCTCACATTTGTTGCTTTCTGAAGCTCAAACACTTTCATAACAAAAACAGGCAAAGTCAAGCAAAAAAATGGTCCACTCTCTTTTCATCTGGTGATATTAGAATTAAGTTTTATTAGAGGTACTATATGTTTGTTTTTTTTGGTTAGAAAAGGGTTTGCTCTTGGTTTGTTTGTTTGTTTTGGTTAGAAAAGGGTTTGCTCTTGGTTTTATGTGGCTTTCAATTTATCATATGTAGCATGTTGAGAAATGGGAAAGAATACTGTGTGACATTTATCTTGCAGAAATTGATGCCGAATGAAAGGATACAAAGTTTAACCAAGCTACAATTCACTTTGGTAAAGGCGGAGGAACATCTTAAAAAGTTGTCTAAGAATACACCATATATAGAGTTTGAACATAAGTAATATATGGATTTTTATTTTGCATATATGTTCTTTTTTCTACCTAAGATATCATAGCAAGAAAAATATTGATATTGTAGAAATTGTTTGAGGACCTCATTAAGGTCGATTTTTCTGATGTCATGCTTGATTGATACCTTCTCATATGTCACGAAGACTTTAAATATGAATTAATATGTTCCTAAAACAAATAAGACTCAAATTTTATTGATATAAAAGATAAAAACAAATGTTAATGCCTTCATTTGATTGTTACTTGACTTTGTTGTGGGTAGGTTACAGGAAATGTGATTGAAAAAGGGATGAGGAGACAATGCAGAGCATATATTGGATATGATTCATTTTTTGTTAGAGATCCTTTAGGCACTTGAGCCATTGACTTTGGAAATGTTTGTAGTAGGGGTTCCTATGGTTTTTAATGTTGTGATTCTTTCACCTCATGGCTATTTTTGGCAAGCAAATGTTTTAGGAATGCTAGACAAGACATCGGTGGATAGGTAAACATATTTTTTATAATTGCAATCTCCATTTCATGATATCCTCTATTTATTGTTTGATTGTATTTTGAACATTTCTTTTGATTTTGTTTTGTCCATTTAAACAACAACCAAAGCTTGAAGATGAAATTATTATTACACGATATTGATTGGAATCCTTATAGCTATTTTGTGTTTAAAAAAATTCATGACTATAAAAAAAGTTTACTTTCATTTTGTTGTTTTAGCATATGTTGTTTATATACCTGACAAAGTTCATGCATTAGAAAATGAAATGTTGTTGTGAATAAAGTGACAAGAATTAAACATCACACCTCAGATTATCTGTTTTCACAAGTTATCTACAACTTGAGCCTTTTAGCATGTAACCTCGTTGGCATGCTTGTGCCTAAGCTTTCCTTGAAGGTTGAATACTAAGTTACTAAGGTGTTATTTTATATGGTGACATTTTATTTTCTTTATTTATATAGGTCATCTAGCCACATTATAGTGGCCACTATCCCCCAACTGAAGAAAACTTGTTCAAGTTTCTTACTTGTATGGGGAAAATTGGCTTTGGCATTGCTGATGTTGAGGTATATGTCATATAAACTCTTTATAGTCTATTTTAGTTTATATTATAGTGTTAATTGTATTTAATGTTTTACACTCTGCATTGTATTTTTTTTTTTAAGAAAAGGAACTCAGTATTGATGGTAAGAAATAAGAAATGAAGAAAGAGGCTGAGAGAAATAACACTGGAGCGACAAATGCAAAAAAAGAGAGACAAGAAATCCAGTCCAGTGATACCTTTAGAGTCAATATCCCACATAAGACACACACATAGAGACTGATGGTCAAGTCTTCAGAGTTGGTGAATTCACCTACAATGCCTTGGCAACACAATGATAATGTTTTGAAGTGATGAAACATCATTTCATGTGTAAATTGTAGTCCAACCAATATTAAGTTGGAAACTCATATTGTAATACTTTAACATTTCATATAATATAATTTATGTGGTTGAAATTATTTATAGTTTCACTTGATATTGTTTAGTATTGTAATTAACATATGCAACTTTGTGTTTTCATATTAAATGAACATGCACAGTGTATGACATTTTGTAAATTTAGTCGCAAAATCCTACTAATTAATGACTAAATTTATGACTAAATATACTGCTAGAGGATAAAATTGAGACAACCAATTAATGACTAAGCTAAAAACGACTAAAATTTGGTCACGTTATAAGATACTGTAAATTAGCTACTACTGGTGACCGACTGAAAAATGGTCATTTATATGCAAATTTTAGTTAGTAATTAATTAGACATTTTGTACTAGTGATTAGATTTGAGTGAAAATCTTTTTCATTGATACGTTTGAAGTTTTCTTATGCATTCAGTGCATTTGGATTGAAATAGGTGTGCAATTAATAGATTTAGAACTTATCCTTTATTTCCTTGGGTTACATAGAGTTACATAGAGAGTTTTCAATAACATTGTGCACAACATTACAATAGACTTGGTTATTTTAGTTATGTATTGAGTGTGAGAGTATTTGTCTTACATTCTCAGTGGATTGTCTAGGAATTTAATTATCTTTCTTATTAGCCAGCTTGAGACAATGTTTATATTTGACTTTCTTAGTTTCATTAGTAGTTAAAGATCAAATTCCCAGTTGATTTTTAGTTAGGGTTTGGTTCTTTAATAAGCCATTTGATTGCAGGAACAAGATCAGGAGTTTAACTAGTGTTTGCATGAACATAAAGGAGTGTTGAAGAACAAGTTAGTGTAGGTATTTGTTTTGTAGGATCCTGAATCCTTTCTTGGGCATTTCCAGTGCTACACCTCGAATTCTACGGACCCCAGATTGAAAATTGATGTTGGGTCAGTAGTCAAACAAATAATACAACTAACAAAAAGAAGAGTGATATTATTCTTGGGGTTTTAGAATATCTACTAATAATTAGGTAGTTTGCATATGTATTGATGCAAGGACTATCATTAGCACTAGATTATCACATAATTACCTCTATCATAATGGTATATGACTCCAACGCACACCTACAATCTATGTAGAAAACCTCTCAACGCGTTAATTAAAAACATTAATTTTCACTAAGATTTCACAAAAGGTATCAATGTTCCACAAAAAAACTTCTTCTAGGGTCTAAGGGATAATAATTATGAAGCTATTGTTCCTGCAAATGAAGAAACAATGTTAAAATTTGGGGTTATAAGGGTTAATTTCTCACTCGTTTATCAATCCATACCTTAAGTAATTGAATTTGTTAAATGGAAAGTACCATCAATTTAATAAGACACATGTTGTTCAAGAGCCAACTCTACTACCTAATCTTAGCAACATATATGATTAGACTAACACTCAATTCACACATCTTTAATTTGGTACATAATGCCATTAATGAATTGGTTATGGTTTTAAATCACAATGGAGGTGGGATAATGGTGAACCATAGCAGGGATATCAAGGGGAACACAATGGATTCTTCTCCTTGTTAATGCTAGTCATTGGGAATACTTTGCAACACTTTCTAGGTGTGATGTTACCATTAGGTTGGTGAATTTAAAATTCTTCATTTCTCTATATGTGGCTTGTGGGTTGAAAATTTTGCAAGCTTTATGTGTATGGTGTTTTGTGTTTTTCTAATATAGTGGTACTTTGGGGTAGGGTCTCTTCTCCATTGTGAAACAATGAGATTATATTTGAAAACTTTATTTCTAGTCCTTTGAATATTTTTAAGTGGATTAGGCATTGTGATCTCTACCCTTGTTTCCCTATGATTTCATGAGTTCTGGATTAAAATGTCACATTTCTTGGGCAGACAACTATGAGTACATTGATGTGATATTGAAGACCACATATTCAGGAACAAGCATTCATTTGTTTATGGACTTGGATTCCAAAGTTCGGTTTAATATAGAGAGACCTACCGCCGAGTACAGTGCCCTTCTTGGGTTGCTTCCTAGGATATATGTGGGGAGGGATTATAAATTACAGTCCATTGTTAAGATAATGTGCGAAGTCGTGAAAAAACATGTTGGAGAGGAAGGGGATGCACCTTGCCCCATGGAGGAAATAAAATCACATGTGCTCCATGTGGTTGGGTTCATACAGGCAGACAACAACCTACAACACTATACATGATGGCTATAAGAGAAACCTGATAAGCCCGTAGTACTCTTGTGACACATAGTGGAGAAGAATGATAAGAATGCTTGGAATAGTGTTAATGTTGTAGTTCATGCTGATGATGCAGAGGAAAAACTAAATTGGGGCTCTCCTGCAGCAGTGTTATCACGTAAACCATCAACAAGAAAGTTTATAATATCAAGATTGTTCTGCGCTTTAATGGAGGCAGGTCTAACTTCTCTCCCAGTTAAAAACAATAGACTTTGCATGTGAGCTTCAAATTTTTTAATTGTATATTGTATGTAGAGTCACGTAGTTTTGTGTTTTAAAAGTTGTCCCCATATATGATAAAATTAGACACCATCTAAATATATATCGAACAAGGTCAATATGAAGCAAGTGCTACAGGAGAAAGGTATATATCACTATCCATTACTAATATAAATATATTAATGTTAAATAGATTTTATCTTTGTAAGTAATATTACGTAAAAAGAGTCTCGGAGGAGCTCAATTGGTAATCAAAGTAATGTGAAATCTGTGAAAACTAATAGATCCAAGGTTCAAATCCCCCTGTTTGCAACCTAGTTTAAGGAGAGGAGGAGAGGCCATAGACACCCAAAGTTTTACTAGTAGTTACATGTCAAGCGAGCTGTTGGGTTCCTCTAAGATACAAAAAATAAAAATAAAAAACTAAAAAAAATATTATGTAAAAAAAATAACTGTTATAAATGAATGCATAATTTTAGTTATTGAAATTTGTGCTTCATTTTTAAAAGAAACAGGATTGCATAGTTATCAATTGAGTGATTTTTCATTTATTGGCACATCACATTTTATTATTAGAATGTACGCCTTTTCCAAAATATTCATGATAATGAATATCTTTTTGGTTGGTGCATAGAGATGGAATTTAATGTTTAGTACATTGAAGTGTGCATGTAATGTGTTGAGTATGTGTGGCATGTTAGGGTGAGGACAATAACTTTAGAAATTGGCATAATCACTCTTTAAAGTTTTGGTGATGGGACCCTTTTACTTCTGGGATTGTTAATCGAGGCAGTGAGCAATAACCTCTTCAAATTCATAGTCAATCAGTTTGAATATAAATAAATTAAATTATTGTTATAAAAAAAAATCAATCTGCAATGTTTTTTCTTTTGTCAATCAACCAAATTCTATTAATTTGTCATAACACTACAATATATTTGCATGAGTATCACTATTTTCCCGACCTCACGCCTACCATATTTTTTGGCTAGGAGGGAAATACAAAAACTAAGCGAAAAATGCTAAATTTACATAGTATCCAAAACCAAAATGACCAAACAACCCAAAACACATTGAGAATGAAAATGAAACCCATCGTCATCAAGGATCATGAGGAAATGTCAGTGCAGGTATGACACTAGGTAATTTCAGAGGTTAAGGGTCACAACGGACATGGGAATCCAGATGAGAAAGATGACCCTTAATCTATTCAAGTTTCTCATTTGTTTTCCTTTGAATTTGTTTAAGAGAAGAATAACAATCAAGGTTATCTCGTTGACTATATTGGAAATCATTCATAAAATTTATCACTTCGTTTGGTCATCATGCCAATGCTAACTAAGTTCCTCCAAGAGTGCAATAACATTATGCAACTACAAGTCTAGAGAATCCAAAGAGGGTGGAATCCACATTGTCAGGAGGTGGAATACAATCATGATCCAATTATCCCTCAAAAGTCACCTCCACACCACCATCACCTTCCATTTACCCTGTCTATCCTCCACGACCCGTCAGTTGGCCATGCTTAGTCACCTATAACCTGAATTACCAACTAAAAGATCCAACCTGGCAACTTTCTTATAAACCAATTTTTTGCATCTCGAACCTTCCTAAATCCCGGTGCCACTTTTCCTCGGCACACTACGTATGTCACCTCGTAATCCTATGGGAGCATCAAATCCAAACCTTGTCGTTCTATGGTTACCAAACTCTTCGACCCCCATTGGGGCTTCAATTTGAAAGGTTAAACTATATAAAGCTTGCAATTTTTTTTTCTCAAAACAAAAGCTAATATGGGTTTGACAAAGAAACCCAATGAAATATGTACTTCCTGCTACAGGGATAATAAATAAGGTATCAATGGAATAATAAAGCACAATTTTTAAATAAATATTTTGGTGTTATACCTAATAAGAAAGAATATTATTATAGTTACTCTGGAAATGTGAGAAGTAAACAATACGATTCATAGAATCTTAGAGAGAATAAGTAAAATGTAAGTGTTAATTATAATTTTGGAAAACATATAAAAGTTGAAAAAGTGTTAAATAAAGTTTTTTCATGTTATTTTGTTTTGTTTTGTTTTTTTGTATTCATAGTCAATCAAGTTGAAGATAAATAAATTAATTTTTTGTTAAAAACTAATAAGTTTCAATATGAAATTTTAAACTATAGAAAGTTTGCAAATGTGTTTGGTCAAACCTAAACTAATATGGGTTTGACCAAAAAACCCAATGCAATATCTAGTCCCTCCAGTAGGGATAATTAATAAAATATCAATGGAATTATAATGGACAATTTTAAAATAAATGTTTGGCATTAGGCCTAACAAGAAAGAAAATTATTATAGTTACTCTGGAAAGATGAGAAGTGAACAATATGATTCATATAATCTTAGAGAGAATAAGTAAAATGTAAGTGTTAATTATTATTTTGGAAAACATATAAAGTTCACAAAGTGTTAAAATAAAGTTTTTTCATGTTATTTCATTATTTTTTTCTTTATCTTATTAGAAGAACCTAACCCCGAGGGCGTCAGGAGAATTAATCCCATGACCTCCCATTAGTGAGGTGCTTTATCAATGAGAACTCGACCAATTAAGCTAACCCTCGGGGGTTGTTATTTAATATATATATATATATATATATATATATATATATATATATATATATATATATATATATATATATATATATATATATATATATAGAGAGAGAGAGAGAGAGAGAGAGAGATAATGTAAAATCTTAAGTGGTAGTGTCATTTTAAGCAGTCCTTATTTTTCTTAAATTTATGTTTTTTACCTGCTTGACATTATCTTGGATTTCCACAACTTAGGGAGTCTTTGGATTTGACAAAATATGATGTAATTTATGGATTGACACGTGTTGATTTTTTTTTAATAATTATGGTGTTCAAAATGGCACAATGATTTAGAATGAAAGCATACTTACTGAAAATAGATGGCATATGTTGGAGTTGGTCTTGTGTTATCATATTGATCTCATTATATGGAAAAGGAAAAGAATGTATTATGGATCTTACTATCTACCTCACTTTAGTAATATTTTGTGACTTTTTGCATTTTTTATCGCTACCATTGATGTGTTATTCATAAGAATATTATGAAAAGTTTCTAAATCTTTGGCCTCTACTAATATTTTGAAGCTTTAATATGTTTTTCTTGATTTAAATATAGAGATGCATATTGGAGAAATGAAGGAAGCAGTGGTCTCATTAAGTTTATGATTTTACTTTGGAGGATTTGTATGAACTATTTTAGGGAGACATTGGTAGTAGAAAAGGGAGTTCAATTGGTGGTGAACAAGAGAGTACCTATTGGAATAAGAAATTACTGAGTGGGTCAGTGAATCAATAGTTAGTGAGGTCTTTAATTTTTAATCTCAATTCTTATTTTCTCTATCAATCTTGGCGATTAGTCATGCGAGAATTCAAAACACAATACATAAGAAAAAATGTAAACCATTCACATGAACATAAAAACTATCAAATTTCACAACATGCATAGATTGACACAGGAATTTTATGTGGAAACCCAAAGGGAGAAAACCACCAATTTGTTTGTTATTATGATGTAATTTAAGCTCTTACTTAATTACCTCAATTTTTTTGTGAGCACCCACTCACAGGAGGACCCAACCCCCTTTAAGTTAGAAATCCACAATATGCCAAGAGGCACCAAACTCTTATGAATGCAAGTGACCACCTGCTTTAGCCAATTGTTCTACCTTTTATACAATTTACAGACTGAGAAAACATAGGCCTATTACTATTACATAGAAATATAAAGACTTGGCCAATTGTTCCACACAGAACCTTCTTGTCTTCTCTCCAGTCCTACCACACACTTCACTACTCCATCTAGTCTAGTCTCAACCCTCAATTTCTTAGTATGATTATCAATTCACGACCACCATATCCCTTTTCTTTGCACATGCTCACTTACAACAGTCCGCACTATTCACACATCATCCACAACTGTTGCCCCACTAACTCAATGTTTTCTGATTTTTTTGTTCTCCAATGACATAGTGAACGCACCACG
The DNA here is from genome assembly GCA_031772625.1 of Pinus tabuliformis. NCBI lineage: Eukaryota > Viridiplantae > Streptophyta > Pinopsida > Pinales > Pinaceae > Pinus > Pinus tabuliformis. Next base: position 765,441,155 of record CM062804.1, on the reverse strand, counting down.
TCAGCTCATCAACCACCGCCTTCAATGCACACCATGGCACTCTGGTCTTCAATTAAGAGCTTGTGGATGGGATTAGTTCACTCAACCATTTGGCACATGTATGGTCTCCATTGCATATTTGTAATGCTTCATTCTACAGTTTCACTTGTAACAGGTTAAGACCAGATTCTAAGGGTTTTGTAATCCATGTAATAATCCTCAGTTCCACCATTAAGCATTCTTTTCCAGGCAACATGGTTCTCCATTCATTATTTTGTAGGTTGTGGTCCTTGTTTTCTTGCATCTAATATTTTGTGTTATGTTCCTATACCAATAGGTGTCATATATCATGATTGACTTGGTTTAGCTCTGAAATATGTACATACCTTTTCTTGTTGCAAATGTTTTCCATATTTGTAAAAAAAATCAAAAAATGTAAAGAGGGTATACCCTAAAAGAAAAATCAAGGGGTAAAATGAATAAAGAAAAGGTCAAAAAAATGAAAGAAAATGAACCCTAAGAAAAAGAAAAATACCATGAAAGTGAGCAAGTCCAAATGCCACTGCTATTTCACTTTTGAATAAATATTGTGTGCAACTTGTTACTTATGCCACAATCCATGGTAACCAAATAGTTTAATCTTGGTTATTCCATGTTTTGAATTTCATGTTTATAGATATAGAGAATAAAATATGACCAAACTGTTTAATCTTGGCAGATAAGTAGATAGGTAGAGTGAATAAAAGGAGCTCAATAGTTTAATATTGAGCCCTTGGATGTAATAAGGTTAGACTTAGATAGATTTCCATTGTAAAAGAAAAAGAAAAGTTTGATAAGGGTTTGCCAGTTTAAGTGCACCTTAATAAAAGAAGTAAAAATGGTAGGATGTGTAGATAGGGTAAGTAGATGATTGGTTATAGAATTATGTATGATGAATGACTATGTTAAAAGCTTGAATCTTTTGCTTTCATCACTTGGGCAAAGCATGGATGACAATGAAGACAGTCACATCAGGAATCAAATTCAAACTAATTAACTTCCTCACTCATTTTTCCCTAAAATTTTTTACTAATTTCCCCTAAGTACGAAAGGGACCTAAAACCGAAGTTAAAGGGGCTCAAAGCATTTCTCTGACCTCTAGGGGGACCGGACCCTCAGCCTAATAACTTGTAAGGCCTAAGTGCCAAAACCCGTCCATGATTCATTCATTCCCTTCAAATGCTTTTCCTAAGTAAAATCATTATTTTACTTAGGAAAATAAAGGTTCTTCATAAAACCCCCCAAACACATTTTAGCCTAAGTTATAATATTAGAAGATGAAATGAATTTTCGAAAACATTTACTTAGTGCTTTTTCCTTGCCATATTCATATTAATTTTTAACTTTTATTATTTAACTCCCACAACAAATTACCCTTTCCTGTATTATTAATAAAAATCCCAAATTAATAAATATCCCCTCCCATGGTTTGCAAAATAAACCAAAATAAAATTAATTAAGTTGGATTAATTAATCGAAGTGCAATTAATTAAGAACCAAACCCCCGACGTATTAAAAAGGGATTAATTAATCACCTGGATTAATTAATAACCTCCCTGCCAATCACATCGCCCCCGATATAATTAAATACCTTTTAATTACAATCGGGCCCCTCCATTAACGCTCCACCACTTACCGATGCCGACTACAGTCTGATCAGCCTTCCTAGATCCTACAGCTATCGCACACATCGCGCGAGCCTTTTGGTCCAATGTTAAACGCGCGATGTAAGAGGTTTTTGACTTTTCATCGATGCTACGTGTCAGCCAGTCTGTGGCATTGTGCGACCCTCCTCCAAAACCCCCAGTCTCCCAAAAGCTATGCGATGAAAACCATTACCACTCCCGCTTACCACCTCCACTAAATGACAAAGTTGTCCCATCAGTCAGTTAAAGCCAACTATCGTTTTCATTAACCTACCAAAAGACATTGACTTTACATATAAAACAAAAAAATCCATTGTTTGTCTTTTTACCGAGAAAGGAAAGTTCTGCCTCCCATGCACACACAAATTACGTCCAGACCAACAACTTGCTCCCAACTGTCAACCACCATCAGATACTGAACTTCAAGCTACTCCAGTCTACTGTACGCACTCTGCAGAGCTGTCACCATAGTCAAATGTCCCTTCGACCATCCAAAAACAAGTATTTACCACATTTCAATCTCAAAATCCTTGTTTTAAGTTAAAGCCTCCATCAAATTTCTCTTAATTTAAGTAATTTGGTGCAATTGAACTGTTCCTTGACCTTAAGGCTACCTTAAGTACCTCACTCATTTGAAAAACCTTGAAAACCATGTCTTCCTTCATTGAATACACAATAACGAGGGATGGGAACCCCAGTTGCCCTAAACGTCGCTCCAGTCAATGTTCTCCACGGGATTTAGACTATCTCCCCTTGGCCGATAAGGATTTTCAAATCAAATACCTTACTTTTGATGATAGCCCCTTGAAATTCTATTGCAGGTACCGAGACAATTACCTAAACCACTCTGATAAAATAGGTCTTTGGGAGTCCAACCTCCCCAAATATCAGTTCCCCACTATCCATATCTTCCTAGACATTGTTCACCAATGCCATGCAAATTACAACCCCAATCTGAGAGTTGTAATGTCCCCTAACCAAGAAGTTCTTTTCACCATTACAGTCGAGTCCATAAACGAAATGTTGTAATTACAACCTAGCCAAAACCTTACTCCCCTTTCCATTGTAGAATTACTTGAGAAGTATATCAAGTTGTCCAATTTTGAAATTAACCAAGTCAGTCAGACTTTCTTGGAGGAAAAATACAGGCCCAAAGAACCCCCTCCTTATATGTCAAGCTTCTTTACAAATCTGGCCCAGGATATCATCACCATGATTGCTTGCATTTTGGGTTTTACTACCAGTGAGTATGTAGATGAGTTGACCTTAGCCTTCATGACTATTTTCACCCCTGGTGAACCTCCTGTAGCTAAATTTGACTATGCCACACTCATTGCAGATAAGATACATGACCAATTCATGAGATTAGAGAATGAGAGAGTCTTTAAATATTCCACAGTCTTGTATCATCTTTTTCTATACTACCAGTCTGATAAATTCCCTTTCTTTGTCCAAAAACTTGATACCAGAGGGAATCCCAGGTCTGTTGTCTTCTGGACTTCAATTTTCCACTATTCAGCTTCTTCTCCTTATTCTTATATAGATTTTATTGATCAGTTTGTCCATCCTATAACTACCATGTTGATAGGAATTCCACCTCCTAGAATCAATGATGATATCAAAAGAATCCTTCAATTGTCCAAGAAATACAAGATTGGTGACTAGTATTTATACCAAAACCATACCGAGATCAGAGTTTATGGGTGTGAATTGCCTCCCTACAAATTGCCCAAATATGTCCCCATGAGATTGTTTGCCCTGGAGTACTACAGGAAAATGATAAACTCTGATGAAATCCACTTCATGAAAGCAAAAAAGAAAGCCCAACTGAGGATCAAAGATCACCTAGGCCCATTTGTGTGCAACAACAGAAAAGCAGGGCAAGCAGCAGAGGAGATCCTAGAGAGGATGCATTTGAAAAAGAGTTTTATTTGGCCTTATGATCCTCACAACTTTATCTGTGACAGAAGACTAAAACATAAGTTGTCCCCTTACATTCATCATAGAATTCCAGAGATAGAGAAATATGCTAATCAAAATGAATGGGTGGAGGGAACACTCATAGAATAGGATAGTGAAAAGGTCGAAGTAGAAAATGTCATGAAACATTTAGAAAAGAGACTTGATCTAGATTCCTTTGTACAGGTGCCTGAAGAATCTTCACAAAGGCCACCACAGGAACATAGTGCATAGACATAGAGACAAATAGATAATTCAGAATAGCCTGAGACCTCAACATAGCAAGAAGAGTCAGGGCAGCCAGAAATCTCAGAAGAATTTGCTCCACCTCAGCCAAACATGAGCAACCCCCCAATTTTACAGACACCTCTTAATGAGGAAAGAAATTTGAAAAGAGACAGGGAAAAGGCCACTCCCTCAAGGCATACAGACCAAACTTTTGCTAAAAGGCATAGCTTGAATCCTTATTTAGAAGAAGAATTCATTGAAGAAACCGCATGAAACATAATGTTAAAGAGGGTATAGAGTCCATAGACTATCCCTACAGGTGGGACACCATCCTCTTCACATAAGCAGATACTGGAGAGGTGGCAAAGTACAAAGGTATCTTCTTTTAGGGTTTCCTCTGAGTAGAACATAGATATCAAGGGAAAATACAAAGAAATAAAAACAAGAAATCAGCGATTGAAAGCACAAACTTATTCTCATTACTTGAAAATGGCCCCCACAAATCAGACTAGATTGATGTCAGCATTTGACATTGAAGAGGGAAAAATGAAAATGAGCTTTTTGAAGCCAACAGTACAGTAGCCAAAGTCCATGGCTGGTTATTTTAGAACTAATTTTGAAGTTCTTGCCAAATACATCCACCCTATTGATCAGATTGAGCTCCATAAGAAAACAGGTGAGATGGTCTATTCTACTTTGACCAGTAAAGCCATGATGGCACATCAGTTGCAGAATTCCTTGAGTAATACCACAGCACAGTTGCAATTGGAGAAAGCCTCTTCTCAGGCTAAAGACACTAGGATCAAATCATTAGAAGATCTGGTGATTGAGTTGGGACACAATCCCAAAGATGTAAAAGCAGCTAAGAGTTTGATAAAGAAGAAAAATGAAGACATTGCAGCACTTAGAAAATAGCTCAAACTCCCTCCCCTCATACATCCATAGACTGCTGAAATCATTGAGAAACAAAATGAGGAAGAACTTATGGACTTAGTCCTTAAGTTAAATGAACAACTGAAAGAAACTAAGCAAGAATTAGAAAAAGCTTTGTAGTCTAAACAGAGTGAGTCGACCACCCTGCCTCAGACTGTGGTACCAATCATTTCTACAGCAGTGCCATCTACTATAGCAGTAGCTTTGGCACCCAACATTCCCCTAGCAACTGCTCTTCTAGTAACAACAACAACAGGTACATCAACAATAGCAGCCACTTCAACACAGCAAACAGAGGACTTAATCAAGTCCATGGAGGAAATGAAAATTCAAGCAACTGAAATACAAAAGTTGAAAGAAAAGGTTACTAGCTTGGAGCATGATTGTGAGATAAATAAGATCAACTATATTGAAGAGAAAAGGAAGAACAGAGGGATGACTGATCAGATCAAAACATTAGAAAAGGACTTGACATTTGAAAAGCCCTTAAAAGATATCAGGAAAATTTTATGGACCAATATCATTGATTCCATCAATGATATTTGGTCTTCTATTCAGATTATCTTTGAACAGATAGAGTTGGTCAAGCTTGCTACTGAGGCCATACAAAAGACTAAAGAAGAATTGGGAGAAAAGCCTGAAGAAGCAACTCGGTTAATAAACTTTTTGAATAGCCAGAGCAGACAACAGCTGGAACAATGGGACATCGAGGATCGAACTGGTACTATCCTCGAAGTGAAGAAAGTTCTTACCAAAAAGAACTTAATGCTTAACTTAGAAAGAAGATGTCAAAGCATACAAGAAGACATAGAGGAGTTCATGGTGAAATTTGACATCTTAAGAAGTAAAGGACTCCCAAACCCTCTGGTCATAAATGACAAATTGATGACTCAGATAGACTACATTGACAAATTACACCAGCATACTGAAAGTCAAGCCAACTCATCCTCAGTGAAAGCACTACCTACTGGAAAAGTGTTGTATGATGGTTTGGAAAACCTTTTCTATATTGAGCATGAAGTAAAACACTTGTTCATAGCCAAGCCCAATTTTGCAAAGCATACTGAGGCTAACGAAATATACAGGAAACTTATCAGGATGAAGATACCCAATCAAGAATGGTGGACTAATATGACAGACATTCTATAATTTACCATAGTAACCTTGAGGTAAATAGAAATATTTACTGAGGTAAGATCTGATAAACAGGTAAAGAGTACCAGTAAACAGGTAAAGAGTATCAATAGGGAAACATAAACAAGAATCTGGTACATAATTACCAAATCAACAGCAAGAGGCAAATTCTAGCTTCAACTTCCAGCTCTTCCATGGAAAAAGGGACAGCAGCAATCAGTTTTACATCTGTCTCTATAATTTTGTAAAAGATATTTTGTATTCCCTAGAATAAATCTCATGTAGTTATGAGATATTTTGATGTAATTTTTGTATAAATACTTCTCCATTCAAAGTATTGAGGGTGGATTCTATAACATCTCTGTAATTCTATGTTGTAAAGTTAAGAAAGCTGTTGTAATCAAATCTGGATTTTTGCTAGAAAAGGAATGAAAGTTGAGGACATTTCATCAGATTCTCGTGCAGTCTAATTGCAAATAAGTATTCTATCCTTGTGATTTTATGTGTTTTCTATATGTTTCAATGTTTCATGCATCTGAAATCTAAATGGTAAAATAGTCAAAGTATATCAGAATTAGCATTATTGCTCTCTGCTATCAACAGTATACCATTTACATGTTTTCTTCTAAACTATTTCAGTAAAGGAATTCTTAACTGCTCCTCTATCCCTGTAGTTTTCTCTAATAAGTCCCTAGTATAGGATTCTTAATTGCCTTATGCTGGTTGACCTATCTTCCTTTCCTCTTTCTAATCCTGACTTGAGGATTCTTGATTGCCCTCTAGTTTTGAGTAGAACTATCATCCATTCAAGCCCCAAAGTTTGTTTTTACTCTGTTATCCTGCCTGTTGAAATCCTACCTCGGCAATTTGACTTATTCCAGTGAACTATCCCTGTTTGACTCCACAGCCGAATGGCCTAAAAGCCTAGTTTTCCCATTTGTTTCAGAACTCCACCATTCTCAAACAAAACAACCTTGAACATTTATAACTAGCCTAAAATTTTCCCAAATAAAGCTAAATCATAAAGAGAGAGCCCTCTCTATGTACAGATTGGCTAGATTTTGTTCTTAAAAGATTGGTTGTGGTTACCTCAGGTCCTTTCCTTCTTCCAATAAATTAAAAGGAAAATCTGAGTGATAACATAGTGGCGACCATACTGGGGAATGAAAAATTCCTCAGTTGAAATAAACCTTTAAGAAACTCGAAAGTTTGATTTAAAGCATCTTAAAGAATTTTTAGAAGTTATTTTGAACATTCATATAAGAAAGCATATAAAAATTTGAAATCTGGCTTCAGAAAGGACTCATTACACTAGGGCTAATCCTGATCCAAATCCTCCCCATGTGTTTGAAAATCCTAACCTGATTCCTAGAATCATTAGAAGGCAAGAAAGTTTAGTAAGTCCCAGACCTTTGTTCAGATCACATTCATGTCCTGTTAAGCGGATTTCCCTAGAAGATCTTCCTTTTGATGAACACTTTGAACTCTCTCTATTTAGAACCTCATCTGACAGTGAATTATTAGACCTAGTCCAAGATCTAGAATTTCTCAGAGAACTTGAAATCCAAAGAGCCAATTTGTCAATTGATCAATATCTGTAGGATTCCACTCATTCATCTCTTATCATCGATAGAACATCTGAACTTTCTGAGACTACTTCTCTTTCTGCTAATTCATCATTATTTCCTTATTCTTCAGAAATCCATTCTACTCCTCCCTTCGTCCCTTCATTCCCTCTTCAATCTATCATCACTCAACATCCTACTACTACCTCTAGTTCTTCTTCCACAACCCAGACACCACCTTTTACCCCAACTCCTGCCCAACCTACAATCATGGCCAATAGATATGCTCCTCTTGTGTTGTCTGCTACCCCCGGTGCTATGCCACAAGATTATCAGAGTAAAATTACTACTTTTGATGGCATTGGGACCTATACAACTCGGCAGCATACCAGCAAAATGATAGACTACTTTGAGCTTCACGAGATTGACACAGCAGATGTCCAAATGCGAATTTTTGTTCAAATCCTAACTGGAGAAGTTAGAACCTGGTTTAGATCATTAGCCCCCCAAAGCATAGACAGTTTAAGAATACTTAACCAACAATTCCTGAATAGGTGGGAGAAGAAGAAGTACCCCCTTCATATTCTCTCTAAATATGAAAACCTTAAAAGAGGGCCACATGAAACCGTTCAAGACTATTGCACTAGGTTCAATAGTGTTTATAATTCCATTCCAGTTGACCTTAGGCCCCCGCCCGGTTTAGCCTTGATCAAATTTCCTGATGGATTTGGTTCAGATATGGCTTTCCAGTTAAGAGAAAGGAACCCTCCCTCTTCAGAAGAAATGCAAAGCGTAGCTGTGAGTGTTGAGGCTAACCTACTTTCTAAAAGAGCTAAAGCTAGAAACGAGAGAAGAATACATACAAAAGATGAAAATTCACCCTTTGAAAAAAATCTTGATGCTATTGTGAAAGGAATAGACAAATTGTTTGACAGGGTTGACATAATTGAAAGGAAATCTCCTTGGGATGGCCAGCAGGCCAATTCAGGGAGAAATCCTAGTTTTAGAAAAAATCAAAATCAAAACATTGGTAAGAATATTCCTGACCAGAATATCAAACCACCTTTCTAGGAAAACTATGCAGAAGCCTCTCAATCAGAAGACCCTGAGCAAGACACTCAGATAAATTGAATGGGTCTAGATGGAGAGGAAGATGTATTCCTAACTCAGGATGACCAAGAGTCCCATGTGCTGCAACAATTTAAAACCCAAACAATAGAGTCATTTTATTTCAGACAAGGATATGACTCTGCTATTTTTGAAGTACATAAGCAGTATAATTTAAGAATTAGAAAAAGTATTGATAACCCTGAAACAAACCAGAAAATAGCTCCTAATCAACCTAAAAAGGGTAAAGCAGGTCTAGTGACAAAAACGCTTCATATCTTTTCAAGAACAAATCAAAATCCTTCCAGCCCCACCATAGAAGATGTGTTTGATAACCACCCCAGCAATGAACAACCTTCCACTTCACTTCCCTCCAAGGAAACAATGGAAGAACCCAAAAGATCGCATTAAAGAAATCAGCAAAGGATGTTTCAAATCCTGAAATAAAAGAAAACGTAGAAAACATTTCTGCTACAAACCAAAAGGTTCAAACTAACAAAACAATCCTGCCCTTTAATCTAGGAGTAGAGGTAGCCAAGCTTAAAATTTCGGTTCCTTTGACAAAACTGGCAAAACATGATGTTTATAGGTCTCAAATAAATAAATCATTAAATATCATTGAAAATGTAGATTCTGTAAATCTCTTTGATGACCAGCCTGAGTTGATTTTTGGCCCTGAAGTAAATGGGAAACCACTGGAAGGAGGGATACCACCTTTCTATGTCAGTCTCAATATCCATGATAAGATTTTGCATAATGCCATGTTCGACTCTAGTGCCTCTCACAACCTCATGCCCAAGTCTGTAATGGAGAAACTCAACTTAGACATCACTAGACCCTATAGGGATTTATTTTCCTTCGATTCCAATCAAGTGAGGTGTTTAGGTCTTATAAAGGATTTATGTGTCTCTTTGGTTCAATACCCTGCCAAAACTATACTTATCAACATAGTGGTAGCATACATTCCACCCAAGTATAGCATGTTGTTGTCTAGATCCTGGGGTGCAAAACTTTAGGGGTCTCTACAATTAAACATGTCATATGCTACCATATATGTTTTTGGACAACCAAAGAAGTTATATAGAGAAACTTTAATGAAGTATGTAGTGAGTAGTCATGAGAAGCCTCAAAACTTTCCCATTTACTCAGTACATTTTGATATGGATTCCTTTATTCTCTATAATGCAGAAACTGATCTAGATGATATTACAAATGGTATAGCAGTAGAACCAAAAGAAATTAAAAAATCTGAAGACATAGCAACATAACCAAAAGAAATTGTAAAAGAAAGGTCAACTGTCCGAATTCAAGAAATATCAGATGATAAAGAAAAATCAGATAATAAATAAAATTCAAATACCTTAGCCAAGAAAGACTACACTACCCCAGATACAAATTATGAACATGAAATTTTATGGCATTTATAATTTGATGGTTTAGTAAACAAATTAGGTGTAGGGGCAGGTGTATTGCTCTATAACTTAGAGAATGATCATGCAAAAGGACATGCATATAGGTTGAATTTTAAATGTACAAACAATATGGAAGAATATGAAGCACTCTTGCTAGGCCTCAAGTTAGTCAAAAGATTAGGAGTCATAAGGGTATCAATCATGGGAGATTCTGAACTAATAGTTAAACAGATAAAAGAAGTTTACATAACCAGAGATCCTAGATTAGGACATTATAGAGTAATAGTCATAGAAATCCTTAATACTTTCTTAGAAACCCAACTTGCAACCATTCCTAGAAAACATAACATGCAAGCTCATAGCCTAGCTATGTTTGCTAGCACCTGTAAATTTCTTTTCATCCCAATCACTAGTATACTACTGAGATTAGGCACAGGCCAGCCATACTAGATAATATTAAAAACTGGAAAGTTTTTGAAAATGATAAGAAAATCAACCACTTTTTAACATTAGATGAAGAATTTGCTAGCATTAATATAGATGTAGACATAGTTTCAAATTTTGATCACACTAATGAATTATACATTAACAAATTGGAAGAAAACTCAATAAACATGCTTCACCCTACTAAATTCATGAAAACAGATATTTAGGACTTAAAGCAAATGGATATTGATGAAACAATTGATGATGAAACTAAAGTCATAAACCTAAAAGATAATCAATTACGCAAGGGATTAACTCCTTTGGAGGAATTATTTGACTCTAATGTTATTCCTAAAAAGCCAAAGATGGAGCCCTTGAAAGCAGACATTGAAGAATGCAACATAGGAACTCAAAAGAATCCTAAACTGATAAAATTTTCCAAATCATTACCCCTTGATGACAAACTAAAATATATCGAACTGATGAAAGAGTTCCAGGATGCTTTTTCCTGGAGTTAGGAAGACTTAAAATCCTATGATACTAGTATTATTCAACACACTATCCCTTTGAAAGAAGATCAAAAACCTTTTAGGCAAAAGCTAAGAAGAATTAACCTTGTTTTATTACCTTCCATTGAAAAAGAGATCAAAAGAATGTATGAAGTAGGAATCACTGCTCCCATTAGGTTTTCAGATTGGGTGTCTAATCTTGTCCCTACAAGAAAGAAAACAGGAGAAATCAGACTGTGTGTTGACCTTAGAAATTTGAACAAAGTCTCGCTCAAAGACAAATATCCCTTACCTAAAATGGATCACATATTGTAGAGGGTAGTAGGTTCTACAAGGATTTCACTTTTAGATGGATTCTCGGGTTACAACCAAATTTTAGTCCATCCTAATGATCAAGCAAAAATTGCATTCACAACACGATGGGGCACCTTCATGTATGTCAAAATTCCCTTTGGATTGAAAAATGCAGGGGCCACCTTTCAAAGAGCAATGGATATTGCCATTGCAAAGGAAATCCATGATTTCTTAGTAGGTTCTACAAGGATTTCACTTTTAGATGGATTCTCAAGTTACAACCAAATTTTAGTCCATCCTAATGATCAAGCAAAAATTGCATTCACAACACGATGGGGCACCTTCATGTATGTCAAAATGCCCTTTGGATTGAAAAATGCAGGGGCCACATTTCAGAGAGCAATGGATATTGCCATTGCAAAGGAAATCCATGATTTCCTAGTTATATACCTTGATCATATAACAGTCTTTTCAAAGTTAGATCAACAACACCTGGATCATATTAGGCAAGTTTTTCTTAAAAGTAGAAAATTTGGCATTTATCTGAACCCAAAGAAATCTTTATTTGGTTTGGAAGAAGGAAAACTGTTAGGTCACATTATCTCTAACGATGGAATCCGGATTGACCTAACCAGGATTGAAGCTATCTTGCAAATACCTCACCCAAGAAACATTAAAGAACTTTAGGCATTTTTAGGAAAAATAAATTTTTTAAGAAGGTTCATCTCTAACTTCGTTGAACTAATTAGATTATTGAATAACATGTTGAAAACAATATTCGACTATTAAGTGCACAGTAGGGGCTAAACAATCATTCGAAGAAATAAAATTAGCCTTAACTCAAACACCAGTCCCCACAAGCTTGAAATTTGACAGAGACTTCATTATCTTTTCCTTTACATCAAAACACACCATAGCTACAGTTTTACTGCAAAAAGATGATCAAGGATGTGAAAAACCAATAGCCTTTTTTAGTAAAGCTCTTAGAGATGCCTCATTAAAGTATAAAATAATGGAGAAACAAGCTTTTTCTTTGGTAAAGGCTATTAAAGATTTCAGAGTATATATTTTGTATTCTCATGTAGTAGCTTATGTTCCAAATGTTGTAGTCAAAGATATCCTGACACAAGATAGAGTTGATGGCAAGAGGGGAAAATGGATAGCTACTATTTTAGAGTAGGATATAGAGATAAAACCTACCAAGATAATTAAAGGTCAGGGGTTGGCCAAACTCATGGCAAAAACAAATTGCCAAGCCCTAGACATAAATCTGATTGCAGAACTAGATAACGAACAGGAGATGGTGACTCCACAGATCAACCAACCTTTTCTAGATTCCCTCTAGTATGTTGATATTATATATGTTCTACAAAACCTGCAGGCTCCTCCAGGGTTATCCAGAACTAAGAGTAGGTTTTTGAAAATGAAAGCTTTGAAATTTTGCATTATGGATAATACTTTATTTTGGAAAAATCATGAAGGCATTTTGTTAAACTGTTTATTAAAAGAAGAATCCGACAAAGTACTCCAAGAATTTCATATAGGGGATTGTGGTGGGCATCTCTACTGGAAGTCAACTGCTGACAAAATTCTAAGAGCTAGATTTTACTAGTCAACCTTGTTTTCAGATGTTAAAAAATTTGTAACTTCCTGCCACAAGTGTCAGATCTTTGAAGGAAAAAGAAAACTCTTGCCGTTTCCTTTAAAACCCATATCCATAGGAAAACCTTTTCAACAATGGGGTCTTGACTTCATTGGAGAAATCCATCCACCCTCCTCTGCTTAGCATAAATGGATCCTCACTACAACTAATTATTTCATCAAATGGATAGAAGCTATTCCCTCTAGACAGGCCATTGACACTGTAATAATAGGTTTTCTAGAGTCTAATATTCTTTCTAGGTTTGGTTGTCCTGACAAAATTATCACAGATAATGTTGCAGCCTTCAATTCAAAGAAAATGATTTATTTCTGTCACAAGTATCATATAACACTTGGTCATTCCACAACTTACTATCCTCAAGGGAATGGACTTGCAGAATCTTCCAATAAAAGTCTAATAAATATTATCAAAAAACTATTGGAAGATAATAAGAAAACTTGGAACAAGAAATTAACCAATGCTTTGTGGGCAGACAGGCTTACTACCAAGAAGTCCATTGGAACCAGTCCCTATGAGCTAGTGTATGGAATGGAGGCAGTTTTCCCCTCATCTTTAGGAGTTTTGTGTCATGAAGTTACTTCAGGAAGCTCAAGTGGAACGAAATGATACACAGAGGAGAATTAACTAGACTATCCATTTACAAAAAACTGGGGAGGAAGTATACAATAGATCCCAAGTACTGCAAGAAAAACTTAAGAAAATATTTGACAAAAGGACCAAAGCAGAAGACTTCTATTGGGAGACAAAGTGCTAAAGTGGGATTCAACAAGAGAGGACAAAGGGAAACATGGGAAGTTTGACTTCCTATGGAAAGGGCCATACATTATATATTTTTTCAGAGGAAATAATTCATATTTCCTTAAAGAATTGAATGGTGAAGAGATTGAAGGAGGACCATTCAGTGGTCGAATGTTAAAGCACTACATTGGCCCCATTTACTAATTTTACAAGTTCATTTGTACATACTATATCATTCGTAATTTTCAATGTTGATTGGATGGTAAAAGTTTTAAAGTTGAAGCCCGAAGAGAAGGCCCTAAGCTTCAGAAATATTACTGTCATACATACCAATAAAGTAGCAGGGAAAAGGAAATTGCAGAGTAAAATCACAGTCTTTCAGACGGCCATTGATCCACTGTTCTTGACTTTTCGCCACAGAAAGCCATCCCCAAGTGGAGCCACTGTTATGTTCCTATACCAATAGGTGTCATATATCATGATTGACTTGATTTAGCTCTAAAATATGTACATACATTTGCTTGTTGCAAATGTTTTCCATATTTGTAAAAAAAAAATCAAAAATTCTCAAAAAATGTAAACAGGGTATACCCTAAAAGAAAAATTAAAGGGTAAAAAGAATAAAGAAAAGGTCAAAAAATTGAAAGAAAATGAACCCAAAGAAAAAGAAAAAGACCATGAAAGTGAGCAAGTCCAAATGCCACTGCTATTTCACTTTTGAATAAAGATTGTGTGCAACTTGTTACTTATGCCACAATCCATGGCAACCAAATAGTTTAATCTTGGTTATTCCATGTTTTGAATTTCATGTTTATAGATATAGAGAATAAAATATGACCAAACTGTTTAATCTTGGAAGATAAGTAGATAGGTCGAGTGAATAAAAGGAGCTCAACAGTTTAATTTGAGCCCTTGGATGTAATAAGGTTAGACTTAGATAGATTTCCATTGTAAAAGAGAAAGAAAGTTTGATAAGGGTTTGCCAGTTTAAGTGCACCCTAATAAAAGAAGTAAAAATGGTAGGATGTGTAGATAGGGTAAGTAGATGATTGGTTGCAGAATTATGTATGATGAATGACTATGTTAAAAGCTTAAATCTTTTTCTTTCATCACTTGGACAAAGTATGAATGACAATGAAGATAGTCACATCAGGAATCAAAGTCAAACTAATTAACTTCCTCACTCATTTTTCCCTAAAAATTTTTACTAATTTCCCCTAAGTACTAAAGGCACCTACAACCAAAGTTAAAGGGGCTCAGAGCATTTCTCTGACTTTTGGAGGGACTGGACCCTTGGCCTAATAACTTGTAAGGCCTAAGTGCCAAAACCCCTCGATGATTCATTCATTCCTTTCAAATGCCTTTCCTAACTAAAATTATTATTTTACTTAGGAAAATAAAGGTTCTTCATCACCCCCCAAACACATTTTAGCCTAAGTTATAATGTTAGATGATGAAATGAATTTTTGGAAACATTTACTTAGCGCTTTTTCCTTGCCATATTCATATTAATTTTTAACTTTTATTATTTAACTCCCACAACAAATTATCCTTTCCCGTATTATTAATAAAAATCCCAAATTAATAAACATCTCCTCCCATGGTTTGCAAAATAAACCAAAATAAAATTAATTAAGTTGGATTAATTAATCAAACCGCAATTAATTAAGAGCCAAACCCCTGACCCATTAAAAGGGGATTAATTAATAACCTCCCCGCCAGTCACATCACCCCCGATATAATTAAAGACCTTTTAATTACAATCAGGCCCCTCCATTAACCCTCCACCACTTACCGATGTTGACTACCATCCGATCAGCCTTCCCAGATGCGACGACTATTGCACACATCACGCGGTCCTTTTGGTTGAATGTTAAACGTGCAATGTAAGAGGTTTTTGACTTTTCGTCGATGCTACGTGTCAGCCAGTCTGTGGCATCGCGCGACCCTCCTCCAAAACCACCACTCTCCCAAAAGTTGTGCGATGAAAACCATTACTGCTCCCGCTTACCGCCTCCACTAAATGACAAAGCTTTCCCATCAATTAGTTAAAGCCAACTGTCGTTTTCTTTAACCCACCAAAATACATTGACTTTGCATATAAAACAAAAACATCCATTGTTTGTCTTTTCACCGAGAAATGAAAGTTCTACCTCCCATGCATGCTCAAAGTACATCTAGACTAGCAACTTGCTCCCAACCGTCAACCACCATCAGCTACTGAACTTCAAGTTACTCCAGTCTACTATGCGCACTCTGCAGAGCCGTCAGCATAGTCAAATGTCCCTTTGACCATCCAAAAATAGGTATTTACCACATTTCAATCTCAAAATCCATGTTTTAAGTTAAAGCCTCCATCAAATTGCTCTTAATTTAAGTAATTTGGTGCAATTGAACTATTCCTTGACCCTAAGGCTACCTCAAGTACCTCACTCATCTGAAAAACCTTGAAAACCTTGTCTTCCTTCCTTGAATGCATAAGAACCAGGGATGGGAACCCCAGTTTCCCTAAACATCACTCCAGTCAACACTCCCCACTGGGATTTAGACTATCTCCCCTTGGCTAATAAGGATTTTCAAATCAAAGACCTTACTTTTGATGATAGCCCCTTCAAATTCTATTTCAGGTGTCGAGACAATTACCTGAACCACTCTAATAAAATAGGTCTTTGGGAGTCCAACCTCCCCAAATATCAATTCCCCACTGTCCATATGTTCTCAGACATTGTTCACCAATGCCATGCAAATTAAAACCCCAATCTGAGAGCTGTAATGTCCCCTAACCAGGAAGTTCTTTTCACCATTACAGCTGAATCCATAAACGAAATGTTGCAATTACAGCCTAGCCAGGACCTCACTTCCCTTTCCATTGCATAATTACTTGAGAACTCTACCAAGCTGTCCAATTCTAAAATTAACCAAGTTTGTCAGGCTTACATGGAGGAAAAATACAGACCCAAAGAACCCCCTCCTTATATGTCAAGCTTCTTTACAAATCTGGCCCAGGATATCATCACCATGATTGCTTGCATTTTGGGTTTTACTACCAGTGAGTATGTAGATGAGTTGACCTTAGCCTTCATGACTATTTTCACCCCTGGTCAACCTCCTACAGCTAAATTTGAATATGGCACACTCATTGTAGATAAGATACATGACCAATTCATGAGATTAGAGAATTAGAGAGTCCTTAAATATTCCACAGTCTTGTATCATCTTTTTCTTTACTACCAGTCTGATAAATTCCCTTTCTCTATCCAAAACCTTGATACCAGAGGGAATCCTAGGTCTATTGTCTTCTGGACTTCAACTTTCCACTATTCAGCTTCTTCTCCTTATTCTTATACAGATTTTATTGATCAGTTTTTCCATCCTATAACTACCATGTTGATAGGAATTCCACCTCCTAGAATGATGATGTCAAAAGAATCCTTCAATTGTCCAAGCAATACAAGATTCGTGACTGGTATTTATACCAAAACCATACCGAGATCAGAGTTTATGGGTGTGAATTGCCTCCCTACAAATTGCCCAAATATGTCCCCATCAGATTTTTTGCCCTGGAGTACTATAGGAAAATGATAAACTCTGACAAAATCCACTTCATGAAAGAAAAAAAGAAAGCCAAGCTGAGGATCAAAGATCACCTAGGCCCATTTGTGTGCAACAATAGAAAAGCAGGGCAAGTAGTAGAGGAGATCTTAGATAGGATGCATTTGAAAAAGAGTTTTATTTGGCCTTATGATCCTCACAGCTTTATCTGTGATAGAAGACTAAAACATAAGTTGTCCCCTTACATTCATCATAGAATTCCAGAGATAGAGCAATATGCTAATCAAAATGAATGGGTGGAGGGAACACTCATAGAACAGGATAGTGAAAAGGTCGAAGTAGAAAATGTCATGAAAGATTTAGAAAAGAGACTTGATCTAGATTCCTTTGTACAGGTGCCTGAAGAATCTTCACAAAGGCCACCACAAGAACATAGTGCACAGACATCGGGACAACTAGATACTTCAGAATAGCCTGAGACCTCAACACAGCAAGAAGAGTCAGAGCAGCCAGAAATCTCAGAAGAATTTGCTCCACCTCAGCCAAACATGAGCAATCCCCCAGTTTTACAGACTCCTCTTAATGAGGAAAGAAATTTGAAAAGAGACAGGGAAGAGGCCACTCCCTCAAGGCCTACAGACCAACCTTTTGCTAAAAGGCATAGGTTAAATCCTTACTCAGAAGAAGAATTCATTGAAGAAACTACAGGAAACACAATGATAGAGAGGGTAGAGAGTCCATAGACTATCCCTACAAGTGGGACACCATCCTCTTCACATAAACAGATACTGGAGAGGCAACAAAGTACAAAGGTATCTTCTTTTAGGGCTTCCTCTGAGCAGAACATAGATATCAAGGGAAAATACAAAGAAATAAAAACAAGAAATGAGCAATTGAAAGCACAAACTTATGCTCATTACTTGAAAATGGCCCCCACAAACCAGACAAGATTGATGTCAGCATTTGACATCAAAGAGGGAAAAATGCAAATGAGATTTTTGAAGCCAACAATACAGTAGCCAAAGTCCATGGCTGATTATTTTAGAACTAATTTTGAAGTTCTTGCTAAAGACATCCACCCTATTGATTAGATTGAGCTCCATAAGAAAACGAGTGAGATGGTCTATTCTACTTTGACCAATAAAACCATGTTGGCACATCAGTTGCAGAATTCCTTGAGTAATACCACAGCATAGTTGCAATTGGAGAAAGCCTCTTCTCAGGCTAAAGACACTAGGATCAAATCATTAGAAGATCTGGTGATTGAGTTGGGACACAATCCCAAAGATGTAAAAGTAGATAAGAGTTTGATAAAGAAGAAAAATGAAGACATTGAAACACTTAGAAAATAGCTCAAACTCCCTCCCCTCATACATCCATAGACTACTGAAATCATTGAGAAACGAAATGAGGAAGAACTTATGGACTTAGTCCTTAAGTTAAATGAACAACTAAAAGAAACTGAGCAAGAATTAGAAAAAGCTTTGTAGTCTAAACAGAGTGAGTCGAGCACCTTGCCTCAGACTGTGGTACCAATTGTTTCTACAACAGTGCCATCTACTATAGCAGAAGCTTTGGCACCCAACATTCCCCTAGCAACTGCTCTTTCAGTAACAGCAACAATAGGTACATCAACAACAACAACCACTTCAACACAGCAAACAGAGGACTTAATCAAGTCCATGGAGGAAATGAAAATTCAAGCAATTGAAATACAAAAGTTGAAAGAAAAGGTTACTAGCTTGGAGAATGATTGTGAGATAACTAAGGTCAACTATACTGAAGAGAAAAGGAAGAACAGAGGGATGGCTGATCAGATCAAAACATTAGAAAAGGACTTGACATTTGAAAATCCCTTAAAAGATATCAGGAAAATTTTATGGACCAATATCATTGATTCTGTCAATGATATTTGGCCTTCTATTCAGATTATTTTTGAACAGATAGAGTTGGTCAAGCTTGCTACTGCGGCCATACAAAAGACTAAAGAAGAATTGGGAGAAAAGCCTGAAGAAGAAACTCGGTTAATAAACATTTTGAATAGCCAGAGCAGATAATAGCTGGAACAATGGGACATTCAGGATCGAATTGGTACTATCCTTTAAGTGAAGAAAGTTCTTACCAAAAAGAACTTAATGCTTAACTTAGAAAGAAGATGTCAAAGCATACAAGAAGCCATAGTAGAGTTCATGGTGAAATTTGACATCTTAAGAAGTAAAGGACCCCCAAACCCTTTGGTCATAAATGACAAATTGATGACTCAGATATACTACAATGACAAATTACACCAACAAACTAAAAGTCAAGCCAGCTCATCCTCAACAAAAGCACTACCTACTGGAAAAGTGTTGTATGATGGTTTGGAAAACCTTTTCTATATTGAGCATGAAGTAAAACACTTGTTCACAGCCAAGCCCAATTTTGCAAAGCACACTGAGGCTGATGAAATATACAGGAAACTTATCAGGATGAAGATACCCAATCAAGAATGGTGGACTAATATGACAAACATTCTATAATTTACCACAGTAACATTGAGGTAAATAGAAATATTTACTGAGGTAAGATCTGGTAAACAGGTAAAGAATATCAGTAAATAGGTAAAGAGTATCAGTAGGGAAAAGTAAACAAGAATCCAGCACACAATTACCAAAGCAACAACAAGAGGAAAATTTGAGCTTCAACCTCCAGCTCTTCCATGGAAAAAGGGACAACATCAACCAGTTTCACATCTATCTCTATAGTTTTGTAAAAGATATTTTGTATTCCTTAGAATAAATCTGATGTAGTTATGAGATATTTTGATGTAATTTTTGTATAAATACTTCTCCATTCGAAGTATTGAGGGTGGTTTCTATAACATCTCTATAAGTCTATGCTGTAAAGTTAAGAAATCTGTTGTAATCAAATCTAGATTTTTGTTGGAAAAGGAATGAAATTTGAGGAAATTTCATCAGATTCTCGTGCAGACTAATTGCAAATAAGTATTCTATCCTTGTGATTTTATGTGTTTTCTATATGTTTCAATGTTTCATGCATCTGAAATCTAAATGGTAAAATAGTCAAAGTATATCAGAATTAGCATTATTGCTCTCTGCTATCAATAGTATACCATTTACATGTTTTCTTCTAAACTAATTCGGTAAAGGAATTCTTAACTGCTCCTCTATCCCTGTAGTTTTCTCTAATAAGTCCATGCTATAGGATTCTTAATTGCTTTATGCTGGTTGACCTATCTTTCTTTCCTATTTCTAATCCTGACTTGAGGATTCTTGATTGCCCTCTAGTTTTGAGTAGAACTATTGTCCATTCAAGCCCCAAAGTTTGTTTTTACTCTGTTATCCTACCTGTTGAAATCCTACCTCAGCAATTTGACTTATTCCAGTGAACTATCCCTATTTGACTCCATAGCCCAATGGCCTAAAAGCCTAGTTTGCCCATTTTTTTCAGAACTCCACCATTCTCAAACAAAACAACCTTGAACATTTATAACTAGCCTAAAATTTTCCCAAATAAAGCTAAATCATAAAGGGAGATCCCTCTCTGAGTACAGATTAGCTAGATTCTGTACTTAAAATATTGGTTTGTGGTTACCTCGGATCCATTCCTTCTTCCAATAACTTCAAAGGAAAATCTGAGTGATAACACTTCGTAGGAGCCATTTCTTCTAGCTTTGTAAGCCTTCTCCAGGTCTCTTAGTACATCACTAGATATCTTTAATATTTGACATGGCTCTCCTTAATGTGGATGTTGCACTATTAATTATTTGAGCTTCTAATGGTCCTCGTTTCCTTGTATCCCGAATTTCTCCATACATCATTTAATATAGGTCGGGAGGTCAAAAGGTTGTGGGTCAGCCAACTCTATCTTATACACATCTATGTCTTACCCCCAACTACTCAACTCAACCTGGAGGCATCACTTGGGCACATTTCCATTGATTTTACTTGTTCATCACGAAAACCAAAAACATAGAAAACACCTTACAAACCGACCTCCTTGGCACAAACTTCGAGGACTTGTTAAGTCATTAGATTACATCATGCTGACATCATATGGGTCACATAGTGCCTCCTACATAGTGACATGTGTCATCAAAAACACTCGCACATGTCGTCATCCTCCATTGTCGTGTCACCGTGAGTTGATGCCATCTACCAGCCTGGTTGCCACCTGTGCTCTGCGCATCACCTCTGCTCATTTATTTCCTACACCGAGTCCCACATAGGTCGGGGATTGGGGGTCCTAGTTTTGTTCTCTTGCCAAACTCGGTTGTGCAGCCTAACCTTTGACTACTCGCGACTAGATTCACCTCCCAACTTGTCCAAAGGCCTGACTAGGAGTTGGTCCCACATAAGTAGGGGTTAGGGTGGGATTTCCCTTTTGAAATTTTGTTGCATAGCTCGACCTCTGATTAGACCCAAATCTACGAAGTTATGACCTCAGTCCTAAATCTTCCTGAGGCTAGAATGAAATATCTTTTGAACAAAACACAAGGGAGAAGTGAAACCTTGAGTCGTGGAACCCTGCCTTTTGACCTTTTAATGTGTAAACTTTAACCTATCATAACTCTTGATCTAGAAGGCCTTTTCCAAACTCCCACATACCATTGGAAAGCTCTTTCGTAGCATTATCCTGTTAGGATATTCCGACACATAGGATATAGTTAAGTTCAACTTGGTCTAGTATAGAGTTAGGTTAGAGTTAGGTAAAGTGTGTTTCTTTACCGTTGTACATTTTGTAACTTACAATCCGACGGTCACGATATGTAGTGATCCGACGGTTCACTCTCACCTCGGTATTACCGACACTTGATCCATGGCTTGACACCCGATTGGTCCATGAGTTCTATTTAAAGCGCATGGAGGGTCATTGTTCGGGTAATCCGTGCATGAGAGAAGCTTATGTAAATTTTCATTCTTTGATTAATAAATTGCCTGTAGTACCCATGTTGGGACAGGCCGTGGACTGTTTCCCTCCTTGCACTTTGAGGGTTTTAACCACGTCAAAAATACTGGTGTATTGATTTGAGATCTGGTTGTGAGCGGTGTCCTTTTGGTGTTCTTTCTGAGGAACTTACCCTGTAAATTCCTACATGGTATCAGAGCTATTTGAGGGCCGCGTCCGTTGGTGATCCAAATCTGAAGCCGGTGGAACTGCATGCGGCTGTCGTTTCCTAGATCTGCTGTTTCTGACTGCTTTTGGGCCGAGAGGATTGCTCTGTTGCGTTTGTAGCATCTGTTCCAGTGAGGAACCCCTTTCATTTCACGCGAAAAGGTTTCCGGTAGCCCTAGCTGCGTCATTTTTCAGATCGGGAGGTATACAGTGTTTTTTTCGCAGTTTACTGTTATTTTCTCTCTGCTTATTTCGGTTTCGGTTTATTTAGCCCTTTTTTTAACCGAATCTATACCTTTCATTTCTGCGTATGCTCTTTGCCCTGCGACTCTGTGCGATCTGGGCAAATCAGAAACAGAAAGGAAGGATTTTTCTCATGCGTATGCTCTTTTCCCTGCACCTTAGTGTGATCTCGGAAAATCAGAAACATTGAGAAAAATATTTAGTTTTTCGGCTAAAGCTAACTTTGAGATTTTTTTTTTAAAATTTCTAGTTTTTTGGCTAAAGCTAACTTCGAGCCGCAAGGTTCGTTTTTCTTTGCATATTCGTGTTGGGTTTTGTGTTTTGTGTTTTGTAGGGAAAAAGAGCCAAGCCCCCCCCCCCCCCCCCCCCTCTCTCTCTCTCTCTCTCTCTCAAATTTTTTGTATAGATCAATTGGTTCAAAGCTATTTTAAGAGAGTAGAGGTCTTGGGTTCAAGTCTCCATTTTGTGGGGGCGGATTTTTTCATTCCCGCACATTCGCGCACTTTGCCGGCAACTTCAACAATGTTTTTTCAAAAAGCCATAACTTCTTCATCCGGAAGCCTTTTTCAGAGCCGTTTTTTTTAAAACCGCCTATTTTTTCGAGATCTATCCATTGGAACACTTACTTTCAGCATCTTCAGCTTCAGTTTTTTTTTTAAAATGGAAAGTCCATGCCAAGTCATTCTTGACAGCACTAACTACTTCCAATGGGTAGCCTACATGGAAGATTTACTTAGAAGTAAAGGTCTCTTCAGAATAGCCACAGACCAAGAGAAGAAACCAAAAGATGAAGACAAGGTTGCAAAATGGGAAAATAGACAAGATCAAGCACGTGGTTTGATAGGGATGTCTATTTCTCCTGATCTTAGATTCCACATTGCAAACCTTGAGACTCCTCATGAAGCATTAGAAAAACTCGCTAAAGTTTTTGGGATTAAAAATGAAATTAGAGCCCATCAACTTGAAAATGAGCTGCTTACTTTGGATCCTAATAATTTTTCTTGCATTGAAGATTTCTTGTCCAAATTCAAGACCCTTAGATATCTCTTGGAAGGTGTTAAAGTTAAGAAAGAAGATGGTAACCTTATTTATTCCATCCTTACTAAGTTGGGTCCAGCCTATTCTGTATTTGTTTCCACTTTCCATTCTACAAGGGAAGCTTTCATTTGTCAAGGAAAAGACTACAAGGCCCCTTCCTTTGACTCCTTTTGTGATTCCTTAATAAGAGAACAAGAAAAACTCTTACACCTTGGTCTTCTTAATCTTGGAAACTCTTCCACGAAAGCGTTAGCCGCCCAGCAGCAACCAAATTCAAAGAATCCTAAGAAGTCATATCCTCAAAAGAATGGTCCTAAACCATCTCAGCCTCAAAATGAAAGATCATTTCAGCAAAATGATAAGACCAATAAAAACAAATGGAAGAAGACTGATAGACATTGTAACTTTTGTAATCGAGATGGCCACTTAGAATCTAAATGCTTTAAGAAGATGGAAGCCTTGGAAGCCGCAATGAAGAAACATAACATCCATGTGGAGCCTACTTCAACTTCAACTTCCGGAATGGCACTTTCTGCATGTCATTGTCAATCATCTCAGTCTGGTTATGCATTAAATGTATCTTCCTCTTCTTCTCATTCTCATGAGTGGCTCATTGATTCTGGAGCCTCTTGTCACATGGCCAAAAACCAAGCCATGTTTTCTTCTTTAAATGATTGTAACACCAAAAGTATATATGTTGGTGATGATAAATCTCTTAATGTTGTAAGGACTGGAACTGTTCAGCTAGACAATGGTCAGTTTAATGATGTATTATGTGTTCCAACCTTATCCTGCAACCTTCTATCTGTCTATCAGATAACTCATTCAGGTGAAGGTAAAATTGTTGAATTTTCACCTCATGATGTTGTAATCAAGGATCTAAAAGATCCTAAACAGATTCTAGCTACTGGTCTTGCTGATGATTCCAAAAGGTTGTATAAGTTTCACAACTTTGGGTCATCAAATCTTCCCTCAGTATTTATTGCTCATAATGATGAAGTGAGCAAACTTTGGCATGAGCGATTTGGTCACTTAAACTATCGCTCCCTTCAGCATCTATGTAAAGAAAATATGGTGACAGGTCTTCCTATGGTATCTTGCAGAGATGGTGTTTGTTCCGGATGTGTACTCGGAAAACATCATCGGGACAGTTTTGACAAACGTGCCTCTTGGCACGGCTCAGCCCCTTTACAGCTTGTGCACAGTGATTTATGTGGTCCTCTTCCTGTTGCTTCATTCTCTGGCTGCAAGTACTTCTTAACTTTCATTGATGATTTCTCCAGACGCACTTGGGTATACTTCTTAAAACTCAAGAGCGAAGTATTTAACACCTTTTTGGCCTTCAAAGCCTTTGTTGAAAAACAATCTGGACATCAAATTCTTAAGCTAAGAACTGATAATGGTGGAGAATATGTTAAAAACACATTCATCAACTTTTGCACCGAAAATGGAATTCAAATGCAACATACTGTTCCATACACTCCACAACAAAATGGTGTAGCTGAAAGGAAAAATCGCACCTTAAAGGAAATGGCTAATTGTATGCTGCAATCTAAAGGACTCAGTCTTAGTTTTTGGGCCGAAGCAATTAATTGTGCAAATTATATAATCAATCGCACTCCTACTAAGGTTCTAGAGAATATCACTCCAGAAGAAGCTTGGAGTTCCATTAAACCAGATGTAAGTCACTTTCGTGTGTTTGGAAGTGAAGCATGGGCCCATATTCCAGATGAAAAGCATAAAGCTTTAGAACCTAAGAGTGAGAAATGTACTTTTGTTGGATATTCTGAAGATGTAAAAGGATATAGACTTATTCCATTTAAGTCCAAAAATGTTATCATTAGAAGAGATGTAAAGTTTGATGAAAATAAATCGGCCTGCGAGCCTAGTCCGACGGATGTGCCACCTCTTCCTATCTCTTCTACTTTTGAAAACATTTCTTCTTCAGATGATGAAAGCGAGGATGATACTCCTCCCCCACCTTCTCAGGATCCTCAACTTCCACGATGGGTCCGTGCTACTCGGGATGCAGCAGGTGATCTTGCCGGTGATCCTACAGATCAGCGACGTACACGTTCTCAGTTTGAAAGAGCCTCTTCTTTACTGGATCAAGCTCCAGTAAATCATGATCCTGACACTTTTGCAGAAGCTTCAGGCCATCCACATTGGGAAGCAGCTATGAATGAAGAATATCATTCATTGATGACAAATGATACATGGGATCTTGTTCCTCTACCAAAGGGATGCAAACTTGTTAGATGTAAATGGGTTTACAGAACCAAGTATGGACCAGATGGGAAAGTTGATAAACATAAAGCTCGTCTCGTTGCTAAGGGCTTTTCACAGGTTGAAGGCATTGACTACACTGAAACCTTCTCCCCTGTTGCCAAAATGAACTCTATCCACCTTGTTCTTTCCCTTGCTGCCTCTTTAAAATGGGAAGTCCATCAGATGGATGTTAAATCTGCCTTCTTACATGGGGACTTGCAGGAAGAAATCTATATGGAACAACCCATTGGCTTCATACAAACAGACTCCAGCCTTGTTTGTCGACTTAAGAAATCCCTTTATGGCCTCAAGCAAGCTCCTCGGGCTTGGTATGCCAAAATGGATAGCTTTCTTTTAGAATCTGGCTTTTCTAGGTGTCATTCTGACAATACTGTCTACACCAAGAAAGTGGGCAACTCTCTTATCATCCTTGTTCTTTATGTTGATGATCTTATTCTTACTGGTAGTGATCCCAACCTTATAAACCATGTGAAGTCCAGCCTTAAAAAGAAATTTGAAATGACAGACTTAGGACACTTACACTATTTTCTCGGTCTTCAAGTCTTGCAATCCCAGGAGGGTATTTTCCTTTCCCAGTCCAAGTATGCTTGTGATATTCTTCATCATTTTCACATGGAAGACTCTAAGCCAGCCCCTTCTCCCTTTCAGTCTGGGGTAAAACTTTCAGTCTCTTGTACTTCTCCTGAAGTTGATGCTACCTTATACCGTCAACTTGTCGGAAAACTCTTGTATTTAACCCATACTTGTCCTGATCTTTCCTTTGCTGTTGGCCTTGTTGCTCGTTTTATGCAAAACCCCCGTGAAAGTCATTGGAAAGTAGCTAAAAGAATACTTCGTTATGTTCGAGGTACAATACAGTTTGGGATTCATTATAGTGCCAAAGCAGCTCCTCTGTTAGTTGGTTTCACTGATTCTGATTGGGCTGGTGACCATGATGATCGGAAGTCTACTGCCGGTTATGTCTTCACTCTTGGTTCAGGACCTATTACATGGGCTTGTAAGAAACAGGCTGCCATTTCTCTTTCGTTAGCAGAAGCAGAGTATCGTGGTGCCGTGGAAGCTAGTAAGGAAGCCTTGTGGCTTCGTCAGATCCTATCAGAGTTTGGCTTTGAGCAGCAGCATCCAACCACACTTTGGTGTGATAATCAAAGTGCCATTCAGCGATGCAAAGATCCAGTCCAGCATCAGCGCAGCAAACACATTGAACTACACATGCACTTCATCAGAAAGCTCATTCATGACCATGTTCTTGAAGTGCAATATTGTCCAACAGATGATCAGGTTGCAGACATCTTCACAAAGGCTCTCACAGAGGCGAAGTTCACTAAACTTCGATATATGCTTGGAGTTCAGGAAGTTGTCACTAAGGGGGGATAGGCTCTAGTGCCTCCTTCCTTTTCCTATTGTGTCATATTTGTAAATCCTTCAATCCTATCTCAAGTTGTTCTTAAGGGGGGATGTTAGGATATTCTGACACATAGGATATAGTTAAGTTCAACTTGGTCTAGTATAGAGTTAGGTTAGAGTTAGGTAAAGTGTGTTTCTTTACCGTTGTACATTTTGTAACTTACAATCCGACGGTCACGATATGTAGTGATCCGACGGTTCACTCTCACCTCGGTATTACCAACACTTGATCCGTGGCTTGACACCCGATTGGTCCATGAGTTCTATTTAAAGCGCATGGAGGGTCATTGTTCGGGTAATCCGTGCATGAGAGAAGCTTATGTAAATTTTCATTCTTTGATTAATAAATTGCCTGTAGTACCCACGTTGGGACAGGCCGTGGACTGTTTCCCTCCTTGCACTTTGAGGGTTTTAACCACGTCAAAAATACTGGTGTATTGATTTGAGATCTGGTTGTGAGCGGTGTCCTTTTGGTGTTCTTTCTGAGGAACTTACCCTGTAAATTCCTACATATCCAACTAAGACATTTCTAGATGTAACATCTGAGCTAGTCTTTTGAGGCAGAAATTACTCTCAAACCCTGGGCCATCCACCCATCATACCTATAATATATTATATATTCTTTACATAACCTATTACTATGATGGTTCTCTACTAAAGACTGCAACAACAAGAGGACTCCCCTTGAATTTAACACACCACGAATCTATCTACCTTTCTCATTTGACATCAATGCCAACACTATGCTCAACAACCTCCCCATTTGGCATTGATAGAAACCAACCAAGCTCCCCCTAAAATGAAGCGTGGTTTTCTTCTTCTCTACACTCCCACTAGAATCAATAGTTATTCAACTCATAGACTTCTTTTCCCCATTTGAAATCAATGGAAAAGGATACAGCCAATGGGAGAAACTTCCACTGAAACTTTGCAGGCTACTCTTCAAATGATTCAACAAGTTGAGTAGCTGCTAGGACATATTAAGTTTGATTCATTTGGTTGGTGGAGCCATAAATCCTATTTGTTTCCTGGGATACCCAAAGGGTTCTCATTCCATAGGTTTAATGAATATATCTGCAAGTTTCTCATTAGTGGGCACATACTCAAGTCAAACAACATTAACAATATCTTGTTCTCTTAAAAAAAGGAACTTGATTGGTATGTGCTTAGTCTTTGAATACATGACAGGATTTTTAGAGATGTTTGTAGCATAATATTGTCACACATGATTGGAATTGAATCAATTAACTCTACCTTGATTTCCTTTAAGGTTTGCTTCATCCAGATATTTTTTATGCAACAAGTGGTAGCTGCAATATACTCTGCTTCAGTTGTTGATAATGAGATGGAGTCTTGTTTCTAGTTGACCCAAGGCACTAGAAAATATCCCAAAAAGAATGTTGCTCCAGAGGTGGTTTTCCTGTCATCAACATTGCCTGAACAATCAACATCAGTATAACCTTTTAATTTAAAATATTTTCTTTTGGCATACCACAAACCATAGTCTATTTTTCCTTGTAAGTATTTGAAAATCCTTTTTACAACAATCACATCGCTTTCTCGAGGGCAAGCTTGAAATCTAGCTACCAATCCTACTACTTCCTTGATATCTGGTCTTGATGTTGTTAGGTATAGCAAGCTTCCAATAATTGATATGTAAACTGTCTAATTTACTAGAGGTGTCTCATCTTCTTTAGATATCTTAGAGCCAATAATCATGGGGGTACTAACTAGCTTGCACTCCTCCATCCCAAATTTCTTTAGTGTTTCTCTTTAATACTTGGATTGGGAGATGAAGATGTCATATTTAGATTGAGAAAATTGTAGCCCTAGAAATAAGGATAGTTCTCCAATCATCGACATCTCAATTTATTTCTACATGCATTTTTCAAATAAATGTCCCAACCATTCCAAGTCACTACCAAAGATTATATCATATACATAAATCACAACAATCAACAAGTGAATATCTTCAGATTTTATATACGGATTATTATCAGTAGTACGTCTCTTGAAACCTTGTTTCTGAAGGTACTTGTCCAATCTTGCATACCAATCTTTAGGAACTTGCTTGAGCCCATGCTGATCCTTTTTTAGTTTGGAGAAATAATCTTCATTCTCTAAGAGCATAAAACCTTTTGGTTGTTCTATATATATCTCTTCCCCTAGATCACCATTGAGAAAATCCAACCTCACATGAATCTCGTATACCTTGATATTCATGTGACTGGAAAAAGAAAGAAACATTATGATGGCTTCTAATATTGCTACAGGTGCAAAGTTTTCTTCAAAATCTATCCCTTCTACTTGTGCATACCCTTTGCAAACTAGTTGAGCCTTGTTCTTGATTACTTGACCTTGCCCATTTATATTATTTTTTATACCCATTTGGTGCCTATAACATTTTTCCCTTTGGGTCTTGGAAGAATCTCCCAGGTGTCATTTTTTCCAGTTTGATCCAATTATTCATTCATCACCTTCACCTAGGACTTATCCTCCTAGTTTGAACACCAAGTCTTTCATCACCAATAATTTGACTTTCAAGATGTTGTTTCTACACATAAATTGAAGGGATTTTGGGCCTTGGTGTTGTACTCATTTCTTCATCTTCGTCATCTACCTCGACTTCACCCTGGTTTAAGAATCTGGCAGTTGAACTTTTTTCTCCATCTAAGTTCATGTTTTCTTCGGATGGCTCTGATCATGGTAGTATTTCATCGACTACAATTTCAATGCAGTCTTCGACCCTTTTTTTTCTCTTGTTGAAGCATTTGTACCCTTTTCTTTTGACCGAGTATCCACGAAATATACCTTCATTAGCTTGAGAGTCGAATTTCCCAAGTTTTTTATCATTCCTCCCGATATAACATTTTCTCCCAAATAATTTGAAATGTTTCACTGATGTTGGTTTCTCTTTCCATAAATCATAGGGAGTCCTATCATTATTAGGCCTAAGTTTTGTTATGTTAGTTAAATACACAAGTACTTTTGTTTCTTCTCCCCAAAATGTCTGGGGTACATCCGCCTCATCCATCATTTCTCTAGCCATCTCTTGGATTGTTCTATTATTTCTCTCTACTACTGCATTTTGTTGTGGAGTTCTAGCCACTGAGTACTTCCTCCTTATTCCAATCTCTTCGAAATACTCTTCAAACTCTCTCGATTTGAATTCTCCACCTTTGTCTGATCTTAGGAATTTGATCTTTAGATCTTTCTCATTCTCAAACTGAGCTTTGAATATCTTGAAATTCTTTAGAGATTCTGATTTCTCTTTCAAAAGAATTATATATATGGCTCTGGTAAAATAATTAAAATAAAATAGAGTACCTTTCTCCTCTTGGGATTTTTATCCTGTTTTACCCACAGATATCAGTGTGAATCAACTCTAGAGGTTTAGATTATGAGAAATCATTTTTCTTGAACCGAGTCCTTGCCTGCTTACTAAATTGGAAAGACTTGCAGATTGAGTCATCGGGATTTTCCAATCTCGATAATCCTCTTACATATTTTGTCTTGCTGATTTTTATCAGTTTATCAAAATTTATATGACCAAGCCTTTTGTGCCACAAATAGGTTTGATTTTCTTACTCAAATAAAAACTTACTCTAGAGTCATCAAACACGTATACAATATTGTGATTCCTGAATAGCTTTCCCACTAGCTTTACATTTTCTTTCTTTCGGATATCACAGTCTTTGGATCAAACAATCACATTATAGCCATTATCACACATCTAACTCACACTAATAAAACTATTCTTGAGACCTTCTACATAAAACATATTTTGAGCCTTAGTCTTTTCATCAAGACTGACTATGCCCTTACCCTTAATTCTTGTTGGAGCATTATTTCCGAAGGTGACATTGTTCCCTCTGCCTTTTTATTTTAGAGACACAATTTTACTCTTATCCCCAGTCATGTGCTTAGAACAACCTCTATCTACATACCATCTATTTTATTGGTCATGCATAGATAAGGCCAGTACACACTCCATGATTTTCTTAGTCTTTTGTTTCCAACTCTTTTTGTGATTTGAGAAATTTACCTTCCAATTTAGAAAAGTACTCAAACCTGCTTCTTCACTCACTTGCCTTGTTCCTAAAATTATTTCATTTGAAGCATTAAAATTCATCCATTAGGGGAGAGAAAGGATTTATATTCCTCGGAAGTGAGTTTTGAGATCTAGAGTTCTGATATTTTTGTATCTTGAGTGCCTCTCTGACTAGATATTTTTTATCCTGATTCATTCTTCTTTGAAGCACCTTTACATAGTTGTGGGGCTCTTCAATTCCTGCGGACCTCAAAATCATCTTTCCCATAGGAGATTTCTATGAATCAAATTATCCCAACCTTATCTTGTTCTCTAGAGGCCTTTCACTGCTCAAAATGTGGTTTAACGTCTTTGTCCCTTCAACAATTTTTTTTTCCATATCCTTCTCAGTCTCTAATCTCTCAAGATTTGTTCTCAAGGAGACAATTTCTGCTTCTAGACTATCACAATTCTCCTCCAATTCAATAATCAAATAATTCAAAACTTATTCCTTCCTTTTTCTTCCTCTAACTTGATTTTCAGGGACATAATCTCTTCTCTACATGGTTTAGAGATCATCTCCTCTTTCTTCTTGGTCAACTTCTGCTTTAAGAGTTTATTATCTTCCTCTAGATTTTCACATGTTATTTGCTTTTCTTCTAATCAGAGAGCTAAGTTTGCTTTAATTTTAATGGATTCTTCAATTTTTTATTTTTGATAAATAAAATTCTCATTTTCTAAATCATACATACCTTCTTCAACACGTAGCAACTACTCTTTTAGTTTCTTGTTCCTTTTTATGGCCTTCTTTAACTCATCAAGAGCATTGATGAGCTCTCCTCCAAGATCCACTACTCCTTCTTCTTCTTCCTCACAGTCTGATACATTTTGTTTCTTGGAGTCAGCTTCAAGTTCCATAAGCAAATATTCATGAGACTCACCTTCTGAAGAATCCTCACTATGATATTTTGGTGCAAAGTTGTCCTCCTTGGAGTAGAGCCCCTTCTTCTTGAAGGAATTCCTTTTCTGAAATTTTTGAGCTTTATATTTGGGATTTTGGTCTTTGTCCTTTTCTAAATTTTCTTTATAAGGACATTTAGAAGTAAAATTACTAACTCTTCCACACCCAAAAAAATTGAAGGGAAGCTTTCCTTTGTACTTTCCTTAACCATGTTTTAGTTTCTTGGAAAAGTGAGCCAACTCCTAATTAGAATCATAGATGGAACAATGTCAATGGTCTTTGTGCTCCTTTTCCTTATTAGACACCTTTAAAGTTTCCTCCTTTGGTTCAGCCGTCTCTTTGCCTACTCTGATCTCATATGTTGTGAGAGTACCAAGTATCTAGTCCATTGTGATATTTTCCAAGTTTGTCATTTCCTCGATGGCTGAGATCTTGGCATTGAATTTCATAGGCAAAGATATCAAAAACTTTTGAAAATTTGCTTCTTCTTTGATAGGTTCACCAATTCCTATAATCATATTGGTTACTTGATCAACTCTGAGAAAATACTCTATTATACTCTACTCTTCACTTATTCTCAAGCTCTCAAAACTCATTCTAAAGGTTTGAAGTTTGGCTTGCGTAACTTTCTCATCTCATTCATGTCTCTGATTAAGCATGTCCTACACTTCTATGGCTAACTTATAGTGCATAACCTTTACACGTTCAGATTGACTAAGACCAAAGAGAATGTCATTCTTGGCCTTTGCATTATTCCCATACACCTTTTTACCATCTACATTTGTAGGAGGCACTGCAAGGACAACATAATCTACCAACATAGAGCTCCAAACATCTACCCCTAGGGATATGAGATAGGCTTCCATCTTGACTTTTCAGAAAACATAGTTTGTTCGATAAAAGACTGGTATCTACTTGAGTAAGCATCCTAACTCTCTTGTCTAGACATCATTTGTTATAAATATACCTTCTAGTGTATAAATTATTCCTAAACGAAATTGGCTATGATACCAATTGTTGGAATAAAGAATTACTGATAGGGGCGGGGGGTGAATTAGTAATTAGTGAGGTATTTAACTTTTAAGCTCAATTCTTATTTTCTCTTTCAATCTTGGCGATTACTCATGTGAAATTCATAACACAATACATAGATAGCAATGTAAACCATTGACATGAACACACAAACTATCAAATTAAGCAACATGCATAGATTGACACGGGAATTTTACATGGAAACCCAAAGGGAGAAAACCACCAATCTATTTGTTATTATGATGTAATTTAAGATCCTACTTAATCACATCAATTTGTTTGTGAGCACCCACACACAAGGGGCCACAACCCCCTTTAAGTTAGCAAGACACAACTTTCCAAGAGGCAACAACCTCTTATGAATGCAAACCACCACCTGCTTTAGCCAACTTTTCTACTTTTCATACAATTTTCAGACTAAGAAAACAAAGGTCTATTACTATTACATAGAAATATAAAGACCTGGTGAGTTGTTGAACATATAACTTTCCTCTCTGCTCTGAAGTCCTCTCGCATACTTCACTGATCCATCTGCTCCGATCTCAACCCTAAGTTTCTCAGTATGATTATTAGTTCTCGGCCACCATATCCCTTCTATTCACACACACTCACTTACAACAATCCACACTCTTCACACAACATCCACAACTTCTCCCCTACTAGCTCAAGGTTTTCTTATCTTTTTTTTCTCCAACAACACAGTGAACGATGCACCCAATCATCTCATCAACCACCACCTTCAATGCACACCACGATACTATGGTCTTCCATTAAGATCTTGTATGTGAGATTAGTTCACTCAACCATCTGGGACACGTATGGTCTCCATTGCAACTTTGTAAGGATTTGTTCTATAGTTTTAGTTGTAACAAGTTTGAGATCAGATTCTCAGGGTTTTGTGATCCCTATAATTAATCCTCAGTTGCACCATTAAGATTTCTTGTCTAGATAGCATGCTTCTCCATTAATTCTTTTGCACGTCGTGGTCCTTGTTTTCTTACCTCCTGATACTCTATAGGTGCCATTGGTTCTAGCTTTGTAATCCTTCTCCAGGTATGTTAGTACATCACTAGAAATATTTAATACTCAACATGGTTGTCTTTAATTTGGATGTTGCACTATTAATTATCTGAGCTTCTCATGGTCCTTGTTTCCTTGTATCTCGGTTTTCTATTTACACCATTTAATATAGGTTGGGAGGTCAGAAGGTCATGGGTCGACCGAATCCACCTAATATGCATCTATATTTTACCTCTGACTGCTTGAATCCACCTAGAGGCCTGACTTGGGTCCATTTCCATTGATTTGACTCATTCAACATTGAAACCAAAATAACAAAAAACAACTTATAAACCGGCCTGTAGCACAAACTTCAAGGACTTGTCACGTCATCAGATTACATCATGTTGACATCATCTAAGCCATGTGGCACCTGCTACATAGTGACACATGTCACCTATACTTGTCCCTCTTGGCCTCTTGAAACTTCTAGAAACACTCGCCATGTGTTGTCTTCCTCTGATGTTGTGTCACCCTGAGCTCATGTCATCTTCCAATTATGCTCTACACATCACCTCTCCCCATTTCTTAGCTATATCAGGTCCCACATAGATCGGGGGTCGGGGGTGAGTCTTGATTCTCTTGCCAAACACTGTTGCATGGCCTGACCTTTGACTAGTCCCAACTAGACTCACCTCCCGCCTAGTCTAAGGGCCCGACTAGGAGTTAGTCCCACACAAGTCAGGGACCAGGGAGGATTTCCCTTTTGAACTTCTGTTGTACGGCCCAACCTTTGACCAAACAAAAATATACTAAGTTCCTACCTCAGTCCTAAATCCGCCTAAGTCTAGAATGAAAGATATTTTGAACAAAACATAAGGGAGAAGGAGAAGCTTGAGCCATGGAACCCTACCTGACGACCTTTTAATTTGTAAACTTTGACCTACCATAACTCTTGATCTAGAAGGCCTTTTCTAGACTCCAACATACCGTTGGAAATATCTTTCATATCACTATCCAACTGAGACATTTCTAGATACATATGAGCTAGTATCTTGAGGCAGAAATTACTCTCAAACCTTGGGCCTTCCACCCATCATAGCTATAAGAAGTTATAGATTCTTTACATAACCTGCTACTATGATGGTTCTATACTAAAGACTACAGCGAACATAAGATTCCCTTTGAACTTGACACACCAAGAATTTTACTACCTTTCTCATTTGACATCAATCCCAATGCTATTCTCAACAGTGCCTTTGTTCAACGATGTGGTGATATGAGAATTAAATAAGAAAATAGTAATGTGGGTTGGAGGAAAAATTGATTAGGAGATTCTAGTAAGGAGATACAGGGGTTAGAGGTGTTATAGCGTTATTTATCACCTTAGTTGTCAAATTTAGATATTTACTCACCTACAAGGTTGAGACACCAATTTATAACTTAGAAGGCTAAAACTAGCAGATTTATTACTTCTTGCACACTGGTAACAAGCGACACATCACCTCTTACCCCTTTGCAAGGGGTGATGATCACTTGATGCCCCTTATCATAGAGCAATGAACCATATGAGTTTTTAAACTTTCTCATTCATTAGGACATTACATCGATAAAGTTAGAATTGCCTTTTCTAATAGCCTGGGACTTTGTACAAGGCTCTAAATTTTCTAGGACCAAGGGGTCTAGATTCATCCTCTATTTTCCTCAATAGCCTATATATTGAACCCATTCCTAAAAGAGAATGAAAAGGAGAAAAATATATGTAACTAAATGTTCTTGAAATTCTTAAAGAACCTTTTTATGTTGTCACAAGGTTTCCTTACTTGTGACATAAGTCGAGGAGGAATTTAAGCCAAGGAACCACCAAGGATCTTCTTACACTCAAGGTATATAAATGTTGGTGTTTAATTTCTTAATATAGATCCTATCGTTACTCCCTTAAATGCCTTGTTTTAATCTCATATATGTTTAGATATTGATTATATTAAGTTATATAGATTATATCTAAAGTTTATCTTACTGTTACAACATTTGGAAGGAAGTTTTGTGTATTTATGCATTATGTGCAAGATATGGGTGCTAGAAGTATAGTAAGATATTCAAAAAATGAAGCAAGTTATCCTACAACCAAAACTGGTAAGGATCACATAAGTCTTCATAAGAGGTATTCATGCATAACACAATACTATCTTTCCTACTTTATAGAGAGTTTTAAGAAACATATATAGGGATCTATTAGGTGGTCTATCATTGCTCTATCACAAATATTTGGTTGATCTATTGAGGAACCTGCCTATACACAAGAGGATTTTCCTCATAAAAAGAGGTTTCAAGTGATAATCTAGATCTAGCTAGATGAGACAACAAACAACCTTGTGGTTACTTGACCAAGATGGTAGAGAACCCTTGCTATGAGGTCACATCCATAGAATAGTAAACGATATTTAGTATATGAAGGACATGTAATCATAGGGAAATTTATAAGGATTTGACCTTAAAAGAAGGCAGTACTCTAGTGAATTGACAATATATGGAATCTCAAGGGTTAGGTCAATCAGAAGCTAGGGTCCAAGTGTTGTTTTACAACCATTGCTACAAGTATGGAGGACAAAGAGTGAGTCTTATAGGATGGCCCAATTATTTAGTTTTGTGGGTATGCATCTATGAATCTTGACGATTCCAATGAAGAAATTAGATATAGGTAAACAAGAAAAAAACAACCTCATGGTCACCTAAAAAAGATGGTAGAAAATCCTTGCTTTGAGGTCATATCCCCTAGAATAGGAAACTATATTCAACATATGAAGGAACTTGCAATGAAAGTAGAAATTTTGGGGATTTGTCCCTCAAAGAAGGCTCTAGTCAATTAGATTAACACTAGATTGAAGCCCATTTGTTAGGTCAAATTGAAGATATGATTTAAGCGTTTTTATACAACTATATTTACAAGCATGAAGATATATTAAGTCTTGGATAATGGCCCATTTCTTCAACTCTGTGGCTTTTCGTCTTCTAATCTTGCATTAGAGGAAATTTTAGCCTAAAAGTGCCCATGAAATTTTCACATAATTTCCATGTCATATTATGTAAACAAATCAAAATCCTTTTATTTTAAAAAGAGGTACATGTAAATATTTTGGAGGGAAAGAAGAAAAACTATTGTTTATGATTGTATTTTTGGATTATCTCCTTATAGGTCTACTCAAATTTCAAGTGTAGACACTCATTGGATGTGGAATTAAATTTCGCATCCAACGAGTACCCATCATGCATACTCTTGAGAAGACCCACATTGATAAAAATTGAAGATACATTAAAAAAAAAGTGTTGAAACACATTTTTTTATTGTATATTCAATTTTTTATCAATGTGAGTCTTCTCAAACGGATGCATGATGGGTACTCGTTGGATGCGATATTTAATTTTGCATCCAACAAGTGTCTACACTTGAAATTTGAGTAAACCTATAAGGAGATCAGCCAAAATTGTAATTAAAAAACTAGTGTTCTTCTTTTCCCTCCAAAATTAAAAACTCCTATTTTATTATTTTTCCTTAGGATGCCACTTTTAGGTTGAAATTTTCTCTAATTTTGGTTCTAATGAAGAATTTTGATCTAGTTAGATAAGAAAATAAACAACCTCATGGTTATTTGACAAAAATGGTAGAAAACCTTTCAATGAGGTGTTATGGTCCTAGCCTCATTAACCCCTAATAAGTAGATTGATAAATTGTTATGTAGTAATGGTCATCATTAGTAAACAAATTTAGTAGTAGTGTGAATGGAACTATTGTAATAGGGCTTACTGGAAGGTTTCACATATTAGAATTTTCCTCCTCTAGAATGTTCTATAAGGATACAAAGTAGTATATGTAGAGGTAGAAGCATTGTAAAATATGTTTTTAACAAGTATTGGAACTAATATCTGTTATATTGGAGGCTTCCCCTCAAAGAGGTAAGTGAACATTGTTATCACTATAATTAGGGTATCTTATTTTGGCAACTATTGTCATTGGACTCTTTTCTTTTATTACTTATTTTTATTTTTCTAGATAGTATTTTCTTTTATGATTTGAATATTTCTATTTGTTACACTACCAATATAGATCCATCGTAATCATAGATCTAGCAAGAGGGATCAAATCTCTTGAGCTGCAAACCCTTTTTATAGTGAAAAACTTAAAAAAATTGTACCTCCAAAGATTGCATCCCTATAGGGACATGATATATGATGGTTAAGATGAATCTCTCTCTCTCTCTCTCTCTCTCTCTCTCTCTCTCTCTCTCTCTATATATATATATATATATATATATATATATATATATAGATATGTTATTACATATTTTTCTATTAATATATTTTTTAAAACATTTCAATATTGCTTAATTTTATATATTGAATTTTTTTTTTTATGATGCACATTGAACTTTTAATTACTATTAATATTTTTTAAATGTCACATATTAATTTTATATTAAGAATTGAATTAATTACACATCTCCCTCTTATTACTGTTATAAGGAAGGAATTGAATCTTTTTACTTTCAATTACTTTTTCTCTTTGCACATTGAGATATTTTACTGTGATTTTTATATATACATATATGTTTATGTTTTTTCTAAAGTTGATATTAAAAAAAATTAATTAACATGGATATTAAAATGGTTTATTTACCATATCTCCTTTGTATTTCATTGTAATATCAACAACCAATAAAGAAAACACAATAAGAGTGGGACTACATTTTATAATACCTTCAAGTAAAACTATATATATATATATATATATATATATATATATATATATATAGATATATATATATATATATATGTATATATATATGTATATATATATATATATATATATATATATATATATATATATATATATATATATATATATATATATATATATATATATATATATATATATATATATATATATATATATATATATATATATATATATATATATATATATATATATATATATATATATATATATATATATATATATATATATATCAAGGGATATATGTCAACTCCAAGTTGAGCACGGATAGAATTACACATCCCCCTCACACTAGGATGTAGAAAGAGCCTCTTGGCTCAACAAGTGGTTTCAAAGCACTTTCTTTTGACTTATCTTTCATTTTTCTTTTTGTTAAGAAATATTTGCATGTTAGAGATGTGTCATGATATTTATAAAAAACCATAGTGATATGTCATTATGAAGATAAAACTATGGTTAGGGATGAATACATGCAAGAACTACACATGGTTTCACCTAGTTGGAAACCCTTATAACTTCTATCAGTACCACTTTAAATAGTATCATGTCAGATAGAACCTTTACATGGAATATCACTTTGACCTACTTTTATGTGTATGAGAAACCCTGTAGGGATCCTGAAACTATCCTTGGATCAACTACTCATTCCCATAATTATTATAATGGCACCAAGAACAAAGGAAGAATACTCTCATATACCTAGGTAATTAGGTAATACTACTAAGGGTATGTTTGATCCTACTTAGTTAGAGCCCTGCGATGTTAGGCTAAGTACTACTTTTGGACCTCATAAGTATATTAGAGAGCTATACAAAAAGGGAAATCCCTTTTTCTTAGGAAAATCTCTTATCTTTAGGACCTTTCAAGCCCTAATATTTGTTGCTTCACTTCCTAGAAAGCCTTTTTACTGCCTTAAGCTACAAAATTCCTACACATTGTTAATATTCAAAATTCGGGCATGTTGTGAGTGTAGTGTTATCCAATTCAAAGTAGAAGTTAAAAAAGTGAGTGTATAAAGTGGACCCACTGACACCCTTATTTGGTACCCATCTCAAAATATTCATTGTGTCATGCTAATCAAAATGGTACCCCTCTTGTTTAGGCCATTCTTTTGTTGACCCACTCTCCTTGTTATCACTCAAATATCTTATCAGACTCTATAATGCCATGTTGATCACTTCTATATAACTCTCTAGTAAGCTCTTTTGTCTAGACCCACTTTCTCTCTTCCATTACTCCCTTATCACTATACTTGCCCTCCCATCACAATCCTTGTTCCCTATCCAAATGGAAAATCATGACTATGATTATAACAACACCAAATTTCTCCCCTCGAAAATTAATTTTCCATGTTGCACACCAACTTCAAAGAGGCCCACTCTAATATTGAGAAAAACCTTAGATCAATTTAAGTCAATCTCCCAGTACTTTGGCACCTTAATAATTGTGGCCAACACTAGAATCCTTTATGGATAAATTCAATTACCCTAATACCTAAAATCAACTTGTAAACCAAGAGGGTGCGACATCATCCCAATCCATGGCCTTTTAGTCTAACTCATTTTCTCATGACATATGCCTTCCTAAAGTAGATTTCAACAAATTTGATGGCTCTAACCCCATTGGATGGGTTACTCAAATGGAATGCTATTTATTATTACATGAAGTCATCAATGACTCAATGGAAATTCATGTTGATGTCCTCGATGTAGATACAATGTAGTGGAAATGGTGACAATGATGAAATACTTTTCACCCTGGTTACATTTCTTGGACTCAATTTGTCACAGATATTTGTGAGATTTTTGACAATGAAACTCATCACTTCGATTGCTTGACCGGGGTTATATATTCATATACAATGTAAGAATACATTTCTACCTTTGAGAAAATATCTTTCTACAGTAAAGGTCTATATGCATATTTCTTTTTTGAATTCTTTATTAGTTGTCTCAA
Organism: Pinus tabuliformis; assembly: GCA_031772625.1. NCBI lineage: Eukaryota > Viridiplantae > Streptophyta > Pinopsida > Pinales > Pinaceae > Pinus > Pinus tabuliformis. The sequence goes on along the minus strand of CM062804.1, from coordinate 765,400,109 downwards.
GGATGGCATCCATGCTAATGTATTAATGGCTCACCCTAAGACTTGGCTTATATCCATTTGCCGATTCTATAAAGGTCTCATCATAATCATTTCCCTTTTCTATATTCCCCTCTATATTTCCTCTTTAATACACCTCCCTTCCTTACGTTAATCTTGCCCCCATTCTATCTTCCCCCCCATATATATCAATCCCTAACTATGTTCCTCCCATTCTCTTTAATCTATCCCTATCCCTATTTTATCTTCTCATTTATATATCCCGACTATATTCCTCCATTTCTTATTTTATTGCACCTTTGTCCCTATTATATCTTCCCTTCTATTATATCCTTGTTATATTCCTCCCATTGTTTATCTCATTTTACCCCCGTCCATAATTTTTTCTTCCCCTTTATATATAACTAATTTTTACCCTCCTATTCTTTATTCACTACACCCCTATTCTCATTTCCTTTCCTCCCCCTTTATTTTAAAGTTGATGCAATTGTTTAATGTTAATACTCTTGTACATTTTATAGTAGCATTCTCATGGCAACCTGGCATCAGTTTTCTTTTGTTAAAATGCTCAGAATCAATCTTGATAAAAGTTGGATTTAATACATAAGTAGGCCAACAAAATTTCTCTTCTTGTTTGAACTTGAAAGTAACAAATAGTGCAACAAATATCATGATTTTTATAGGGTTACAGGAACACCACTATAGGTACAAGATTACTTATAGCATGTAATCTACATTGTTATAATTCAACTGATCATTTTTAAAAAAGCACTTGCTAAGTTTCATGTTATAAATATTCTTGACCAAGACTATTCTATACTCTATTATGCTTCAAAAATTTTGGAACGTGGATAAGATTGGGAGATTATGTGTCATCTTAGTAATCTTAGTAATGTATGGAATCTAATATGTTTGGTAGTCCTTTACAATTTTCTAATTTTAAATTTTAATGATGCAATTGACCAGATCTCCATACATTGTAATCATTGTAGGATTGGATGTGGAGGTAGTGGTTTCCATTTACATTCCTTCTTGTTATCATAACACCTTAGAGTTTGTTATATAATGAGCCCTGATTACTCTTATCTATCATTCACTCCCACTTCCCCCAAACTATCATGTTATGAATTAATCCCAACCATTTCTAATTATTACCTATTCCCACTTCCTTCAACCTATTTTGATTACCCTCGACTCTTCCCAAGCTCCTATATTATTACTAGTGTCAAGTTTCTCTTGGAGGTACCTGTGCATTTTTGGCAGTTCTACATTGTAACTTGGTCACTTTCAAATAGCCTTCCACTACCTCTGTTGTATATCCATTGCACCTGCCCATCGACTATGGGGAAATTAGGGTCAGTCAGTCTAGAACCCTAGTCAGTTAGAGAGATGGAGGCAATCCTTAAATATAACGCCAAATTTTCAATTCTACAAACAATAGGATGGTTAAATTTTCAGAAAAAGTTTAATGGACTTAAAATAACTATGATGAAGGCATTCACTAATGGATTTAATGGACAAATTGCCACTATAGGAGGTCTTTTGATGAGGATGTCTGGAAGAATTCATTTACGAAGAAACTGAACTTCCATGCAAGGATAAAAAAGGTTCAAGAATCTAAAAGTAGAAAGATGAGTTTGGTAGTGGTTTATCACTCACCCTAACTATGAGGTTGATTTGAAATGAGGGGTGGCAAGATACTTGATTGTTGAGAAGTGGAAGAACCTATTGTACATGTTGCAAAATTTCCTCACTTGTGAGGTAATATATTCAATGACTTTCTTGTATCATATTCGCATGCTTATTCATTTTGAAGCATATGAGTTTATAAATTTCCATTATTTCATTCTAAAAATTCTAAGTAAGATGGTGCAAGGGGTCCAAAGGAGCCCCCCAATCTAGGTTCCTTATAAGCTCTACTATCACGACATTATTAAAATTTTGGTTTCTGAAGAGCTAAGAAGGAGGGATTCTAGCTGGGAGAATTTTTTCTTCGTGAGTTCAGAAACCCTAGGCCAATTACTAACCCTAAGGGCAAAGCCACTAAGAAAATGAAAAAACTTATAGAGAAATTGCAAGAACAGGGGTGGTAACCTACACCAAAATAAGAATCTAATTTGGAACATAAGAGAAGGGGTTTGAATTATATTAAGAAATAATTAAAGAAGGGCACACTAGTAAGGGTATCGACACCAGATCCAACTCGTAGTGTAACTAGAGGGATGCTAAAAGGAAAGTGTGTCCCTTCCTCTTTAAAAACTTCTCAACCAAATATGGCATCTCAAATTTTCTTGTCGAATGATGAGTCTGATACAAGGCATGACCAACCCTTGAATGAAGAAACCCACATTTCAACAAAAGAACAAGGCCCTATTGATGAAAACCCTACAATGGAGATTCCTGTGGCCTATGAGGTAAAGTGTATAGTGAGAGATAAATGTTTTTGTCATGGGAATTCTATGATTCGAAAAGGAAAATTCTCAGTTTTCATGGAATCATTTTTTGTTATAGATGAGCTTGGTATCAATTATATGATTTAATTCTCTGAGGATTATGGAGAGTTAGTGCCAATGAAATTCTTGTTGCAAAATACCAAAGACGAGAGAAAAAATAAGGCCCTGGAGGAAAAAGTTAGAGAAATTGGAGTCCTCGACTGCTATCTGAAGTCCCAGAATTCTATTATGAGAACAATAAATGAAAAATTGTTGAAGGAGATGGAAGAATTGAAGCAGACAAACAAAGGCATTATGAAGTAGTCCAAGAAGTGGAGAATACATTTTTCCTAACTAAAGGCCCATAACAAGAGGCTCAAAAGAAAATTGAAAGAAATTCAAACCTCTAGCTTAGAGATAAATATCAAAATAAATAAATAATTGATGAGAGAAGTGTCAATTTTAGTTTTTTGCAAGGGAGTGATAGGAAACTATCTCGTTTGTGGGAGGACACACAAACCAATTGGCCTGCGGGAGATGTCAAGCCCAGGAATTGTCTCATTTTTACCCTCATATATCCCCATTTTTTCCCTTGTTTTACCATTTTTTAACCTACCTTACCTTGCACATCCATATCTCTTTGATGCAATGTTGGAGAAATGAGTCTAATTAGCATGTTATTAAAAAGTTGGAAGACAAATAATTATTTTGAGCTAAACTCCATTTCTATTCATTTCTAAGATATATGATGTTTAAAGGAGTCTGATCCGAGCTTTAAACAAGAATGAAACATAATACGAATATAACCATAAATTCAGAGATGCAGTAGAAATAACACTTTATTTTATTAATATCAGAGAACTCAAATATGCTTACATACATAATGGAAATAAACTAGCTTGGTCGATGGTAGCTTATCTCTGAGAAGATATGTGCTAGATACATGCCTTTGAATTGTGTTACAATGAAGCTTAAGGGCCTTTTTATTATTGAACAAAAAGGGAAAACCCTAAACAACCAAAACCTTAACTCCAGGAGATGGAATGCCAAGAGTTTGTTGGCCCTGTTGGGGTTAGTTGGGCATCCAACTTCCCGGGGTCATAACTTAGTCATATTATCTTTGTTTGGCACTTTTTATACCTCGTTGGAAAGATATATCCAAGTAATATAGGATTTTCCATAGACCCTTTGCCTTACTTATGACTACGAGCTTGCTACAGACCTTAAAAAATCATCATTTAGGGGGTCAAAATTGCTCCGGAAGTTCAGGACTTGAAAAATAGCTAAAAATAGTAAACATTGCTATAAACCAAGAAAATTATGAAACCGAATAGAGGAATAGGCGGGTGGCCACCAATATCCACCTAGATCAGACTCACTAATGAAGGTTTTCATATCTTGCAATCTCTATAGAAATTGAGGCATGAGAATCTAACCTAGGGTATCATGTTTACTAAAGGAGTTAGTTCCCTAAGTTAGGATTTCATTATTTAATGTAATTTTCCTATAGTTTTAGGAGAGAATGAAAATTATTGTAATTAGGAGAAGGTTCAAGAGTATTTTGGAAGATTTGAGAAATTTGAGGGTTAGTTAGAGATAAGGGATTAGGTGAGAGTTTTATGGATCATGAGAGATATTGAGGGAGTTTGTTTGGGATATAGAACCTACTTTATGTTTAGATCCACTTGTATTAATATAGGTGAATCCATGAAGCATGTAAGTGAAGGAGAGTGAGGAATGAGAGGCCAATTATTAGGCCAATAAATTCTCTTGTAAATATCTTATTTCTTTAATGAATTAATTCTGAGATCTTATGTGCATACATATTGTGTGGATTTTAGTCTTATGTCATGTGTTAATTATAAATTTGCAGGCCATAGGGTCTGCGACATCATTTTGGTATCAGAATTGGATGAAAGTTGTTGCATGTAGAGAATATATTTGTAAGCTTGCATGACAATAAAATATGCGCAGGTGTGTTCAAGTATTAACATGGTTAGTAGTTTGGTAACGTCGTAATAGAAGGTGTTTTCATGTTAAAGGCTTGGCAGAGTATGTAGGCAAAACTTGTTAAGACAGCCTAAAGAACTTTGATGTGGATTATATTAATCTTTACTACTAGCACCATGTGGATACTACAATTCAAATAGAAGAAACTTTGGGAGAACTCAAGAAGCTTGTGTAAGAAGGAAAATTCAAATATTTTGGGTTCTCTGAAGCTAGTGTGAACATCATTAGATGAGCTAATGTTGTAGATCCCAATACACCTGTTCAATTAGAATGATATTTGTGGACCCGTGATGTGGAGGATGATACCATTTCTACTTGCAGGGATTTGGGAATAAGCATTGTACCTTATATCCCTCTTGGACATGGATTTTTTTCCTAGAAAAGCAATTGATGAAAACTTACATGAGGGTGACAGTTGCTAGAGAATTTAAGAAGAGTTGCATTGTAAATTCATGGAGAGCCTTGCTACAAATCCTTCAAGGATTGGATCAAATCATGGATAACCAAGGGCTGGCTACGACGGTAATAAAAGACATCCATAGCGAATAAAAAAAGTACGGTGATCGAAAACTAAGGACCTGTTGTGGCAGCTACAACCACGCTCCAAAATTTTGGCATGCACCCAATTTCAAAGCCTCCCTTGAGAGTTTCACTTGATTACTACACACACTCAGGTTCACTCTGTGAGCTCGTGTGAGTCTTCACATCCATCCTACTTGTTCATCTCACCCAAGTTTTTCATGTTGATGTCAAAGTCATGCTTGTGACCATGTTTTGTTCATGCTCAAAGTCTTTGCTTCATGTGTACTTGTTGTGTTCGCTATGAAAACATCTGTCGCACTCACACACAGAGGCACATTCACTTTCATGCAAGCATTATCAGTTCGACCAACAATCAATCACAAGTGTTGTGCTTGTCGCTTGTACCATCGGTCAGTCATGTTGAACATGTGTATCTGCATGGTTTGAGTCGTATCATCGTCGAGTCATGTAAGTTTTTGTTTGCAGGATCACATATGCATCTTTCACTCGTTCGCACACTTAGTCATTTTTGCTGAAGTTCTGACGACCGGACTCCCCTCTGACAACTAGGTGATCACCCCATCATTGACTCGATTGACTGTCACCTAGAACATCTCAGAAGCACCAAGCAAGTCATTTCAAGTTGCGCTACCTGCAAGGAAATCAATCTACCTTCATGCTGATCAACTAGAGAGTTTGACATGACAGCCACCCTAGGACTCACTGCCCTCAAAAATTGTGCAGAGCCTGCGGACCTTGCCCACTCCGCTAATTTAAGAAAATTCTGCAAAGAGGCCAGAGAGACACTTAGTTCCCATCCATGTCTCCCTTAGTACATTGCGCAATATTTCTAGCCAGGTCTCTCGACAGTCGACCGGCTACTCACCCGGAAAATTATGTAGTTTTAATGAGCAACCTCTCTGCTGCACAGCAGTCGCTCAACTTAGAAACTACACAGAGGTGATCAGTAGGCCAGCCTCCTAGCATCAACATAGTTTTTCCCGCCAGCAGCTCACGACAGCAAACTATTAGTTCCCTCCAAGTATTGCGTAGTTTTTGCTACCAAGATCCAGTAGCTGACTGCCAATTCCCCTCAGGAATTGTGTAGTTTTTGTTGCTAGTGACCCAGCAGCAAACTTCTAGTTCCCTCCAGGAATTGCACAGTTTTTGATACTAGTCTCGTGGTAGCCAGCTGCCAGTTCCCTCTAGGCATTGCGCATTTTTGGCTGCCAACCTCCCCCTACCCACTCGTTCCGGAAACTACACAGATTTTTCCTGCCCAGCCTTTCTGCAGCCTAGACTGCTCCCCTAAAAAACTGTGAATCTTTTCCTCCAACTGAGCCAAACCTCGCGTACAGTCATTGTCGATCTAGATTTCCCATCTTCATCACCCAGTGAATTTTGCGCAGTTTTCATTAGCAGTGCCCAGAGCCTCCATCTCACCTCGCAAATTTATTTACTCTCCGAGTCACCTACATCCGAAATGATCATGTATCATGGTAGACTAGGAGGATTTTGGATTTGATGTCATGTCGTCATGAGTGACAGCAGGAACATGTACATAAAGAAACATGGTGCGACGATGAATGGGATGAACGAAGGGAGCACATGCAGAAGGATAGGTTCACCAATGGACGAACAAATGATGCATGCAAAGAGATGTTATCACGAATGGATGATCATGAAAATATGTGTTCACGGATGAATAGATGAGAAAACATGCAAGATATCCTTACAGAAAAACAAATAAACAAACATGCACCTTTTGCGAACAGACAAACTTGTCAAGCCTTCCAACATACAACTAAGGAGCAACGTGCAAAAGCAACATCAAGCAAACCAACGACCATCGAAGACTTTGTGCACTTTGCCATGCGGAGGTGAAGTTGTGACACACCATGAGGACATCCATCGCCCAACAGCACTGCAGCTCGGCATGCACACCAGTAGCAGCACGAATGTACCAGAACTGTTATGTCAAGTCAGGTCATGAGTCATGTTGTCCACATCTCTGCTGTGGGCCATACTGAAATGTAATGTAATGTGGAAGTCCAAGAGACCCACTTATTGTACAAAAAGTTACGAAAATTTATGTAAAGTCGAAAAGTCATGGAAGTCAAACAGTCATGAGGGTAGTCGAATAGCCACAAGGGTCAGTTTCACCCTTGGCTATAAATACCCCCTCATTTGTACATGCAAAGGAATTTTCACCTCAGCTCTTCCCACATAGACAAGAGAGTTTGTAATCTTTTCTTTCAGGAGTAAGTAGTGGCTCCAACGCCCCACCCACAGGGTTAGTGATGTATGGTGTAATGATGTGTCTTGGAACTTTCGCTTAATTTAGAAGCCTGCTAACAGGCCAACACGTTTTCACACATGTATTGTAACTGTTGTAAGAATAATGTTGAACACTTGTAATGCATGTTGTGTTACCCCGTGTTTAACACTTGAAATCATTCACTTGTTGTAATACATAATATATTAATGAAAATGTGTTGTATAAGTTGTTGAGGTTGTCCTGCTTGCATTGGCTACCTCCCTGGACATTAGACAGACCTTTCAGATAAAACTTGCTATAACAACTATTGCACTTGCGTAGACTTATCGCCTCAATGTTGTACATGTTATCTTCCCTTGGGTGTTGTGACTACCACATCTGTGTGGACTACTCCTCCGAAAGATTTTAACATTTTGAAAAATTCTTTCAGATTAATCACATCATGAGTTTTTGGTCGACGTTTTGAACCATCTAATGTGGTTCATCATCAGGACAAAGTGTTTCACATCCTGTTGTGTTATTTTTTCGTAGCAGAGTTGGGGCTTCCTCCCAACCATCTTGGGACTCACTCTCATCCTCTCCCTCTACAGTGAAAGAACAATTGACACAAGTAACACTAGAAATCACGAGGCACGCAAACCTCACTTCTCGAAGATAAAGCAGACTACTCTCCTGTGCTGACAAGAAATAGTTGAGGCAAACCTTTAAGATAATGGAAACTGGGCCATCATATCAGATGGGACTCCCACACCAAACGGTGTGAGGTTTAGTTGGGACTTCATACTGGGGTGATCCCCTGAATGTTGGCGAGTCCAGCACCATCAACATTTCTGGCGTTAGAAGGAGGGCAGCTAGTTGTATATGGATGAACATCCTCTCACACTCATTCATCAACCATCTGGTCATGGCAGTAACTCGCACTCCCTCTCACCAACAACCGACTCTGCAATTGGTTACTCTTCACCTCCCAAGGCTGAACACGAGATTTTGTATCATCACCTTCGCTCCGTTTGTCCCATCACTTGCCAATTCGCGAAAGCAGTCGGACTGATCCCAGGCATATAACATCTTCCATATACATCAAGAAAGCCAAAAGCCACTCCCACATGGTTTGTTGTATCATCAGGGGAAGAAGCAGTCCTTGCCACACTTGAAGGGCTGGAAGAAGCTATTGAAGACGGAGACGAACCTCCGATTTTTTGGCAAGGCAAATGAGACACTCTTTTAATCTTGGGATCAAACTTTGGTACAGGAGGTAGAGGGGAAGGTAGCGGAGGAGGAGGAGGTGAAGATGAACCAACAGACTTAGATCTGGAACCATCATATTCTGAAAGAGAGGAGGAGGACAAAGAAGAAGAGATGGTTGACCCAAATCTGGAATGGATGACTTAGGGGCCATTGGTTGTCTTGGGTGTCTTGCTGATCTAGGTGGATGTTGGTGGCCACCCACCTATCCCTTTTGGACCCCCACAACTATCTCTTTGAGTTTTTCAGTTTCCATAATTGTAGCACAATTTACTATTTTTAGCAGTTTTTCGGGTCCTAAACTTCCGAAGCCGTTTTGAGGCCCTAAATGATGTTTTTTGGGAAATCTGGGAGCAACATGGGTCCATGGATCAATGTTGCTCTTCCCAAAGTTGTAATGTTTAGATAGATCTTTTTAACGAGCTATTGTACGTGTCAAATGAAGATCAAGTGCCAACGTTACGACCTTGGGAAGTTGATGTACCAACTTACCCAAAACGGGGCCCACAATTTGGCGTTTCATCTTCTAGGGTTAGGTTTGGGATGTTAAGGGTTTTCCATTATTTGTGAAAAATAAATAGGCCTTCGAGCCTCATTGTAACATAGTTCAGAGGCATGTAGCCGCCACATCTCTTCTCAGAAATAAGCTACCATCGCCCAATATGGTTTATTTCCATTTCTGTTTGTAACCATATTTCAATATTTTACATTAATGAAATGAAGTATTATTTCCACTGCATCTTTGTGTTTATGGTTATCTCTATAATTTGTTGTGTTCCTGTTTAAATCTGGATTAGTGGTATCAGAACGGTTTTTTTTTTCTTTGTTTTTCTTTGCATGTCCCTAACGACGTTGGGATATAAGGAGTTAGGGCTCAATTTGGTTAAACCATTGCAAGATCAGCCTCGCAAATCCCGATGGCCTCCCATGGCGGATGAAAAGAAAGTTGAGGGGGTAGGATATCCTATCAAAGTCTTGCTCAAAGAAGCCCTTGAGCGACAAAGGAACGCGATGATGGATAACTTTGCCTAGATCCTTTAATGGCTACCCAGAGGCGATGCATCAGCTTCCAGCAGCTACTCTGGAAATGCCATGCCCTTTAAGGTACAAGTTAATTTTGAAATCCCCATATTCGATGGTCAGATAGACGCAGATGTCGTAGATAAATGGTTAAATATGCTAGAAGGGTATTTTTCTATTCATGAATTTTCGAGTCGGGAAAAGATTGTTTTCGCTCTTCTCAAAGTAGCCCCCCACATCAAGGACTGGTGGGAAACCTACTGCGAGTAGAAGGATGAAAGCATGGGCTCACTATTTTCAGCCACACCCACTTGGAATTCATTCTGGGATGCCATTAAGGAGTAGTACTACCCTGTCAAAATCTATGAGGAAAAATACATAAAGTGGACCACATTGCGGCAGGGAAGGGACCAAGATGTGCCAGAGTTCACAAACATTTTTTATACCCTTCACACACAGTTCGGTATCAAAGATTCTAATTTGCATCAGGTACTCAAATACTACGGCTGCTTACATAGATACATCTAGGAAGAGATGGAGTTCCTAAACATTTCCTCACTTTTCACATCGTACCGATACGCTATCAAAATCGAGCAAAAGTTCAAACAGAAGAAGAGAGATTTTGGATTTGCGAATCTAAAGACCAAAGGACAAATCCAAGGCAGGGTGACCCAAGACAACTCATCGAAGCCACAAGAAAAGAATAACACCACGAAGTTAAAGAAGGACACAGGAAAGTGATGTGAGTTCCACAAGAGCCCCACTCACAACACAAGTGAGTGTCAGACCAAGCAGTCGTTGGCGGCCGAGTTGAAGGCTTCAGAATCAGATGCATGTTCCGACCCTGATTCAGAACCCGACAAGGGGAATGGAAAAGGGAAGCAGATCATTAATGCAGAGCCCAGCATCACTGTTGCCATTGCCAAGATCCAGAAGAATGAGCCCGAAGATCCAAAGGAGGGGGAGCGTCTTTTCCACTCACAGATGTGGGTGAAGGGTTCGCCGTTGCAATTCATTGTTGACAGTGGGAGCCAAAATAACCTCATTTTAGCATAGGTCATGAAGCAGTTGGGCCTACTGACTACACCACACCCTCAGTCGTACAGTATTGGGTGGCTTCACCAAGGACGAGATCTCCGAGTCTGCCAATAGTGTCGCCTGCCCTATAGCATCAAGCCCTTCACATATGAGGTATTATGTGATGTTACACCTCTGGATGTTTGTGATGTATTATTAGGCCAGGCATGCTTGTGGAGGTGACATGCTGTGTATGAATCAAGGCCTCGTGCTGTCATTATTTTTCTGTGTAATTCATTATACAGGATACCGGAGGTAGCCCCACCTACTGCCACCTCTTTGATCACTGCTAAGAAAGGTAGCAAGCTCATCTCCTAGACTAGGAAATTCATTTTCTGTTTGGTTCGCTCCCAAAGTAAGGGGAATATCGTCACCACATCCATGACCCCCGCGAAGGGTTCCTCCATGCAGCAGTAGAAACAGAGGGATACAGTCATGAAAGAACACAGGAATAACTTCTCCTCACCTGCAGGGGTACCACAGAAGCTTCAGGTGGGCAACAAAGTTTGGTTGCAGCTGCAGAAAGAACGCCTTACAAGAGCCCATCAGAAGCTCCAACCTTGCCAACATGGTCCTTACACCATTACCAAGGTTGTGGGAAATAATGCTTTGGAGCACAACATTCCCCCATTCCTTTGCCTGCACCAAGTGTTCAATGTGTATCACCCTCGACCATGCTTCCCACCATTACTGGACACATCCGAGATTGCAGAACAACTCACTAGGGACCAAATTTAGCAGATGGAGGAACTCAACGCAACAGGGATCATTGCTTCCTAACAGGGGAATAATGATCTAGGTGGAAGTTGGTGGCCACCCACCTATCCCCCTTGTACCCCCACAACTGTCTCTTTCAATTTTTCAGTTTCCGTAATTGTAGCACAATTTACTATTTTTAGCAGTTTTTCGGGTCCTAAACTTCCGAAGCCTTTTTAAGGCCCTAAACAATATTTTTTGGGAAATTTGGAGTAGTGTTCAGATAGATCTTTCTAACGAGCTATTGTAAGCATCAAACAAAGATTGGGTTCCAAAGTTATGACCCGAGGAAGTTTATGTACCAACTTACCCAAAACAGGGCCCACAATTTGACGTTTCATCTTCTAGGGTTAGGTTTTGGGATGTTAAGGGTTTTCCATTATTTCTCCAAAATAAATAGGCCTTCAAGCCTCATTGTAACACAGTTCAGAGGCATGTAGCCGCCACATCTCTTCTCATAGATAAGCTACCATCGCCCAAGCTGGTTTATTTCCATTTTTGTTTGTAAGCATATTTCAGTATTTTACATTAATGAAATGAAGTATTATTTCCGCTGCATCTCTGTGTTTATGGTTATATCTGTAATTTTTTTCATTCCTATTTAAATTTGGATCACTTGCACAAGATTCTGAAGTGAGCGGAGAGAATGAACATCAATTTTATCCTTGATAGCATAGTGAAGGCAGAAGATCTCTTGGACAACTTCGACCTATAGCTGTAGATACTTGAGGTATGATACGACTACCTTGGATGGTCTCATAGTTGCATGGTATCATAGCCTTCCACCAAACTCCATACAAAACTAGGGTGCATTCAAACGTATGTTCCTTGAGAATTTTGCTGATGACAAGACCCCAGCCATGCTGCTCAAAGAATTGGGAAGCTTAAAGATGGAGGGAAAAGAAAAAGTAAAAGACTTCAATCAAATTTTTACACGCATATTGAACAAATTTGCAGTGGAAACCAAACCTCATGAATCCATCACTGTTGATTACTACACGTCCGCACTGCCGACCATCATTGCACAGTTTTTCAAGCGAACTGCGAAACCAACACTCTTGGAAAAATGTGAATAGGCTATTGTTGTGGAAATATACCTACACACAATCAGGGTCATCAAGGATGACGAATCAACAAAGGACTCTAAATATGTGAGCAGGAAGTCCCAAGTGATGGCGAGTAAGGGTAGAGACAAGGAAGCAAGTGATATTGAAACCCTCACTCGCCTCATCAAGAACTTGACTACAGAAGTGTCCGAACTCAAACAATGGAAAATGGACACATCTGCAAGTAGCCATCCACCCAGGCAGAGACAAGAAAGCATCTCATCAGGAAGAAACTAGTTCACTCCAAAAACTGCATAGAAATTTGTGTTCTAGGTCGAAATGTGCGTAGATCCCAAGTTCTGTTCATTACACAAAGAAAATTACCCTGAGAACTCTTGTTCAGACTGGAAGCGAGCCACAAGCTCTGTATGTAGTCATACACTCGACGCGGAAAATAGTATGCAGGGGCAGCCATAAGACATTGATGATGATGAAGAGGTTGCACCTGATGAACCATCAATTTTTGGGCATCTGGTGAATGTGTATCAGTTCTTGCAAGTAATGGTGAAAATGAACACCAAGAATCAGCCCCAAAAGAAAAATTATCGTTACAATCTTAGGAGTAAAGGGGCTCCCCTTACACTTGGGGAAGTACAAGAAAAGATGAGACTATTGATGAGGAAGGTCGATCCATCGACTGCCCCAAAGCAGAAAACAAAGAACAAGTCTAGGAAGACATCGACAGACAAGAGTACATCCATGAGAAGAAAGCTATAGAACACTCTGTCAGATGACACAAACATTCCTTCTACCCTGGACACCTCGGTGAGTCTACCCCCTCTGGACTATAACATTTTTTATGACATGAAGAAAAATCTATCGAACATCAGTTTGTTCGAGTTAGCTAATATCCAGAGTCAACGAGACATCCTGATGCGTGCATTGGGATATACAACAATGGATAGCACAACCTCTACCAGCAAGGGAGTAATCACACCTCCTAGATCACTTTCTACTCTGCTCAACATGCTCTGGATGGAAGAAGCAAACTCAGGTTGCCCTCCATTCCTGCTATCCTTTGAAAATTTTAACTACAATGTTCACAACTTCTTGGTTGATTCTAGCGTGGCCGCCAATGTCATGCCACTCTCCATCGTGAAGAACATCAATGCACAATGGAGCGAGACATCTGTGTGAATCATCCAACTTGATCAAACATCAGTCCAGCCATTGGTGAATTGCGAGACGTGATCATTCGACTATCTCATGACAGTCAAGTCCACCAATGCATCAACATAGTTTTTGTGGACATACTAGAAGCATATGGTCTACTACTCAGTAGAGACTGGTCCAACAAGCTGGACGGATATATTGCTACAGACTAGTCCCACATGTGGCTTTCGTACAAGGGAAAATAGAAGCAAATCTAGGTATTGTCTTTGAGGTATATGAAGTACAATGTTACCCCCCTTTACAGTGAGAATGAATCGTTGTCCTTCGCATAACTCATGTTTGGTAACTGCCTGCTAGAAACAACATTGGGGTGTTATCCTGCACAACCATCTCCAACCCCACTAGACACGCAGTTGGGACTCCTTCCCTACCCAACTGATGGTAATGAAACATGTACAGTGCATTGTACCAATAGTAGCAGTAGCAGTAGCAATAGTAGTAGCAGTAGTACTAGCATGTCAAATGGTCTGTGTATAGACAAGTAGTGGTCCATGGATTTTGAGGAATCAAAGACACATGAGGGCTCAAGGACTGGGTATATCTACGTCGCCCAAAACAACAGAAAATGCATGATTTCAAGTTGCTTGAAGTTTGAGTGCACAAACAATGTTGTTGAGTATGAAGCACTCATGTTGGGCTTACAAAGGACCATCAGCCTCAATGTGGTCACACTCAAAGTGATACTACACCCTGCGAACAGTGTTGATGCTTTCAAGGACATAACAATTGATGAAGGTACGAACGAGCATCCCCTAAAAATTGGAGCTCAGGGAAAAAAAGGTAACCCCATCTCCAAGGGTGTGGGTTCTCTCAACAAGCTCTATGATTTGCAGAACTTCTATCAAGGGCCAAGAAACAACAGAACCCACAGGTCCACCACTATGAACGAACAAAGAAACCTGGGAACCAATCACGATCTGAAGATAGCCAATCTTGGTACAAACTGCACACCGCAATAGCGAAAAGTCTTTAACCACTTGATCAAACAGTACCAGGATGTGTCCACATGGGAAGATGATGGCTTGAGTACACACAACATACAAATAATCCAACAAGAGATTCTAGGTAAAGGAGGAGCCAAGCTATTGTAGCAAAATCCAGGTAAAATACATATGTCGTTTGAACTCCTTATACCAAAAAATTTGACTATGATTTTGGATGTTTGGATTACTTACAAAGTTCATCATCATACATGGGTTTCTAATTTAATTTATGCATGTAAGAAATCTGAGGAAATCCACTTGTGCATTGATTTTAGAAACTTGAACTGCTCCTAGAATAAAAACAACTACCCGTTCCATCATCTGATCCTATGTTGCACGCAGTATCTAAAGCAGTGGTGTCGTCTTCACTTAAAGGTATTTTGGAATACCACCAAGTTCCTGTAGTGGAACCCAATAGCCTAATACTGGTCTGTGAGAAGCTTGGCACACACACACGCCATCTACAATCACTTGACAGGAGCGTTGACAACCTTCTTGCCAATGGCCAAGATCTCAAGCATTACTTCTAGTAGGTCGGGCTGTACCCATGCCATGTACATAGTCTGCTTGCTGCTTGTTGTTTTCATCTTGTTTTCCTTGCTTGTTGTCTTTGTTTTTATTTTGTTTGTTTTGCTTACTATTTTTGTTTACGTTTGTTTTTTTTTCTTGATACCTTACTATTTTTGTTTCTGAAAATAAGTGTTGCCAACTACTACTTTCTGGCTTTTGAATAAAGTATGTGGCTGAAATACGAAGAGACTTGTGACACTACAGCACTTGGCCAATCTTGTGTCTGTCTTCTCTAGGCTTGGTCATAGCCTTCGACCGATGATGTCTTGGTGGAAAATACGGACTGTCTGCAAGAGAATTTTTTGTCCAACCAAGAACCTATGTCCACACTAGGAAGCCCCATGCTTGTACTCAGCCTTCTACTCTGTTTGTTCAAGCTCATCCAACTAGTAGAAATGGAGAAGGGGAAAATCTAAACAGGAAAACCTATGTTAGAGGTCTTACATGATTCTCTGAAGGAACAACCTCTCCTGCTCTCAATAATATGGGATCCCTCTTCCACCCCAAAAGTAAATAAGTGCATATGCATAGTCCTCTTGAAAAAATACAAAGGAGAAAGAAGAGAAAGGCTTCTTGCGCAAAGAGGTGAAGCATTCAACTCCTCGATCGCTGGCAGTGGAGCAATGCGTGTGTTGCTGAATGACTCCGTCGGGGTACTATTCAGGCCTGCTAGTAGCAGAGCAACACCATAGATGAAAATTTATACTCTGAAAATATTCAAATCGCGGGCTAAACCACAACCCCCCCCCCCCCCCCCCCCCAAATTGGAAACACTGTGATCAAGCTAAAATTTTGATTGTGTTTGACTGAGTTGGAAAAAGGTGAACCATGTATACATGGGGTAAGTGGGGAAGCTGAAGTAACCCACACAACGATTCAATACTCCTCAAAAGACCAAGGCCCTGTGCTAACAATGAACCAAAACAGAGAAGCTGGAGTTCTACTATTGTGTTGCCAAGTGTTGTAGCGGCTACAACCACCCTCCAAAATTTTGGCCTACACCCAATTTCAGAGCCTCCCTTAAGAGTTTCACTTGATTATTTCACACACTCGAGTTCACTCCGTGAGCTTGTGTGAGTCTTTGCATCTGACCTTCTTGTTCATTTCACCCAATTTTTTGCATGTTGATGTCAAAGTCATGCTTCCAACCATTTTCTAGTCATGCTCAAAGTCTTCACTTCATGTGTACTTGTTGTGTTCGCTATGAAAACATATGTCACACTCACACACAGAGTCACATTCACTATCATGCAAGTGTCATCACAATCAACCAATGATCAATCACAAGTGTCGTGCTTGTCGCTTGTACCTTCGGTTAGTCGTGTTGGACATGTGCGTCTGGATGATTTGAGTCGTCTTGTCATCGAGTCATGTAAGTGTGTGTTTGCAGGATCACATATGCATATTTCACTCATTTACACACTTAGTCATTTTTGTTGAAGTTCTGATGACCAGACTCCCCTCCTACAGGTGTGCCATCACCTCGCCATTGACTCGATTGACTGTCACCCAGAATAGTGTAGAAGCATAAACCAAGTCATTTCAAGTTGCGTTGCCCGCAAGAAAATCAATCTGCCTTCATGCTAGTCAACTAGAGAGTTTGACTCGATAGCCACCTCAAGACTCACTCCCCTAAAAAATTGCGTAGAGGCTATAGACCTTTCCTGCTCTGCTGACTGAGAAATTTCACAAACAGGCCGAACAGACACCTAGTGCCTGTCCCTATCTCCCTTAGAAAATTTCACAATTTTTCTAGCCAGGCCTCTCGACAATCGACTGACTGCTCACCCAGAAAATTGCGCTATTTTCATGAGCAAGTTCTCTGCTGCCTAGAAGTTTGCTCAGCTCAGAAACTGCGCATAGCTTATCAGCAGGACAACCTCCCAGCATGAGTGTAGTTTTTCCCTCCAGCAGCTCCCAGCAACAGACTGCTAGTTCCCTCTAGGAATTGTGTAGTTTTTGCTGCCAAGCTCCAACAACTGACTGCTAATTCCCCTCAGGAATTGTGCAGTTTTTGCTACCAGTGACCCAGTAGCAAACTGTCAGTTCCCTCTAGGAATTACACAGTTTTTGCTACTAGTGTCCCAGCATCTAGCTTCCAATTCCCTCAAGGAATTATGCAGTTTTGGCTTCCAATATCCCACTCCCCGCTCATTCCGGAAACAACACAGATTTTGCCTACCCTGCCTTCCTGCAGCCTAGACTGCTCCCCTCAAAAATTGGGCAGTCTCGTCCTTCAGCTGAGCTAGACCTCACGGACAGTCATTGTCGATCCAGATTGCCCATCTTCATCGCCCATTGACTCTTGCACAATTTTCATCAGCAGTGCCCGGAACCTCCATCCCACCTCGTAACCTAGTTGCCTCTCCTAATCACCTGCATCCAAAATGACAATGTATCATGGTATACTAGGAGGTTTTTGGATTTAATGTCTTCTCGTCATGAGTGACTGCAGGAACAAGTACACAAACAAACATGGCATGATAAAGAATGGGATGAACGAAGGGATAACATGCAAAAGGATAGGTTCACCAACGGACGAAAAAATGATGCATGCAAAGAGATGTGCTTGTGAACGGATGATCATGCAAAGATGTGTTCACGGAAAGACAAACGAGCAAACGTGCAAGATGTTCTCATGGACGAAAGAACAGATAAACATGCACCTTTCACTAATAGAAGAACCTGTCAAGCCTTCCAACATACAATCAAGGATCAACGTGAAAAGAAAACATCAAGCGAACCAATGACCATCAAAGACTCCGCGCACTTTTCCATGTGGAGGTGAAGCTGTTACACACCATGAGGACATCCATCACCCAGCAACACTGCAACTCGACATGCACACCGGCAGCAACATGAATGTACCAGCACTGTCATGTCAAGTCATGTCATGAGTCATGTTGTCCACATCTCTACTGTGGGCCATAGTGTCAATCAATGTAATGTAATGTGGAAGTCTAAGAAACCCACTTGTTGTCTAAAGAGTTATGTAAAGTCAAAAGGTCATAGAAGTCAAACAGTCATGAGGGTAGTTTAACAACCATAAGGGTCAGTTTCACCCTTGGCTATAAATACCCCTTCATTTGTACATGCAAAGGACTTTTCACTTCAGCTCTTCCCACATAGCCAAGAGAATTTGAAATCTTTTCTTTGAGGAGTAAGTAGTGGCTCCAACGCCTCACCCATAGGGTTAGTGATGTATGGTGTAACGATGTGTCTTGGAACTTTTGCTTAATTCGGAAGCCTGCTAATAGGCTAGCACATTTTCACACATGTATTGTAACTGTTGTAAGACTAATGTTTAACACTTGTAATGCATGTTGCTTTAACCTGTGTTTAACACTTGAACTCATTCACTTGTTGTAATACATAATATATTAATGAAAACATGTTTTATATGGTGTTAACATTGTCCTGCCGGCATTGGCTACCTCCCAAACATCAGACAGACCTTTCAGATAAAACTTGCTATAACAACCATTGCACTCGTGCAGACTCATCACCTTAGTGTTGTACGTGTTATCTTCCCTTGGGTGTTGTCACTGCCACATTTGTGTGGACTACTCCTCCAGAAGTTGTTCACGTCCTATTGTGTTATGTATTCCTAGCAGAGTTGGGGCTTCCTCCCAACCGACTTGGGACTCACTCTCACCCTCTCCCTCTACAGTGAAAGAACCATTAACACAAGTAACACTAGCAATCACCAGGCATGCGAACCTCACTTCTCAAAGAGAAAGTAGGCTAC
The DNA here is from genome assembly GCA_031772625.1 of Pinus tabuliformis. Lineage (NCBI taxonomy): Eukaryota > Viridiplantae > Streptophyta > Pinopsida > Pinales > Pinaceae > Pinus > Pinus tabuliformis. Next base: position 765,381,192 of record CM062804.1, on the reverse strand, counting down.
TCTCCTGTGCCGACAAGAAAGAGTTGAGGAAAATCTTTAAGATAATGGAAACCGGGCCATTGTACCTGATGAGCCCCAAAAATGGATAATTATTTGGGCTCATTCAACCTCCTAATTCGACTTAATCCACCATTCTCATTAGTTTATTGCATGGTTTTTATTATATTTATGCTAATAGAGTGAATTGGGTTAGTCATTATGCCAATAAGTCTAATGTGTGCTTTGTGTAGCCTTTTTGGTCAATTTGGAGACAAAGTCAATGGTTGAAATGAGCACTTGGTAGCCAAATTCGTGGAGAGTATTTTTAGGAAGGTGTTCCCTTAATTTATGGGCCCTTACCTCGAATTATCCACCATCATCTCGGAGTTCAAAGGCTACCAAATTAATTAGCACAAGGGCAGCCAAGCAAGTCAAGTAGGACTGTTGTTAACTACAAGTTTTGGGCAGCCGAGTCCCTAAAGTTTAGGAGGACTGTTGGGTGCTCAATTTGTATAAATAAGAAGGCTTAGGGCCTCATTTTGGTTAGCTAGTGGTTAGTCAGTTTGTAGCTGGTAGTTAGTCATTTCATAGTCTTGTTGTAGTCATTTTGTAGTTCGATTTTTAGGCAATAGATTAGTTTTGCTGTCAGCTCATTTTCAAGTTCTCCTTGTGGACAGTTTTGATGTAACTCTTCATTTCTTGATCAATAAATATGAATCCAGCTTTGCACCAGCTCTAAATCTCTCTTAGGAGGTTGTAGCTCTTGCGGTTGGGCCCATCTCAAGCGCCCAGTACCTCCTTTGTTTACTTTCATGTGTCTTTGTTGCATTCTTAGAGTAAAATCTGCTATTTAGATTTAAAACTTGTTGTGTTATTTAGGTTGCTTTTGATGATTAAAGTAGATTTTCATGTTCATATTGATTTGGATAGATTAATAACATAAAGGATCCTTGGAAAAAGGGGCTTAAGCACCTCTGATCTTACCTCTCTCTCAGTGGGATCGTGAGTTGGGACAAAGGTGACCTTGCTGCCCACAAAAACGTTGTTTTGCTTCACCATGCAAGTATTAGTGTTGGATTCTTAGTTGTCAAACTTGATATCAGTTTTGACTGTGTGCTTCGGGTTATGATTGCTTAGTTTCATAGTTAGTTCATCTGATTTTGTGCAAATAAACTTCTGTTCCATTTCTTTTGCTATTATCTAGGTTAGATTAGGTCAAGGTAATTAGGTTCTTGATCTTCCAAGTCTTCATTTGTTAAATTCGAAAAATAACTTGCAGAGCACCTGTTATCCTTCTCTATCTACCCATAATCCATCAGATAATCTACTCCAACCCTTAGTCCATGATTCGTGCCCTTCATTTGCCATACTTTCCCCACCTTTCCCTAATTCCTACATTCTTGTGCATCATCGCTTCCTCCATCCTTGAACAAATCCAATCACTCCTTAGCCTCATCCACCAAGTCCTAGACCTCTTCACACCCCTATTTCACCTCCATACTCATTCCTCCATCTTTTTCCCTCCATCCATGCTCCAAAATCCCATTTCGAAACATCCTGTAGAAGAATTACAGAACATCCTGTAGAAATCCTGAACATCCTGTAGAACCCCTACAGACTTCCTGTAGAAGCTCATAAACACGGTTCCTTGGTAGCCAAACTTTGTGAGACTCTCTGGAAGGGTGTTAGGGACCCCTTAGACCCTCTCTGAACCTTCCCAACCTTTCCCAAGCATTTCTCCTCCTTGATCCACCTCTGCAAGGTCAAAAATAGTTAGAAGCACATGCACGATAATTCCAACAACTTAAACAAAAATACAAAAAGATGTTTTCTTCGGATAAAGGTAGTCTAGGCACATGTATTTTACCTTCATACAAGTAATGACATCTCTTTTAGTAGTTTGCATGCTCTCCTTTGCGTCAGTAGGACTAGCTGGTAGAATTAGGGTTTGCTAGGGTTTGTGTTTCTTTTTGGCTTTCAGTTTCTTTTTGCGATTAGATTAGCTTCCTTCGAGTTAGCTTTCATCCATCAATTAAAAAGCTTCTTCTAAGAGCTCATAGAAGTTGGCTTAAGCTCCTAGTGGACTTGTGTCAGCTGACCAAGTGACAACTGCGGCAAGAGCTAGTACTTGTGCATACAGCACCATCGCTTCCATGTTTGTTACGAACTACCGGGTTGATAAAATTAAAGAAGGGAGTTCCAGGAGTTGTAGCATTATTGCTACAATACTGGAGCCCACTAGTACCGGATGGGACTCCCACACCAAACAGTGTGAGGTCTAGTTGGAAATTCATACTGGGGTGATCCCCTGAATGTTGGCGAGTCCAGCACTGTCAACAAGACTCTCATGATAAATCTCTGAGAAGGAATTGATGACTCTCATAAGTTATAAGGTAATATATCCACTTAGCTAAAATCTGGGTGAACAATAGTCATCTGACATTAAAGGACAAGTAGAAGGAGACTTTGTAAGGACAGAGTGAAAATTGAATTCAAGCTGGAATTTGTGAAGTTGTCACCTAAGTTCATTAAATGAGTTAAGCAGGGTTTGAAATCACCTTTGAGAATGCGTGGAGAAATAGAGTATGGATTGCATGGATGGAATGTGCCATGGTCAAATTGTGGAAATCATTGAAGGGAATCAATTGAGAAGGAGAATCACTCCAGTGTGAACACAATACGGGATTTAATTGAATTTCAGAGTTGAATATTGGTAACAAACACATCAACAAAGGCTTGGATGCCAAATTAAACTTGTAACTAAACATAGTTCATGCTTGTGTTTGAAAACTAGTGTGCAATAGTAGAATTGGTGGTGATTTTGCAATCATTGTGAAGATTCTCTATTGCAGAGATCATGGAATTGGCGGATTTGAGTGCTCTTAGAATAATTAACAAGTGGCTAGTTGAGAACAAAGGAAGTATTTGATTTGTTAAATTTTGCTACAAACCTGCGTGGGAGGAATTGGACCAGTCTTATGGATATAGCGATTTTACATATTGATGTAGACTATAATAGTTATTGCTATATGAGTCCAAATTAGACATTGCAAATATCATTGATTAATTTTTGAACATAGAGGAGGATGACTGGTTGTTCATATGAATACTTGTGGAAACTTACAACTATAACAACGAGTTGTAAAGCTAGCAGAGTTGTGAAGTTCATTAAATGTATAAAATTGTGGAGTTGTGTATACTGATGTATGATACGTGTAGTTGATTTTGCAGATTGGCACATGGAATCACAAAAATGGGATCAAGAGCAAATCTCATTAAAGTCATGGATCGAGGGTTTATAGGGATCATGAATCTGCATTGACTTGTACGGAACTTGTGCACCAGAATTTGGGATTTGTGCTGTCTGAGATTCAAGCTCTCAGAGTAAGAGTTTGAAATTGGTAGTTGTGTAAAAAGATATTTGGTTGAGTGTGCCTGCTGTCAACGAGCACATCTATGTTGGAGGAGATTTATTGATGAACAGACAAGAAGCTATGTGGGAAACCATTCATCTTGTTCAATATTGAATATCCAACATCGAATAATGATTGTGAAATAAAGTTTGTAGCTTTGTGAAGCAACGATCCAGTGTGTAGGCTTTGGCACATTAAAAGCATCTAGAAAGCTATTCCAGCTACATTAAAGTATGCGTATAAAAAACCTATGTTGAATAGTGACCAAGTCGACGGGAGTTATTTTAGCATGTGTGTCTGAGCATGTGTTAGAGTGTAGAGAAACTGTTGAATTAAGGAGAGAGTGTTGGAGTAATTGTTAGCGAAAAGAAACCTATAGTGGTAATGCAACAAACATTAATGCATGGACCTGTAACGTCAAGAGATTGTTGGAGTAGTGTAAGCTTGGAGCATTCTTGAGGCTTGTAGCAGCATACAGAGCTAGCCAAAGAATACAACAACGCTGAAGAATTTTGATTCATATCTATGACACGTTACTAATTTGCACTTCAAAAGTTTAATTTGGCATATAGATGGAGAAGTATGGTAATATCAGTGAGATTTGTGACATTCTGCAATTTCATATTCATGATTTTGTATGCAGTCCAATAGCTGTAGAAGAATATGGTGAAATTCCACTCTTGAAAGGTTTCTCACGAGTTGTTTAGGCTCGAGTTTCCAATATTTATTCCATACTTCCTGAGCTTCTTCTAATGACATTTTTATCATCATCTTGAATAGAACTCGTAGTGATTGTAATTACTAGGAGAACTATTAAGGAGGAGTGGCATAAAACAAAACAATAAAAAATAAAATAAAATTGTGAGGAGAACGATAGAGTTATGGAGAGACTTAGTGGAAGCGAGAATTTTGATGTTATGTTGATGGTTTGAGAAGTTTGTTTTAGTCAAATTAAATTCATGTTCAAAAATGCCTACACTTATGTCAATAAGGAACAAAGAAGTGACTTAAAATATTTAAAGAAAAATTGTGAAAGTAAATATGGGATCCTAGCTTGTGGATGGAAGAAATAATGTACATAGTTTCACTTGTAGAAATTGTGTAACGATGGAGTAATGAAGTCCAAATTACATTCAAACCAAAAGAGGAAGTAGTGTGGTGTTTCTTGTAAAAGTAATGTTGACCATGCATGGCATAATATGCATTGATTAGAAATTAAGGAATTAATTTCTAAATGTAACAAGGAATAAAATGAGAGTCATGAAGAAGATATTTATATATTGTATAAAAGGTTGTATTTTCAGTTGTTGGACATCCAAGGTCCATTAATGTAAAGAGTTGATGCCAAATTAGAAGTCTAGAGTTATAGAGTCATAAGTCAAGTCAAAAGTTCATTTAAGTTTGATTCTTTAAATGTAATGGGTGCATGATCGGTAGAGCCCGACACCAAAATTTTGGTCAATGTATTGTAAGGACAAGGGATATTGCAGTTGTTTTGCAGCAAAGAAAGAAATACACAAAGGAGCTTATACAAGGGAAGAAGGAGATGAAGATGAATGCAGATAGTCATTTGCAAAATCCAAGAAAAAGCCACAGCGATGCCATAATCAGGGAAAATTTTAAGAACCCCCCCAAATTTACATGTATAATAAATGGGCGAATCTCCATGGTATATAGGAAAAATGGAAGGCGATTTTATCAATAATATGATATGTATATATAATTTTTTGGCGAATCTCTCACTAGGCATGGCGAATATTTTACTCAATTATAAAATCTTGTGTTTATTGAATACACAAATGAAATCATTGCACTTCTTTAAAATATCTTTTGAAATCAAAGTTACCGAAATTACATATCGATAACCTAGTGGGTGTAGGATAAAATTCACCCGTGCCATTCACAGAAAGCATGAGAAAAAACCTAATACTATATATAAAACCAAGAAAAATTCAAATTCATCACTTCTATGGACCTCGTAACCACCCTGCCAATACACAAGTATGTTCCTGCTTGCAATTAGAAAAATTACCCAAATTACAATCTGTTTACTCCAGCATATGTTGGAAAGTTATAGAAGGATGACTAGTGCAATCAATCTATTCCTTTTTGCCTTGGATTTGTTTTAGTTTAAAACAAAAGTATACAAATATAATTGTCCAATGTCTATGCTTTAACCATTCACCTAAAGATGTTTTTACAATATAATTTCCTAAGTCTATTTAATAACTTCATTATCATAAAAACCAACCTATAATCATCTTAACTCCACATTTACCACTCTTAGGGGGATGAAATCTATGTATCCCTCTGAGCACTTGGTAGACCCAGAATTAAGATGGATCTAAGATGATAGAATTTCCCATTTAAATAGTCTATGCTCACATGAATACCATGGTATTACCATGGGTCAATACCATGGGTTATCATAGACCTGGAGCTTAAAAATTACTATTAGTAATTTATAAAAATTAACAAAATTAATAGTTGATTTTTATTTTATTTTTTATTTTAACCAAGCTAAAATGTTTAACATACATTAAATTACAACATCCATTTTTACTCTTGATCGGATCAAATATTTTTTCACTCTATGCTAGTTTGCATATCACGATATTTGATACCTCTCGGGGGTTAGTAGATCTAGAGTAAAGATGGATCTATGCTGGTTTAATTCCCCCATTTAAATAGGCTACATTCCAGGTGAATACCATGGGTCAATACCATGTGCCATTTTGGTGAATACCATGGTTCAATACCATGTGCCATTTTTATTTTTATTAATACTAATATTAGGGTTAATAATGTTTTTTTTGCATGGTATTAATAACAATCTAGTCCATGGTATTTGTCCCATAGTATTTTGCCCATAGGTTTCACCTAAATATAATGCATTTTTTTAGTGTTCGTAAATATAAGGTGACTTATGGAGTAAATATAAAAAAATGTTTTATTTGTTTACCATACCTCTCATTTATTTATATTTTTATTCATTTACCATACCTCTTTTACAAATATGGTATTTTTCCCATAGGATTCACTTAAATAAAACCTCTTTCTTGACCCTTCATAAATAGAACGAGGGTTATGGACTAAATATAAAAAGAGGTTTTATTTATTTACCATGTGTCTAGTTTATTTATATTTTTATTTATTTACCAGACCTTTTGAGTAAGTATACAAAGATGTTTTATTTATTTACCATACCTCCACTTTACTTATATTTTTATTTGTTTACACCCTTGCATGTATATAAGGTGACTTATGGAGTAAATATAAAAAATGTTTTATTTATTTACCATACCTCTCATTTATTTATATTTTTATTAATTTACCATACCTCTTTTATAAATATGGTATTTGGGCCTTTGGCCCATAGGATTCACTTAAATAAAATCTATTCTTGAAAATGGACGAATGGAAGGCTGTAACTCCTAATTTCAAGGGCTAAATTTACCTTTTTTACCCTCTCCCTTAAAATAAGGTGGGCTATTTGAGGTGATTTGTAAAAATGTACTATGATACAAAATATTCGCCCAATAAAAATTTAAAACCCCTTAATTTCGCCAAAGGGCGAACATTCGCCCTAAAATTTTCTATGGTTGGTGTACATGATGAAGAGTTCGGGAAAGAGATCGTTGAGCTGAAGGCATGACTTGACATTTTCATGGAGTTATTACAAAGTCAAAAACATGGATGGATAATGAAGAAGACATTTAGATCGCCTATTAAGAAATTGATTACAATAATACAAAAGCAAAAGTTCAAAGTTTTGTTAAGGGAAGTGGAAAAACTCTAGGTAACCGAGATAAATGTATGCATATATGAACCAGAACAAAGGCCAATGTTAATTGAGGATGATGATGATGTTGAAATGAAGTTTGTTGACATGAACTTGGGTTTGATTTCCACAGATGGTACCACAAACTATTTAAAATATCAGTGTAAAGACTTGAGGATAGAATCATCTATTGAGACTATAAAGCCTTATGTTTTTGAATGTGACAATTGGTGTGTGGATGTAGGATGTGTTGCAGATGATGGAAAGGATACTAATTTTGTTTCATGCAGGGATGAAGACCAATCTTTTGAAATGATTTTTGAAAGTGATTGTAAAATGCTAATGAAATGTGAAGAAGAACTATAATTGTTAGAAAAGATGTTGATGGAACTTGAATCCAATCAAGTTGAAGATAAAGAAGAGAAATGTTCAAGCAACAAAAATGTGGAACATAGGATAAAATATAATTTTCAATTTAATGTTGGAGACAGTGAATTGATGATCCAAATTAATATCACTAAAATTCAATCAGAAACTAAATTGGATGCTGAGATGGAAAAATTAAGGAAACTAATGGAAAAAGTACACAAACCAAGATGTTGTGAGTCAAAGCAGAAAGACAACAACATGATGCATTTGACTGCTCGAGTATACAACAAAAATTAAGGAGGAGAATTGCAGCATAAAGTTTGGAAGCTTGGGAGACAAGAAAAGATAACCACATAACATCAACAACATGACAGAGAAAATGATTTACTGCAAATGAAAGTTTGGGATCCACAAGGAGTTTTATCAACTTGTAAAGACATATGGTCAAGAGACCATGATTTTATTTTACCTAGGGATTCTGATGTAGGAGCATCTAACCTAGGTTATCATGTTTACTAAAGGAGTTAGTTCCCTAAGTTAGGATTTAATTATTTAATGTATTTTACCTATAGTTTTAGGAGAGAATTAGAATTATTGTAATTAGGAGAAGGTTCAAGAGTATTTTGGAAGATTTGATATATTTGAGGGTTAGTTAGAGATAAGGGATTAGGTGAGAGTTTTATGGATCATGAGAGATATTGAGGGAGTTTGTTTGGGATATAGAACCTACTTTATGTTTAGATCCACTTGTATAAGTATAGGTGGGTCCATGAAGCATGTAAGTGAAGGAGAGTGAGGAATGAGAGGCCAATTATTAGGCCAATAAGTTCTCTTATAAATATCTTATTTCTTTAATGAATTATTTCCGATATTTTATGTGCATACGTATTGTGTGGATTTCAGTCTTATGTTGCGTGTTAATTATAAATTTACAAACAATAGGGTCTGCGACATTAGGAATACTACAACGAAAGGACTGAGTACATGTTGACAATTTGGACATGGAGGCACTACATGTACTCGTTGACTAGTCATCACTACGCACACATGTCGAAGGTCCTCATGGTGATTAGGTCAAGGATTGTGTGCTCAAAGGAGACTATAGTTATTGGAGGTTGAGATAGGAGGAGCTATTATGAGCTCTTCTTGATTCAGTTCTACAATATCTAGAGTTAGCTCGTGGTTATACCAAATCAAGCCTCCCGTTGATGGTTGTTGCGATCTTCATACCTAGATTATCTTTGTTAGTTTCAGCTATTAAACCTACATTTGTAATGCGAAAAGTATAAGAAAAGAACCATGGCCCAAGGGACCTGTTAGCGATGTTACTACAATTTTGTATTATTAGTTCAATATTCATGTGTCGCTCCCTAGGTCAACTGGACGTCAAGCATTTGGCTTCTAATGTAAAAGAATGAGTATCATTTAATATAAAGGACTCATTCTAGGTTCCATTTCATTTATTTGTGCATTTTAATGTTTGATCTCATCTTTGTGATTTAAGTTTCTTACAAAGTGGACGAGTTGGTTGATTTGGGCCCACCAACGCAGGTCGTCGCCCCTTACTTTTGTTTATTCATCTAATAGGTTGCAGAGTTATTGATTGGTTCATTATTTACAGTTTGGTGTTCTTATTGGAGTGATCAACATCGGATCTAAAGGATTTTGGAGCAAAAGTAATATACTCTATTTTCATTACATACTTTCTCATTTTATACTAGTTTTGTATCTTTGGATCTGTAAGTGTTTTAACTATGCACGTGATTGGTTTTTATGGAAAAACATTGCATTTATAAATCACTATTGAGATTGATCATTGTGTGAATATCATTCATGAGATATAACATAGTTTCCATATGCATATTGTAATGATTGTATAACACCATACTCTGTTTCATAACTTATCTTCAGGGTTTTGACTTACAATGATTCGTTGAGTTATACAACAAAGGTGTATCAGATCTCTTGATATCTGGAGCTCTTTCTCAAAGTTATGACATAAGAGTGACAAATCCATTATGATGCAAGTCCCTTGTCGAGTAACAAACCAAAAATAAGATGCATATTGTTATTTGGTAACCTTTTGTTAAATAATAACTTGGAGATGCTCATATCTACTGAAATCCAAAGTCTGACAATTGGTAACAAAGGTTATACCGAGATCCATTGTTATATGGAGTGTGGATCGAACCATGATTTGTTAACAATAGTGATATTTCCATTCTTTGACTTGTTGACATTCACATATAAGAATAGAGCATATGCATATATTGATTGGATTATGAACCTTAAAGTTTTCCAACTATGACATTCCAACTCAATATATCGTTCTTTATATTTTTAATGTATGTTCATTCCATGAGGGTCACAATTAAGGAATCAGTTTTGATCATTAAAGCTATAGTTCTGTAACTTATCCAAAGTCATTGTGAATGCATTAATGATTTGTAGTTCAAAAGTTACATAGCTTTTTCCTTGATATACATTCTTTGTGCATATGCCATTTCCATAATTGAATTTTCATTGAAGTAGTAAGCTCATTGATTTATGGAGATTTGAAAGTTGTATGTAAGTTTGGAGAGAGTAATTGACATTAGATCTAAGTGAAAATATTTTTCATTGACATATTTAAAATTTTCTTATACATTAAGTGCATTAGGATTGAAAGAGGTGTGCCATAAATAGATTTAGAACTTATTATTTATTTCCTTGGGTTACACAAAGCTACACAGAGATTTTTCAATAGCATTGTGCACAACATTACAATAAGATTGGTTATTTGAGTTCTGTATTGAGTGTGAGAGTATTTGTCTTACATTCTAAGTGGATTGTCTAGGAATTTGATTGTATTGCTTATCAGTCAGTTTGAGACAATTTTCATATTTGAATTGCTCAGGTTCATTAGTAGTTAAAGCTCGGCTTCCCAGTTGATTATTAGTTAGGGTTTGGTTCTTTAATAAGCCATTTGATTGCAGGAACAAGACCAGGCATTCAACTAGTGTTTGTAGAAACTTAAAGGAGTGTTGATGAACAAGTTAGCATAGGGATTTGTTTTGCATTATCCCAAAGAAATTCTTGGACATTTCTAGTGCTGCACCTCAAATTCTACATACCCCGAATTGACAATTGATGTTGGGCCATTAGTCAAACAAATACTACAACCAACAAAAAGAAGAGTGATCTTATTCTTGGGGTTTTAGAATGTCTATTAATAATTAGGTAGCTTGCTTATTTATTGATGCGGGGACTTTGATTAGCACTAGATCATCACATAATTACCTCTATCATAATGGTACATGACTGCAATGTACCATAAAATTTATGTAGAAAACCTCCCAATGTGCCAATTACAAAACAACATCAATTTTAGCTAGGATTTCACAAAAGGTATCAAGGTTCCACAAAAAAAATTCTTCTCAGTTCTAAGGGATAATAATTATGAAGCTAATGTTCTTGCAAATGAAGTGACATTGTTAAAATTTGGGGTTTTAATGGTCAATGTCTCATTTGTTTATCAAGCCATACCTTAAGTAATTGCATTTGTTAAATGGAGAGTACCATCAATTTAATAAGACACATGTTGTTCAAGAGCCAAATCTACTACCCAATCTTAGCAACAGATATTATGAGACTAACACTCCATTCACACATGTTTAGTTTCGTACAAAATGTCATTAATGAATTGGTTATGGTTTTAAATCATAGTGGAGGTGGGATAATGATGAACCATAGCATGGATATCAAGGGGAACACATTGAATTCTTCTTCTCGTCAATTTTAGTTGTTGGGACTGCTCTATAACACTTTCTAGGTGTGATGTTAACATTAGGTTGGTGAATGTAAACTTCTTCATTTCTCTATGTGTGGTTTGTGGGTTCAAAATTTTGCAAGCTCTATGTGTATGGTGTTTTTCTAGTATAGAGGTACTTTGGGGTAGGGTCTCTTCTCCGTTATGAAACAATGAGATTCTATTTGAAAACTTTATTCTATTCCTTTGAAATTTTTTAAGGGGATTAGGCATTGTGATCTCTATCCTTGTTTCCCTATGGTTGTTATTGAGTATTTAGAGCATTGTTTTAGTTTCTAGTTACAAATGTGCCCTCTAAGTTGGTCCTAGTCTTTTACTCCACAAAGTATCCTAATTTCAGTATTGGTAATAAGGATTATCAAGAGCAACAAGAATGAGAAGCATTTTATAGTCTTATGAGGAAATAATACAAGGCAATGAGTCCATTTTCACGATTACAACTAGGGTAGATGAAAATAAGTAGTAGGTAGTCCCCGAGGTTGCTTCAAATTATGGGGACTCTAGTCAATTAAAGCAATAAACGTAAACCTTGAGGCAATAGGTGTTGCATTAAACGCACAAATTTGAGTAAGGATTTAGAGGTCTACCAACTTTTTAAAGCTATTGAGATGGGGTGAATTGAACCTATAATCTCTTAAGACAAAACACATGTTTTTAACCATTTTAACCTAATCAAACAATACTCAAAAAAATCTTACTAATAAAAATATAAAAATTGTATATTATTTAGATATCTTATAAAAATATAAGATATTGTGTAATTCTACTATATTGTTTTTATTATTATTAATATAATTTTTTAATTTTAATTAAAAAATTATCTCAAATATTTTATCATTAAATGTATCCCACTCATTTTTATGATATACATTTTAGATGATGCTAAACATATGTCTTTTGATTAATTTTAAATATATTATAATATACATTTTAGATGATGCTAAACATATATCTTTTGATTAATTTTAAGAAATTCAGAAGTGACTCTATAATATTTTAATGAAAAAATGAAGATTTAAAAAATTGTATTGGGATATCCGAAGAAAAGCATAGACTGGTTCCCAAGCTTGCATCGTAATATAATAATGAATCACACTTCGGACAGTCCATGATAGATGCTGGACAATGGAAGCACGCTGAATGGTTCGTATGGATAAAATTAAATTTTATATTGATAACAGTTTTATTTAAAAATATATTTTATAAACGTTATCACATCATTCTATCCACATAAAGAATATTCGGCGCACATTTCTTACACGACTAACTAAAAGTACAAATATTATTTTCAACTTAAGAATATGCCCTCTCATAAAAATAACTTCCACAGTTTAATATAAATAATATTTATAAATTTAAAACTACAATGGAAGGGAAAAATGATTTTTTCTAATTATGAGATATTGTTATTTAAGTTATAAAAAGATTAATCGAATCTAGACAGCTTTTGAACACAGTTTTTTATGTCCCCATTTCACTTTCATTTTCTCATTATCTGAAATTTTTACTGCAATTTTCTTTATATAAACCATCAGTGCAATCCTCTGCAATTTTAAAGTCGATGACGACAGGGAGGGTACCGACATGAGAAGGCTCCTGTCAAAGGTTTGATCCTCCCGTATATCCATTGCCAAACGAATAATCCTCTTGCGGATGCGCTTCCGCCGAGTTGCTCTCCGGCTACGGCCACGGCCCCGTCCTTCCTATAAATTCCAATTACCCATTTTCATAAAGACGGGCCTCTTTCCGGTGCTTCTCTTTTCATAATATATTTCCTTGCCAACACCAGTTTCCGCCAGGAACAATGGGTGGCCTAATTTACAGTAGCAGCAGGAGCGAACACGAACACAAAGACGAAATAGAGTCGGTATGCCTGGGGGATATGGTTGCCCAATTCATGGAGGAATCAGGCGCAGAGGATCAACTATCTCCTCACACCGAAACAATGGATGGCAACGTCAGGGAGGATTGTCAAACTGTTAATCAATCACAGCAACAGTTTGAGACACTCAAGGTATATGTATATACACACACATTAAACTTTAGAAAATTCCTTTTCATCCATCTAGTATTTGGAAATGGCTGCTCTGCTTTCAATATTAATAACTATGTGTGTATGTCCATATTGATCAGGGCATCATATCCGGTAGCTGTTCTGCAGAATTGGATGTGCTCGCTGAAACATGCAAGTCACTGGAAATGGCCAACAAAATGCAACAACAACAACGAGAATGCCTCAAACAGTTGGTGATTTGCCATCTTCAAAACGTGGGATATAATGCAGCCATTTGTAAATCCTGTCCCAAGGATAATAGTACAACATTTCCTTCCGGTTAGTGGCTCCCCTTAGCTTCCAATTTTTGTTTCTTTTATCTTTTAAGAATTCATGATCTAAACATCCGGTTCTTGGGCAGGCAACTATGAGTATATTGACGTGATACTGAGGAGCACAAATTCAGACAGAAGCATTCGTTTGTTTGTGGACTTGGATTTCAGAGCGCAGTTTGAGATAGCGAGACCTACCACCGAATACAGTGCCCTCCTTGGGTTGCTTCCCCGGATATATGTGGGGAGAGCTCAAAGATTGCAGTCCATTGTTAAGATAATGTGCGAAGGTGTGAAAATGTCGTTGAAGAGGAAGGGGATGCACCTTCCCCCATGGAGGAAATACGGGTACATGTGCTCCTTGTGGTTGGGTTCCTACAAGCGGACATCAACCTGCAACTCTGTACATAATGGGTATAAGAGCAACTTGATCACAAGCCCGGAGTCTTCCCGTGTCACAGAGTGGAGGAGAATGGATAAGCATGGTTGGAATAGTGTTAATAGTGCAGGGCGTGCTGATGTTGCAGAGGACTACCAAAATTGGGGCTCTCCCGCAGTAGTAGTATCACGTAAAGCATCAACGGGAAAGTTGATAATATCAAGACTGTCGTGTGCTCTGATGGAGGCGGGTCTAACTTCTGGCCCACTCAAAAACAGCGGACTATGCGCGTGAGCTTCAAAATCTTGAATTGTATCTCGTATGTAGAGTCGTGTAGTTTTGCGGTACCTGAGTAGATGTGTTGGGGACAAACAGCACTTATCCCCAAAATTTTGCGGACATTAATCCTTGTGATCTTTTCATTGCAATCCTCTCGCCATATATTCAGCCGGAATTGATATGAGGAAAATAACTCATTCCGCATCCTCCATTTCAGTGAGAATCTTGATCTTCTGGGTGCATCTATATTAATAAAAATATATAAATTATGAAATGTAAAATAATTATTTTTATGAGTATATTAGTGTTTTTATGAGGTTATATATAAAATATTATCAGTTTACATTTATCTAATTTTTGATTTATTATAACTTTTCATCTATTATGGGTAGAGAGGGATTAGGATTAAATATTATGGGTAGAGAGGGATTAGGATTAAATTTTCCAAGGTGTAAATTTTTCTTTAAATTTTACATTACAAAAGAAAGTTTACACTAAGAGATTTTTAATTGTTTATTTATTTAATTATTAAAAAAATTGACAAGTTTACATTATTTAAATATTTTGTATGGTTATTTAATTTTTTCCTTTTTAATTTTTTGCCAATATAATCAAAATTTCAACTTTGATGATAGAGAAAACCTTTACACATCATATTAAACTACAAAATAAACCTCTAAACACAATAAAATTCATATTAAAATAATTATTTAAAAATACTACCTTAAAATAATAAATTAATTCACGGACATAATTAAATGATAAAAAAAATATGTTAACTATTGAGAGGCTGACGATTCTTTCCACTCGAGTTCCCACAAACGTAAAGTTTTTAAAACTGTCCAGGGATGTGATAAACTTAGCCACCATGTAACTAAACATGGATCAATAGAATTATAAATCACAATTTAAAAGAAAATTAGTGTCTTTCTTAACCAGAAAGAAGAAGATTATTATAGTTCCTTTCTAAAGTTGAGAAGTGAACAATATGATTGGTATAATTAAACAGAATAAATAAAATCTAAATTAGTTTTTGATTAGAAAGGATTTTGTAGGTTGATTATTATTAGTTTAGTATTAATTATGATAAATTATAATGTTTAATTTTATAAATAATTAAAATATTTTTTATTTTAATTAAAAAAATAATTGGTTAACATTTTATTGGATAAAAATCTGTTTGCTAATATTTTATTGGCTAGAATTTTTATTGAGTTAAAGTCACAGGTAGAGAGGATGTATGTTAAGGTATAAGTTATCTATAGTACATACTCACATATGCATATTTAAGGAGAAGAACAAAAAATTGGAGTGGGTATTTAAACATGGAGGATTATTACTCTTTTTTTTCTAATAATTGTACATAATTTTTCAATGGTAGCTTGGAAGCATATTGTCCCTAGAATTTTTAGTTTTCCTATATTGATTCATCTTTTGTTTTGATAACTATATGGCTAAGATGGATCTATCGTAATCAAATATTTCAGTTTCTAATTTGATAGTCTATAAGGATTATATTATATCGAATGTTTCACTAGCTTGAATTTTTCATTACTATATTAAAAACAAGAGGGGATGCACGACAGCTAGTCCCTGCCCTATGTTGTTGTTGGTTCAAGCTGTATCTGGCACAAGTAGCATAGCAAGCAAAAACAATACTAGCTAGCTAGCTTTTATACTTGCAGGTTCATGCTCATTGTTGACTAAGCAGTTTCAGTAGTAGAGGTCATTTAAGATCCCAATGTTACGCCAATTAAACCAATGGAAGCACCACTAACAACAGAGTAAGCAGCAAGGGTTATAGTACCTATTGCAAGACCCATTCTAGAGGTTGTGAAAGAGGTAGTTTCTCAAGATAGAGAGTCTCTACAGTTCTCACCATGGTCCAAGCTAATAGTAGGAGCATGCTGGTTGTAGTTCCAGTTAAGCTCTGTGCTATGAACCATGAACCTGGTACTTTGAACATTGAACTGCCTATTTTTTTCACCAACCAAGCATCTTACATGAGAAACTCCTTTATTAAACAAGAGGGCTTTTATAAGACTAATGAAAATGAGGAACCAGGTTAAAAGAAAATCTGTATGCCCAGGTCTCAGAGAGGTATACCCAGTTTTTTAGGACTCATGCTCGTTGTTGACTAAGCACCACTAACATTAGAGAAGGCAGCTTCTCAAGATAGAGAGTCTCTACAGTTCTCACCATGGTCCAAGCTAATAGCAGGAGCATGCTGGTTGTAGTTTCAGTTAAGCTTTGTGTTATGAACCATGAACATGGTACTTTGAACATTGAACTACCTGCTTTTTTCACCACCCAAGCATCTTACATGAGAAACTCCTTTATTAAACTAGAGGGCTTTTAGACAACTAATGAAAATGAGGAATCGGGTTATAAGAGAATCTATATGCCCGAGTATCAGAGAGGTATCCCAGCTTTTTAGCACTTGTGCTCGTTGTTGACTAAGCACCACTAACATCAGAGTAAGTAGCAAGGGTTGTAGTATCTATTGCAAGATTCATTCCAGAGGCTGTGAGAGAGGTAGTTTCTCAAGATAGAGACCCTGAAGCACCATAGCTTAGACACATGTAGCAAGAAAGAGGTCAGTGTTGCAAGTGGTTTGATGCATATATGACACAGTGTCTATTTTGGCTACCAACAATCTATTAGTCCTATATATTACTGTCCTACAAATTGAATTTCCAATGGATTTTTGCATAGAAAGAAGTAATTCAATCTCAGCCATAGTGCTACAGTTCATGGTCTTAAAGTTATTAGCACAAACTTAATGCAACAAGCAACAGAAAATTAACTAAGTAACAATTTTTCATAGCTTAGACACATGTAGCAAGAAAGAGGTGAGTGCTGCAAGCGATTTGATGTTATATTGGCAACATATTAAGATGCTTTGCTAAGTGTTAAGAAGTATTATTGGGATGTTTTTCAATCACGGTTGGACATGAGCTAAGTGTTAGAAGAACTTGTTGGTAGACCTCACACCTGTAGCTTAGCACGTAGTTATGGGAAGACCCTAAGTGAAGAAGTGTAGTCTAGTTGTAGTAGGCACAAGTTGGTCAAGCCATGTCACCGAGGCAAAGCAATGCTGCACAATCTAAGGAGGAAACAACCAAAAATTTAGTGCTAGACCTAGTTTTTTCTTTTCACCACTTTGATGAAAAAGGGTGGTATCATAGCAAAGTCAAGTTGTTCTTAACCACAACTTTTGAAAACAACAGGTTTTAGTTACAAGTCTAGCAAGTGAATGCAAGAGTTGGCTTGAAGTCTTGCAGAAAGAACCAAGTATGGTGCCTTGGTGTAGCAAGCAACAAGGATGAATCAATCCTCACAAAGCTTTGGTCAATTATTTTTTGTTTTCAATGTTGCACAAACCAAGTGATGTCATTATGGAGTCCTTCCTTTCACGTTGTAGCATGCGAAAGTGCACCAGTGATAGAGTTGCAATGGAAACTTTGGGTGAAGGAAGAATTCTTTGGGACAAAGACTCAGTGCAATAAGATAAAGTAGCTAGAGACCAAGTCTAGGAAAACTGAGGCAGATTCTTCAAACATGCCTATGTTTACACATGATGGATGCAGAAGAATAGTCATGGAAGACAAGGATGGAAGCCACATTGGTGGGTTTGGAACAATTGATCCAAGAAAGAAAAGTGATGTCCCAGACTCACTCAACCACGTTGGAGAAAAAGCCAACGTGTGGGTTGAAGGCTTGGTACAGAGGTTGCAAGTTCTCACAGACCAAGCAAGGTGCAATTGTAACCTAAGTTGGTATATTTCAATGTATTGAAGGATGTGGAAGACAATGCAATAGTGCACCAAGGAAGCAACAGATTATACCTAAGTGTATAGGTAAGAATGTTGCTTGTTTTCTTTGTTTCCAAAACCATTTTTCCATAGAATGTCCTTTGAAGAAAGAGTTGGCAACCTTGGAAGGTGCCTTTACAGTAGGTTTAGGCGAGTTGAAGGAAGTGGCCGGAGTAGTTTGTTCCGCACCTTTGAGGGTGGGGAATGGTTTGGTGTTTGAGATTTGACGATGGTTCCATTGGAGGAGCATAGAGTCATTTTGGGAAAATTCTTTATGAAACTTGCAAAAGAAATTTGTGTGCCATGTAAGAACTGTTTTATATTCTTGGGTGAGACCAAGACTTGTAGTGTGCCTATAATGACCAGGAAGTTAGGAAGGGTGCTGAGAATGTTAGCTGTGAATTTGATTGAGGTAGTCACGAAACCTATGAACATGCCTTGTATCGATGCATAGTAGCTAGAATATGGTTTCGAGAAGAAGGAGGTCGGGTGCTCAAGATAGTGTTGTCCAGACAAAGAAAAAGTTGGCAACATTGGAGGTTTTGGTGGAGACAATCTTAGAAAAGACTACTCTGTTGTGCACTTTGGGTGACCAAAACCCAAAGCAAGATGTTAGGGGCAGGACGAAGCTTGCACCAACAATTGGGGAGGTTGTTGACAAAGGAAATCACTAAGGTGCGACCTATTGCACTAAGGATGATGCACTAGAGAAGGCAATCCATACGGATGCCAAGTTTTCATTGGAAAATGATATAAGTATCTGAGTAGTGCACAAAAGAAATCACTCAAAAAAACTATTAGTTTCCATAATTTAGATCGATGAAGGATACCACTTGCTTGACTGAAGGGAGTGTTATAGACATTTTTGTGCCTTACAACATAGAGCATGAAATGTCAATAATCTAAGGGATCCAAAGTCCCTAAACAAGTTGTTCTTACCCTTAGAGGAACAAGGTCAGCAAACCACAGCACTGCAAATCAGTTCTCCACTGAAAAACACTCAAAAACAGGTCAATTTTGGATCAAAGCAGCTGCTCCACTAGGCATCTGCGCTGCATAGCAGGTACAACAAAGGCTACCTGCGTTGCATAGCAAGTAGGACAAAGGCTACCTGCGCTGGGCGTACTTGGACATGTGGAGGAATCTTTTTCTCAAAGTGCCAGTGCCCAGGAAGCTTCCAAAGAGGCACTTGATCATAAGATTCGCCTAATGATGAGTTAAGAGCTTCTAAAACTCCAAGTGGAAGGCAGAAACTCTGAGTGAAGGAATGAAGAACAACTGGAGTTGAAGAGGACAACAAGTCACACATCAAGCTGACTTATCTTCACTCCAAAACTCTATATAAGGATCTCATCCCATGGGATCTAGAAAGGGCGGAATTGAGTGCAAAGAATTGCTGTTGGTTTACAGTTGTGAGAATTGGGTGATTGCTTGAGGGAGGTGAAGAAGAGATTTCTCTCCGTCGGGAAGGTGATGCTGGATTGGACCTCTCATGGTTGTATCACCGCCTGAACCTTACTTCCATATATTAATAAAGCTTTTGAGGTTCTTCTATTCGCATGTGTGTCAATGGTGTATTGTCTTACTTGCGTCTTTGATTTATGCTAATCCTTGAATCAGTTATGAATGCATGCTTCTTGTAGTTTCCTTTCTTTGTCTTGTTTGTAGGATCTCGTGTAGCTGGGCCCGTGAAAAGACTTAGATCTGGGAGCAAGCGGCAAACAAAGGAGATTGGATCGACCATTTGCGCAAGACATCGGTAAGTGGATCTCTTCCTTCTATCTCTTGCATGTCATAAAGAAGAAACTTTAGATAGCTTTGCTTTCAGCTGTTGCTAAGGAACTGTCACCCTTAGAGTGGGTTAGGGTCATTCCGAGTTGGATGCTTTCCCCCACAATAGATTGGTGACTCCGCTGGGGAGCGTGTCTTGTTGGTAGCTTGTGTTTCTTGCTATTCATTTCTTGAACAAAGAGAGTACCGAATCGAACTGCATTCGAGTCCTTCGAATGCAAAGTAGAGGGCAGCTACTCTAGCCCAGTGCTGGGCATGTTTATGATTTGAAGAGATGATCCACAAGGACTCTTTTTAGCTCTTTGTGATAGTGTTCATCTTCCTTTAATCATCCTCTAGAGTATACTTGACTGATAGCAACTGATTTGGCCAAAAACCGTTCATTTTTGAGCAAACTGTGAGCCGGAATCTGAGAGTGACGAGAGTTGTCTCATCAGTGCAGCTGCAACAAAGGCTACCTGCACTGCAACGCAGGTCTCGAAGGGGCTACTTGCGCTGCATCTCAGATTGACAGTGCAGCACTTGCGCTGATCCAGTTTTGCCTTGTGCAGCTGGGATTTCCCACTGTCTGTTGCCTAGTTTTCAGTATTGTTTTTGCAGCCTGTTGTCAACCTGTATACCCAGCTGAAACCACTTCTCTTTGCCTTCATTCCGCCTCAGTTGTATGAAGAAAACGTGATTGTTCTTATTGTATTTCTTGCTGTCATTCACAGTTTCCCATAGCGAAAGTGAACTAGTCTTGCTATGACCTCTTGGATCTAGACCTGTGAGAAAGTGTCGTTGTGATTCTAAGAGCTAGTTTATTGCTGTTCATAGCTGCTTGAGCATTTGCTTTCGTTATATGGTTCGAATTTCAGTATTTCTTGTGTTGAAACGAGTGAATCTTAAGTTGTTCTTTTGATTATTGGACAAAAACTTGTTTGCTTACGCTTGAAATCGAATTCGAAATTATACAACAGCTTTCTTTTTGTATTCACCAACATTAAGAAAGAAGAAAAGAAATACTTGCATTGTGCATGTGCATTTTGACAGCTTGCATGTCGATTTAGGAAAAGTGCATCAGTGTGTGCTCTATGATCTGTTTGAAAAGATGATGTCTTTCTTTTCCTTCAGTAGTTAAGGTTTTCATAAGTTGAAAGAATTGAAAAAGCTTGCTTATCATTCTTAGACTGCATTTAGGAGTTGTATCATACATCACGTGGTGACCCATAAAGGCAAACTGCTAAGCAAGATCAACCTAAAAAGAACTGAATTTATCTAACAACGCTTTGAAACATAACGAAACATAGTAGAGGTCTAGGTAGAGACGTGTTCCGGCGTCGTTAAACATAGTGACCGTCGATCTCTACGAAGGTGGGTGATTCCTCCTGAGGGACGATAGCACTAATACGGACTTGTGCCCCCGCGTACCGTCGCGTATATTGGGGGACCCCTATAGAAACAAAGCCTTTATCCATAGGAAGCCGTGTCGGCCGCCCTACTGATCGCGATGCAGTGAACACAGCATTCACGAAGATCGACCACTCGTACCGTAAAACGTATTCTGTGGTTTCGCGAAAGGTTTGGCACACCCTCTGCCTAGAACTCGAGAGTAGTTTCTTTTGGCCTTTTTCAAACTCTATAACTGAAAAAGTCCATCCGAGCATTTGTCACTTCGGGCTCGTTAATACATCGAAGGAGACTAGAGTCATCTTTAGCTTTTTCTCGACTCTTAAAAAGTGAAAAAGCAAGTTGTGTCTAAAGCGTCGTCATATAAAATTCATTTTAAACGGAACATAATCACCTCCTATTCCTGCGTTGATCTTCGAAGTTAGTCTTTTGGCATCGTAAGTTCTTGTAGAATCGCTAAGAAATCTTTTGGATAGACTAGATATGTCTAAACAACCGTCGACATCTAGGATTGTGTCGTCTGACACAGCAGCAGCAGAACCTCCTGCTGCTACTCCAACGATGTTCGCTGGTATACCATCTGTCCCGGCAAATTGTCAACAACAAGCCGGAGTCCAATCAGGGACGACAATATGGTTAGTTCCTATTTCTTCATCCGGATTATCATCTGGTACTTCTTATGTTGAAACTCAACAAATTGATCCAATGTGTCTTCAAAGGCCAATTTACCCTTTAAGTACTGGATTTCCACCATGTGGAGGGCAGTATGCTCTTTCGTTGTTTCCTCCTAGAGAAAAACCATATGAGAGTTTACAGCAAGGATCAGGTCAAACTGGAATTACATCCAGCGGTCGGGTACCAATGCTGCCTCAACAATCAGGAGTTGCATATTCAATGCAACCAGTACACCCTGTGTCGAATATTCCCACCACACCTGCTATGGCGAAAGCGTCACAAGTACAAGCGCTACCTGTTGTAATACAACAACCTCTTGTCTCAGCGGCTCAATCACAATCTCAGGGTAGTGCCTCCTTATCTGGAGCGACTCAGGCTCAAACAAGTACTGTGACTCCTCATCTTGGTCAATCATCTAGTATTGGTCAACAGCAAATAGTCCAACAACCAGAGCTGGTTCAATCTCAACAACCGCCATTCCAGCAATCATATCAAGGACCTGAGCAACAAGTCTTTGTGAGTAATGGGCAACCATGCTATAATGGTTATGCCCATCAACTTTGTCAAAGTTGTCAGCATTATGCTGGTCTGCAAAGACCCATTGCTCAGGCGATACCATCTTATCCTGGATATGCTTCGCCTAACCTGAACCAACGGTTGCCCTTTGTAGCAACTCTAGAATTGCCAGATCTAAACCGGCTGACGAATGATCCAATTGCTTATGCCCCTTGGTGGCCAGCGATTCCGCATAAACTTCCATCGGACATTCCTAAATTCAATGGAAATCCAGGTGAAGACCCATCGAATCACGTCATGACTTTTCATCTGTGGTGTTCATCGAACACTCTAAACGATGATTCGATAAGACATCGCCTCTTCCAGAGGACATTGACAGGTCCAGCGGCTAAATGGTACATTGAATTGCCAAGAGCCTCTTTCGACAATTTCAGCTCCTTAGCCACGACTTTCTTAACCCATTTTCAATTACCGATAAGGTATGAAACAGGAACAGAACTCCTTACCAACTTCAAACAGACAACGGCCACTCACATATCTGATCATATACATGAGTGGCGACGTCGTCGTAGGATGGTGAAAACTTACGTTCCCGATCAGCTGTTAGCTGAATGGGTTATAAAGTCGTTACTTCCGGCTATAACGGAAGATGTGGCCAAGGGAGGAGTCGTAACAGAGGAGCAAGTCATTGCTCGTGCTCAATACTTAGACTTAGTATATACTCAGTCGGGCACGCTCTACGACAAAATACCTGACGCCCCTAGACCTGAATTTTCAATTCCTCCCCCTCCTAAATCGAATACTGACTCTCACGCCAGTAATGGCGTGACTGGCAAACGCAAAATTTCTAGTCAAAATGCAAATGAGGAACTTCTTGCCTCAGAAGTAAATGCCATGTCGACCGACAAGGGCAAACAACTGAAGCAACCAGGGGGCAAGAAGAAAAAGAAAAGGAAAGGGAAACCCCCGACAGGGTGTCATATATGCGATGAGGATCATTGGACGAAAGATTGTCCACATATAGCTGAAGTTAAGAAACTCTTTAAGAGTTCGAAAACCCCAGCAGTATTGACTGATCCGTTTCCTAACCCAGGTCAAAATCTGGTTGCTAATCGAAATGCTTCCCGATCCCAAGTGCTTATGTTGTCTACCTCAAAGCAGCAGAATAATGCTTTGACAAGGAATAAAGATTACAGGAATCCAAAGCAGTTGAACAACAAGGCAAATAAACAACCTAGTAGTTCAACAACAACTTTGACCAAAGTCGTGCCACCCATCATTCCTGAACCAATGATAAAGTCGCCAAAGGGAGTAGTACACAAATCTACATTTAATCCTCATGAAAAAATAACACAGGATTATAATATAATGGAGGACCTGGCTCAATCGTCGTCCGCTATGTCGACGCCTGAGGTAGCGCAAAATTGCACCTCCAAAGAGCAAGCTTTATTATCAGCTATAGGTGGGATTGGCCCAATGGATTCCAATCTCGTGGCCTTTGATCATAAAGGATATGATCCTCAGTTACCAGCTCAACAAGCTTTCCTTATTCAAGTGAAAGCCCTCAACAAAACTGTTCATCGAACAATTATTGATGAGGGGGCGTCTACATGTCTTATGTCGATGAGTTGCTGGAAAAATTTAGGCTCACCACCCTTGTCGAAGTCGTCAACGACGTTAAAAGCATTTGATGGACGATCATACACTCCATACGGGATTTTAAATAACTTGCAAGTTGAACTGGGGGGCAAAACATTAGAAGTTAATGTTGAAGTAATCGACGGAAACCTCGATTACAACATCCTACTGGGAAGGCCTTGGATATATGCCATGGCTGCAGTTGTGTCGACCTACTTCAGGAGGATTGTATTTCCTTTTCAAGGAAAAATTACAATCGTCGACCAACAAACATTTCTCCCCAACAGTTCTCAAGTTACGGGAAGCAGCACAATGATCCATGAGAGCAATCAATCGCTCCAAAATGTTGGAGTAGGTCTCCTAAAAGACCCTGCCTTAATGGGTACTTTTGCCCTACCGCCGGCAAGTAATCTGGCGGAAGTAGCCCCAGTGGAAACCTACAATGTGAAATCTTCTATATCTAACGGATTCAGAAGATTCTTAAATATTTTGTCAGCATGGATCATCGCCCTAATGGAAATACTGTAAACACAGTGGGCTCCGAGGACGGTTCTTATCCCGTGTCAACCTCGTTAAAAAATGAAACAAGGAGTCATGAGGATAGTTCTTTTACTGTGTCAACCTCATTAAAAAATGAAACAAATCCCCTTTTCAAAATTCAAAGGTAAACCTTCATTCCAACCACCAAGTTGAATGCAATGAAGCTTGGGGGGCACCCTCCTTTGACATGCGTTATTATGATGCTGGGGGCATGCAAAATAACCGAGCAGTTTTAACGCGGAATTCATGCTCGTTAAAAAATAAACATAAGCATGTGAGCAAGCTTCCTCCAGAGTTCAAGCTCATCGAGAAAAAATGAACCAGTAAATAACCATTTGAGACCGTAAATTCATCAGCCACAAGAGCCTTGGTCATGTTTGTGCACCATCACCTCCACTTTTCATTTGGCCGATCATTCACATCCACTTGATTGTTTACCTATTTTGAGGAACAGCTGCGAAGAGTTATCTCACCTAGCCATCCTTGTAATACTGCCGTGATTGGAAAATTCCAACCTGTACCTGGAATCTGTTGCTATCCCTGTTTATCACTCGTTCCTCAAAAGACGAGTCTTCTTTGAGCTCTTTTCACTGACTCGTAAAATATGAAAAGTTTGCCGAGTTTTGGCCTTCCAGCTCGTTAAAAGGACCGGAAGAGCTATCCCTCCTCTAGATTTTAATCTGTTTGGACCTGAGGGATTATTGCACAAAAAGATCGAGCGCTTATCTAGTTCGGCTTGATAAAGATATCGAACATTCATCCCTTCTGTATTGTTTTATACTTTTTCGGACTTAAGGGATTAGATGACGAAAAAGGACCCCTGGAGTCTACTTTATGTACACTTTTTAGACTCTCTAAAAATGAAAAGGACCGAGTTGTCTTTGTCGCTGGGCTCGTTAAAAATATTAGATAGCGACAAACTTGTCTTTGGACGAGAACGAGTTTCCCTATCGCTAGGCTCATTAAAAACATAGCGATGGGCTTGCCCGAAGGGCAGGTTATAGATCAAGCATATGTTATCCTCCTCAAGCTTGACAAAAATAAAGAGGTACTGGTCAGAAATGACTGGGGAAAAATTGGGAGAACCTCGAAGCTTAATGGTAGCAAGTCGCTCTTGAACATGACACTTTTGCCTCCGTAAATATCGGGTTGGGTTATTATCATTCACCGGTCCCTTCACCATGGTCTCGCCATACCATCCATACATGGGGTAATGCTACCGATCCATCACATCAGTGTCGTTATATGTTCAAGAGATGTCATTCAGAAAGTGTCAACCGGGTCCCATCCACTACCATACATCATCTTTCATCCTTCCATGACCGCCACCCTGAATCATATTTCACAGAATGTTTTCACCATCATCACTAGCTCCGTTCCGTGTCACTGATGTGGGATTCATTAAGGCCCTCCTTTGACGGATCACTTCTTGTCGACATCAGCTCATTATCCAAGAAGTTGATCTAGGAACACCCCCTCAGTACTTTGAAGCTTGCATGCCTCAATGGCAAGTTTCTCACTTCCGACGATAGGTATACATTAATGACCTTTGACCGGGAGACTTTGCGTGGTGTTCGACGTCAGATCCTATATTCACGCCACGTGAATTGTGCTGCAGTACCTTGAGGGTCATCATCATTATCGGTGATTCCTCTCGCGCTTGTTAACAGTTTACATTATTGACTGGTAATCAAGCGATGTCTTTCCATGTTCGACTTCATGAAATTCTCACATGGATCGACTTGTACTAGAGTGAAGATCGGACAAGTTTGAAGACCCCGGATCTAGTTTCATCCATCCGGGCTGCGATATATATTCAGGAGATAAAAACATAGACATGTGCAGCAGATGAGCATCCTACTAAAAGGATGATAATTAAAAGCAGAGAATTATCCGTCTCTTATCAGACGATCGTCTGTTTATGTACGACAAATGTATTTATAAAGATGATCATGGGAAATGCCCGCATCAGCTAGATCATGAAAAGAAAGTATGAAAAGATAATGTATTGTATTGTATTTTGTTACAGGTCACCTCCCGGCGATTGAATGAACTTCGGATCCTCCTAATAAAGCATTTCACCCGATAAACGACCTCATACTTTAGGGGGCAACTGTTATAGACATTTTTGTGCCTTACAGCATAGAGCATGAAATGTCAATAATCTAAGGGATCCAAAGTCCCTAAACAAGTTGTTCTTACCCTTAGAGGAACAAGGTCAGCAAACCATAGCACTGCAAATCAGTTCTCCACTGAAAAACACTCAAAAACAGGTCAATTTTGGATCAAAGCAGCTGCTCCACTAGGCATCTGCACTGCATAGCAGGTACAACAAAGGCTACCTACGTTGCATAGCAAGTAGGACAAAGGCTACCTGCGCTGGGCGTACTTGGACATGTGGAGGAATCTTTTTCTCAAAGTGCCAGTGCCCAGGAAGCTTCCAAAGAGGCACTTGATCATAAGATTCACCTAATGATGAGTTAAGAGCTTCTAAAACTCCAAGTGGAAGGCAGAAACTCTGAGTGAAGGACTGAAGAACAACTGGAGTTGAAGAGGACAACAAGTCACACATCAAGCTGACTTATCTTCACTCCAAAACTTTATATAAGGATCTCATCCCATGGGATCTAGAAAGGCCGGAATTGAGTGCAAAGAATTGCTGTTGGTTTACAGTTGTGAGCATTGGTTGATTGCTTGAGGGAGGTGAAGAAGAGATTTCTCTCCGTCGAGAAGGTGATGCTGGATTGGACCTCTCATGGTTGTATCACCGCCTGAACCTTACTTCCATATATTAATAAAGCTTTTGAGGTTCTTCTATTCGCATGTGTTTCAATGGTGTATTGTCTTACTTGCGTCTTTGATTTATGCTAATCCTTGAATCAGTTATGAATGCATGCTTCTTGTAGTTTCCTTTCTTTGTCTTGTTTGTAGGATCTCGTGTAGTTGGGCCCGTGAAAAGACTTAGATCTGGGAGCAAGCGGCAAACAAAGGAGATTGGATCAACCATTTACGCAAGACATCGGTAAGTGGATCTCTTCCTTCTATCTCTTGCATGTCATAAAGAAGAAACTTTAGATAGCTTTGTTTTCAGCTGTTGCTAAGGAACTGTCACCCTTAGAGTGGGTTAGGGTCATTCCGAGTTGGATACTTTCCCCCACAACAGGGAGGGCAAGGAAGAATAGGTGAATCTGATCCTTTGTTGGACGTGCTTCAACATTGTGATGACCAGCAAGTTGAGGGTACTATTGATGTTGTTTCAGATAGATTATAAGGCTTAGAGGAAATGATCTTAGAGGTTTCTCAACCACCTATTCAAAAGAAACGATTGAGTAAGTCTACTAATATGTGAGCCAAGAAGAGACAACAAAAGGAAAAGGTGATTAGGGAACCTTTGGTGACTATGAAATCACTGCATGAATGAGTAGACTTCAATGAGGAGAAGAGGTGGATGTGGCATGGGAGTTCATAGGATGTTGTAAGGAAATTTGGAGTGAATACTATCATTTACCACCAGATGTGTTGAAAGAACTTACTAGCCACGGGTCTTAGAAATCCAACCGAGTCCACAAGGAGTAGGACCTGGGTGGAGGGCACAAGTATGAGAAGTTTGTTGAAGAAGTAGACAGAGGACACAAGAGGTGTCATCTTGATGATGAAGTTTGTGGCGATAAAAATCCATGTTGGTTTCCCTTTGAGGCCATTTAGGTGACCTACTGTCCAAGTGTGGGACAATGGGCATGAAGGTGCTAGCCTATTGGTGCCTTGGAAAAGTCTATTGAGTTGTAGGAGGTGAATGAACAATTTGAAGGTGAAGGTGGTGACTTTTCCTTTGTTCAATAAAGTGGTATAGCAAAATTTTGACACTGAACATGTCTAACATGGAGGGACAGTTGATCGCACTTACTATCCTATGAATTCAATGCCATAGTTTTGATTGAGGACACAGACACGAAAAGGCTTGCAAGTTTGCTGCATGGGAAATACAAATTCAATTTACTACAACTTCCTACTCATCCAATAAGAAATCAAAGACCATAACTCCTCATAATTGATAGGGCTTCTTTTATATTTAGTTCTTGTTTCTTTAAGTGAACGGAAGAAAAAAAAGAAAAGAGGACATTCTGTTTTTGCATTGATATGAAAAGATAAAATTGACTAAGTAACAATTTTTCATAGCTTAGACACATGTAGCAAGAAAGAGGTGAATGCTGCAAGTGATTTTGTGCATATATCACACAGTGTCTATTGAGGCTATCAACAATCTGTTAGTGCTATAGATTTGAAAGAGGAGATTCTACTTTTGCATTAATATGAAAACATAAAATTGACTAAGTAACAATTTTTCATAGCTTAGAGGAGTAGGTAGCACATGACTAACACGGAGGCACAGTTGATCGCGATTATTGTCCTACAAATTGAATTTTCAATGGCTTTGTGCATAGAGATAAATAATTCAATCTCAGCCATAATGCTAGAAGGAATGGTTGTACCATACATAGATTGTTGTATCAAAGCCTGTTCTACAGATTGAATTTCCAATGGCTTGCACAGTACATAGATAGTTGTATCAAAGCCATGAAACAAGTATAAAGGCAAATATGAAATGATCATCAATATGTCCTAAAGAATTAAGCTAAGACAATAGATGAATATTTATTATTTACAACATATACAAAGCTTAGGTTTTCGAGAAGGTAAATTGGTTGGTCCATAGGATAGATAGTTAG
This sequence comes from Pinus tabuliformis, assembly GCA_031772625.1. Taxonomy (NCBI): domain Eukaryota; kingdom Viridiplantae; phylum Streptophyta; class Pinopsida; order Pinales; family Pinaceae; genus Pinus; species Pinus tabuliformis. The sequence goes on along the minus strand of CM062804.1, from coordinate 765,351,768 downwards.
TAACTTTGCAATTTCTTTTTAGTAAGCAATCATTACATGCTCAATATCATGTCATCATGCTTTGATTTTGTAGATCGGATAAGAAAATGTCCAACTTACAATTGTGAAGAGATTCTGAGTATCATGACATATTGAACTATAGCATCCCACCTTGCTCCTTGATCCCAAAGTTCAAATTGAGGACACAGACACCAAAAGCCTTGCAAGTTTGCTGCAAATTGCAAAAGTTTCACTCTGGTTACATTTGCAAAATGCCAACCTATTATGTAAGTTGTTCTGGGGTGTGTATCATGACATACTGAACTACAACATCCCACCTTTCTCCTTGATCCCAAAGTTCAAATTGAGGACACAGACACCAAATGCCTTGTAGGTATGTTGCAGATTGCAAAAGTTGCACTCTGGTTACATTTGCAAAATGCCAACCTATTCTGTCAGTTGTTCTGGGGTGTTGGCTTGATATACCATATGGGAACAAGGCTGTGAACATCAAGAAATCCTCATGACCATTTCTAGCTAGATAGGTTAGTGGTCTATGGAGCATGGTTTATGAAAGAAAATGTTGAAACAACGCAATTTGAACAAATTTCATGAAAAGGCAACAACAAAAAGCAAGCACCATGGCAGGTAGACGCATAAGATAACAGAAGAGATTAACCCTCTTTGACAGTGAAGTTGCATCATTCTGTACACAAAATGACATTTGAATTATCCAACACAAAACTGCTTTGTACAAGCAAATATCGAAGGTTGTATGTAACATCAACAACGTCTTATAAATACTTTTCATATGTTAGATCTGTTAAATATGGACAAAGCTCTAGTAGCAAACCATTTTTTAGAATGCACTCATACTAAACATTTGCTTCTATTTGGATAATGCACTTTTCCTTTGTTTGGATAATGCAGAGCAATTGTAGACAACGTCGATATGTGGTTAACTGTTTACATGTGGAATAATCGAGTTTAGCCTCAGAAACTGTTCCAAATGTATCTGTTGGGAACGAGAAATTGTTGCAAATTGTCACAAAAAGATATGCATGAATGTTTGCTATTGTTAGCATTATGCAATGAAATTGCAAGTTGAACAATGAAACTGGATGTAGAACAGGAAGTGATTGCTGTGTACCTTTGGAATTGGAAATGTGTATTGAGATGTTCACACTGTCAATGTGAGCGTTAACGAAACTCGATGTAGAATAGGAAGTGATTGTTGCGTACCTTTGGAACTGGAAATGTGTATTGAGTTGTGGAAATGTGTACTGAGCTATTCAGATTGCCAATGTCAGCATTAACAGAACTTGATGTAGAACATGAAGTGATTGTTGTGTACCTTTGGAACTAGAAATGTGTACTGAGCTGTTCAGACTGCTAATGTGGACATCCAGTGAACAGGTTCAGTAGAAGACATTGAAGAGAAAAGGTACTTATCATCAGTGCATAAATTAATGATTAGTGTGCTAGATTAATGAAATAGTGAATTTCTTTAAAGCTATAATTAATGAGAACTATTGTAATAGGATATTTCTAAGGAAACCTGCACTGCAGAACTGGCAACATGAACTACCAACTAATATGACCTAAGCAATCACCATCTAAAGTAATCCTAAGCATCCTATAGTACACTGATTAGTCAATGCTAACCCTGCTAATGTTAAGAAAAACCAATGTTAATAAATTTGGGTCAACAAGTTGCACGGAAAACACAAATTCAGTTCTCCACTACCAAAACATAAAGCTTAATATTAATATAAAAACAATATAAGAAAAGTAGTTTGCCACGTTAATGAAATAGTGAATTGTTGATATTTCTGAGGTAACGTGCACTGCAGAATTGAACACAGTAACCAAAGAACTATGTTATAAAGAAAGATGCATAAATCTTGATGTAAAGACAAGGTCTTATAGCAAGGTGAGCTAGAAGCTAATATCACCCAAGCAATCACCATCTAAAGAAAACCTAAGCATGCTATAGTGCGCTAATTAGTCAATGTTTAAGGAAATTATAAGAATTCTATAGTGCGCTGCTTAGTCAATGTTTACCTTGCTCTAGACGCAGATAGAGTTTGATACATCTCTTTCACAATCTTTGAATTCTCTAATATTGAAGTCACTCTAACTTAGTTTGGGTTGCATGAAGCATACAACTCTGAGACAGGGATAGTTTTTCGCAAAGACAATGAGATAAGGAATAAGCTCTCACTGCTATTGAATGAATCAGGTCTCCATCTTAAGGCCAGTCATATTGAAGTCACTCTAGGTGCACACACCCAATTCCTACATAGAACTAGTGTTTGGGTATAAAGACGAATGGCATAAGCCTCAGTTAAAGCGGTATAAGAAAGCACTATACCCCCTCCCCTCCCCTTAAGGCCTATTGGTCTATGCAAATACAAAATAGCTACCCACTTTAAGTAAAGACTATACCCCTTCCCCTCCCCCCATAATAGGTTAAGGCTTTGAATGAGGTGGCAGTTACAGCTACACAGTTAGAGATGAGACAGCCAGAGCGTAAGTAATGGGACCAGCATTTGTTGAATTGGAGAAGAAAAACAAAGAGACTGACCAGATAATAGATCAGGAGACCGACGCATTTTGAAAGACCAGACAGAGACCTTTGCCTAATACGCGCAAGGCTACTGAGTTAATTAGCACTAATTTAGTAGTGAACACCTAGATATTACCTTAAGCATTAACATAATTGTGTCCTATTACCAGAACATAAAGCTTAATACTAATGCAAGAACAATCTAAGCAAAGTAGTCTGCTACGTTAATGAAATAGTGAATTGTTGATATTTCTGAGGTAACGTGCACCGCAGAATTGAACACTATAAGAAAGACTATAAGGTTATAGTTTAACCGAAATATTAGGGCATCAGTAAGGGGTTTCTAAGATTACTGTTGAAGTGCCCTATCGTTCCTATTTTTTTAAGTCGAGAGGGAATCTAGTTTCATGTTGCTATTCCTCCACCCTAAAAAGGAATTTCTATTTAAGAAGACTGTTCTATGCTAGCAGAGGCTAAAGTGAATAAATAAGAGCTCCCATAAGTGAGAATTGAGGATAAATAGGATGGTGTTTGTTTCGTTTTGTTTCAAATCTGGTCCTAAATCTGAATACAAGCTGAGTTGGGATGGAAGGTTAGAACCGCTACTTTGGATGTCAGTGGGATTGGAGCAACTCTGGTTCTGCCCCACTGCTTTATAAATAAACCAATTATTTTTTCGAATAAATAGGTTGAGGTCATGCGACATGGTCAGCTAGGGCTATTGGCAAACTTTCTCATCACAACTTTAGTGCGATATATGTTATGGCCTTCTAGTGATTCCAACTACAGAGCATGCTGCTTTGATCATTCTCAGTCTTCAAGTACTTGAATGGATTGGTTCTAAAAAAATGGATATTACTTGTTTGTAGACACCCTCTGGCTAGGAAAAAACCCCAAGACTTCTATGAGAATAGTTTAATCAGTAATAAGAGTGTGAAAGAAAATATTTTAATCAGTAATGCTTTTACTTACTTGATATACCCCAACAAAGTTGAGCAAAAGCAAAAACAAAAGTGGAAGCGCTCAGGTCACTACTAATTGATTTTCAGACAATAGAACTTTATTGACAACAACCTTATTATATAACAATAAGAGTAACTTACAGTTATCACAAGCCTGCATGGATAATGTTCAATCAAATGAAATGTGTTCACAATGAATTTTTAGCAAGGAACATATATAAATGAACTGATTTACGTTAACCTTTGTCAAATCAACCTAAGTAGCTTAACTAGCATAGATGTCATAGGTTCCCAAACATATTCATATTCCCTGTTCAGTTTTGATAATAAGGTCAGCTGCTATTGATGCCACTGTTTCTGCTACCACTACCTATGGTCTAACCACCTTTTCTCTTCTAGCTACCTTAGCTGTTGGCTCAAATGTTTATGTTGTTGGTTGTTTCACCATTAGGATGGAGGGCAGCCGGCAAGCAAGACATCTTTCCTCGCTGTCTCAATGCTTGACAGAAAACCCCTACGCGTATCACCAGTAATGCCTTTCAGATGCAGATTTTGAAACTGATAGATGCAGGTTCTCGACACTATAACCCAAACATTCATGTAACTCAAGCGCAAGCCAACCATTCATTCCAAATGCCTTCCTTCCCTTCCTGCATGTTCAGATGATGAGTGGGTAGCCATTAATGCAAGCATAAGGAGAGAAGAAGCAAATGTGGGTTCTTGTCTGTAGAAGTGTCATTCCATATATATTCCAACAGTCGGGGAGTATCTATATTAGGGATTGAAGAGTAATTCATTCGGTTTATCTCTAGTCTGATAGCTGGGTCTGCTTGTATTCATTCGATCCAAGCAACAGCTGTGGAAACAAGACTTAAGAGAGTCTCGTCCATGTCAAGTCTTTTTAAGCAACTGTAGAAACAAAACTACTCATGCAGAGGGAAAACATATCTATGATGGGGGAACTCACTCTATTGGAGGCTTTAGAGAGGAATGGTGCTGCATGATGAAATGGTGTTGTGGAAGACACCTGTACAACTCCACCAGAATGAACACCGCTTCAGCCAGGATTATCACTGGTAGAAGAGACAGAGGGTCAACATATCAACAATTGTAACAACTTTAGGGCCTCCTGCTCTACTAGGTAATGAGAGTTTACCTCGCACTTTCACCCTTTCCTATCTATGTCGGGATGATCCCGGGAAGATGGAGAACCGAGATTATCTCTCTTACTCTTAGGGGCTTGGCTTAGCCAAAGGCAGGAGGAAGGCCAAAGCATCTAGGGAATGCTCAAACTCCCCAAAATGTCCATTGTTCAGTTTCGGGAAGAGGCGCAGAGCATCCATCCACCTAGATCTGCATGCACACATACACCTCTAATCCTTGCATACACCTGTAACTACCTGTGATATAGCCAATAAACCAAATAAAATGCAACTACCTGCAACCAATAAACCAAATAAAATGCAACTACATACAACCATAGCAACTCAAATTAATGTTAACATTAGTTCTCTAGTGCAAAACATTTTAAAAAATGAACTGTCTAAACCGAGAATAACATATAGTCCAGCCTCTTCGGCCTCGGGAAGAGGCCAAATAAGACCGTGAAGTTGAATGAGAAGGTAAATAATGAATATGAAAGAAAAAATCTTTGAAAACCGAAGACCAAGTAATGTTAAATGCCATCAAACCGATTACTATAGTCCCATGCCTTTGCCAGATGGCAGGGAGTAAAAAACGATCCCATGCCATTGCCAGGTGGTAGGGACTAAAAAACGATTCCTAGGACACACATATCATAATACGTTCCTTCGATTATATCTGCCAATACGATGAAGTAGCAGACAAATTAAAATTGATGTTTTATTTTATTTTATCGGTTATAGTTGTTCTCAATTTAGAAGCTAACATCACAACTTTCACTATCAGAGTGGCAAATATTGCATTGAATTCATGGACAACTTATTTGAATAGATTTTTAAGGCAAACATAATAAGATTTTTTAAGGAAAACATAAGAGATAAGATACCTTTATATACATTGACTTAGTGTACAATGTATTTAAATAAAAAAACACTTGGATTCTCAAAAAAACATGGCAAGAATTTACATTTATCTTAATAGATTTTTAAAGGAAAATATAAGAAATAAGATATTACATATATTTATTTGCAAATATTTTATTTAAAACTATTAAAAATAAGTAACTTTGAATATATCATAGTTGTTGTTAGTAATCTTAAGCACCTTAATGCTATGGTGATGCAAGAATTCTTTTGAAAAATAATTAGTCCATCCAAATATAGTATAAATCTATATTTTATATTCATTGTTTCTTTCATTTCATATATCTTTTTAGTATTTATTGTTAATAGCTTGGTGTTATATAGATGCAAATTTGTGTGTTATCAAGTGGCAAATATTGCATTAAATTCATGGACAACTTATTTGAATAGATTTTTAAGGCAAACATAAGAGATAATATACCTTTTTATACACTCTTACAACACAATTTATTTAAATAGAGAGAACACTCGGATTTCTAAAAAAAAAAAGTAGAAATTAACTATTTATTTCAATAGATTTTTTAAGAAAAATATAAGAGATAAAATATCATATCTATTTATTTGCAAATATATAATTTAAAACTATTAAAAATAAGTAATTGTAAATATATCATAGTTGTGGTTAGTAAGATTGAACACCTTAATGTTAAGGTGATGCAAGAATTCTTTTGAAAAGTAATTAGCCCATCCAAATGTACTATAAATATACATAATTTTTTTTTTATTTTTTATATCTATTGCTTCTTTCTTCTTAATACATATTTCATATATATTTATGATATTTATTTAAGTAAGGGTTGTTAATAGCTTAGTGTTAATCTAGAAGCAAATTTATGTGTTTTGTTATTCTCTTGACAGTCACATGATTTCTTTAAGAGGAGTTTATGTACAAGAATATTGAAGACATATTTGACAAGTTTTATTTCACTTTTGTTTATATATATATATATATATATATATATATATATATATATATATATATATATATATATATAAGTTAATGGGAAGGGATTGTGCTGCATCCAACAAAACTTGTTATTTTCGTAAACATTTAAAAGTCTACAAATTCAACCAATTCAAATAAAGAGTTTTTATGCTATTTAAAAAAATCATATAAGAAAGATGACATTTTAATTGGAAGTGTCATTTTAGGCATTGCCATCCCTCTTTAAATTTATTCATTTTATGGCCTTGACATTATCTTGGATTTCTATCACTTAGGGAGTCTTTGGATATGATGAATATGATGTAATTTACAAATTGACAAATGTTGATTTATGTTTCAATAATCATGAGCATTAAAAGTTGTACAATGATTAATGAACGCACACTTGGTGAAAATAGATGGCATATGTTAAAGCTGGTGTTGTGTTATCATATTTCTCATTGTATGGAAAATGAAAAGAAGGTATTATGGATTTTACTATCCACCTTTACTAAGATTTTGTAGCTTTTTGCATTTTTTCTCCCATTGACAACAACAAAGGGAGTACAATTAGTGGTGATAGGAGAATTACATAAGAAACTAGTAATGAGGGGTGGAGGAAAAAAGGCTTAAGATATTCTAACAAGGAGATAGAGGGGTTAGAGGTGTTATAGCATTCTTTGCCACCCTAGTTGTCAACTTGAGAGATCCACTCACCTACTAGGTTGAGACACTAGTTTCTAACTTAGGAGACTAAAACTAGCAACTCCATTACTTCTTACACACTGGTAAGGAGTGATGCATCGCCTCTTGGCCCTCTGCAAGGGGTGATGATCACCTTAAGCCTCTTAGTGATCCAGGTGGATATTGGTGGCCACCCTCCTTTTCGACTTGGATCCCCAACACTGTTTCCTTTCAGTTTCCTTAATTCTAGCACAACTTTCCATTTTTGGCAGTTTTTCGGGTCCTAAACTTTCTGAACCATTTTGAGGTCCTAAAAGACATTTTTTGGGAAAACAGAAAGACTAGAAAAGTGCCAATAAGTGTATCATGGATTCTTTTTGGGCCTCATCATGGAGAGATTTGAAACAAGGTATTATCATAGCCAAATGGAGATGGTATGCCAAAGTTACAACCCTAGGAAGTTGTTAGTCCAACTTACCCCAATGGGGCCCAAAACTATTGTTGCTTCATCTCCTAGGGCTAGGGTTTCACACTTCTTCTTTATGATAAAATTGCCTTGGAGCCTCATTCTAACATAGTTTAAAAGGCATGTAGCCATCACATCTCTTCTTAGAGATAAACTACCATCGTCTGAGCTACTTTTTTCCATTCTACATGTAAACAATTTTCAATACTTGTTATTAATTAATTGAAGTTTTGCTCTTTTATTGTATCTTTGTGTTCTATTTAAATCTGTATTTCATTTAGTTCCTTCATAAATTTGGATCTCTTAGTGTAGAGCGATGACTGATCTAAACTTTTAAACTTTCTCATTCATGAGGAGATTACTTCAAGAAGGTATGAATTTCCTTGTTTAATGCCCTAAGAATTTGTCCAAGGCTCTAAATTGTCTAAGGCATAAGGGTATAGATTCATCCTCTCTTTTCCTCAATAACTTATATGTTGAAGTGATTCCTAAGGGAGAATAAAAAGGAGAAAAATATATGTAACTAAATGTTGTAAAAATTCTCAAAGAACCAACTTGTTATGTGGTCATAAGGTTAACTTGTTATGTGGTCATAAGGTTTCCTTGTTTCTAACATAAGTTGAGGACACTAATACACATGGGCAGAAAATATGACAAGACAGATAAAATTGGAAAAATTGTGAGACGTTAAATGTAATTTTTGTTTTTCTGTTTTAATCCCGATGGTCATCAAATATCTGACGGGAGTTCCTTTATTGTCAAATATCTGATGTTTGGTCGAATATCTCATGAATGCTAGGGAATCATTGTATAACAACCAATTCCACCATTAATGTAGTTTTTCCATTGAATAACGTCTAATATGGGACAACTTTACATTGAGTTTAACTAATTATAATAAATATAATATTATTAATATATAATTAATCTATATTAATAATAATATCAATAATAGCCCACGGGGCCTTGGATTGATGGTGAATGGGTGCGCTGTTAAGGCACTCCTTGCGATAGGTCACCGGTTCAATTCCCCGTGGGTGCTTAGTTTAGTCTTAACATAGAAAAAAAAAATAATAATATCAATAATATATATATATATATATATATATATATATATATATATATATATATATATATATATATATATATATATATATATATATATATATCTATATATATATATATATCTATATATATATATATATATATATATATATATATATATATATATATATATGTATGTATGTATGTATGTATGTATGTATGTATGTATGTATGTATGTATGTATATGAGAGAGAGAGACCCAAATATCATATAACTTTGACATAGTTGTTATATTACTTGCAATTGTTTTCAAAAGGTTGTAGGTCTATTTTGAGGTTAATTTTTAAAGAAAATCATCACTTAAATTTTGGTGAGGAAAAATGTCACATAACATTCCTCGAGGAGGCCAAGGATACATGGGATCAACATAGGGGGTTTCGAAGGATCGAAAATGTTATTGTCCTTGTAAAATATGCAAGGGATTGAAGATAAGTAGACTTCTAATAACAACAACTAAAAGGAATTGTAGCGACCATGGACATGCTGAAGGTGGACATGAATATCATCTATTAGTAAGTTATTCATTATATGTCTTTATATTGTAGATTATTTTTGTAAATTCTTATATGTATATTATATTTTAGATTGTATGTCTTTCTATTGTAAATTGTATTATATTTCTTTTGTAAATGTTTATATTCTTTTGGGAGATATTTTACCTATGTTTTCATCTTGATGTGGAGAAATATTGTTTGATTATTATGGTTAGGTTTGATTAAGGGGTTAGGTCGAGTTAGGGGTTAATTAGTTTATGAGCTTAGGGATAAGGGGTTATTGTTTAAGGGTTTAGGGGTTAGGGGTTAAGGGATTAGGGGTTAGGGGTTTAAAGGCTCAGAGAAATGAGGTTAAGGTGTTAGGGGGTTAATATATGTTTTGGGGGTTAATTAGGACCTAGAGGATTTAGAGGTTAATGGGTTTTTAGGGAGAATTATTAATAAGTTTTTAAAGTATATTATGCACATTTAAAAGATGAACATAGTGAATACAATTTTATAGGAAAGAAGAAAATAATTATGTAATATATTGTAATAAAATTTTATAAGATAAAGTATAAAAATACAAATATTCTAAAAAATTAATTAAATAATTTTTTTATTAAATAAAATTATTATAAAGAAAGATGATTGGATGAAGATAAAAGGAGTCCATTTTATTCATTTAGGTAAGATGATAATTAATAAAAAAACATTTTTTATGAAGAAGATTATATATATCAAAAAATTACTTTATTTATTAAAAACTTTAATTTATAAACCACAATTTATTAAATTTTATGTTCCTAACACAATGTATTTTTCTCATAACAGAGACTATTTCTCATTTTTTAAGGAAAAAAGAATGGGACACAAGCCTTGCACTTGGTGCTTCAAAATGTTGTATGTGACAATGAACTTTTTAAGCCCAAGTGATATAGAGTGAAGAATTCTCTATGTAAACTTTTTGTTTGTGATAAGTAAAGGGTCTTATTTGTTGTAAATTGTGAGAAAACTTGAAGTAATACCAAAGCTATAATAGTTCTAGGAAAAAGGTAGATTAATTAAATGTTTTATAACTCATAAATGGTTATTTTTTCCAAATTTATCTTACTTATTATTACTCATGCCATGTAGAACATCCCATTTTGATTGTACTTTAAAGTAGGCACAATGTTTTTATTCTATAACATTCACTTACCACTAAGTACAAAGGAGTGATTTTTTGACATTTTGGTCAAATCAATTAAGTAGTCAAAAAGAAAGAATACCCCATTTTTTGTAGAAGGAGAGATTGATGTCGTGCCTTATTAAAAAAGGGTTTCATATGAAAATTGTATTTAGTGGGTTCCCTACCACTTCCCTAAAGAAATAAGGGGATCCTATCTAATTTTCTTACAAAGGTTATTGATTTCAAATTTTATAAGTGAAAACATATGATGAAAACATAAAATAAAATGCAACTAATAAGTTAGATCAACAAACACATTGCTTCCTTGATTTTTATAAGCTAACCTAGACAATATGAGACCTATCTATTTAGGCGAAATGATGCAAAAAATAGGAAATTAAGAATAAAAAGGTATAGAAAGAATAATTAGAGACAAACACAAGACCAAACAATAAAGACTAAGAAATACTTATCTTCCTATTGTACATTCCTAGACCCATCTAGCCACCAACTAATTTTAGTAGTAGCTTTCATTGCGAGAATACCTTTCATAAAAGATTAAAAGTCCACATCCTCTTTAGAAATAATTTTTTTAATTAAAAAAGATAATATAAGATCCACCCTCCACTTGTAATAATCGAACATTTGAGAGGACCTGGGGATAAAATACATTTTTATCCATTCCCCTCTCTTGCTCTTATCTTATGGAAGCCATTAGGAACATTAGTGTAGTATGTCTTATATGTTCGATTATGTCTTATATTTTTTTAATTTACTCATATATGTATTAATTATGTATTGTATGTTGAATACCAGGTCAAAGATATGAATGTATATATTGAGCCCCATATCGATGAGTTAGTGGAATTATGGAACAATGTCATTATGTATGATATATCTAGACCGATAGATGCATAAAGGGAATTTGAATTCCATGGAATGATTGTATGGAAAATTCACGATGCCCCATGGCTAGAAAATTTATGTGGTATATTGTTATAATGTTACGCTGCACTTTAATAATGTTTAATTTTATGAATTTCATTTCATGTATGTTTTCTAAATTATCCCTTCATTGTACATACTTAAAATAATTGATATAAAAATTATTCCATCTCTTGAAGGTCTTCAAATAAAGGGTAAATTTGCTTGTCTAGTTTGTGGTCCTAAGATGAAATATCATCGTTCAAGAAGCTTAGGAAAGGAGGTGTTTGATGAGTATAGGCACTTCCTTTCTAAGAACCATAGGTACCGAAGTACTGAAAAAAATATTTTCAATGGGAAAGAAGAGATTGGATTAAGACCATGGAGAATGACACCTCGTGCATGGAAGTTTCAATATAATAGAGTCTCTTAAGGTATGGATCGAATTGTATATGTATTAATATACATGAAATGTTTGGATTATTTTATATTTTTATGATATTTTCTTCACTGTACTAATTGACAAGCTATATTGTTGTTATAATATATTTAACTATGATTTGTCAAGGCATTAATAATGTGGCACTTCCACGAGGAATGAAAAGTTATCCTGAGAAATTCAATAGACTGCCCTACTATGAGCACTAAGAAATTGTTCAATTGTTTGATATAATGCACACCAGGAAGAATGTAACAGAGACCTTATGTCGAATCTTAGATGGAAGGAGAGATAAAGATAAAATTGTCAAGATTCGTAATGACATTAAGGAGGCCAATCATGCAATGCAAAGTGTGATTCATTTAAATAGAGGTGGAGATGACTAAAATATAGGCACCCTTCCATTGTTATTGACATAGAGGCAAAGCAAGATGTTAAAGAGGTTATTGAAAAAATTAAATTTGCAACTGGATTTTCTTCAAACATAAAGAATATCCTAACAAAAAAAGGTGAATTAGGTGGGGTAAAGACTCATGATTGGCATATGTTCTTTAAGGTAATTATTTTGGTATATATATTTGTACATCGCTGAAACATCTTTTTAGTGTTTTGTTTTCTACTAATTTAGGAATAAATAATGATCAATCATTATTTTTGCTACAATATGTTCTACCTCTATCTCTCTGAGAAAAAATTGACAACATTATCAAACAAGTTATATATGACCTTGGCAAATACATGAGGTAAGTGGAGACTTATGTGAAAATTATAATTTGTTCAATAATTTGTTGTACAACTTATATTTGACTGCTTGTGTTTTACTTGAAATCATGTATTATATAGGTTTTTGTTGAAATTTGTGATTTTCTTGCTTCATTTGTAGATGGCTGTAATTTAAAGAAATTGATAAAGAAGATATATAGTATTGGAGGAAACAAATTCCTCGTCTAATGTGTGAAATGAAAAGTATCTACCTCTGACATTTTTCAATGCACAAGTAAACAACCTCATACATTAAGTCGAAGGGATTGAAAAGTGTGGAATTGTACAAACAAGATCAATGTGGATGGTTAAGAGGCAATTGAAATCACTGAAGGCTTTGGTCAACCAAAGAGCGTGTCCTGAAGGTTCTATGGTAGAGGGATATATGGTATATCAAACCATGGTTTATATTCGAAAATATAGTCCCGTAATAGGAAAAATTATTAATGCATTGGATCACATTTGAGATGTAAACTCCATGAACAAATTTTAAGGGGATCACCTATTGGGGAAAGGTAAAATGAGGAAAGTGAGATGTAAGTAGATAGTGGAGATTTATTGTACATTTGACTTTTTTGTTTTTTATGTGCATCGTACTTGTTTAATTTTTAGTCTTCCTGCATAATCCATTATTATGAAGGTATAACATGGTAAATAATTATATGTGTGGTGTCAGGGAAAATTTTAAGAACCCCCCCTAAATTTATATGTATAATAAATGGGCGAATCTCAATGGTATATAGGAAAAATGGAAGGCGATTTTATCAATAATATAATATGTATTTATAATTTTTTGGCGAATCTCTCACCAGGCATGGTGAATATTTTACTCAATTATAAAATCTTGTAAGATCTTGGTGAGTCTTTCACTAAATAATAAAACATTGTAAGGTCCTAGTGAATCTTAGCATTGTGAACTCTTAGAGAATTTTTTGAAAAAGTATAAAACCATATATGACAAGAGCCACATGGTGGCAATATCACTGTTTTTTTCACATTTCCATGAAATGGAACTTGTTTATAAAATTATAAAAAAGCCAACCAAGTCCCTTATAATATGTAGGTAAGCTTATAACAGAGTCTGATACATCTACTATGCTTGTCTTCATTCAAGTGTCATAGCTGCTATACTTAACACTGTGAATCACAACTCTCTCAGATTTCAACTCTATAGTGTAATTAAAACCTTTGGAAATTGAATCTGACAACTCTATAAAAAGGATTAGTGAAATAGAAGCTTTTTTGAATGAGCCCACTAATTATCACTGCTAAACAATCAATCCAGACTATGAAGTCTTCCATATTGATCACAATCATGCTCACGATCAAGGGAGTGCGACCACCTAGCCTGACATAATGGCCATCATAGCTTCCAATAATCAACAACCACCTTGCAAGGACATCCTAGCTCATGTCTCAAGAATTTTATTCATTAATCTTAACTAATATAAATCTTATAAAGATAATATTAGAATCCTCTCCGGATTCATTATTAATACAATGGTAAAGGAAATTTTCTAGCTCAAGGCACTAGCCAATACCAACTTTGGTATTTGTGACCCCTTTGTGGGGATGCACCTACCCTGCCCCGTTGGGTTTCTACCTTGTAACATAGTTCAAGGATCACAAGACTTTCCAATCTTCCTACTCCATTAGACACACTTTATATGCTATACATAGTGAATGGAAAAGAAGCATTATAGAACACACAATTTCACAGAAGGAAGAAAAATCTTAGCCAGTTCAATATCAAAATCTTAACCACTAACTAATAAAGAATAACAAGTAGTGAATTGTTCCGAGTTATTTATTTACAAGCTGTAAAGAATGCAGTGGAATGGAAAATATTACTTAGGAAACCCTTCAATATTTTCTACTAATATGTCTGTGCATGTACATATGAAATTAAGAGCATTGTTGAATAGAAAGTTTCCTTTTCTCTTGCCTCCATTTTGACAAATCAGTGTGAAATTAGTGTCACTTTGAATCTCCTTTCCTGTGTGGATGTTTTGACAAATCAATGTGAAATCAAAGTCACTTTGAATTTCCTTTTATGCGAGGGATCACATCCACAGTTGATTAGTAAAATATAATCTACTATATATTATGTTCAAGAAAATGACTGCAATCTACAGCGGAAATGAGACCTCAATTCTTATTCTGAATTTGAATATCTCAGGACAATATAAGTGATTAAAATGCATATGGCCTTAGTAGCTAGAAAACAATCACTCCATCATTACAAGACCACCTAGATTTCGGCACTTAATCTAAATAATGGCGCTAGTTGTAGTGCTTATTTGCATTAACACCATGGAAAAGCAACAACAATGTTTCAAGGTACACTTACTAGAAAAGTTGTAACGTTCTGAGAATATTTAATGATAGCATTTGAACCCCATAGTTATGGTGGGGAAACTAGGGAACCCAAATATTGGAAGATATCTCATACCAAATCTGAGAAAAAAATAAAAAAGGGAAAAAATCAAAATCTATAAATCAAGCAATGAATTGTTTACAAATCAAATACAATTCCTTTAACTAACAATTGAATTGTGGTGATATATTTAAATATTTAGTAAGAGGGTAACTTCAAACCATGGAATATTACCTTTTCCATTACTGTCATCCCTCAGTGACTGAGATTACAAATCAATACTTATGGAAAAATTGTAAGAAATTTTGTGAAATAGTAAAGCGTAACCTCTATTTTCAAGAAACAAAATCAATACATTGTTACATCAAGAGCCATAATTGATACATAATCAATGAATCAAGTCCTTGTATGGCACAAGATTGTTTCACAGCCTCTATTTTCTCAATAACAAAATCAAGACATTGTATGTGGTTATTGCCAAAAGGAAACTGTGTTCTAATTTGGAAGAGGATCTTATCAAAAGACATGGATTTATTCAAAGCTACAAAGCTTAATGGGTTACTGAAAAATAAGTTGGAATATGGGATCATGATACTTAAATTGAAAAAATATGCTTTCCTTTTAGAAACATTACAGTTATGCATTGTTTTTTGAAAGCATTAGAATTTGAAATTGGGCCTTTCTATCAAGACAAATTTTCATTAACAGAATGTACTTTCCTACCTTAAACATTGTAGATATCCAAGAAAAACTTGAAAATCATAAGAGAACTTAGCATAATGTACTTTCTTTCCTTCCTTAACATTCTTAAAGAGTTGAGGTTCCTGAAGTCATCAAGTAACTTTCGAAGGAAATGACAATTAGTAATAGTCCAATTCACAACTGAAGATGTGTCACAAATACGAGGGGGCATCTCCTCCAAATCACAAAATTTCTCCAGGTAAAAATCTAGCATTATTGGAAGCTTAATGCTCAACTGGTTGTTATTGAACCCAGACATTTTTCCATTCTTCACTAAAAGCTTAAAGATAGCTTCTCTAAGTTCTACATGACTTTACTATGCTCTTGAAGTGGGGGCACATGCAGGCTCTCCAAGTGAATATTCTTAAACTAAGTGAAGATAAGGCCGATAGATCATTCAGTGTGGATCTCTTTAACCCATAATCAAATACTATGTCTCTCTTGAACCCATAATTAAATACTATTAGGACTTTCAAATTTTTCATGGAACTCAAAAATGTTGGAAGAAAGTATTTGCTTCCAAAAAGAGTAAAACTAAAGCCTCTGCTTGAGGACAATTGATGTCACACCACTAACACTTCTCCATGGAATCTATATAGGTAAACCACAAATGCAGAATTCCATTAGAATAATGTGTTTATTGAATTCACAAATGAAATCATTGCATTTCTTTAAAATATCTTTTGAAGTCAAAATTACTGAAATTACATATCGATAACCTAGTGGGTGTAGGATAAAATTCACCCGTGTCATTCACAGAAAGCACGAGAAAAAACCTAATACTATATATAAAACCAAGAAAAATTCAAATTCATCACTTCTAGGGACCTTGTAACCACCCTGCCAATACACAAGTATGTTCCTATTTGCAGTTAGAAAAATTACCCAAATTACAATCTATTTACTCCAACATATGTAGGAAAGTTATAGAAGGATGACTAGTGAAATCAATCCATTCCTTTTAGCCGTAGAGTTGTTTAAGTTTAAAACAGAAGTATACAAATATACTTGTCCAATGTTTATGCTTTAACCATTCACCTTAAGATGTTTTTACAATATAATTTCCTAAGTCTATTTAATATCTTCATTATCATAAAAACCAACCTATATCCATATTAACTCCACATCTACCACTCTTAGGGGGATGAAATCTATTTATCCCTCTGAGCACTTGGTAGACCCAGAATTAAGATGGATCTAAGATGATATAATTTCCCCTTTAAATAGTCTATGCTCACATGAATACCATGGTATTACCATGGGTCAATACCATGGTTATCATAAACTAAAAATTACTATTAGTAATTTATAAAAATTAATAAAATTAATAGTTGAATTTTATTTTATTTTTTATTTTAACCAAGCTAAAATGTTTAACATACATTAAATTACAACATCCATTTTTACTCTTGATCCACCAAGCCCCGAGAGGGTTAGTAGATCCAGAGTAAAGATGGATCTATGCTGGTTTAATTCCCCCATTTAAATAGGCTACATTCCAGGTGAATACCATGGGTCAATACCATGTGCCAATTTTATTTATTTTTATTTTTATTAATACTAATATTAGGGTTAATAATGTTTTTTTGCATGGTATTAATAACAATCTAGTCCATGGTATTTGTCCCATAGTATTTTGCCCATAGGTTTCACCTAAATATAATGAATTTTTTGAGTGTTCGTAAATGTTTTATTTGTTTACCATACCTGTCGTTTATTATATTTTTATTAATTTACCATACCTCTTTTACAATTATGGTATTTGGCCCGTAGGATTCACTTAAATAAAAACTCTTTCTTGAGCCTTCATAAATAGAACGAGGGTTATGGACTAAATATAAAAAGAGGTTTTATTTATTTACCATACGTCTGGTTTATTTATATTTTTATTTATTTACCATACCTTTTGAGTAAGTACAAAAGGACGTTTTATTTATTTACCATACCTCCACTTTACTTATATTTTTATTTGTTTACACCCTTGCATGTATATAAGGTGACTTATGGAGTAAATATAAAAAATGTTTTATTTATTTACCATACCCCTCATTTATTTATATTTTTTTTAATTTACCATACCTCTTTTATAAATATGGTATTTGGCCCATAGGATTCACTTAAATAAAACCTATTCTTGAAAATGGGTGAATGGAAGGTTGTAACTCCTAGTTTTAAGGGCTAAATTTACCTTTTTTACCCTCTCCCTTAATATAAGGTGGGCTATTTGAGGTGATTTGTAAAAATGTGCTATGATACAAAATATTCACCCACTAAAAATTTAAAACCCCTTAATTTCGCCAAAGGGCATTGAGCAATGCAAACAAGCTAATAATAGTAGGTTATCATGGTATGGTGTGTCTACATTGGTCAAAGAAGTTGAACGTAATGGAGATACCAATCTTACAAAAAGGGAAATCGATTTAGCATATGGTTTAAAAGATTATGAGGCAAGCATATTCACCCATACTAAGTTTATTTTACAATTATATTGATGCATATGGCATGTTTTTTTCTTAATTTGTAAAATTTCTAAGTATAAATATGCTATTGACAATGAATTTTTTATGTGTTTGACATATTGTAGTTGAAACACCACAACAAAATGTGGTGCAATGGCCCACAAATTTTGCATCAAAAGGTTGGATGAAAAGGTGAAAACTTTTGATAGTGGGATACCTATAGTATTTCAGGTTATCAGTGTTGCCCCTAGACGTGGCAGACATCCAAAAGTATCTGACAATCGATACTATGGGTATTTGCATGATATACTTGAGTGTGATTTTAAATCCTTCAAATTAGTCATGTTCGATGTCAAATGGTTCAGGCTACAAATCCATGATCATGACCCTGATAGAAATATTATTGACAATTATAATGGATTTACCATGGTTGATATAAGGAATGTTGAGTTAGGATTAGATCCCTATGTTCTTGCAAGCCAATATGAATAGGTATTTTATGTAGAGGTTCCAGGTAAATTAGGTTGATCATATGTTGTTAGATATGATCCAAGAGGAACTCTGGTAAAGTATATTATAGTGGAAGAATATGAAATTTAAGAAGAAGATGTTGTAGAGGAGCAGGGGGCTCATGTGTGAAAAAGAGACGTCGAAGAAGTTCAAGGATATGTTAATTGATACAATGTTGATTTATATGAACTAGATGACATTGACGTTGTGTGGAATGAAGAACTTGAGGAAGTCGAACCAAATGTAGAAGAACATGTTCTAGATGATGATATAAATGATGATGATGATGATGATGATATGGAGAATATTTTGAACATGAATTCTAAACTAGATTATATATATGATGATTTTTATGAGGAAGAATATTAATGATATCAAAATGTTGAAATATATGAGGTATGTATTTATATGTTTTTGGTTGGTTCGTTCTCTTTCGTTCACCTTAAATTTTTATTTTCCTATTTTTTTATATTTAATTGTTACTATGTTTCTTTCAAATATATTATAGTAGGTAGATTGGGTATTGGGGAATTTCTAGGTTTTAACCCCATACAGAAATTACCTGCATACGAATTATAAAAACATAAAATAAACAATTGTGAGAGCATAACACATAAAACAAATATACACAGAGATTTTCCCCTAGATCCCAAAACTGGGACTACCAGATTGATTTTTCATTATTTTCCTTTCAATGTTACAATACATATATATACATGTCGAAGCATCCATAAACCCCAATCCATTAACCCTAGATTAGAACATAACCATAGTTCCCTTGACCGAATCTACAAAATACCATGGACTAAAAACCATTGCGCCCAAAACTATGTGTGAAATCCATGCACAAAACCATAGGTAGGTCCACCCTCCTAATATAATGTGGGTTAGTTGTGGAAAGAATATAACACAACCCAACATTCTCCCACTTGTTGTTTTCTTTCCATAGGGAGCCAGAGGAGAGGTTAGTCATTGATCCAACCCTACAACACCCATTGTTCCTCTACACCAATAGAACTTCTCAGTGCTCATAGACTTTGTTAATGCATTTGCAGTATTCTTCAAAGTGTCCACCTTTACCAACAACACCTTCTTGTCTTCTACCACATCCCTCACAGAGTGATACTAAAAATCAATGTACTTTGTCTTTGAATGATAAGTAGGGTTCTTTGCTAAGAAAATTGCACTTTGGTTGTCACAATCTATCCTTATAGCTCATTGTACTAACCCCATACTTGAACACAATCTCTGCAACCAAACTACTTCCTTGATTGCATGAGTGGCTGCCATGTATTCTGCCTCTGTAGTTGACAGTGCCACTACAAATTATCTCTTACTCATCCAACTGACTACACCTCCAAATATGTTAAACACATAACCACTTGTAGATCTTCTCTGATCCAGATCTCCAACCCAGTCTGCATAAGAAAAGCCATGGTTTTCCAAAACTTTGTCCAATCCTGGTCTTCCTTGGTAGCACAAAGCATAATCACTAGTGCCACGCAAATACCTGAAAACCCGCTACACTGTTGTCCAATGATCCTTCCCTGGTTTTGACATAAACCTGCTCAATACTCCCACTACATGTGCACTGTCTGGTCTAGTACATACCATTGCATACATCAGACTACTGACTATACTTGCATATGGAACACGATACATGTCCTCTTCCTCTTCTTATGCCTTGGGACACTATTCAGAAAATAACTTTACACCTACAGGAATATGAACCTTCACTGGTTTACTATCCTGCATATTAAACCTCTACAGTATTGTCTCGACATAGTTCCTTTGTTTGAACCAGAGCTTCTTCTTTGCCTGATCTCGTTTAATTTCCATGCCCAAAATATAGTTTGCAACACTAAGATCTTTCATGTCAAATTTGGAGGACAATTTGGTCTTCAAATCCTGGATAATTTCTTTGTCATTTCCAACCAGCAACATATCATGCACATACAAGAACAGATAAATAACATGGTCACCAATTAATTTAAAATACACACAGTGATATGCTTTGCTTCTGGTGAAGCCAAGTCCTCGTATAAATGTGTCAAATTTCTGATACCACATCCTTGGTGACTATTTTAACCCATACAGAGACTTTTTAAACTTGCATACCAATTCTCTCTTAACCTTCACTGCAGAGCCTTCAGGTTGCTTCATGTAGATATCCCCTTCCAGATCCCTGTGAAGAAATGTTGTCTTCACATCCATCTGTTCTACCTCAAAATCAAAAGCAGCAATAACAGATAAAAGTAGTCTAATAGAAGCTACCTTGGAAACATGAGAAAAAATATCACCAAAATAAATTCTTGACACTTGGGAATAACCTTTTGTTACCAACCGAGCTTTGTATTTCTCTACCTTTCCTTCTACATTCATCTGCTTCTTGAATACCCATTTGCTGCCAATGGATTTCCTTTCAGCCGACAACTCCATTAGATCCCAAACCTCATTTTTGTGCAAAGATGCCATTTCATCAACCATGGCCTCTTTCTAGAGTTTGCCATCCTCTGAATCTACTACTTCCTTCATAGTTTTGGGATCATCATCAATAATAGATAAAGCAAAATTTGAATAGAAAGCAGATGGACTATACCTTTCTAGCTACCTCCTTTCTCAAACTGATCTTCTCACAACTGAAGTTTGTGGCTCTTCATCTTCTGGTTCCTCTTCTGTTGTAGAGTCTGATTCTTCCTCCTTTAGCTCAAACTCTATCTTCTCAGGTTCCTTTCGTAGGACTTCAAGCAAAATTTGAATAGAAAGCAGATGGACTATACCTTTCTAGCTACCTTCTTTCTCAAACCGATCTTCTCACAACTGAAGTTTGTGGCTCTTCATCTTCTGATTCCTCTTCCGTTGTAGAGTCTGATTCTTCCTCCTTTAGCTCAAACTCTATCTTCTCAGGTTCCTTTGGTAGGACTTCATGTTTAATAACATCTTTCACCTCTCTAAACACCACATCTCAGCTTTACACAACCTTGTTACTAGGTTCCAAAGCTTATAACCTTTTAAACCATCCTTATACCCAATAAAGATGCACTTTTCAGATTTATTATCCAACTTTGTTCTTTTCTCCTTTAGAACATGTACATATGCATCACATCCAAATACCCTCAGATGTGAAAGAGAGGGTTTCTTACCAGTCCATACCTCTTGTGGAGTCTTATCCTCTAATGCTAATGAAGGTGATTTTTTGACCAAGTAACATGCAGTCTCCACCACCTCTACCCAAAAATCCCGTCCTAACTCGGGTACCACTGAGCATGCTTCTTGCCCTTCCCATCAACATCTTGTTCATTCTTTCTGCAACTCCATTTTTCTCAAGTGTGTATGGATTAGTATTCTGTCATGCTATACCACACTTCTTACATAATTCATCAAATTCCTTCTTGCAAAACTCTCCACCGTTATATCTATCCCCATCACCTTTATCTTCTTCTCTATCTAGTTTTCCACCAGAGCCTTAAATTCTTTAAACCTTTCAAAGACTTCAGATTTCTTCTTGAGGAAATATATCCATGTATTGCTTGAGAAGTCATCTATAATTAATACATATTACACAAACTTACCCAGTGATGGAATTGAAATAGGTCCAAACACATCACTGTGCACAAGTGCTAATATATGTTTTTCCCTCTTACCACCAAAGGGGAAACTCACTTGATTCTTCTTCCCATATACACAATTTTCATAGAAATAAAATTCCAAAGAGCTATTAGACATACCTTCTACCATACCTTTACCATGAAGTATTCGAAGGCCCTTCTCTCCAATATGTCCAAGCCTTTGATTCCATAACATGGTCTTTTCTCCAGAGACCACTAGATTTTCTACTCCACTTTTAGGAACCACAAAACTATTACACCCATCAATAACAGTGCTACCTTGCAGCTTGTACAGGGTTCCAATCGAAACTCCCCACATCAATACCAATTATCCCGGAACCATCATGCAGGTATCTTTCTCGAACACTGTTTTTACACTTGCATCATCCAGCTTGCTTACAGAGATCAAATTTCTGGCCAATGTAGGAATATGCAAAACACCTAGAAGTGTTCTAATCCTTCCACCTTGCAACTTCAACTTGACTTTTCCTTGACCAAAAATTCTAACCTTCCTGTCATCCCCTAAGAAGACATCACCACCATCATATTTCTCATACTCACAGAACCACTCTCTATGGGGAGTGAAGTGAAAGGATGCACCTGAGTCAATCAACCATGCCTCATGATCTACATGTGTAGTTGAAGACAAAGCCAATTACACATCCCCACCTTCATCTGAGGTGGTTTTTGCCTTTGCAGAAGGAGCATCATCAGATCCCTTTCCTTTCCCAAGAGCTTTAGATTTACAGTCCCTTTTGTAGTGCCTTCCTTTTCGCATTTCCAGCACACCTTTACAGGTTTTTCTGGAGATTTAGATCTCCCACTCGAGGACTTATTTTTGTTTCTGTTCTAGGACCGTCCTCGTACAGATAAGGCATTACCATTCTAGCTCTCCATATTTTCCGTCTCATCTCCTCCGTAAGCAAGGATGAGATGATTTCATCAAATTGTAAGGTAGTTGCATTGCTCCCTATCGCAACAACCAGAATATCCCATGAATCTGGTAGAGAACACAACAAATTGATGCACTTACATTCATCTGAAGTTTTAATATCAACAGATAATAATTGGATTACCACAATATTAAATGTGTGTAGAAGCTCTATCACTGAGTCTCCATCTTTCATCTTCAAACTATACAACATTTTCTGTAGGAACATTTTATTCACTAGAGACTTAGATTGGTACAAAGTACCTAACTTGTCCCACAAAGCCTTCGTCATAGCTTCCCCTGATACATATAGCAATACTGAATCTGAGACACACAATCATATTGTGCTTTTTTCCTTCTGATCCAACTTCTTCCAGTATTCATCAAACATTATCGTTGGTTTAGTACCTGGATCTACTATGATCCACTGATATTTATCCACCAGGAGATCCTCCATCTTGAGTTTCCACAACTCAAAACTTTGACCATTAAATTTCTTGATCTCTATCTTTCCACTACTCGCCATCTTCTTTCACCACAAGAATCGATCCCGTAGATCTCCCACTGAATAGGGTCTACCACAGGCCCGATCAAAACCCCTCAGCAACAAAGGCGTCCCCTTGAAGCCAAAATAGCTATAATACCAAATGTAGGTTTTAACCCCATACATAAATTACCTGCATACGAATTCTAAAAACAAAAATTAAACAATTGTGAGAGCATAACACATAAAACAAATATACACAGAGATTTTCCCCTGGATCCCAAAACCGGGACTACCAAATTGATTTTTCATTATTTTCCTTTCAATGTTATAATACATATATATACATGCCGAAGCATCCATAAAACACAATCCACTAACCCTGGATTAGAACATGACCATAGTTCCCTTAACCGGATCTACAAAATATCATGGACCGTAAACCATCACACCCAAAACCATATGTGAAATCCATGCACAAAACCATAGGTAGGTCTGCCCACCTAATATACCATGGGCTAGTCATGGATAGAATATAACACAACCATACAAAATTGAGAGTGATGTGGAGGGGGGGGATGTGAGATTCCACCTTAACGTGGTTGGATTTTTTCAGTAGAGAATATATTATTCTTGAATTTAAGAGAAGCTCATTTAGGTTTATACCATCATCTCCAATTTTAACTTTGGTTTGTCTAATATTTTCCAAGGTTTTCCATTTACTAATTAGTGGCAATTATTCTTAGACCTCGCATAGAGTGACCTATAAACAGGGCCAAAGACAAACCAAAGTCCAAATGACTAATTAGTATAGTTCATAAATGACAAGCCTAAGTTCAAATCAAATTGACATGAAAACCCTATGTACAAATCATCATCATCGTCCTCGTCATCGTCATCATCATTATCATTATTTTCATCATCATCATCTTTGCCATCATTGTCATCATCAACATTGCCATCATCTTTTTCATCTTCATCAACATCATCATCGTTGTCATCATCATCATTGTCATCTTTTTCAACAGCATCATCATAATCGTCATCATTTTCATCACCGTCATCATCATCATCATCATCATTATCATCAACATCTTTGTCGTCGTCATCGTCATCATCATATAATTCAAGATACCTTAATTTATATTTCGCAATTATTTGATAGATAGTGGTGCTACTGATAATATTATGCCTCTTTATATAATGGAAGGAACTAGCTTATAATGTACTTCATAGTCCAGAGGTTGAGAAAAATCCTTACACTTCCATTTGTGAAAACTTCTTACCCTCCATAGTTCAAAGATCCTTTTAATGTCGTTGGTTTGTTTTATTAAGATTTTAGAGTGTTTGTGTTTTTTTCCTCATCATTTTTTCTTCATAATTATATTTATGTCAGTTTATGTAGGTCTTAATTGACTTTCATAAAATATTATGTTGATTTTTCACTTTAAAAATAGTGATGGTTTTTTATATATTATTTTTTATAGATTAGGCAAGGTATCTCCCTAATTAGAGATGTAACACATTTTTTTCGAACTAAATCTTATGTTTGAGTGTCCTTTAAGATCAACAGTGCTTGAAACCAATTTTTTTTTGTAGATTCTAGCTATTTCAAATTTCAATGTCATTAATGATACTTATCTACTTTGGATGCCATATTAGATTTGATATTTGTTTAAACTTCCAATATGGACACTAATATTTCCTATTATCCATGAATTATGGGATTTATACGCTAATTCATTTTAGAAATTATTGTGTGTTAATTGTTTGGTGGGAGAGATGATATCATATTACATTGCTTGGTGATTAGTGTTTGAGGGGTGGGGGGGGGAGTGGTGTTTCACTTCTTAAAACATAATAGGGTTGGTATTAATGGGTTCTATGATATTTGACACTCATTAAAGGAGGTATATAAACATTGTCTATTTTCATGCTTTGTGTTATCCTAATTATGCCGATAATATGCAGAAGTTCCTAATAACAAAGCCTAACAACTAGGCCATCCTAGTAAGGAAACAACTCTCTAAAATTTGGTTTAATAAATCTTTAAAAACTAAGACTTGATAAACAATCTCCCATAAAACATTTCATGGCATGAAACATTTTATAAATATTTATTAATGTTATCCTACTATATCTAATTCTAGTGCTCACTCTATTGATCACATAGAATAATTATTCAAAATTTCATTAAAAGTCTTTAAAAGGTGACTTCTTCTCATTATTACTTGTAGTAATCAAATTCCTTGAACAAACTTTCCCTCTAAAATTTGTTTGTATTTCTACAAATACACACATAGTTGATATGATTCACTTAGTTTCCATAGGATTTAGGAGTTCAAGTGGAAATGTTGATCTTAAATTATATACCCATCCTCAATAAACTCCTAAACTTGACATGTTATAGCTTTAGAAGCATGTGCAAGCTCTGTGTATTTTGTGGAGGCCTCAAACATGTGTCTTTATTCCAGCATAAGATGATGTTCCCACAATTGGTATTGCTTTCTCCTTTCCCCCAGCTAAGAGACTTGATTATCGCCTTAAAAAGCTATCAAATTGAAGTAGAGGATGTTAGCATTATTATGCATGTGTTGTCCTTGATGGAAAATCACTTATAGCAGACAAGTATATGATAACTAGATGAATCTACAGATCAGGTCAGAGGTGACAAAATGATGGAACAAAATAATGGTCAAAGGTTTGATATAGGGAGATTGTATTAGTGTTGTCCTTTATAAGAAACCTACTTGATGAGTTGTCCTTAATGAAAACCTATTTGATGAATGGAATACTTGATAAAGATATAAACATGACGTGACAAAATGCATGGTAGTTGTGTTTACAGATGTGACAAACTGCAAGGTAGTTCAAAGGAATCAGTTCAAAAGTGATGTTTGATGACAACTCACACTATAACAGGTCAATTCAGAGGTAACATGGTAATGGCGCAAAAGAACAGGATGACGGAACAAAGGATTACAGATTAGAATCAAGAAATTGAAGAAAAGGAATGTTTTAAGTTGTATTAAGTTGTATATGCTTGTTCACCTTGTCCAGGTAGCGTACACAAGCGGGTTCACTGAACAAAAGGCTTGTATATGTATGCATGCACTTCACAAGAGGAAAATCACATATGGGATGGAAAATTAATATTAATGAATACCAAGGGTCCATACCATGGTATTAGCCCACAATATTGAGCGGAATAACAGATACTTGATCCTGTCTAAGAATACCACAGGTTTTAAGAGTTGTTTTGGTCCGAGGTATTGAAAAAGGCTCTAAGTATATAATAAGGTGAAGATAAAAGTGTGAGGATGTCAAGTAAAGAAAATATTATGAAGGGTTAGATCAAAATCAAATATGCATGTTATGGGTTTCTAATGCTTTTCTTGATCTAAACTAAGTATGCACCTGAGTGTTTGATGATGGATGAGATCTAATGATGGCTTGTGATCATAAGACTTGAAATGACATATCATTATGTGATCTGATAATGGATGGGCTAGATCTGAATACTAACACATGTTTTATTCCTTAAATGTTATGATATAGGAATATCTGGAGACTGGAATAACTGTGAAGTTATAATTTAGTATTTGCAAATCTATACATTGGTTCACCTTGGTGAAGGTGCGTATACATGCTGGTTTGGCACTTCCAAGTTGCATATGCAGAAGAAAAGCTTGTTGTTCAAGATGACCAATCTATCTGATTAGTGTTGTTATTCTACTGTTGTTTGTTAATGATGTCTTATTTAGATCTTAAATTAAAACTGATTGTATAAGGAGATTGAGTAAGAAGGGTGATCTTTGCTGCTTCTGTTTAGAACTTTGTAATTTGACAGTAGATCTTCAGAATGTCACTGGTTGGTACAATTTTGGTTCTAAGGTTTTATGATTCAGTATCTTTAGAGGTATATGTAGGTTGAGCTATAGAAAGTAGCATATACATGCAGGTTGGCTTCATTGAAATAACATATACATTATGGAAAATTATTTTCGAGTTTGCAGTTGGTTCTGGTTGTTGATGTAGTGTTATGGGTTCAGATCTGTGCTCTGGTTACAGTGATCTAACTGTTCCAGTTGATTGGTTGAATTTTGATTAACTATCAGATGATTGGGTTTTGAGTGAATGGTTGATTCAGTTGTGTCAGAGGTTCAATGATTGTTTGATTCAGTTGTGTCAGAAGTTTCAATGAATGGTTGATTCAGAAAGTGATGATTGGGTTTCAGTTATATCAGAGATTGATGATTGGGTTTCAATGATTGGTTGATGCAATTGTATCTGATAGATGTTTTTCAAAGGTGATTGATTTTGAGATTCAATGTTACTAATGGGTCCAGTATGAAAATTTGATGAAACATGGACTTCATATTGTGTTGTTGTGTACCAGGAGTATCGAGTCTGAAAATTTATGAAACGTGGTCCTTGGAGGACACTGAGGGTTGGAGCTTTAAGTGAGGAAGTCGAAGCTTCCTGCCAGTAGTGGTTGGTGATTAGATCTAAGGGTTGGAGCTCCCTTCCAGTAGAAGTTTGGATACGAGTGAAGGTAGTAGCCTTCTATAGGTCGATGCCTATGTATTGGTAAACATATAAGCTAGTACAAGAGCTAGGGGATTTTAGCTCCCTTCTAGTAGAAGTTGGAGAACGAGAGAAGGTTGTAGCCTTCTGCAGGCGGGTCCCTGCATACTAGTATGAGTCTGTGCCAGTACAAGATTGTAAACAACTTATTCTTTATATTAAAAAGACATAGACAATAGCAGGAGGTGTTTTTTCTCCCGCATTGGTTTCCACCTTAAATCTTGGTGTTCATGTGTTTTTCTTATGTGTGATGGTTTATTTATTATAGCACATGGTTAATGTTTATCTAATGGTTAATAAAGTACTAATGCACTAGCTGAAGATAAACATATGATGGATTAACTAAATTGTAAGCTCACTGGATATACGCTAATTGGCTTAAGAATAGCCATGTGCACACGCAGATTCGATTTAGTAAAGTCACGTATAGAAATCTAAATATGAAATGTAAAAAGTTATTGATTTGTAAATACTAATTCACCACCCCCCCCCCTCTTAGTATTATTCCCAACAATTGGTATCAGAGTAGGTCCTTTGGCAGACACTTGATTGTTTGAAGGAGATCTATTGTAACAATGGGAAAGAAGCGAATGAAGAAAGCACCTCAGAAGAAGAAGACATCTCAAAGGAACAGTGATAGTAAGAGAGACAATTGGCTATTAGGTGGAACTAAGTATTCAGATTTAGAATCACCTCAGATTGAAGATGAACCAGAAAAAGAATTATCAGGTACAAATTTTTGGTCTTCTGGTGATGCATTTCTCTATTCATGCAATATTGATGATAATGAAAGTGATAGTGAAACAACTGAATTTGCTCTTATGGGTGAAAGTGAAAGAAATATAGAGGTAGAAGTTAAAATGCTCACATAAAAAATTAGAGATCAACAAGATCTATTTGACAAAAGGGAGTGTACCTACAAAGAAGATATTACCAGGATAGAAACTCAGTTGGAGGAAGGAAATGAAATAAAGAAGAAGTAAAAAGAAAAGGAAGCTCAAAGTCAAAGGCTGTAGCATGAAGTGACATCATTAAGAAATGAAGTGAATAAAAAGGATACAACAACCAAGGAACTTATCGAAATAACTAGTTACTATGAAGGTCTTGAAGTTTTGGTCGTTTCTCTAAAAGAAGAACTTAAAAATTCAAATAAGCAGAATGAAGAACTACTTCAAGAATTTGAAGAACAAGAAAATGAGATTCTCAAATTAAGGCAACAAGTGGAAGAAGGAAGAAAAGTTGAAGAAATCATGAAGAAGCAGTGTCTTGAAAAGGAAGAGCAATATCAGGTTGAGGTAAATATCCTAAAAGGAAAATTAGAAGAAAAGGATAAACTTTTAGATTTCAACATAGTACTAATTTTAATATTTTGGATAATATTATTAGTAGTCAGAGGTCCCTTGCCATCAAATCTGGTCTTGGTTTTCATGAAACTGATAAACGTGAATCTAGCTCACAGACTAAAACAAGGAATACTAATGAAAAATCTGAAATGCTCAACAAGGAGATAAGAGGTCAACCCCATCAACAACCAACGAAACAAAGCCTTAAAAGAAAATCATTTACTCTTAACTATGGAAGTGTTAATCGATTCTTTCCTCTGATGAATAATATTGAATGTTTTACATGTCATAACTTTGGACATATTGCAACCAGATGCAGAAGTAGAATGGTTCAGGCTAATATCCGTCACACAGAAAGATCATCAGCTTCTAGGTACTTTAAGGGATATTCTTTTTCTTGCAATATGTTTGGTCACAAAGCCATTGATTTCTTTAGAAGGAATATGAAACGTATAAGATGTTATGCTTGTAACAAGTTCAGGCATATAGCAAAAGAATGTTGGGACAAGTCTTTGGATCATCATAGATAATATGCTAAGCAATCAAATAAGTTGTTTTATATCAAAAAATATGAAAAAGATGAATCCACCAAGAATCAAGAAAAGGAAGATCAGATAAAGTGTGATCTTGCCCACTTCTCATTCGAAAACGAATACGATAGTGGATGCGCTCATCACATGACTGGAGACAAGAGAAAAATGAATTATTTGATAAAGAACCATCATGATAATGATATCCTTGGAATTGATTCTTCAGTAAAAGTTCTAGGACCAGGTACAGTCAGAACATACTCAGGAGGAACTAAAAGTATGAAATTCCGGCGTTCTAATTCTCATATGCAGATATTGTGAAGAAAAGTAGTGTATATACACTAGTTTGAAATTGCACAATAGTGTATATGTTGGTTTGATGAAGAAGCAATGAGACAGACTCAGAAAATGGTATGATATGGTTCAGACAATTATCAATTGTCTTTTCTGTCTTGATGATTGACAACTACAGTCTGTGGATGTTAATTAGAAATGATTTTGACCCTCATAAGTTATTGATGACTTAATGTATAACTAGTTGATGATGATGCCTTGATGATGCTTACTGACATATGCAATGATCAGAACTGATAGTGAATAGTTGGCACAGGTTCAAGGGGAGAATATGTTATGCTTCTAATAATGCATTGTTGGCATTATTTTTAGAAGTTTTTGGTACATAACGATTCTTATCAATGGCGAAGATGCTTATGTTGTTGAAGTGTTTAAATGATACATCATGCTGGGCTGCAGTCATGGGTTGCCTATGATAAAGTCTCAGATGATACTTATATTGTTTGAGCCACATAATCATTATTCAGATCACATTTATGGATGATTCAGATGATTCCTTTGATGATGCATATAGTACATATGTTATGTTGCTTACATGGTGATCTTCATAATTTCAAGGAGAAGAACAAAGCTTGAGTACACAACTTCATTATTTGATGATGATAAGTGTCACTCATTTCTTTTATGTTGCTGTCATCATGCCTTCAAAGATGCATAAATTTCATATGGTGTAGTTATGGATGAGGATTCCTATAGTTCTTGGCTTTCACATCGTTGAGGATTGCTGCTATTGATGGTATAAATAAAGCTTGAAAAATGACTATGAGATTATGGTTTTCTAGATACATATTTCTATCTCTATGATGGATACATATTATGCTGATACATGTATGATTACTTAAATTAAACATTGGTGTTATTGCAGGTTTCATGAAGACATATCAATTTTAAGACATGGTTATTTGGAGACATGGCTTACTTAGTCACATAATGATGATGACTTCTTATGCTATGATGATAGGTTTGATTCTCACATATGTTGATTATCACGGTTGATGCTTATCAGATGGATGTTGGAAAAATCCCTAGTGAATATACATGGTTGATATATTGAGGGTGGTTATGGAAAGATCATGGAATTCTTGTTATGAAAATGATGATATTATGGTCATATATGATGAGTATGGTGGTTTCACATATATATATGATATTATTTGAATGGTTTTGTATTACTTCTTGGAGATACGACATATGCTTAGTTGAGTCATGGAAGACTATGGAGCAAGGTGATCTTGATAAGATCAAGAAGAGGAGTTGATATGTACATGCGGCATACTTTGTCACAGGTTGATGATATTAAAGGCACATTGTGTTGAAAACTGGCAACAAGAAATTGCTAAAAGTAGAAGTGCTAAAAATAGAAGTTTTAGCATCAGTGTTGGATTGGGCAACAGGGAATGAAAAATGGAAGTGTTAAAAATAGAAGTTCTATTTTTAGCAGTGCAGTGTGGATTCCTATTTTAGTCAGTCCCTGGACTAGAAATAGGAAGTAAAATTCGAATTTGGTCTTACCAACAGTTTGAATATTAATTAATTAATTCAGTTTGAGTTAATTAGTTAAGGAAAATCAAACTTGAAGTCTTTGTGAGAACATGCAATAATTTCTCCAGTAATTGGGGAATGTGTACTTGATTTGCTCCACTGATTGAGGAATTAAGGATGAGTTCTATATTTAGAGGATCAGTTGACTTAGTTTAACTTAGTCAAGTCCAGTTAGATTAATTTAACAAGATGTTAAATTAATGAGATTAAGTTTGTTGATGCTTGCATGCATGTGATAACTGGTATTTTCAGATAACTGAGTATTCACTCATGGATAACTGATGCATGGTAGTTTAGAAAGAGACCTAGTTGAGATCAGATGAGGGACAGTGTACTATCAGTTGCTAGGATATTCCTAGTGAATATTCCTTGCATGAGGAAGGAATATTATTCCTTCTAGTACTGTGTAGTTGGACCTGAGGTGACAGCAGGTATGATTTGGCTAGTTCACACATGTGATGTAATTGGACTCCAATCAAAACTGTGCAAGGAAATAGGGGCTTGGAGAACCTGTGGAGCCTATATATACAGGCCTGGATAGTCCATGAGCTACATCATCAGAGTACAGAGAGAGAAGGATAGCTTTTGAGCTGATTCTTTTTGTATGTTGTTGAGGATTTCCACTTGATTGATAATACAGAGATGGGGTTTTAGGCTGGTGCTTTACCCAGATAAATTCTTTTGTGTTATGTGTGATTAATTCCTTCTTATCAGTTATATGTGTTCATGCTTGATGTTGCTAATGGTTGATTAGCTTTCGCAAAGTTTATGGTAGATGTAGATCTAGTATTATGCTTTAGTACATTGCATATATCAGTTTGATCTGCAGGTGAAATTTCTACATGATATCAGTAAGCTAGCTGATTTGTAGAGAAAATTCTACATGGTATCAGAACACAGGTGATCAAGGAAGAACAATATACAAGAAGGAAGAAGTTTGTGGTTTCAGATTTCATCAATGGCGTTCTATGGTTTGAGGCTTGAGTATGCACTAGATGGCAGCTCAAACTATATAGCCTGGAAGGATTGCATGGAGGTAGTATTAGAGTATAACAGGGTGAAGGACTTCATTGATCAAGAAGTCCCCAAGCCCTCAGGATCTAATGCCCAAGAGTTGGCGGAATGGAGGAAGTGTGTGGCTAGAGCTAGGAGAATCATCCTGGAGGGAGTTCGAGATCACATAGTCTCAAGCCTCCATGGGAAGGAGAATCTGTTTTCGATGTGGAAAAAATTGAAAGATCTTTATTAGAACAACAGTAATCAGAGGAAGCTAGCACTGAAGGACAAACTTCAAAATATCAAGTGTGAAAAGGGTGACACAATCTCTATGCATCTGACCAAGCTCACCACATGCAGGGATGAGCTTGCAAGTGTAGGGGTCATGACAGCTGATGACGACATGGTGAGTCTTGCACTCCTCAGACTTCCTAAGAGCTAGCATAACTACCAAGACTCAGTTAATGGAAGAGAGAAACTCCCAGATTGGGAATGACTATGGTCAGATTTGATGCAGGAGGAGATCAGACAGAGCACTAGAGACAGTTCTTCATCCATGGAGGATGAAGAGAACTGTGCCTTAGCAAGTAAGGGGAATAAGGGTAAGGATAAGGTTTCTCTTCCCGAATCCAGTTCTTCCCATGGTGGGAAGAAGGTTGACAAATCAAAAGAAAGATGCTTTTGTTGTCATGAGGTGGGTCATTTTGTTACAAATTGTCCACTGAGGAAATCCAAGAAGGGATTTGGGGAAGGATCTCAAGGTGAGGCACTTAGTTCCCAGTTCGAGTTGGATTTCACACTCTTCGAATGCATGGTTTCATCCATGGTGGGAAGTGGTTGGTTTCTTGACAGTGGAGTTTCTTTCTACATGACCGGCGATAAGAGTTTGTTTAATACTTTGGAGGAGAAAGGTCTCCAGATACTCATAGCAATGGGTAATGATGAAAAGTATAGTGTCTCAGGTGTAGGCATGGTTATTTTTCTGAGGGAGCATGGAGCTCGCCTTATCTTGACCGATGTCAAGTATGTACTAGGATTGAAGAGAAACTTAGTGTCGATCACGATGCTAGAAAACAGAGGCTATGATGTAGTCTTCAGTAAGGGAAAGGTTTTCGTTAGACACATCATCACTAGAAAGGTGAAGCAGATCAGTTCACGGGTCAAGAACCTGTATGCTCTTGAGGTTCAAGATGCATGCAAAGCCTTGAGCAGCAAGGAAACTGATGGAGACTTGGTGGTTGAGAGGGAGGGTATATTACCTCTCAACATGCAGTGCCAGAAGAAGTCTCAGACGATTGTGGAGGAGCCATGATTGGTGCAGTAGCTTCAGGAGGTTGTGGAGCAGCCACAACAGGGGAAGTTGAGTGGAGATCGAGTAGAGACATCTACTCATGCAGAGACCTCTAGTAGGGGGAAACTTCGAGCGAAGTGGACTGAGGGATCACATGCAGCCATACCTCCAGGTAGGAGGTGGGGCGATGTAGAGTGATCTTCCCAAGGATGAGGGGCAGGATGCTTGAGGTACCTAACCTCTTGGATGAGACCTTTCTATAGGAGCCTTGATATGGAGTAGCAAGAACTGACTGGTTGGGTAGAGACAGATGCCGATGGAGCGGCAGAGAGAGCTACAGTACAGGGAATCCTAGGATAGTGCAGAGCATGCAAACTGCAGCAATGCGAGAGGCACAAGTGTGTTGTATAGTGCAGGGTAGCACAGAGAAAGGTGCAACAACACGAGATGCATGGAGATGTTGCAGTAGCGCAGAGGTTAGAGAAGGAGCACTTGTCAGTAGCAGGTAGAGCTTCAGCATCAGAGTATGTTCCTAGCCCAGCAGAGAGGTCAGTCGGGAGTTTTTTTGTTCCAAGAGTTGTTGGAGCAACCACACTTGGTAGATGTGTTGCATGCAGAACATTCCAGAGGTATAGGATCAGTTTCGAGAGGAAGCCTTTCTTGTTGAGAGGGAGTGTTGAAAATTGGTAACAAGAAATAGCTAAAAATAGAAGTGCTAAAAATAACACTGCTAAAAATAGTAGTTTTGGCATCAGTGCTGGATTGGGCAACAAGGAATGAAAAATGGAAGTGCTAAAAATAGAAGTTCTATTTTTAGCAGTGCAATGTGGATTCCTATTTTAGTCAGTCCCTAGACTAGAAATAGGAAGTAAAATTCAAATTTGGTCTTACTAGTAGTTTGAATATTAGTTAATTAATTCAGTTTGAGTTAATTAGTTAACGAAAATCAAACTTGAAGTCTTTGTGAGAACATGCAATAATTTCTCCACTAATTGGGGAATGTCTCCTTGATTTTCTCCACTGATTGAGGAATTAAGGATGAGTTCTATATTGAGAGGATCAGTTGACTTAGTTTAACTTAGTCAAGTCTAGTTAGATTAATTTAACAAGTTGTTAAATTAATGAGATTCAGTTTGTTGATGCTTGCATGCATGTGACAACTGGTATTTTCAGATAACTAAGTATTCACTCATGGATAACTAATGCATGGCAGTTCAGACAGAGACCCAATTGAGATCAGATGAGGGACAGTGTACTATCAGTTGCTAGGATATTCCTAGTGAATATTCCTTGCATGAGGAAGGAATATTATTCCTTCTAGTACTGCATAGTTGGACCTGAGGTGACAACAAGTATGATTTGGCCAATTCACACATGTTATGTAATTGGACCCCAATCAAAACTGCACAAGGAAATAGGGGCTTGGAGGACTTGTGGAGCCTATATATATAGGCCTAGATAGTCCATGAGCTACATCATCAGAGTACAGAGAGAGCAGGATAGCTTTTGAGCTGATTCTTTTTGTATGTTGTTGAGGATTTCCACTTGATTCATAATACAGAGATGGGGTCTTAGGCTGGTGCTTTTCCTAGATAAATTCTTCTATGTTATGTGTGATTGATTCCTTCTTATCAGTTATATGTATTCATTCTTGATGTTGCTCATGGTTGATTAGCTTCCGCAAAGTTTATGGTAGATGTAGATCTAGTATTATGCTTTAGTACATTGCATATATCAGTTTGATCTGCAAGTCAAATTTCTACATGATATCAGTGAGCTAGCTGATTTGTAGAGAAAATTCTACACATTGGCTTATCTTGCAAACTAATGATGGACATATATAGGTTGTTGTTCTGGATGCTGTTGATAGATGCTTGTGGTGTAGATCATATATGGTGTATGATAATTCCTGATAACTATCATGGTATTGTCTAGATATTTTGTATTTGTTACAAATGTCATGTATATCATTTGATGTAAAGGTCATGTAAAGACCTATGATGTAATAATTGTCATATTCAGTCATGTATGGACTTTTAAGATCATGTCAAATATGTAAACCCACTTGGTTGGGTGGATGAATCAAATTTGGTGTATCCCCACTTGGCTGGGTGATTGATGTATGTATGAGTCATTGGTGATAGGAAGGTCATACTCACATAGTTGAGTTATAGATTCATTTTATTATTTCAAAATATTTCTGTAGACTCTGCATATTCTCATGGGGAGCATGGACGATATAGTGTATCTCAGCATGTACTAAGGGGAAGTTTGATTAGAGAATCTAGCATGTGCCTAGGTGGAGCATGATCATTGTTCATATTCAAAAGTTTAGATATAGAAGTCTTCATTTAACATTGGTCAGTCATCCCCTTGCCCTTGATGTCAAAGGGGAAGAGTAACTTGGTGTTTGGAGAGTAGCTTGATGTTTTGAAAAGCTTGGTGCTTGTCTTCATGTTATCTAAAGGTTGTGGTGACCAAACACCAAATTGGTTTCCATCAAGTCCAAAGGGAGAGATTGTTGGCATTATGATGCATGTGTTGTCCTTGATGGTAACTCACTTATAGCAGAACAATTATATGGTTACTAGATGAATCTACAGGTCAGGTCAGAGGTGACATAATGATGGAACAGAATAATGGTCAAAGGTTTGATACAGGGAGATTGTATTAGTGTTTTCCTTGATAAGAAACCTACTTGATGAGTTTTCCATAATGAAAACCTATTTGATGAATGGACTGCTTGATAAAGATATAAACAGGATGTGACAGAATGCATGGCAGTTGTGTTTACGTATGTGACAAAATGCAGGGTAGTTCAAAGGAATTAGTTCATAAGTGTTGTATGATGACAACTCACATTGTAATAGGTCAATTCAGAGGTGACAGGGTAATGGCACAGAAGAACAGGATGATGGAACAAAGGATTACAATCAGAATAAAGAAATTGAAGAAAAATAATGCTTTAAGTTGTATACGATGGTTCACTTGGTCCAAGTAGCATATACAAGTGGGTTTACTAAACGAAAGGTGCTTATATGTATGCACGCATTTTCACAAGAGGAAACGTGCATATGGGATGGAAAATTAAGATTAATGAATACCAAGGGTCCATACCATGGTATTAGCCCACAATATTGAGTGAAATAACACTTACTTGATCCTATCTAAGAATACCATAGGTTCTAAGTGTTGTTTTGGTCCGGGGTATTAAAAAAGGCTCTAAGTATATAAGGAGGTGAAGATCAAAGTGTGAGGATGTGAAGTAATGAAAATATTATGAAGGGTTAGATCAAAAGAAAATATGCATGTTATGGGTTTCTGATGCTTTGCTTGATATGAACTAAGTATGCACCTAAGTGTTTGATGATGGATGAGATATAATGATGGATCAGGATCATAAGACCTGAAATGACTTATCATTATGTGATATGATAATGGATGGGCTAGATATAAATGCTAACACATGTTTTATTCCTTAAATGTTATGATATGCGAATAACTGAAATCTGGAATAACTGTGAAGTTATAAGTTAGTATTTGTAGATCTGTACACTGGTTCGCCTTGGTGAAGGTGTGTATACACGCTGGTTTGGCACTTCCAAGTTGCATATGTAGAAGAAAATATTGTTGTTCATAGATGACTGATCTATCTCATCAGTGTTGTTGTTTCGCTGTTGTTTTTCAATGATGTCTTCTTTAGATCTGTAAGTAAAACTGATTTTATAAGGATATTGAGTTTGGTTGAATGATTGATTGAATAAGAAGGGTGATCTTTGTTGCTATCTGTTTAGAAATCTGTAATTTGACAGTAGATCTTCAGAATGTCACTGGTCGGTACAGTTTTGGTTCAGAGGTTTTATGATTTAGTACCTTTAGAGGTATACGTAGGTTGAGCTACAAAAAGTAGCGTACACATGCAGGTTGGCTTCATTGAAGTAGCATATACATTTAGACATACGATTTTTGAGGCTGTAGTTGGTTCTGGTTGTTGATGCAATGTTCTAGGTTTAGATCCATGTTTTGGTTAGAGTGATCTGACTGTTCTAGTTGATTGGTTGATTTTTGATTAAGTATTGGATGATTGGGTTTTGAGTGAATGGTTGATTCAGTTGTGTCAAAGGTTAAATGATTATTTGATTCAGTTGTGTCATAAGTTTCAATTAATGGTTGACTCAGAAAGTGATTATTGGGTTTCAGTTATATTAGAGGTTGATGATTGGGTTTCAGTGATTGGTTAATGAAATTGTATTTGTAGATGTATTGCTAAGGTGATTGATTTTGAGCTTCAATGTTACTGATGGGTCCAATATGTAAATTTGGTGAAACATGGCCTTCATATTGTGTTGTTGTGTACAAGGAGTATCCAGTCTGAAAATTTATGAAACATGGTCCCTGAAGGATACTAAGGGTTGGAGCTTTCGGTGAGGAAGTCGAAGCTTGCTGCTAGTAGTGGTTGGTGATTAGATCTAGGGGTTGGAGATCCCTTCCAGTAGCATCTGGGGTACGAGTGAAGGTAGTAGCCTTTTGTAGGTCAGTGTCTATGTACTGGTAAACATATAAGCCAGTAGAAGAGCTAGGGGTTGTAGCTCCCTTCTACTGGAAGCTGGAGAACAGGAGAAGGTTGTATCCTTCTGCAAATGGGTGCCTACATACTGTTATGAATCTACACTAGTACAAGATTGTAAACATCTTATTCTTTATATTAAAAGTATAGAGACAACAACAATAGGTGGTTTTTCTCCCGCATTGGGTTTCCACCTTAAATCTTGGTGTTCATGTGTGTAGCTTATGTGTGATGGTTTATTTATTACAACACACGGTTAATGTTTATCTAATGGTTAATAAAGTACTAATGCACTAGTTGAAGACAAATATATGATGGATTAACTAAATTGTAAGTTCACTGGATATATGCTAATTGGCTTAAGAACAATCGCGTGCACATGCAATTTCGATTTAGTAAAGTCACGTATAAAAATCTGAATATGAAATGTAAAAAGTTATTGATTTGTAAATACTAATTCACCCCCCCTCTCAATATTATTCCCAAAAAGGTTGCAGGTGGATATGAAATTGGAATACCTTTTTTGGGCTTTTACTATAATTTTTTTAACATGTAGTTGTAATAATGATGGGGCTTCCCATATTTTCTACCTTTTCCTCCACTCTAGCAATGAAATCATTAGGATCTTTGTGGCTCGATTATTCTTGTTTTTTGGCATCACGTTGGTTCAATCCTGGCATTATAACCTTGGATTCACATTAGTCATGCCTTGGCATAATATTGACTCAACAATCCTATCACCATTGTCATGGAATCACTTTAATTCTTAGTTAGAATTTTCTTTAATTCACATCATTGCATCAATTGTTTGGCGTTGCCTTTTTTCACAGCTTCGCACTGCATATGATTATGATTTTGTACAATGGGCTTGCATTATTGTTATGTTTCATACCTATTCATATGGATCACATACCCATCTGTAACCTGCCTCTATTTCTTGATGACTCAATTTCATTCTCCATGATTTGCATATAATTCCTATGGCTTTCAATCTTGTTCGCTATTGTGTTTTTCCCTCTCCAACCTCAACTGGGTAACT
Organism: Pinus tabuliformis; assembly: GCA_031772625.1. Taxonomy (NCBI): domain Eukaryota; kingdom Viridiplantae; phylum Streptophyta; class Pinopsida; order Pinales; family Pinaceae; genus Pinus; species Pinus tabuliformis. Next base: position 765,311,884 of record CM062804.1, on the reverse strand, counting down.
CTCAGATCTGACATGCATGAGTTATTTATGAGCGAATCATCAATAAATTAGTTGATCACTGTAGGAAACATCACACTACTAGACCTCCCACTAGTTCCTCCAATAGTTGGAATTAGTTTAATTGAATTTAACTCAGTTAAACTGAACTAATTAATTACAACTCAAAATAAACTCAACTCAAAATTAACTGAGCCAACTAATTCAAATTAATGTAGTTAACTAATACAAGTTGTCATGAGATGTGGAATTATAATTTTATTCCTAATTTAATTCAAGGACAAAATTAAATGAGGATTTTCTTGTTGCATTTTCAACACTCCCTCTCAACGAGAAAGGGATTATCTACTACCCTGATCCTACCTCTATGAAAATCAAATTTGCATCTTGACAATGCCTTTGTCAAAATATTTGCATCTTTTTCCTCTATAGGAATGTACTCCATCAACATGATTCTCCTCTACACACAATCTCGTATACGGTGATACCCGATGTCGATATGCTTGGATCGATCATGAAAATTGTATTCTAAGAGATTTTGATAGAACTATGATTGTCACATTAAATCATTATAGGATCCATATGCTGACCAAATAACCCAACAAGGATCTTCCTCATCTAGATAGCCTCACAAGTTGCTTGACTAGCAACCATGTGCTATGTTTCTACCAGACTAAGTGCAACTAATCTCTACTTCCTTTTGTACCAAGAAATTGTTGCTGACCCAATACTAAAGATTCCCCTTGATGTGCTCTTCATGTCGTATGGACTTCCTGCCAAATCTGCATCTACAAAGCCTTGAAGCTTCACTCCCTCTATCCATTTGTACCAAAGACCAAATAGAGTGGTGCCTCCGAGGTATCTCAACACATGTTTAGCTTACTTCCAATAGTGTTTCGTTGGATTAACCATTGCTTGAATAAGGTGGTTAACTACAAAACACATGTCTGGTCGTGTGTTCACAAAATACATAAATGAACCCACAAGCTTCCTATAAATAGTAGCCTCCACTACTTCACCTAAAGTAGCATATTCCTTCCTCCAATTTCCTACTAGAGGAGTCTCCATGAGTTTGCTTCTCTCCATTTGGAACTTCTTCAGTATCTCATTCAGATACTTGCCTTGAGAGAAAAACAATTCCTCATCTCCTTACTAGACTTCCATACGAAGGAAATAATGCATGAGCCCCAGGTCCTTCATCTCGAATTCTCTTGTAAGATCCTCTTTGCAAGATTTTACCAACTTGTCATCACCTATTAGAATTAAATCATCAACATATAATATTGTAATCAACAATTTACCTTCAACCATAATATGGTAAAGGTTTGAATCTGCTTCACTTTTGGTGAAACCCAACCTGGTGAAATAATTGCCAATCCTAGTGTACCAAGCACAAGTTGCTTGTTTTAATCCATACAATGCTCGCTTGAGTCTACACACACATGACTCACTGTTGAAGGTCTCAAATCCTTCTGGCTGCTCAATGCACACATCTTCCTCAATCACTCCATTGCAGAATGTTGTCTTCACATCCATCTGATGTATCTTTCATCCCATCTATGCTGAAAGTGCTAGAATAGATTTGATTGAAGAGTACCTTGCTACTAGAGAAAATGTCTCCTCATAATCAATTCCCTCTACCTAAGAGAACCCTCTGGCCACAAATCCAACCTTGTCTTTCTCGACACTCCCATCTGCTACTTGCTTTACCTTGTAAATCCATCTGGAACTCACCACTTACTTGTCTACTGGTCTTGGGACCACTTCCAAAGCATTGTTTTTGATAATTGAGTCATACTCCTCAATGATGGAATCAACCCATACTGGCTGCTGCACTTCTTCCTCGAATGAGGATGGCTCAATCTCTACACTCTCGCTCATTAGAGCCATGTAGCTAGTGTATTGATTTGGTTACCTCCTCTGCTTGTGCTGTGATGTGGGTGCTCCCAAATTCTCTGTAGCACCATGCATCAATCTGTCAGCCTCTTTTGTGTGTTTCCTTCCATCTCTGGAATTCTATGAATGAGAAGGTGCTTCCACTCTCTGCTCCTCTTCATGTGGCTACTCCACATCATCTTGAGCTTTTTTCTTTGGAGCTAAAATCTCCTCTTCTCCATGAAACTAAAGCTCCCTCTCAAGGGAACATCTCATGGCCTTCTCTTCATCGAACTTTACATCTGTACAAACCACTACCATCCTGTGAGATGGAAGGTACACCTGATAGTTGTGAGGTGTATCAGTGTACCCCAAAATATTCCCAACTCAACTATTGGTTCTAGAATTATCCTTGCATCCTTGGTAACATGACAGTAAACTGATGAACCAAATATCTTGAAGTGTGCCACATCTGGTTTCTTGCCTCAAAAACCTTCTTCTGGTGCTCTCATCCCAAGAATCCAATGAGGACTCCTATTCTACACATATACAATTGTGTTGCATGCTTCATCCCACAAGTGAAATAATAGGCCCTCATCATGTAACATCGCTTGTGCAACTCCCACAATACTTAAGTTCTTCCTTTCAGCCACCCCATTCTATTGTGGGTTATGGTGTTCTATTAACTTTTGTCGAATGCCTTCTGATGTACAAAATTTCTTGAATTAATTCAACACATATTTTCCACCATTAAGAGCCTTCACTTTTATGCTAGTGTCTTTCCCAACAAGTGCTTTAAATTTACAAAATTTAGTGAATGTCTAAAATTTATTCTGCATGAAGAAAATCGAGCACTTACTAGAGAAATCATCTACAAATATTACATAATACATGTCGAGAATAGTCCACACACATCTGAGTGAACTCTTTTAAGGATCGATTATGCTCAATTGTCCTTATCATGAAAGGTGGCTTTGGTGTACTTCCTTAATGTACACCCTTTGCATGTATATCTTTTCTCTAGTGCACCCTTAGGAAGTCCCGTAGAAATTTGTTGCATGATCTTTAAAGCTTTATGATGCAATTGGTCCAATATTCTATGCCACAACTCACCAATGTCTCGACTTTTCACCTTCTATTCTTTTGTGCTCAAAGTAGCACAATATTATACATCTAATTTGTAGAGGTTCTTCACTCGAACTCTGATCCACTTCACTTGTCCTAAGGCTATTTGATAAAGGAAAGTGTTTCCTTTACTAAATATTACATCGTAGCCATGGTCCTCCAACATAGCAACTGAAATCAAATTCTTCTTCAGACCTGGAACATACATGACATCTTTTAATGTGAGAGGAGAACCAGACTCCCACTAAAGGTAATAGTACCAATGTCTATTGCACTATACCTTCCATCATCTCACATTTCGATGTGCATCTGGAGGTCCTTCTCCTCCAAGTCACTAAAGAATTCATTGTTTTTGTTCATATGGAATGAGGATCCACTATCTAGATATGACACACTAGCCATCACCAATGTCACCATGCAAGTGATGAGGGTGAAATCCAACTAGAATTTTGAGGAAAGAGGTTCACCTTCCACTCCTCTTGAGGTCTTCTTGTCAGCCTTCTTGTGCGGAAACTTCATTGAAAATGTCCCAGCTCATGATAGTGAAAACATTTAATCTTCGACAAGTCCTTTTTCTTGCCACCCTGAATGGAATATGATTTGGAATGGGATGAATTCCCTTACCCTTTCTTCTCCTCTCCAACTAAGGCATTGTTCTCCTGAGTCATCATCATGCTTGGATGATGATCCATCTCTGGTGTTTCCTCGAATCTTGTCTTTCACCAAGTCGGAACACAAATTCTCCCACTCTAGTAGCTTCTCCCTACCATTTATCGAATCTTGGTAATTGTGCCAGCTCTTAGGAAGGCATAGAAATGTTAGGCTGACCAGATCATCTTTAGTAACTCTAACACCAACACTTCCTAGCTCATCCCGACATTGGTTGAACTTGGTCAAGTACTTTGGTATTGTGTCTCCCTTCTCCATCTTGATTTTTCTGAGCTTGTACTTCAGTGCCATCTTCATGTGGTCACTACTATTTTGAAATAGGTCCTTCAAGGCCTTCCACATTGCATATGGAGTCTCCTTACCATGGAGGTTCGAGACAATATAATCTCGAAATCCTTCTAGGATAATCCTTCTCACCTTTGCAACACATTTTCTCCACTCTGCCATATCTTGAGCATCAGTTGCTAAAGGCTTAGGAATATCTTTGTCTATGAATTCCTTAAGCTCATTGTCTTCCAACACTGCTTCCATCCTATCCTTCCAAGAAATATAGTTCAAACTACCCACAAGGGAGTATTCAAGTCTCAATCCATAGAATGACATCCCGCTGGCTCTGAAGTATGATACTATAAATTTGATTTCACTTGCAAAAGACAAACTCATATTCTCCTCTTCTAGAGTGACTTACACTATGATACCATGTAGAAATTACTTGCAGTTTAAAACTTCTAATTGTAATTTACTAAAACAATAGACTTGAATCTACTCTATTCATCAGCGAAAACAATTAAACGATCGTGAAATCGCGAAGCATACAAGAGAAAGAATTTAATAAACACATTACACAATGATTTCTCGAGGAAATCCATGGCTAAAAATCCCTACTATCTATATATTTCTTTAGTAAGAAAATATGAGAATATTCCAATGATTTTCTCAAGCCTGAGCAACCTTTGCACTAGCTCTATCTGTCTCACATTGCTTCCTAGACAAGCCTTGGCCAATACTTCACCAATTTTATGCTTGCCCAAGACCCTATTTCCTTGCGTTGTTTCCTTTGGAATTAGCCCCCTATTAATTATGGAAATTCCTCAAATGGATATTTCAATCCATCATAGGCCTTCCTTTGACTGCATCCACCACCTGTACAATTCAAATGATTATACAACTGATAGTACACTATCACTGAACTCTAATCTCAGCTGGGTAACTCTCAAACCTGACATGCATGAGTTATTTATGAGTGAATATTCAGTTAAATAGTTGATCACTGCAGGCATCACCACACTACTAGACCTCCCACTAGTTCCTCCAACAGTTGGAACTAGTTTCACTACCTTTAAATGAGTTAAACTGAATTAATTAATTACAACTCAAAATAAACTCAACCACGGCTCCTATAATGTAGGATAAGCTCTCCATGACTCAAGTTAGACCCTCAACTAAAATTAACTGAGCCAACTACGTAAAATTAACTTAGTTAACTAATACAAGTTGTCATGAGATGTGGAATTACAATTCTATTCCTAATTTAATTCAAGGAAAAAAATAAATTAGGATTTTCTTGTCACAGTTTCAATAGTGTACCCACTACCCTATCATGTTGAGTTTGACTCAATTTGAATAGTGATCTAATCAAGACATAAATCTTCAACAAATGTCTCATACCTTGGGTTGGGAATGAATAATTTTCCATTTCATGCCATTGAGTCGTGATTCTTATGAGTTGGCTCCCTTGCTAAGAGTCACCTTATTTGAACTACAAAGGTGCGAGATTGATCTCATTGATTAGAATCTTTGAAAGCCTACAAATAAAAGAGTAGTCACAAACTCTTTCCTATTGTGCGTAATTTAGTTGATAAAAAATGTTAGTATTTTATGCGTTCTTTCAAGGTTGTATCCTTGGCACTAAACTATTTGGCTGAGCATATATAGTGACAGGATCATGTTGAGTCAACTAAGCCATAAGAGCAACACCAATTATGTTGTTGTTTTGAGTTTCTTTCTTAGTTTGGGACAAAGTTTCAATTTATACACGATGATAGGAAGAGAACTATGGTTCATGATATATGTTGCATGATGTGATTATCTAGTGCTTATTTTGATTCATATGGCAGTGACCCCTCAAGGAAGTGCCTTTGATATGTTTGATTGATAACCTTTTAAAAATCTACAACAATTAGCTATGTGCATGATTTTTTGAGCATTGTTGATTTAAGGCTTCTTGGATCTAGGAGCTCAACTTTCCATCTTGTTAGAGAGTTGTGATAATCAAGCCAAATAAAAACATTAACCATTTGTGAAGATGCTTTGAAAATGATAAAAAAATTCAATGCATTTTTGAAATAGAAAATATGTGGGCATTGGCATATGATTTCTTTTGGCTACAAATATTCCTTTACAATCCATATAAAATTATGTGGCTTCCTTCACAGAAGAGGTCTCCTTCAATCTGCGGTCTTGTATCTTCTACAAGTTGCCTTACTTCGTTGGACTGTAGGACTATTACTAGCCTTGGATTCAACAAGAAATGAGGTTATAGGTCTCAACCTATCTTATCAAAACCTCATGGCCTTTAATTAAGTTTTATAGATATCGATATTTTGTAAGTTTGTATGGTAACTTCAGCTTTGAGGTTAGGGATTTGATAACCAATTAAAATACATCATAAACAAGCCTAAAATACCTTCCAAAAAATTATTCTCTTTTCTTTTCTTCAAGGAGACTTTTTCGTTGTCTTAAAGGTTGCTTATGTAACCACCTCCTCCCACATTTACCCACTTTTAAAATATCTCTGGGGTAAACATGAGCTAAGTGTTAGCATGATATGACTCGACCTCCAAGTTTGAGTTATGGAAGTGGGGTATACAAACCAGAACACATATCACCACCCCTCAGGAACACTAGATCACTCAACAACCATACATCCAACCCTGTTGATCAATCTTTGATCTAGAACTCATTTTCACAAGCTTCACACCCCAATCACACCCTTGAAACACTGTCCATGTGATTGGAAAGCTCCAACCTTACCCACAAGCCTTCCCACATTTGGTTATGACACAAATTTCTTTGTTTTGTGCGTGCAGTCGCAATATGTGTACCACTTTTTAAGGATTGCCCGAAAATTCCAACAACTCTCCAGAATCAGGTCTAATATTCTAACAAGTCTAAAAAATCACTATTAAGGCTATAATTCACTCAAAACATTCCAGTCTCATGATAAACATTTCATCAAACATATATTGGACATAGAAGCTATAGGTCATGAATGCATATCTGATCATAAACTTATGAACCTCATCACAGAATCATCAAGAAGGCCCAATTACCTCTCAATCTAGTTGCAACAATACTTGTTATCCCATGCATTCATCAATCATTCAATAACTTATCAAATCATGAATGAAATCCATAGTAAGAACCCCTCATCTAACCAAGCATATAACCAAAATAGAAACCATGAAAAATCACCCTTAAGATCAAAATAATAACTAGTACATGTGATCATTAATAACAATAATAAAATATCTCATACTAACATATGAAAATTCCAACCAACCAGAGACTTCGACATACCACCTAACCATAGATTGGGTTGAACCAAATCTCTCTTTCAGCCAATCACCCCTGTGCCATATTCCAAGCATGAATGTGGGATCATATGGGCTAAACCAAAATAGAACCAACTAAGGCTTCCAGAGGCCAAACCACCTCAACCAAAGGGGTTTCACCTAACTGGTTCAGAAATCACTAATACCAACCAGATTGGTCTCTTCCCAAGTAGTCTAGGGCTCAAGGGATTCTAGCTCAACCCACAACCTCTAGGGAATCCAAGCTATTATAGGGCTCCAAAGATCTCCCATATTAGCCCACAACCTCCAGAGAACCCAATTTGTTCCAGTTCTCCGAAGATTCTATCCCAACCCACAACCATAAGGAACCTAAGAACTGATCAGAAATCCAAATGGGGAACCCACTACATTATGGTTATCTAGGAAATGGAAAGTAAAGGTTGAAACCACTGTCAATCTAGGAAAATATCCATGCTAATGACAATAAACAACCAATTAACCACATTCATGTACCATGCATCCAAATCTCAACAAGGAATCTAGACGTGCAACATGTTACTTGTAATGTAATCTCATTATAGCTATTGATCCAACTTTCTCCTTGCACTCCCTTGATTTCCTTTGCTTGCCCCTTTTTTTCCTTTACTTACTTTCTTACTCTCTTCTCTTGGATCTCTCTCTTTCTTTGAAATTGATCCAAATCCAAAGCTAACAAAAAGCCGTGAACTATTTCTCTCATGCCTTTTTATCACTGATGTCTCCTTTTTCTTTCATTTCCTCATTTTCTCTCTAATTTCCCTTGCATGCATATTTGCATCTCTTCGCCTTCCTTTTCTCCTATTTTCCTTTATTTCCTTAATTAAATGTCAATTATTTCCTCTTTTCCTTTTCCAACGCCTTTTCCAATTTCCATAGCCATTATTAAACCACAAGTTATGCCCACTATAATGTTTTCCCACCATTCAACTTTGAATACGTGTCTCATGACCTTGGTTTTATTTTATTTAAATGGAAAATCAACCAAGGGCTATTACACCCCCCCCCCCCCCTTGGGGAACATAGTCCTTGGTGTTCTATGATGCTTATAACCAACAAAACATGTTGCCTATGGAGCTTTATAATACAAGTCGATGCAGTATTTACAAACCACCAAATTATTGAAAACATGACCACCACACTGTTTATTGGAGATTTATAACATAGATTGATGAAATATTTACAACATATTTCTTATTGAAACTTTATAACACAACTCATTATAGTATTTACAATGCACACATGCATATATAAATATATATAACTAAAACACATAAACCAAACACATATTCTCAACTAGAAAATAAGGAAGGATACAAAGCCTGAATCTAATCAATCATCTCCCATGTGGCTTCATCTAGCCCAAAGTGCTTCCACTACACTTTAACCTGCTCTATTGCTTGATTCCAGAGCACGAGTTGTTTCCGCTCCAGCATGCATTGTGCCTTTGACTAGAACTCTCCCCCTGGTTTACGCTGCAATACAAACCAATCAATCACATGATCAAAATTCTGCTCATATCTCTTAAACAATGAAACATGGAAAACATTATGTAATTTCACTATTGGCGGTAGTGCAAGTTGGAAGTCCACTAGTCCAATCCTCTCAAGGATCTCAAAAGGCCCACAATACGAGATCCCAGCTTGGCACATGACCCAATCCTCAAGGCGCTCCTCTTGGTTTTGATGTACAAGTACACATGCTCTCCAATGTGAAACTCCTTGAATGCTCTATGCTAATATGCATAACTCTTTTGCATATCATTTTCTCCCTTCAAATTCCTTCTAATAACCTACAACTCCTATTCCATCCCAACCAACATATCTAGTCCAATCAACACTCTGCTCACTAGATCACTCCAGCTAATAGGAGTATTACAACTCTACCCATAAAGAGCCCCAAATGGACTCTTCTTCAAGGACTCTTGATACCAATTTTTATATGCAAACTCTATCAGTGGAATATACCCCACCCACTTCCTCTATTGATGCATGGCATACATCCTCAAAATATCCTCAAGAATCTTGTTAGCCCTCTCTGTCTGTCCATCTTTCTGCAGATGATTAGTTGTATTGAAAGATAACTATGTCACCAAGCTTGCAAACATCTCCCTCCCAAACCTAGAATTGAGCTTGGCATCTTTGTCTAATATAATATTCTTGGGAACACTGTGCAACCTCATTATCTCCCTAATGAAGATCTAAGCTACCTCACTAGCTAAATTAGTAAATTTCACTGCAATGAAGTGAGATACCTTGCTCAACCTATCAACCACAACCATGATGGAATCATGCTGCTTTGATGTACTCGACAATATTATAATGAAGTGCATGGAAATGACCTCCCATTTTCATTCTAGAATCAGAATAGGATGCAATAGACTAACTAGATTCTTATATTTTGCTTTCACCTATTGAAAATCCAAGCATATTGCAACAAACTCAACCACCTCTTTCTTAAAGTTCAACCAATAGTAGAACTTCTTAACAATTGTCAAAGTCTTATGGTATCTTGGGTGGCCTGAGTATGGCTTGACATGAAACTCCAACAAGATAAGCTTCTTCAACTCAATGTTATATGGCACATAAATCATGTTCCTGAACTTGGCCATGCAATCTGCTATGAGGTGATACTCGTCATCTCTATCAACTTCACCTTGCTACTGAAATCTTTGCTTCAGTTTTTGTTACTTCTCATCATGTTGTCCTACCTACAAGATCCACTCCTACAAATATTTCCCATTAGAGATCATAACTGAAATATGATTCACCCGTACTCTCCTACTAAGAGCATCCACAACGCTATTCTCCTTGCTCTTAATGTACCTGATCTCAAAATCAAACTCATTGAGGGTAGTGAGCCATCTAGCTTGCTTGGAATTCAGATTGGGTTGGTCAAATAAGTTCCTCAGTCCACTATGATCACTCATCAAAATGAGCCTCCTTCCAAGGAGATAATGTCTCCACAACTTCAATGCATGAATGATAACTGCCAACTCAATATCATGAGTCACTTAGTTCTTCTCATCCTCATTCAGGTTCCTCGATTCATACAAAACCAACTATCCTTCCTACATTATGAATCCATCAAGTCCTTCCTTACATGAATCTATAAAAACTAAAAACTCCTTATCAAGATTCGCAATCTTCAAAACCAGAGCATTTGTAAGAAAACGCTTTAATTGCTCAAAGCTATGTACCCACTCCTCAATCCATTCAATATTATTTCATTTCCTTTGCAAAGATGTAATAATATATCCAATCTTTGAGAAGTTTCTAATGAAATTCATGTAGTATCCTGCGTAGTCCCTTGAATGATCTGACCTCATTCACATTCCTAGTAGTTGGCAACTACATGATAGATTTAATATTTTTGATTTTCAATGTTATCCTTTCCTTGGAGACAACATGTCCCAAGTAATGAATCTGAGACTGAAATAAACTACACTTGCTAAGCTTGGCATACAACTAATGCTCTCTCAACAATCTCAACATTGCTACCAAGTGCTCTGCATGATCTTCCTCATTCTTGGAATATACCAATATATCATCAATAAAGACTATTACAAACTTTTCTAGATAAGAACACGACACATTGTTCATCAAACACATGAAAGTGGTTAGAGAATTAGTAAGACAAAAGGGAACCACCACAAGCTCATAATTCGCATACCTCATCCATAATGCAATCTTATAGATGTCTTCTTCTTTGGTGTGCACCTGATGATATCCTGAACTCAAATCAATCTTCAAAAACATTGTTCCTCCCTTTAGTTGATCAAAAAAGTCATCAATATCTAACAATGGATACCTGTTCTTGATAGCCACTTTATTCAATTGCCTGTAATCAATGCACAATCTAATAGTACCATCCTTCTTCCTTCCAAACAATAGTTGTGCACCCAAAGGTGACACACTTGGTCTTATGTATCCTTTATCAAGAATTTATTTAAGCTACAACTTCAGTTCCACCATCTCCGAAGTGCTCATCTTGTAAGGTGCCTTAGATGCTAATGTTGCTCTTGGAATCAACTCAATAGAAAAATCCACTTCCCTGTGAGGCGCTAACTCTAGAATCTTTATACGAAACACATCTTGAAACTGTTTCAAAACAAGATACCTCTTCAAGACTTCCTCATCCTCAATATCCTTCACTTTGTCACTGGAAATATGCACTGCAAACAATAAACATACTTTCCCACAATTGTCCTTTGCTTTCATAACTATAACCATTATCATTAATGTAAGCTTACACTTTCCCATAAGCGTCTCTTTTCTCCATCCACTTTAGTCATGTGAACAAGCAGTCAGTCCATGCTCATAAGCATACTATATGAACACAAAGGAAGCACATTTAAATGTGCTGAGATAGGCATACCATTCAACTCAAATGCACAAAATCTCAAACAATGATGAACTCTTCTCTTAGTCCTTGCAGCCAACTTCACTAACCAAGCTTTTGCATGCACTTCTTTATTCAAGCAACACTTATCCACTAGGTCAACACTGATATAACTATAATTTGATCCGGGATCAATCAAAATAGAAACAACTTGATCACAAATCTTACCTTCCATCTCAATAATGGATGTGTGATGATCTACTTTCATGTTATCCACTGCAACATAAATTTGAGGAATATCCTAACCAACATCTCCAACTCTCTGTACCTCTTGAGCACTGTAAATATGAGGCCTGCCACCCTGGTGCGATGGGAACTCACTCTTGTCAGGTGTATCCAAATATCTTCCATTTCTGACCATATCATCTCTATCCATCATGTGTCTTCTCTAAGACTTGCTATTATATGCCCCATTTGTCTTCTCCTCCTTCCTATCTCCATGACTGATCCCCATTTATCCCTGCTTCTGCAAATATGAAAGGATTTGAAGAATCATTTCATTGACCTCTACTTGCTTTTTTTGAGTCCTTGCAAGTCTTTCCTATGCCCCAATCAACTTATTATTATTTTCCTTGCAACTTTGAATCTATGCCCTCAGACTCCTCAGTGTATCTGCTAGATCAGGAGAGTACTCTTCTCCTTGTTTCCCAACTGACCTTTCCCATTCCAAGAAATTCACATCAGGTTTGTAAGGGGAGTCATGTGAACTGTAATCCACCATTCTTATCTTCATCTCTAATCTTCTATTTACTGCAAACATACCATGTTAGGTAAACCAATAGAAGACATAATCAAATTCATATAGCAGTGTATCTCAGGGGAGGCTACCACATCTACACAAATCAATTCAGATTAACAAGATATATATATATATATATATATATATATATATATATATATATATATATGACATCAACATATCAACATCATGCATGTTAACACAAAATTGTGATACTAACTTCTGAGATGATAACCATAACCACAACAATGCATGCATAGTAGACACATAAACTACTGACATGCATGCATAGTAATCACATCAACTCTGAGGTCCAGTTCTACAACTTCACTCTGATATGACTCTCTAACCACCTCCTTCAACATTTACCCATTTTTACAAGCTCTCCAGGGTAAACATGAGTTGAGTGCTAGTATGAGATGACCCGACCTCCAAGTTCTAGTTATGGAGGTTTGGCTTACAAACTGAAACACATGCTACCACCCCTCAAGGAAACTAGATTACTCAACAACCTGACATCACCCCTAGTGATAAATACTTGTTCTGGAACTCATTTTCACAAGCTTGACACCCTAAATGCACCCTTGACACACTGTGCATGCAGTTGGAAAGCTCCAACTACACCCACAAGCCTTCCTGCATGCGGTTATGACTGAAATTTCTTTGTTCTGTGCATGCGATCATGAGATTTGTGCTAATTTTGTAGGGATGGCCTATAGGCCACTCCACACAAATGCCTAGAACTCTATATAATCATGTCTAAGATGCTAACAAGTCTAAACAATGACTACTAAGGCTATAATTCACTAAAAACATGCTAGTCCCATGATAAACATTTCATCAAACATGTAGTAAAAGTAGAAGCGATAGGTCATGAATGCATATATAATTATAAACTTTTGAAATTCATCAAAGAATCATTAATAAGGCCCAATTCCCTCTCAAGCTAGCGGCAACAACACTTCTTGTCCCATGCATTCATCAATCATTCAATAACATATCAAATCATGAATGGAATCCATAGTAAGAGCACATCATCTAACCAAGCATACAACCATTATATAACCAGAATAGGAACCATTACAAATAAACCATAAGATTAACATAATAACCAATACATGTGCTCCTTAATCACAATAATAACATATCTCATATTAACATATGAAAATGCCAACCAAGTCAGGGACTTCAACGTAGCACCTGACCATAGATTGGGTTAAACAAAATCTATCTTTTAGCCAATCACCCCCATGCCATATTCCAATCATGAATGTGGGATCATATGGATTAAACCAAAATAGAACCAACCAGGGCTTCCAGAGGCGAAACCACCTCAACCCTCAACCATAATGATTTCACCTAACAGGTCCAGAAATCACTAATACTAACTAGATTGGTCTCTTCCCAAGTCTTCCAGGGCTCTAGAGATTGTTACAGGGCTCCAAAGATCTTCCATATCAAACCCCAAACTCCAAGGAGTTGAAGCTTCTCCAAATATCCAGATATTCTATCCAAACCCACAACCATAGGGAACCTGAGAACTAATCAGAAATCCAAATGGGGAACTCACTGCACTATGGCTATCCAGGAAATGGAAAGGCAAGGCTAAAACCACTATCGATCTAGGAAAATATCCATTCCAATCACAACAAATAACCAACAAACAACATGCATGTACCATGCATACAAATATCAACAAGGAATATAGACATGCAACCTATTACCTGCATTGTAATTATCTTGTTGTAGTTGTTGATCCAATTTTCTCCTTGTGCTCCCTTGCTTTCCTTTTCTTTCCTTTGCTTACTTGCTTTCTCTCTTCTCTTGGAGCTCTCTCTCTCTGAAATTGATCCAAAGCCAAAAACAAAAAGTAAAAAGTAAAAACACAAAAAAAACAAACAAAAAAACAAAATAAATAAATAAATAAATTGTGAATTGTTTCTCTAATGCCTTTTTATCATTGATGTCTCCTTTTTCTTTCATTTTCCTCATTTTCTCTCTAATTTCCCTTGCATGCATATATGTGTCTCTTCACCTTCATTTTAATGGGGTAGTTGGATTTGTCTAAATGGTTGGTGGCATTCAGTATGTTGGTATTGATGCAACCATATTAGCAATGGCATTAGCGACAATAGTATTTTGTGGAGAAGCCATAAAAAGATGACTATGATGACTTGGTGTCCCAAGATTTGGAGGAGATTTTATCTCAAGAGGTCATCTTAGATAATTCTGGAGATAGCATAGTTAGATAGTGCTTGGAATGAGATTTCCAATGGTATATTGAAGTCTGCAAATGGCCTCGTGGATAAAAAGTTATCGATAGTCAAAGTATGGACCTCTGAAGGCAAAGTTGCAGTGCAAAAAGTAGTTGGAGGACCCTTTGGAGAAAGTTTACTTTAGGATCCAGATAGAGTTGGTGGAGGTGCTAACGGGGCCACTAAAGAAGAGGGGTGGACATGGGCATAACACAATGGCAACGAAGAGCTTCATGGTTGGATAGTGAATGTCCCACTTTATAACTCATCTCAATGGGAGTACCTAAGAGGGTTCATTGAGTCGATAAAGAAGAAGGGTAGGATTTGAATAGAGGGAATACATGGTCTAATAGTTGTTGGGCCGCTAATATGTCATTATTATTATCGCTTTTTAACACCTATTTCATCCATTTCTACCCTTCTTTATCACGTCATTTATCATGATTTATCATATAATACCATGTTATAATTATTTATACTCTTATGGATAAATATTATTTTTTCTCCTTTATTTTTAATAAATTGATGATTATTATGCATGATTTTACCAATGATGGTTTATTAATAAATTTGTTGTAACATCACTCACTCACCATTTTAGCCTCCAAGATATTTTTTAGATTGCAGATTTGATCTCGAGCTCATCATTAAATATGTCAAATCAGAAATTCGCTGGAATAAGAAGTGACAATTTTTCATTGGATGTTTCGGGAAAATGGAGAAGAATCTGGAAAATCCGAAACATGGGTTTTGTTCAGAATGGGCCGAATTAGTTTTTAAATGAGCACTTTTCCCAAATTCGGTCTGTATTAAGAGAAATGGAAGGCTCTCTGAAGACGATTTTCTCAGATTTGTTGTTGCGGCCATCTTCCAAATTATCTTAGTGGAAATACCAAATTTGACCAATTCCTATTGAATGTTAATGGAAAGATATTTCAGATATGATATTTCAGATCAATTTGTTTTGAACAATCCAATATTGTAATGGGAATCATATTGTAATCATCTCGGTTGTAACTTCTCTTTTCTCTCTGTGTATTTAAATGAGAACAGAGATCAAAGAGGGATATAGATTATTAGAGATAGGATAGGATAGGATAGGAGGAGAGGGGATAATGGAGAGATTTAGCTTTTCACTTGGGACCTCAACTGTAATTTCAATATACATAAAGTTATTCTGAAGGACAGATCTTATTGTAATGAGAAGTGAATTTAATGATTAATATATAATTTGCGTTGCTGGTCATTTGGATATTTTGAAGTAGATCAACAGTATTTGCTGGTGGTTAGGGCCCGGTCTCTGGTGGATCTTACTGCTATTCTCTGTTTGATACTTTTCCATTTCCTGTAAGGTTATTCTGTGTTATATCTTTCTAATTCACGCGAGTCTAATTGGTTTTATGTTTTTCCATTTTCCGCTAAGTTTACCCTATTTGATATCTTCTGATTTCCTGTGAGTTTACATTGCAGTTAGTTTACTTTCCTTTATTCTGATCTCATGTACTTCGCAACTTTGCAATTTGATTTCATTTGTGCGCACTGCAGGTTGAATTAATTATTAGTTAAGACATTGATTTTTGGTTGATTACGATAAGATATAGAATCAACTGAACGAGATTGGTTAATGCTACTGAACTCTCGGTTGACATCATTTCCATTTGAATTGCTTAATTGAGATTAAGTGTGATTTAGATAGAATTAGCTAGAAGAGATTGGTTAATGCTACTATGCTCTCAGTTGATGCTATTTTCAATTGAATTACTTGCTTTAGATTTGATTATGGTTTTGCTTGAGATTAAGTCCTAATGCTTAGATGTATTATTTCCTTTAAAGGTTACAGCTTGAGATTTGTGATTGCATCCAGTTACTCTTGTATCAAGTTTTATAGTTCAACTTAAAAAGAATTACTCTCTAGATTTATAGCTTGCACATATTGTGTACACTCTTGAAACAAAAAGACTTACCTAGGTTGATAATTAATGTGAGGCAATTAGGAGTTTTAAAAGACACCTATTAGCAACCAACATTTTGGTGCCGTTACCGGGGAGAGTGTTGCCATTTCACAGAGAGTTATGTATGTTTGATATTTGGTGCTTGGAAAGAATTGGGTATTAAAAACGGAAGGTAAGAACCTATGTAACGAGCAAGTAAAGTGCTTGCTCCTCCGCTCGCTTTTCAGCACAATTGCATATAAGTTGAAGTAGGTGTTTGATATTTGTCTGCTATGAAATAATTGGGTATTAAAAACAGGAGGTAAGAACCTGCTTAACGAGCAAGTAAAGTGCTTGCTCCTTCGCCCACTTTTCAGCAGAATTTCGTAGGAACTAAAATAGGAAATTTAGAGGTAGAATTTTTGAAAAAAATTCATATTTCCACTCGAGTGGTGATGTAAGCACCACCCATTGCACTAACCAATTGACAGGAACATTTGAAGGAGGATCTTCAAAGAAACACATGAATAACATCTTCTATTATGGTAAGTAATGGCTCACATTGCAAATTTTGAATTTCCTATCAAAGATCTAGGAGGAGTGACACAAATGCACATAATTCCCCCATCTTCTCTACCAAATTTTCATGGTTTGACAAATGAAGATCCAGATACATTCTTATTTGAGTTTGAAATACTTTGAAGAGGATATGATTATTATACTAATGATCAAAGGTTGAAAGTGTTTCCTCTTACTCTAAAAGGAGGAGCTCT
The DNA here is from genome assembly GCA_031772625.1 of Pinus tabuliformis. Taxonomy (NCBI): domain Eukaryota; kingdom Viridiplantae; phylum Streptophyta; class Pinopsida; order Pinales; family Pinaceae; genus Pinus; species Pinus tabuliformis. Next base: position 765,294,508 of record CM062804.1, on the reverse strand, counting down.
CCGATGATTCATGAGCTTAGGTGGGAACTGCATCCAAACATGGGAGGACATGTAGAACATATTCTTGAAGAAGTACCAAGACTACTGCAAATCCAATGAAGATATTTTCGATATGATACAAGGGGAAGATGAAAGCTTGGAGGACTGTGTGGAGCGATTTCAATACAACCTTCAAAAATAAAAGCATAAGTATTTGGAAAAAGAGATCCTAAAAACACTCCTACTCAAAGGAATCAAAGATGAATTTTAGAACTCTTAAATCTGATAGGAAAACGTGATGTTTTTCAGTTATCATATGATGATGTTTGTGAATTGTGCATAAGGTATTCAAGAGGAATCTACAAGGCTGGTAAGAATTCTAGAGAATTTTCTTCTTTGTTTTCCAAATATGCTACAAGAACATGAGACATAAGAGCTAAAATCAATGTTTTATTTGAAAATTTTAAAGTTGATTTTATTAGCTCTCTAAATTCAAAATTGGATGTTTTGTAGGTTCAAAAAAAATTAAGAAATTGAAGAAGTGTTTTTCCCCTCATTACCGAAAGGAGCATCCCATAGATATTTGTTCTTCCTTATCTAGGATGGAAGTAGCATATCAAAGAGATGAGGAAGCTACAACAAGGTCAAAACTGTGGAAATCATGGGCTACAGGTATGGTTCAAAACACTTCCTCTCCATTCCCTTACTTGCATAATCCATTATAGAATACTCATGTGTTAGGGCAGCCATGTCCATCTCAATATAACCCTCACAAATCTCGTCTACAAGTTTGGTATGGTTCATCTTATGATTGCATGACTACTCTCCCTCATCTTGTAGCAAAAACACATCCTCCATATTCTTCACCAACTCTTCCACAACATCTTGCTTGCCTATCAAAATCATCCACTTAACCCAATCAACTACATCATCTAAATGCTCCATTCCATACACAATTTCTTGCTCAACTCATTCCACACCCTCACCAAAATAAACCAGTAGAACATGCTTACAGTGTTGAAATGCAAAATTTACCCACCCTTGCCACCCATTCTATCTCACATGCACCATTGGAGAAAACTTATATTGAGATTCAGAATGTTTCAAATCCAAAAATTGTAGAAGTTATGGAAGAAAATGAGGTTTCTTCTAGTCTGCATCAACAAGTCGTTTTAAAAGCTCAAGAACTTCACGATATGATGGCTATGGCAAATCAAGAAAGTAAAGGATATATTGAAGATTGGTTTCACTCCATCATTTGCTTGTAGCATCATACTTCAACAATTTTTGACACCATCTTTTAAAGGGAAGTTGGCTTCTCATATCCTAATATTCTGGATTTAAGACTTCTGTGGTTTATATCTTCTAACTTAATAACCGGAGAACCCACAGTAAAAACCATTTTTCGTCAACGTTTCAAATCCCAACAAGGATCCATCATCAGGACTTCTTGAATGTTGATAGAAGAAAAGCTTGAATTAGGGTTTAAATAGTTTTGAGGTGAGAAGATTTAAGTGGATGTCGACTGTTTTAATCTTTTCATTTATTTTAATCATAATAAATAATTTTGAAGTATTTTTAAGTATTTTTAATAACTATTATTTAATACAGTTATTAATGTAAAAATGAATAAATACTTTGATTATTTAATCTTTATCATCAATATTTATTATTATTATTATTATTATTATTTTTAAATAATAATTAATAATACTAACAATTCATAAAATAATAGTAATAGTCATTATCAAAATTATTATATTAAATATTTATTTTCATTTTTAAATATTTGTATTAATATTCAATATATATTAGTATGTGAATATATAAAAATGTATATTTAAATTATTATTACACTAAAAAGTAATATTGATATTAGATATTAAATATTAAGTATTAAATATTAAATATTAATAATAATGTTAATGTAATGTGTTAAAGTAAATAATAATCATTAATAACTAATTAATATTTAATATTGATAGTTCATAATAATACCAAATTCTAATAATTACTACTAAATAATTAATTTTTATTAATTTTATTAATAGTTTAATTAATTATTAGAATTATTCATAGGTCTTAATAAATACTAAATAATAACATTTCAGAATAATAATTAATGATAATAGTAATAGCTAAGATCCCTAGTACTTCTCACGTATAGTGCTCAGTAAGTTGATATCTTCCTCTCCTATTCTATCATTTAGTAGTTATTAGTCTTACTTTCATCATTACTCTCCATAATAATTTTTCAAATAAATAAATAAATAAAAATAAAAATTCAATACTATTAAGTATGAATTATAACATTTACAATAATAATTATGATATTAGCTATTACTATTATCATTAATTATTATTATGAAATGTTATTATTTATTATTTATTAAGACCTATGAATAATTCTAATAATTAATTAAACTATTAATAAAATTAATAAAAATTAACTATTTAGTAGTAATTATTAGAATTTGGTATTATTATGAACTATCAATATTAAATATTAATTAGTTATTAATGATTATTATTTACTTTAACACATTACATTAACATTAATATTATTATTAATCATAATATTAATATTAATATATTTTAGTATTTAATATTTAATATTATTAATTATAATATTATTATTAATATTTAATATTTAATCCTTAATATTTAATATCTAATATCAATATTACTTTTTAGTGTAATAATAATTTAAATATACATTTTTATATATTCACATACTAATATATATGGAATATTAATACAAATATTTAAAAATGAAAATAAATATTTAATATAATAATTTTGATAATGACTATTACTATTATTTTATGAATTGTTAGTATTATTAATTATTATTTAAAATAATAATAATAATAAATATTGACGATAAAGATTAAATAATCAAAGTATTTATTCATTTTTACATTAATAACTATATTAAATAATAGTTATTAAAAATACTTTAAAATACTTCAAAATTATTTATTATGATTAAAATAAATGAAAAGATTAAAACAGTCGACATCCACTTAAATCTTCTCACCTCAAAACTATTTAAACCCTAATTCAAGCTCTTCTTCTATCAACATTCAAGAAGTCCTGATGATGGATCCCTGTTAGGATTTGAAACGTTGACGAAAAATGGTTTTTACTGTGGGTTCTCCGGTTACTAAGTTAGATCCTAATATTCATTAACATGCATTTTTTGAAATTTGGGTATGTGCATACTTGAGGCTTTATTTCGAAAATGGCTCCATTGGAAGTACTCATATACGTAATCATATTCATTTTTCAAATCAAAATAGGTTAGTGTAGAAAATAAAATAAATAAGGAAATAAAATAAACACATTTTTTTAATGTAAAAATAGTTGTTTTTGTTACAACACGCTGTGGAAATCAACATCGGTGATAAATATTTTAATTTATTTGTATATGTAGATGAATTATAATGGAAATAATAGTTCTACAAACACTCATATTCATTTTTATCACCGATTTGGAAAAAATACTTGAATATCATATTTTTTGGCTTGTGGGCTTGATAAAATTTCTGAAAACACAGCCGGGACAGTCATGTTTTGAACCAAAAGGGAATATTTTTAAAACATGTTTCTATCCTAAGTAGCCCTTGATGTCTACTTTCCAAACCAATTTTAATCACTCAATTTGGATTTGAAACGAATAAGTTATAACCAAAACATTGACAGGGTGTCTAGTAGGAAGCTTTGGAACAGAGTTGGGATAGTCAGGTTTTGGAGGCCTAAATTACTATATTTTTAAAACTTGTGTCTATCCTAAGTAGCCCTTAATTTCTGATTTCCAACCCAATTTGAATAACTCAATTTGGATTTTAAACGAAAAAGTTATAACCAAAACGTTGACTAGGTTTCTAGCAGGCAGCTCAGGAACAGAGTTGCGACATTCAGTTTTTGGAGGCCTAAATGACTATATTTTGAAAACATTTTTTTATGGTAGATTCCCCTATGAATATAGTTTACAAGGAAATATTCATCACTCATTTTCGATATCGTATGAGAAAGTTATGACCAAAATACTGACTATCTATCATAAATCAGCACTCTTAAAACTTTGTTTTTTCGGCTGTTCATTAGAGTATTTGACCTACCAATTATTCTCTTCTTAAAACCCTATTTCTATTGGAGGTAAATAAATAAATCTACTCTTATTTCCACTTTGAATCATTCAAATCCGTCATGAAACGAAAAATCTATGCTTAAAATATCCATTGTTGTTCTAAGTAGGGAAATCGAAAATGACTCCATTATGCAGGTTGTTCTAAGTAAAATTGACATATCATATCATTGAATTTTTAAAACTTATTTCTATTGATGATATATATTTGAATTAGCTCTCATTTGGATTTTGAATCACTCGAATCGGACCAAAAAAAAGGAGTTGTGATTAAAACACTACTGGTTAGTATGGTTGACCACTGTTCTTCCGCAGGTGACAAATAAATTTTATTTTGTTGTTTTTTCCGTGGATTTGTTTTACAGAGCAACTATTTGTTAGTTTTTTGCATAATTATTAGATTAGAAGAGCTTGATTACCTCTCTTTCTCCATGATTTAATGTTTTATTACAGGTATACACTCGACTTTTGCAGGTCTTAGGAGAATAAAGAGGGTCAATTTATGAACAAGTGATTCTTCAAAGAAATTTTAATGAAACTGGGACATTTCATCCAATTCATTACCTAACGAATTCATAACAGAAGAAATGAAGAATTGATTTCCATTTGAAGGTTCATGTCACTACTGCCAATACATTTTTCCAAGAGAACATTTTTTTCCATTGACAGATTGATATTCCCTTAGGAAATAATATCATAGTTGTTGTAACTTAATTCATTTATTTATATACTGTTTTTAAAAAAGTGTTGTTTCTTTTCTGATTTTTGTTATGTTTTTGTGTTTTAGGTGTTTCTTTCTTCAAATTGTAGTTTCCGCTCCATTGGTGATTGAACAATGAGGACCCCACCATGCAAGTTCTAGTTGCAGAAGACAATCCTTCGGCAGCTTCATTTCTGTAAAAAGTTATTTCTTTTTAAACTGTAAATATGATTGTTTTATGTGTTTTTCTTTATTTATTTGCTGCTATAAATATGATTGCTTTTCTCTATTTTTCTATAAATATGATTGCTTTTCTCTGTTTTTCTGTAAATACAATTGCTTTTTCCTGTTTTTTTCTATTGTTTTCTTTCTTCTGTATGATTGCCCTTCTATTGTTTCGAGCAGTAGGGATGATTGCTTGTCTGTGTTTTTTTCTCTCCCTGTTTTTTTTTGCTGTTCCCTAGAGGGAACAACACTTTTTCATGTGTTGATTCGTTGTTCCGTACAGGGAAAAACTGTTGTTCCCTAAAAGAAACAACACTTTTTCGTGTGTTGATTTGTTGTTCCCTAAAGGGAACAACACTTTTTCGTGTGTTGATTTCTTGTTCCCTACAGGGAACCGCTGTTGTTCCCTAAAGAGAACAACACTTTTTCGTGTGTTGATTTGCTGTTCCCTACAGGGAACATCTATTGTTCCCTCTAGGGAACAACACTTTTTCATGTGTTGATTTGCTGTTCCCTACAGGGAATAGCTATTATTCCCTAAAGGGAAAGACACTTTTTTGTGTGTTGATTTGTTGTCTCCTTTAGGGAACAACAACAGTTCCCTAAAGGGAACAACACTTTTTCGTGCGTTGATTTGTTGTTCCCCAAAGGGAACAACACTTTTTCGTGTGTTTTTTTTGTTCCATAAAAGGAACAACACTTTATGCGAGTATTTTTTTGTTGTTCCCTTTAGGGAACAACACTTTTTCTGTATGTTTTCTTTTGTTGTTCCCTAAAGAGAACAACACGTTTTTCGAGTGTTTTTTTTGTTATTCCCTCTAGGGAACAACACTTTTTCCGTGTGTTTTTTCTGTTCCCTATAGGGAATAGCTGCTATTCCCTAAAGGGAACAACACCTTTTCGTGTGCTGATTTGTTGTTCCCTAAAGGGAACAACACTTTTTCCATGTGTTTTTGCTGTTCTCTCAAGGGAACAACACTTTCCACGAGTATGGGAACAACACTTTTTTTTTGTATATTTTCCTTTGATGTTCCCTCCAAGGAACAATTGTTGTTCCCTCTAGGGAACAACACATTTTTTCCGAGTGCTTTTTGTTGTTCCCTCCAGGGAACAACACTTTTTCCGAGTGTTTTTTTACTATTCCCTCTAGGGAACAGCTGCTATTCCCTAAAGGGAACACCACTTTTTCCGAGTGTTTTTTTGTTGTTCCCTCTAGGGAACAACTACTGTTCTCTGTAGGGAACAGCTGTTGTACCCTAAAGGGAACAACACTTTTTCGAGTGTTTTGCTGTTCCCTCCAAGGAACAGCTACTGTTCCCTAAAGGGAATAACACTTTTTCGAGTGTTTTTACTGTTCCCTCAAGGGAACAACACTTTTAGAGTCTGTTGTTCCCTCAAGGGAACAACACTTTTTTTTTAGTGTTTTTTGTTGTTCCCTCAATGGAACAACACTTTTAGAGTTTTTGTTGTTCCCTCTAGGGAACAACTCTTTTTTGAGTGTTTTTTGAGTTTTTCTTATTCCCTCTAGAGAACAACATTTTTAGAGTGTTTTTTCTATTCCCTCTTCGTAACAGCATTTTTGCTTCTTGTGAAGTTTCGTGTGTTGTGAATAGCACCTCCTTCCTCTTGTGGGATTATTCCTAGTTCATCTCAACCAAATTTTACTGATTCCCTTTCATGGCATGAAGTACACTACTTTTATGAGAACAAGAATTATGGATTCTATTGAAGCAAGTTAATATCATTCAAGTTATGATCTTTAACAGGACAGCTCCTTGATGATAGATTCTTTTCAAAAGGGACACAATTATTTATATACTACTTTACTGCATCGTTTTCTGCTGTACATGATACTGATTGATCATCTTAATACCATGTTGGTTCCAACCTTCCTGGTTATAATCTTCTCTGTCTGTAATAAATGAGATTATGGGTATATTTTTTTCTATTGACATGTTCAACTTCTTCCACCATCCCTACTCTTAAGGGGTACTGAGCCTCCCTCTATTTATCATAAAAATGTGTAATAACAGCAAATTTTTTCCTACAGATAGAGGATAGGGGGTCTCATCAAGAGCCAGTCTACCATGTTCATAAGGATTCCCACTATGGCCACCACACCAGGGTTATGATCTATTGGATAGCCAAAATATCCTTGGAACAAGAGGTCTCATTACGAGCCGGCCTGATCACTTTTGCTACATCCCAGTGAATGGTAGTGTGGTTATTTGTTTACCACGACAACACACTGATCTCTTCTGTAGAACAACACTAGAACTCTCCATTTATAAATTGAGGATCCTGGCTCATATGAGTTAAAAGCCAACCCTGCTAAGGCTATGGACACCTGCTGGCAGTAGAGGCTCTACTTATGGTATTGGAGTTATATCTTATCATCAATTATTACTATAATACCCTTTTGTTATTCTCTCTTTTTATTAGAGAAGTTATTTCCTTAATTTTTCCCTGTTTTGTACCTTTACCCATGAGAAATTTTTTTCCGATCGATTGCATCATTCTTGGCTATATTACCATCATCAAAGCATCTTTTTGGCATATTGCTGTCCTTTTTCTTTTTCGCATAACTTATCATCAACCCAAAGTGTCCTATCTCTTATTCATAACTATTTTTACACACTCTGCTCTCATTATAAACATACCTCTTGTCATCCTATCATTGATATGTGTACTCTGCTTCATTTATTGTCGTACTGTTCATTCCCTTGCCTTGCCATCAGAACAACACTTTTCCTATGCTTTATGGTGATGAACACCCTTTTCCAATTGGAGAGGGAAGGTTATTCAAAAGTTTTCTCTAATTGAAATTTTTGCATGCAGCTTATCTATTTCTGTTCAAAACTAAAACTGTGGATTCAAGAAATTTGTATGCAAAATAGTGATTTGTTTACAGGAGAACAACAAGTATGGGGGGAAACTCTATTCGCAGCAAGGACACACTATTGCAACTAGCAGAAGAGGCTTGAGAAACTCATGAACACGAACAATTGTTCAGACATGATGTGCTTGCCTGGATTCCACCTTTTGCATCATTTTTAGCATTAACTCATCCTACATCAATTTCAACAAATGCCAGTCCATACATTTCATTCCACATTTTTTTTCGGAGGTAAAATTTGAGATAAAATAGCATAAGTTTATGATTTATTGAAAATTTAGGAGACTTTCATGAGAGCATTATTTATCATCATTCATTCCACATCTTTACCACTTCCCATTTTTCAGAGACATATCATCTTTCAGTTTAGGGGAGTGTTACTTTCATTCATTTCTTTCTTATGACCATGGCATTAATATTCTTATTCATTCTCAACACCTCTTTTATTCAGTGTTGTTTTACACCAAGCATAGATTTCAACAGATTGTAGCAACCACCTCAATTTGTTTTCTAGCATTGCATGAAGTCATGCTAACTCTCCAGTTTGGGGGAGGAATTGCTACACGTGATGAATATTTTCTACTTTCTTTCTCATTTAAGGCATACAATTTCATTTTTATATAGTGTAGAAATTGATTTGCATATATCTTTAAAACTATGAACTGAATTCTTGTGATTTTTGGATAACAAAAAGGTATCATTAAAATACACAAACCCAGATAATTTCAAGTTAAATTAGTTCATAAAATTTTGGAAATCATGCACTATCACCTACAACCATTTTGTTTATATCTCATGATCTGTGCACCACAATGATCTAATTTTTGGATCATAGAAGCATTAATATAGTAGAAATCTACTTGCAAAATTTCAACAAAATCTGGTTTGTAGTTTTTTGAGAAAATGGTTAATGAAGTTTGTTGTTACTTATATCATATTTTACTGCAACTTCATATACATATAGTTGAACTTCAACGTAAAAATTGTTACGCCTTCATCAACATTGGTAAAATTGAATATTCATTATTTGAGGAAGAATTGATTTGTTCCATCCATTTCATGAGTTGGGATGAACAATTTTTGTATTATTGCTTAGTTAATATAGAGTCTTTGGGTTGCATGACGACATGCAATATATTCAGTTTGGGGGTGTGTTGGGCCGCTAATATGTCATTATTATTATCACTTTTTAACACCTATTTCATCCATTTCTACTCTTCTTTATCACATCATTTATCATGATTTATCATATAATTCCATTTTATAATTATTTATGCTCTTATAGATAAATATTATTTCTTCTCCTTTATTTTTAATAAATTGATGATTATTATGCGTGATTTTACCAATGATGGTTTATTAATAAATTTGTTGTAACATCACTCACCATTTTAGCCTCCAAGATATTTTCTAGATTGCAGATTTGATCTCCAGCTCATCATTAAATATGTCAACTCAGAAATTCGTTGGAATAAGAAGTGACAGTTTTTCATTGGATGTTTCGAGCAAATGGAGAAGAATCTAGAAAATCTAAAACATGGGTTTTGTTTAGAACGGACCGAATTAGTTTTCTAACAAGAATTTTCCCAAAATTCGGTCCATATTAAGAGAAACGGAAGTTTCCCTGAAGACAATTTTCTCAGATTCGTTGTTGCGGCTGTCTTCCAAATTATCTCAATGGCAATACCAAATTCGACCTGTTCCTGTTGAATGTTGATGGAAAGATATTTCAGATATTGTCTTGATAATCAATTTGTTGTGAACAATCCAATTTTGTAATGGGAATCATATTGTAATCATTTCAGTTGTAACTTCTCTTTTCTCTCTGTGTATTTAAATGAGAACAGAGATCAAAGAGGGATATAGATTATTAGAGATAGGATAGGATAGGATAGGATAGGAAGAGAGGGGATAATGGAGAGATTTAGCTTTTCACTTGGGACCTCAACTGTAATTTCAATATACAGAATGTTATTCTGAATGACAGATCATATTGTAATGAGGAGTGAATTTAATGATTAATATATAATTTGAGTTGCTGGTCATTCGGATATTCTGAAGTAGCTCGACAGTATTCGCTGGTGGGTAGGGCGCGGTCTCTGGCAAATCTTCCGACTATTTCCTATTTGATACTTCTCCATTTCCTGTAAGGTTATTCTGTGTTATATCTTTCTAATTCATGTGATTCTAATTGGTTTGATGTTTTTCCATTTTTTGCTAAGTTTACCTTGTTTGATATCTTCTAATTTCCTGTGAGTTTACATTGCAGTTAGTTTACTTTCCTTTATTCTGATCTCATGTACTTCGCAACTTTGCCATTTGATTTCATTTGTGCTCACTGTAGGTAGAATTAATTATCAGTTAAGACATTGATTTTTGGTTGATTACGATAAGGGTGTGGTTAGTATAGAATCAGCTGAAAGAGATTGGTTAATACTATTGAACTCTCAGTTGACATCATTTCCATTTGAATTGCTTAATTAAGATTGAGTGTGATTTAGATTGAATCAACTAGAAGAGATTGGTTAATGCTACTATGCTCTCGGTTGATGCTATTTTCAATTGAATTGCTTGCTTCAAATTTGATTATGGTTTTTCTTGAGATTAAGTCTTGACGCTTAGATGTATTATTTCCTTTAAAAGTTGTAGCTTCAGATTTGTGATTACATCCAGTTACTCTTGTATCAAGTTTTATAGTTCAACTTAAAAAGCATTACTCTCTAGATTTATAGCTTGCACATATTGTATACACTCTTGAAACAAAAAGACTTGCCCGGGTTGATAATTAATGTGAGGCAATTAGGAGTTTTAAAAGACACCTATTAGCAACCAACAATAGCACTGCAATGGGGAGTGTTATGGTTGGCTGATGGTAGAGCCTGCTCTATAGCTAAGCCCAACTGAAGTACCTTGGAGTTTTTCATTAAGCGCAAAAAGGAGGAGGTCGGGATGAAAGCGTCGGGTAACATGGCAGCAACACATCCCAGGAAAGTGGTGTAGCAGTTAAATGGTTTGGGAACCTTAGAAAAAGTAAAGAATAAAATGGTGAAAAAACAAGGCCTAAGAAACCTCTTTCTCTCTCTTCTCTGACAGGAACATGGCAACGTTTTATTGGTCGATGTGACATCAACATGAAATTGGTACAAGGGGACATGTGGCAAGAAAATTCAACATTTTTAGGTGGCCTAATGGGCCAAATCTGGGTGACATGTGTCACCACTTTGAAGGCACCACATGGCATGAGTGATGTCAGCATGATGATATCTCGTAGGTTTGGGCCTAGAAGGTTTGAGCAGTGTACAAAAAGGAACCGGTGGATTGACTGGGAGTCAGGAATACATGGCCCTATTAGAGCATTGACTAATGGAGATACACTAGGAAAACCACATGGGATATGTAAGCCTGCAAGTCTCATCTCGGAGGAAATATACAACACACAAATTTTTTCTAGGAGGATAGCATCGGGACACATCAACAAGACAAAACATAAGTGAAAACTAATGAGAAGAGTGTTTGGTGGTTCCCATGAGACAACTAAGCCCATTGGCGGGACCCTAGAGGTTTAAAAAAGAATCCAAAATAAATTCGTCGAGTTTGATGGCTACGGGCTTAATGTTGGAACGAGGGAACATGCAGTGGTTATGGCTAATGGTGTCGACGTTATATGCAAGTAAAATATGCCCTTGGGGCTTAAAGGAAAAGAGACGCGTAGGAGCTAGTTTGCGATGTTCTTGCTTGTTAAGGTGACCCAGGGCCTTTGGGATTATTTCAATGAAAAAGGTATCATGATAGGAAGGATGAGGGTTGTATGCTTAACACCTATGGATATGAATGATTTAGAATATCTAGGGCTCTGTGTGCCATATTTGGAAGATACGCCAATTTTCCTATTCACCATAAGTTGTATGCAGGCATGGACAGGTCAGTAGCTGGTTAAGAGCTTAGCGCCTACGAGCATGAAAATGAGTTGGAAGCTGAGTAAATGCACAAAGTAAGGTTGGTGCCATTGGTTTAATGGTGACAACAATGAATTTCTATCTCAAGAAAAAAAAGGACCACAATTGCATAGATGTCTTAATGGAGTCATTAGTGACTATTGAAGGCGAGAGAGTGAGATAGAAAGGACCACATTTTACAAAGGTAGCAACTGACTCCAGAACAACCATGTTTGAGCTTTCTTGCACACTAATGAAGAATTCAATGTAAAAGATGACCAAATACAAAAGTGTTGATCACAGTAAGGAGAACAATGTTGAAGTGCAATTTGAGCTCTATGGGAAATCAAGAAGAATGTAGAGCCTTGCTAGAGCACACAATTTTGACTATGAATTAATTCTCAGCATGGAGAAATGATTAGGTGTCCATTTTGTGATTTAATGTAGCTACAATGGTTGAGTGAAAGAGTCCCATTCCCAGAGTTTAATGTGGTTGCATAGATCAGGAAATTTGATGAAACATTATAACATTGGTAGCCATGATGGTGCACGCTTTCAGGTAGTATGGAGAGCACCATGAAGAATGAACAAAGCTATGGATTCCATTTGTGCAAAGTGGGGAATGCAACATTGTTGTGAGTTGGAGTATTGAGAGTAGCGTGAAGAGAGTGAGGAGCTACATGTATGTGTGTGTAAGTAGAAGGGAGGTCGGAGTTGAGAGATGAATATGACTCAGAGAAACTGAGGTATGAGATCAGAGTTATTTCAGTGGTGAAGTCTGTAGAGCAAAGGAGGACTTCAGAGCAAAAGGGAAAGTGTTGTATGTGGAGTAGTTGATCAGGTTCATATTTATATGCATTTTTATATACCTTTGTTTTCAATTTAAAAATTGTACAAAAGCATAACAGTTGCTAGAGCAGGTAGTGGCATGCATTCATAAAGGGTTGGTGCCTCTTGGAAAGTATTGGCTTGCTATCTTAAGGAAGTTGGGGCCTCCTCTGATTCGGTGCTCACAAACAACTTGATGTAATTAATTGGGTGCTTAATAACAAACAATTTGGTGGTTTTATCCCTTTGGGTTTCCACATAAAAATACTTGTTTCAATATGTGTTCTACTCAATTGATGGACTGTGTGAATAGTTTACTTTGTTGTCTATGTATATATATATATATATACTTTCACAAGAAACTGAAAAAAAAAGGAAAAAAATTAAAAAAAAAGGGAAATTGGAGAATTGAGCTTAAATCTTAAGAACCTCACTATTAATGATTCACCCCCCCCTCAGTAATTCCTTATTCCAACACTTCTCTCCTATTTTCCTTTATTTCCTTAATAAAATGCCAATTATCTCCTATTTTCCTCTGCTAATTCCTTTTCCAATTTTCATAGGCATTATTAAACCATAAGTAATTCCCACTATAATGTTTTCCCACCACTTAGCTTGGAATACATGTCCCATGACCTTGGTTTTATTTTATTTACATGGAAAATCAACCAGGGGCTATTACAACTTCTAGGAGAAGTCTCAACTTTCCTTGCAATGTCCTTAGCCTATTATTTGCCTATTAACATGCTTCGCAAATCTCCTGAAATGATGAAGTCACTGTTTGAGGTGAAAGTTTTCAGCCTCTTCAAAACCATTAGTACAATGTTGAATAGAACTTTGATCAAATTTCAGAGGTATTCCATTTCGGCCTTTAAGATGTATGCAAACAATCCCTTTTTTTTTTTCCTTTTTGGAGTAATGCAGAACCCTTCTAGTAATATTTCAGTTTCCTACACTCTTTTCCTGAGCTCTTATACCATGTTGGAAATTCAATTAGAGAAACATTTTATTTTGACTTTTCCTTTCTTGACAATTATTTGTGATATTATGTTATTTTTCTTATGCCATTATCACAAATAAATGCAAAAACAATGAATATCACAACCATACAAAAATATGAACACAATGTATAGGCTCCAAGCTAGGGAAAAACCCCTCCAAGAGGAAAATCCATAAATAAATTCTCTTCTTATAAAACCAATTCAAAGGATGCCTCCAAGACCAAAACTTAGACCAGGCCCATCACTAAGAAATAAGTCAACCATCCAATCATTCATCTTCAATGCAAGACTAAGTCTCCAAGGGAAATGAAGCAAGATCTCTTCAAGATTATGGCTCTTCTAGCTTTTCGTGCTCACTAAGGCAACCTAAAACATCTCTTGCAATTTGGACTTGAGGAAACCCTAGGATATTCACATGTGTGAACAATAGAAGAAAAATTAGACTTCTGAAATCTTGATGTGTTTCTCAATAGACTGAAGATCCATCTTTATATATTCTTTCCAAGAGGCTCCATTAGCCCTCTCTAGGGTGACTTTTCCTTGATTGGTCAGCTAGGTCTTGGGAGCCTTCTAGACATTTCTAATTTCAAAATTATTTTTATTTCCTTGATACAAATGGATGAAAGTGTCTTTTACAATATGACAAGGACTCTTGACTCATGAAAAACCATAGGAGCATTCAATGGATTCTTGACCTAATGACAAAGTTACTTGAGCATGAAACCCATGCTTTACAAAAACCATTTTCTTTCTTCTTTTAATAGATGCATAAGAATTACATCATGACATGATTCAAATGACAGTTATGAAGAACGAATCTAGTTACATTCTTCAACATATCAAAGTATGTGGGTATTTTTTATGATAGAAGATTAAATGCTACCAAATTATGTTGACTTCTCAAGTTATCAAGTGAGTTCATTTGTTAGGATGAATAGGTTCTCAAGTTCTCAAGATTTTAACTATTACTTGAATATTTTAAATGCAAAGAAATTTCTTGTAACTCACTTGTACTATTATAATGTTCTTGTTGTTTCATCAAGACATTTCTCAACATCCCATATGAAACTCACTAGAAATTTCTCTCATTTGATGGAGTGTTATAAGACGTTTAACCAAATGGGTATTTGTCAGAGTTATCTTCGTCGAGTGATGAAAGTTCAAGTATGATAGAATAAATTGACCAAACATCTAATACGTCGTCTAGCAGGTGAAGATCAACTAGAGGTGAAAATATTATAATAAAATTCCATAGATGCATGGAATTTTTTCTCGCTAAAGGGGGGTCATGCTCTTATGATAATGAGAGGATAGATGACATCAAGGTTCCCTTGAGGTACAAACATCTAGTGAAACAATGGGTACCCAAGTATATTCCTAAAATAAACATTGATTTTTCCATCAATGAAAGGATATACACATTGCTCCATCGTCACTACATGGTTTGGGGATATTTTCCATGGATGGTGTAAAGGTATGTTATGGCAAATTAACTGAATTGATGGAGTATGTCAAACCCTATTTCATCTACAAGGATTAGGTATGGCTATTCCAATATACCAAAAGTATGAGAAGATATGGTGTGGCCACAAATTATATATAACTAAAAGACAATGATCAAAATAAAGGCACAAATATGTATATTGATGGACGACCAAAAGAAACAGGGAATATTACAGGTTTTATAAATAGTACATGGGCCGTGACCACAAATAATCCACCCAATTGCATATTAGAGGGGAGTGAAGGAAATCGTGTATTCATATGTGCCATAAAATCAATAGTTGTAGGGGAAGGGTTTCTCATTGATTACAATTTGAATCGAATAAATATAAATGTTGCTATTATGGGGGCAGTATGTATTCTATTTTATCCAACTTGTAAGAAATGTATATTATATGTTATGATTGTCATTTACTACAATATATTTTCACGCATATTGTAAGTTAACAAAACATTTCAATACATCATGGTTATAATATTGTGGTGGGTTGGTCAAGGTTAAAGGGCACCAACCTCGTAGTAGGCAAACAACAATGTAATTTTACATAAAATAATATAACCACGAGATATGTTCTAGCGGGAAAGTCTTATCATTTTATCCATTCTATAATAAGTAAAATTCACATTTCTAGGAATCATATAACTATATTAAAGACTCATTATGGATATGACCAACCTTCCTTACAGAATTATATGAATCCTATCCAAAGGTTACTTTAAATATGCATTATTAATATTTCACACAATCATCTAATTATTTGTATCCTACAATGTGCTTGCTGTTATGGCCTAAATCTACCTCAGACCGAGAAAGGTAGGTCTAGGGTAACATCAAACCATTCTTAACCTAGTAGCTAGCCCCACTAGGTCAGGAGAGGGCTCTCTCCTTGTCAATCTCAGGAAAATATGGCAAATAAAGCTAGAGATCACTGATGTAAAGACTAATTTTAGGTTAGGTATATGCTCAGAGGAGTTTAATTGAATTTTATGGTTGTTTGCTGGATCAGATGTGAAAGGAAGTTTTGGGTCTGGGGAATGAACTCTGTCTTGCAGAGGTTTTTGTGGGGCGAGGTAAGCAAGTGATTTAGTACTTTGAATTAGGTGAAATGGAGAGTTTTAATACTGGTGATGAGTTGCAGAGGGCATGGAAGTGTCATGAGTCCTCTTCAAATAGTAGAAAACATGTAAAGCTAAATAAACCCTAAGGCAGAGCACTGAAACATTAATGAATTCCACCTTTACACTTGATTCATTTAGTGATGCAGAAAAAGAGAGATAATGGCACACATAAACATATGATAACTTGAATCACAGAAGAAAAAACAATACTAAGTCACCTTGACACAAGAATCCCACAAAATGCTGCAAACCCTGGTCTATTTCCTTGCCAAACTGCAAAGATGATGTACAATAGTGCTCAAAGCATCCACAAGAGTTCAACCTTGACAAATGACTAAGAAAGTACAAGATATAGGCATCAAACCACCTATGCTAGCCATCAGGGGTCGAATCCATGAGTCAAGGAGCTGTTTCAACAAGATCTAAACTAGGAACTGAAAAATAGGCAGTGGAATAACTTGCCTCTAAAACTTAGGAAACTGATTCATTCAGCGCAAAACCACCTACAACTGATGTATCTACCTCATCAAGTCAATTTTTATCATTTTTACATCATACTACATCTATTTACATCATGTCACATCATGAATTTGACTATAAGAGAGAAAAAGTCAAAATAGAAGAAAACTAGGTGAAAATTTGAGCAAACAGGCAAAACTGACACTTTTTCATCCTGTGCATACGCCAATTTTTTCTGTGTGTAGCGCTTTTTCCAAGCCACTTTTGAAAAGCTTCCTGAGGTCTAAATCAGGCATAGGATAGTTCATGGGAAATCTTGGTGAGTCTACTTTCGGGAACAACTTGAAGTTTTTGATTTGGAGTCCATGTGCCCCTCCAAAATTGCAATCTTCCAAGACTGCTTCTTGTGTGGCCAAAAAATGGCAGAAAGAGTATTTTTAGGGTGTTTTTAGCCCTTTTGGAGGTCCAAAACTTGTCAAAAATTGCTAGCCATTTCTGAGAAGCATAAATTTTCATGATGAATCCAAAAATGCAAATTTTTCTGCAAATGGAGATCGCCATCAAAAGCATAGCGCCAGTGGTGCTACGCACCTGCCCGAAAAACCTGTTTTTTGCCTGAAAAATTCAAAAATGCAAAAAAATTTCATTAAATTTCTTGAAATTTGGCATGAGTGATCTGTTTTAGGTGCTATGCTGGGTTAGTGAAGCTTCAACCAAGATCTTGAGCTTATCATGCTCTTTCTTGCTCCTCAAAGTTCTCCTTAACTTGGCTTTTAGGCTTCTTATCCTTGTTTTACAAATTTTGTTCTAGGCCAAATAGTGATAAGCCATGTGGCGCAACATCTTCTTCTTCTTGTTGGTTTTCTCAAGCAATTTCTCCAAGTGAATGTTTACCCTCTCTAGCCATGATTCCCAGCCAGCCTCAATTTCTTACTCAAGAGGTGTTAATTTGACTTTCCTTCTTTTTGTTGCTTGCCTGTTTTCCCTTATGGTTTGTAGCTCCATGATTATTTGTTTATCCTCCAATTTCTTGTTCTATTGCTTAAGGTAGTTAATGATCCACTTAGCCCTCTCAAGGTTAAATGATAAGGCATTGATGTCAGCTTCTTTCTCTCTAATGACCTCCTTGAGTCTTGAATTTTGGGGGATCAAATCAGTATCCTCCTCCTGAATCAAAACAAAATCTCTATCCTGGCCTTCAGAAGGCCCTTCATCAAACAATGGTTGCGTTCCTTTATCCTGTACCTATACTACTAAAGAAGAAGGAAAAGCCCCTTTCACCCCAGGTGAAGATAGCATTTGCCTGTGGTCTGGTGAAGGAAACAAGACCCATTCCACCCCAGGTCGAGATAATACTCATTTGGCAGCTACAAATAGTCTCCTTGTGCCTTCTTTGTAAGTGAAAAATACTGGCACACCTGTAGTTTGAGTCTCATGAACCTCTGGTTGATTTTAAGGCCCTCATTCCTCTTGAAACACTGATGGGGTCACCTAAGGGCTTTTGAAAACCTCATGTGAAATGAAGGTATCCCATGAAATATTCAGTAAGCTCAGCTGATGCAAAACAACAATTTTGATCAATGAAAAATGATAAATGCTACTAAACTGCTAAGGAAGAGATTTCCTTTGCACCAATGTAGCCATCTTCTCAATATTTCTACATATGAAATAGGGGAGGTTCATCATTCTCACTCTAGTGAAATGCATCAGCAATCTAATATGATAAGTATATAAACGAGAAAACCTCCCTTCACAGGTGACATATTTGATAATGAGTTTCATGAGTGGAGCATAAGTGTCTTGTAGGTATCTGAAAGGAAAGACCCTACTGATTTTCCTTTGATAACTAGCCTTGATGTAAGGCTCATAATGCTCTTTGCCCACATGCTATCCCTTATTCCACTATTCTCCCACATTAGGAATGCCTGTTGCTGCTGCAATAGTTTTAGGTGTCAAAGTGAAGGAGACACTAGCTAGGTTCACCTAGCCATTGTGAATATGAAGAAAAAATAACCTAGCAAGTTCATGGTGATATTTCACCCTCTCCACCATCTCACAAAACTAGTAGCAAGACTGATGTTTAAAACATGTTACTGCAAGAGGGCAAGCTAGTAACTTTGTGAGAGTGGTGGGATCCTCCCGAATGTGTTTTCCTCCCTTATGTGGTTTTCTTGGTGCATGAACCTCCTGGGAAGAATCACTCACAGTTTCCTCATCCCTTTCATAAGATAAATCTGTTTCCATACTTGTAAATGTGGAGTGAGGAATGATGAGTATGAAGATATTTTCTCAAGTATAGGGTGACTACTATTTTATTTTTGGGGATAAAAGGGTTAACTGATAGTAGGACTATGAATGAGGGTTTTAATGATGGCAGTAGGGTTTTTAGGGAATGATAGGGCTTAGGAAATGAGAATTAGGGTTTAGAGAATGGTAAGAAATATGTATAGGGCTTAGGGTTTGGTGATAGGGGGTAAGGTGAGTGTCAATGGGAGAGGGAAAAGGGAAGGAAATTAGGGAAATTTAGTGCAAGGGGATGGGATGTAGGAAAATAGTCACAAGGGATGTAGAAAAAACAAAAACAGAAAAACCCTAGACAATTTTGCAAGACAATTTTGAGAGCAACTAGGGTTTAATTTTTCAATATTCAAATCACCATCATGGATGACAAAATCTCTTGCGAGGGCAAATGGGAGGATGTACTTACTTGTAGAGATGTTAATTGTAAGTTTGGAGGCTTGTGAAATCGATGGAATAAGTTTTGGAGCTTAGTCAACAGATCCGCGCCAACACCCAGGTGCGTAGCGCACTTTCTGTGCATAGCGCCTGTTGAAATTCCTTTGTAAAACCTACGCTCGGTGTGCAGCGCCAGGTAGGTATGTCGCGCCAGTGCCCAGGTGCGTTGCGCTGGTGACAATTTGAAATTTTGCTGCAAATTTCCCTCTTTCTCCCACAAAACACGATTTTCCCTCTTTTACTCTCTCTTTTGCACAAAATGAGGTCTTCCAAACACCAAAGAGAACTTTATATCATCTTGACTTTAATTTTTCATTTGAAAAACCCATTTTTCTAAAGTTCCTTTTCACTTTGCTTTAAAACCCTATTTTTTGGAGTTTGGCTCTTTTTGTCATTTGATGAACATGATGCTTGGATGTTTTTGTTTCTTTTGTAGTAGCTGGAGTGATGGAGTTGGCAAGGTGACCAAGGGCTGTAGCTGAAGTTTTATTACATGTGAAAACATTAAAATTACATAAAATTTGTACATGAAATAGAAAAACTATGTTTTCACCTCAAAACAGAGTTTTGAGGTAAAAACCCTTTATGGAGCAAATCATCCGTAAAATTTGTGATTTTATGAACTGATTAAACATCCTCATGTGCCTGCTGACCTCTTATTGAGCTTTTGAAGACCATGGTGGAAAACCCTAGACCTAATGAGTCCTAAAACCCTAAAATGACTTTTGCAAATGGAATGAAATAAAAATGATAGTAGATGACTTGTACAGGTGAAAATAGGCCAGTAGATGAAAGGCATGAGGGAAATTGACAAAGAACCACTACCATCAGTTGATCCATGACCTAATGGAATGCAGCTGATCGAATGAGACACCTAATATGCATGCAAAAAGAGAAATCTGATCACTGATGGAGGGATGAAGATACCGACACTAACATTGGCTCCAATGGGGATGGTAGCTCCTTGGAGGTGAAAAGAACCGCAGATCTTTGGGAAAGCAGACCAGTGCCTTATCCATTGGGCATGGAGTCAAAAACTGAAACTGAAATGCATGACTGAAAACTGACAACTTGGGGACACAAACTGACTTGAAACTAACTCAATACTAAAACACAACTGAAAAATTGGAAAATATGCTCAAAATGGAACTTATTCAATACAACCTACTCTAGATGTTCCATTCATCACCTGATCAAGTGAAGTGAAATAACTAATGCAACCAAGTAAGCATTCTGATTGTTTTTGGAATTCTTCACAAGTTCTTTCTTATGAACCAAATGAAAAAACTACTGAAATGCAATTCCCCTAAAAACTTGTGAACAGATCCATTGAATACTATGGATTCTCTATCCGCCTCCAGAAATAGTGCATAAGGATCTTGAAATTCATGCACACTGGGACTTAGCTCATCCAATGGATTACTGTTCTTCTCCTCGTACCATGAATGCAAACTTTCATCTGAGCTTTGCGGCGAGACTTTTGCTGAAAATGACAAAGAAACCGGCTGCCAGATCAAGCTTGTATCAGTACACATTTCAAGCTCACAGGTAGCTAATGGAGAAGGAATTTGACTGCAAACATCATCCAACACATCAGCTATTGGATCGTGAAAGACTTCAAAAGACTGCTACAACCCATTTTCGATTGGTTCCAATGAGATTGCATAATTTTTTATAGGCTACCCATTGGAAGATATACTATGTAATTTTCCCTTCAAAAACTGAAATGATTCAAAACAAAATGGTACGGAATCATTTGGTATCATTTGATCATATGGTCTAGCTTCCAAGTCTTCATTTGCAACTTGACAATCAATGGCATTCAGAGGCTGCAAATCTGGATATGAAATGTCTTGAACAAGGTTTTCATTGCCCTAAAGATGGTCCAGATCAAGACTTGTCGACAGTTGATTTCCTATTGCACGACAGTTGACTATGATGAACTAAAACGAAGCAAAACAAAAAGTAAAATATCCTTCACTTACTTCAAAATTTGCTGCACTTTCCTCCTCACTTTCATAGCTGATATGCAACGGTTGATCACTGTATTCGAGCTGCTGAAAATGAACTTCCTCCTTCCACAAACTAGTTGTTGATTTGTCTGCAAGATTAGCTTCCGTTTGGAGAACATAATCATCATCATACTGATCAAACTAAGGCAAATCATTAGTATAAAACACATCATCAAGCATACATGTCATATCAACAGATCTCTCTTCTCCAAGATGATCTATAAAATAATCATTATCAGATCTATGACAGCTGGGATAAGAAAGAAGATGTTTTGGATGAGCAACTTATTCTTCTTTAATCAGCGAGCCACGGTCTTGAACATCATACTCATTCCTTGTGGTGATATTTTGCATCATCTCTTCCACTGCACTTACCAAAACGTCAATATTTACCTCTAAATATGTCGATTCCTCTGGATCTATGTTCTTCATCTCTTCTTCCTTCATCTTTGCCCTTCTGATCAGCAAATGAGCCTCTACATCTACTGCACTGTTTTTCATCTCTTCAAGTGTTGCAAGATTCCTTTCTCTCAGATGAAACTCCATTTCCAAATCAAAGGCTTCTGGGTAGTTCAAGAGAGCGGATCCAGGAGGAGGTATTATATTAACTGACATCGAAAAGTATACTTGATTAAATCTGGCAGAAAATTGTTGTACTGTCTCCCCTGGCAGTCTTTTCAACCGGTTATACTCTTCTATAATCAAGAAAGGGTTATGTCTGACCACCCACCTGTCAAGGAAAACTTTGAAAAACTGCTGGAAATCTGAGATTCTCACATCAGGCAGGGTTTTGAACCAACTCTTGACTTTGCCTTGAAAAGAAAGAGCAAAAAGCCTAATACTGACATCTTCTTCATCAACATCAAAAAGGTCAAGAAAAGACTCAAAATTCAATACATGTTTCTCAGTAGTGATGTTGTCACGTTCACCATCAAATCTTGGTAGATATAGGTCATGAGTTTTAGGGAAAGCATGGGATATAGGAGGTAAAATCAGAGGCTTGTATCGATCTAGAATTTTACAAGGTATAGTGGTATGTACAAAAGGTGTAGAATCAGTCTTGGTCTCTTGAGGTTCACCAGTTTGAAGACAATCATCACAAGCTTCAAAAAAAGGGTCTTGATCAAGCTCAAAGGCATGAAAGTCTTTGGTATTCACAATATTCAAAGGGACGGAATCAAATGCAGGCCGAGGATTTTTTCTCAAACACAGTATACTTTGCAAAGCCTTCTCGACATTCTCCAGAAAAGAGAAGAAATAATTTATAACAAGGAACAAAATGTCTTGGATGAAATTCAAACTTGAATACCTAATATTTCCATATTGTCCTTTCATGTGTCTACTGGTCAGGTTCATCCTCCAGTGGAGTCCTTGGATCTGATCTCGAAACTGTTTTAGAGTTGCCAGGTGAATGATTTCAGCCTTCTGATGTCTAATCATTCTCCACCATCAACAATCAGATCTAAACTTGATTACATTTTGCTGAGGAACATAACACTACTTCCCCAATGGAATCGCCAATATGTTATGGCCTAAATCTACCTCAGGCTGAGAAAGGCAGGTCTAGGGTAACATCAAACCACACTTAACCTAGTAGCTAGCCTTACCAAGTCGGGAGAGGGCTCTCTCCTTTTCAATCTCAGGAAAATATGGCAAATAAAGCTAGAGATGACTGATGTAAATACTAATTTTAGGCTAGGTATATTCTCAGAGGAGTTTAATTGAATTTTATGGTTGTTTGTTGGATCAGATGTGAAAGGCAGTTTTAGGTCCGAGGAATGAACTTAGTCTTGTAGAGGTTTCTGTGGGGCGAGGTAGGCAAGTGCTTTAGTACTTTGAATTAGGTGAAATGGAGAGTTTTAAGATTGGTGAGGAGTTGGAGAGGGCATGGAAGTGTGATGAGTCCTCTTCAAACAGTAGAAAACATGTAAAGCTAAATAAACCCTAAGGCAGAGCACTGAAACATTAACGAATTCCACCTTTACACTTGATTCATTTAGTGATGCAGAAAAAGAGAGATAGTGGCACACATAAACATATGATAACTTGAATGACAGAAGAAAAAACAATACTAAATCACCTTGACACAAGAATCCCACAAAATGCTGCAAACCCTAGTCTATTTCCTTGCCAAACTGCAGAAATGATGTACAATAGTGCTCAAAGCATCCACAAGAGTCCAACCTTGACAAATGACTAAGAAAGTACAAGATATAGGCATCAAACCACCTATGCTAGCCATCAGGGGTCAAATCCATGAGTCAAGGAGCTGTTTCAACAAGATCTAAACTAGGAACTGAAAAATAGGCAGTGGAATAGCTTGCCTCTAAAACTTAGGAAACTGATTCATTTAGCTCAAAACCACCTACAACTGATGTATCTATCTCATCAAGTAAATTTTAATCATTTTTACATCATAGTACATCTATTTACATCATGTCACATCATGAATTTGACCATAAGAGAGAAAAAGTCAAACTAGAAGAAAACTAGGCGAAATTTTGAGCAAACAGACAAAATTGGCACTTTTTCATCCTGTGCATAGCGCCATTTTTGTGTGCGTAGTGCTTTTTCCAAGCCACTTTTGGAAGGCTTCCTGAGGTCCAAATCAGGTGCAACATAGCTCATGGGAAATCTTGGTGAGTCTACTTTCTATAACAACTTGAATTTTTTGATTTGGAGTCCATTTGCCCCTCCAAAATTGCAATCTCCCAAGAATGCTTCCTGTGTGGCCAAAAAGTGGCAGAAATGACATTGTTAGGGTGTTTTTAACCCCTTTGGAGGACCAAAACTTGTCAAAATTTGCTATTCATTTCTGAGAAAGCATAAATTTTCATGATGAATCTAAAAATGCAAAGTTTTCTGCAAATGGAGGTCCCCATCAAAAGCGTAGTGCCAGTGGTGCAATGCACCTGCCGAAAAAACCTGTTTTTTGCTTGAAAAATTCAAAAATGCCAAACATTTCACCAAATTTCTAGAAATTTGGCATGAATGATCTGTGTTAGGTGCTATGCTAGGCCAATGAAGCTTCAGCCAAGATCTTGAGCTTATCATGCTCTTTCTTGCTCCTCAAAGTTCTCCTTAACTTGGCTTTTAGGCTTCTTATCCTTGTTTTACAAATTTTGTTCTGGGCCAAATAGTGATAAGCCATGTGGTGCAACATCTTCTTCTCCTTGTTGGCTTTCTCAAGAAATTTCTCCAAGTGAATGTTTACCCTCTCTAGCCATGATTCCTGGTTAGCCTCAATTTCTTGCTCAAGAGATGTTAATTTGACTTTCCTTCTTTTTGTTGCTTGCCTGTTTTCCCTTATGGTTTGCAGCTCCATGATTGTTTCTTTATCCTCCAATTTCTTGTTCTATTGCTCAAGGTAGTTAATGATCCACTTATCCCTCTCAAGGTTAAGTGATAAGGCATGGATTTCATCTTCTTTCTCTCTAATGACCTCCTTGAGTCTTGAGGTTTGGGAGATCAAATCAGTATCCTCCTCCTGAATCAAAACAAAATATCTATCCTAACCTTCAGAAGGCCCTTCATCAAGCAATGGTTGCTTTCCTTTATCCTGTACCTATACTACTGAAGAAGAAGGCAAATCCCCTTTCACCCCAGGTGAAGATAGCATTTGCCTGTGGTCTGGTGAAGGAAATGAGACCCCTTCCACCCCAGGTGGAGATAATACTCATTTGGCAGCTGCAAATAGTCTCCTTGTGCCTTTTTCATAAGTGACAAATACTGGCACACCTATAGTTTGAGTCTCATGAACCTCTGGCTGATTTGAAGGCCCTCCTTCTTCTTGAAACATTGATGGGGTCACCTAAGGGCTTTTGAAAAACCTCATATGAAATGAAGGTATCCGATGAAATATTCAGTAATCTCAATTGATGCAAAACAACAATTTTGATCAATGAAAAATGATAAATGCTACTGAACTATTGAGGAAGAGGCTTGCTTTGCACCAATGTAGCCATCTTCTCAATATTTCTACATATGAAATAGGGCAGGTTCATCATTCTCACTCTAGTGAAATGCATCATCAATCTAACATGATAAGTATACAAACGAGAAAACCTCTCTTCACAGGTGAAATATTTGATAATGAGTTTCATGAGTGGAGCATAAGTGTCTTGTAGGTATCTGAAAGGAAAGACCCTACTAATTTGCCTTTGATATCTAGCCTTGATGTAAGGCTCATAATGCTCTTTGCCCACATGCTGCCCCTTATTCCACTGTTCTCCCACATTAGGAATGCATGTTGCTACTGCAATAGTTTCATGTGTCAAAGTGAAGGAGACACTAGCTAGGTTCACTTGGCCATTGTGAAGATGAAGAACAAATAACCTAGCAAGTTCATGGTGATATTTCACCCTCTCCACCATCTCACAAAACTGGTAGCAAGACTGAAGTTTAAAACATGTTACTACAAGAGGGCAAGCTAGTAACTCTGTGAGAGTGGTGGGTTCCTCCCGGATGTGTTTTCCTCCCTTATGTGTTTTTCTTGGTGCATGAACCTCTTGGGAAGAATCACTCACAGTTTCCTCATCCCTTTCATAAGCTGAATCTGTTTCCATACTTGTAAATGTGGAGTGAGGAATGATGAGTATGAAGAGATTTTCTCAAGTATAGGGTGACTGTTGTTTTATTTTTGGGGATAAAAGGGTTAACTGATAGTAGGACTGTGAATGAGGGTTTTAATGATGGCAATAGGGTTTTTAGGGAATGATAGGGCTTAGGAAATGAGAATTAGGGTTTAGGGAATGGTAAGAAATATGTATAGGGCTTAGGGTTTAGTGATAGGGGGTAAGATGAGTGTCAATGGGAGAGGGAAAAGGGAAGGGAATTAGGGAAATTTAGTGCAAGGGAATGGGATGTAGGAAAATAGTCACAAGGGATGTAAAAACAGCAAAAACAACAAAACCCTAGACAATTTTGCAAGACAATTTTGAGAGCAACTAGGGTTTGATTTTTCAATATTCAAATCACCATCATGGATGAAAAAATCTCTTTATAGGGCAAATGGGAGGATGTACTTACTTGTAGAGATGTTAATTTCAAGTTTGGAGGCTTGTGAAATCAATGGAATAAGTTTTGGAGCTTAGTCAACAGATGCGCCGTGCCAACACCTAGGTGCATAGTGCACTTTCTGTGCATAGCGCCTGTTGAAATTCCTTTGTAAAACTTACGCCCGGTGCGTAGTGCCATGTAGGTGTGTCCCGCTAGTGCCCAGGTGCATCGCGCTGATGACAATTTGAAATTTTGCTGCAAATTTCCCTCTTTCTCCACAAAATGCGATTTTCCCTGTTTTGCTCTCTCTTTTGCACAAAATGAGGTCTTCCAAACACCAAAGAGAACTTCATATAATCTTTACTTTAATTTTTCATTTGAAAAATCCATTTTTCTAAAGTTCCTTTTCACTTCGCTTTAAAACCCTATTTTTTGCAGTTTGGCTCTTTTTGTCATTTAATGAACATGATGCTTGGATGTTTTTGTTTCTTTTGTAGTAGCTGGAGTGCTGGAGTTGGCAAGGTGACCAAGGGCTATAGCTAAAGTTTTATTACATGTGAAAACATTAAAATTACATAAAATTTGTACATGAAATAGAAAAACTATGTTTTCACCTCAAAAAAAAGTTTTGAGGTAAAAACACTTTATGGAGCAAGTCGTCCATAAAATTTGTTATTTTATGAACTTATTAAACATCCTCATGTGCCTACTGACCTCTTATTGAGCTTTTGAAGACCATGGTGGAAAACCCTAAACCTAATGAGACCTAAGACCCTAAAATGACTTTTGCAAATGGAATGAAATAAAAATGACAGCAGATGAAAGGCATGAGGGAAATTGACAAAGAACCACTACCATCATTTGATCCATGACCTAATGGAATGCAGATGATCGAATGGGACACCTACTATGCATGCAAAAAGAGAAATTTGATCACTGATGGAGGGATGAAGATACCGACACTAACACTTGCAACTTGACCAAATGCATTCCTTCATCATTTTCAAAGTATTGTTTCTATACAATAAGGAATATATATTGATCCTGCCGTAATGTGTCTTCCAAGAACCTTCCAATATGATGAATCTTATAGGATCATGATGATCCATATTAGAAAAATGACTTCCTCTAACATAATGTTAGACAATGTATGGATGAATATTTGTGCAAAATGATCCCAAATTTTTTTATTCTTCAAAGACTAGATGATTTCAAGCAACTCAACCAAGTATATTTTTAAACATGCTACTATCATATGCTTCTATCCATGATGCCATACTAAATCAAGGTGCACACTCTTTAGGTCTCTCCTAGCCTTTCGTCCTTTCCAAGATGACCTGTAGAACTTATTGCAATTTCAAACCTAAGGTAACCCTAGACTTCCTAGGTTACTCGCACGTGTGAGAAATAGATAGCAAGATTTCAGACCTTCACATTCTCTCTTGGGCTTCCTCCTCCTTTCCTAGCCTTCTCTCTTGTCTTCTAGGACTGTCACATTCCTTCTCAATTGCAGATCAAACACAAGAATATACTTGATTGATGTGTGTGTCAATAGGTCAAATGCCTTCCTTTATATAGCCTTTCCTAAGGCTCAAATAACCCTCACACAATAGAATTGTTCTTGGCTAGAAATCTTGGTTCTTAGGAGCCTTCTACACATTTCCGTATAAAAATATATTTTATTTCTTTCATATAAGTGCCCAAGAGGGTATTTTAAAATAACAATGACTCTTTGACTCATGATAAACCTAGGAGACCTAATGACAAATAAATTGAGCATGAAACCCATGCACCAAAATAATTTTGTTTTTTCTTTACATCATTTTATTTCTCCTTTTATTAGACACATAAGATTTACATCATGACAATGTTGGCATTATGTTCTCTGGTATGGCTATATGTTACAGATTTGTTGGCATTTATGTTGGAAATCAGTTCAAAAGGTGCGTACCCGCAGGTACACCTTGCAGGGACCGCGTCCAGAGACGCAGGCCAGCCATTCAGGAGGTGCGTCCACCTAGTGCACACATTTCAAGGCAGAGAAAAGCTCACGTGGGGGTTTCTTGTGTTTTACTCTTGGTATCTAGCCGACGGTATTGTGTTATTATGGTGTCGGCTCGTGGTATTATTCCATGATTTGAGGAGGAACTTGCCTATATAAAGCAAAGGAGATCATTTGGTTTGAGTATGTCTTTGGTTGAATATCTTATGAGGCTAGATCTGGTCTAGATCTAAAAAGGCGAATCTTCTGAAAGACTGAGATCTCTTTGGCGCATGATCAGATCTGTAGATCTGACTGTTTGGGTTACTCTTAAAGTCTTGAAATCATTCATACCCGAAGGTACGCAGGTTCAGTGAAAGGCAAGTGCGCCGGGACGCAGTACAGTAAGAAGAGACCTGCGTGTGGACGCAAGGCAGAGTAAGATTCAGGTGCGTCCGGAACGCAGTACAGTAATAATCGCACTACGTGGGGACACGGAGCATAATAAGGATCAGGTGCGTCTCTGAGCAAAAAGACGCGGCGCGATAGTATTTCTGGGTGCGTCCCTGCAGCAAAAGTACGCGGCGCGACAGTGTTTCTGGATGCGTCCCTGCAGCAACAGGACACAGTGCAGTTGAAGGAACAGTGCGTGGGCACGCAGTGCAGCAGAAGGATCTCTACGTGTGGACGCAGGGGAGCAGAAGGTTAACTGCGTCTGGTCGCAGGACACAGAAGGGAAACCTGCGTCTCTGTCTTAAGATGTTCTGTTGATTGAATTTCTCTGTTGATAAGGTGTTCTGGGTTAGTTCTGTTATTGCTGATCTGATAACTGTAGTGGACTGTAACTGTTATATTCTTGATGATCATTTGATGCTTTATGAAAAGAAGTAGGGGGGTTGTAGCTCCCTTCCAGGAGAAGACTGGAAAACGAGAGAGAGTTGTAGCTCTCTGCAGGTTGCAGCCTGCGTACTGGTAAAGGACTGCACCAGTACAAAATCATTGTAAAAGGAGTTTCTAATTTGAAAGAAGATAGAGACATATTGCAGCAGGTGGTTTTCACCCACATTGGGTTTCCACCTTACATCTTGTGTTCTTTGGTGTGACTATCTGTTTTCTTTGTTCATGCTCATTATTTTATGGTACTGACATGCAAAAATAATTCAAAGATCAAATAAGGAATATTTATTAATTGCTAGATAATACTGATTCACCCCCCCCCCCCCTCTCAGTATTATTTCCAACAGACAAGAGTCAAATGACAATTATGAAGACCGAAACTATATACAATTTGCAACATGGTACATGTATTAATATAGTGATATGAAATGAAGTTTTTATAGATTTAGAACCTTTTATATTGGCCATTATATAGCATGAATTTTCTATATAAATGTAGACATGTGTCAATAGTGGTTTTCTTATTAATATAATGATGATTAATTGTGGATGAATTTCTTGATTTTTTTTAACGTGTAATAATGAACTTTATGTTAGTGTCGGTATCTTCATCCCTCCGTCAGAGATCAAATCCTCTTGTTGCAGTGCATATTAGGTGTCCTGCCGAGTCAGCTGCATTCCATTAGGCGCATGGATCATCTGACGGTAGTGGCTTCTCCTACAGTTTCCCTCATGTCATTTACCTATTGGCTCATGTTTATTCATCAAAAATTGTATATAGTCACCTTTTGTCTTAAAAATTGCAAAAGTCTTTCCTAGGGTTTAATCGTCTTTTAGGTTTAGGGTTTCATTAGGGTTTCATCAAAAAGGGTTTCAAAAAATCCAATAATAACCAGTAGGCACATGAGGAGGTTCCAACATCAATAAATTTCATGATCAAGTGTTCAGAGATGTGTTTTTCCTCAAAACTCTGTTTTGAGGAAAAACAAGGTATTTTTAGATTTTATTGTACAAATTCATGTAATTTTATCCCTTCATATGTAAATTAATTCACCAGCAACCCTGATCACTTTTCCTAGCTTCAGTAGCTCCAATCCCCTACAAAAGAAACAAAACATAAGTCATTCAGTTCATCACAAGTTCTAATAAAGTGAAAAGGCTCAAAACAGAGTTAAAATAAAGTCATTTTCAAAACATTGTAAAAGTGGGTTTTGCAAACCAAAAATTTAAAGGCTCCTTGTATATAAGTCATTTCTCCAATTTGAAAAGCTCATTTGCACTGTAAGACAAAGTTGGGCAAAGCAAAGTCGTGTTGGTGAGCAAGTAAGACAAAGTTGGTGAAAAATCGCCCCAAAACAGAGGCGCGGTGCATTGGGCAACTGGCGCGGCACATAGGGCTGTGATCTCCAGTTCAAATTTACACGAGTGCGACGCATACACAGGGCGCGGCACATTGGGTTTGATGCACGGCGCATAGAGCCGACAAGCCCAAAATCTTCAGCAACTTCTCAAAAATGCCAAAATCACCCAAATATTCCAGTGTATAAGTAAGTACAGTCCTCCTCTTGGCTAGTGAAAGATTTTGCTACAAAGTTTATGGTGGTTGTCTTATGGTGATTATTTAAAAAGAAATCAAACCCTATCCCTTGAAATCTCTCAAAGGAAACTGCTGCCTAGGGTTTGAAATGTTGTTTTGGCTACCAAGTCAATCTTGTTATTCCCTCACCTTTCCACTCCCTTGCTCATTTTCTCTGTTTCCTCTATTCCCTAAATTCACACATTCCTAAAACGTCATCTATTCCTACCCCAATTTGTTGTTGGGAAAAGTATCCATTCGGAATGCCCCTATCCCACTCTAAGGTGTGATAGTGCCTTAGCAACAAACAAGGAAACTTATTTGAGTATTTCTTCTTTATGAAATGTAAATGAGGAGGAAGGATGTAACTAACCTATGTCTTCCGCTAGTTTGTTGATCCAATCGCTCCTCTCTTCAGTGGCTCCCAGCTCCCTGTTCCCTCATCGGCCTAGCTTCACCGAATTCCTGCAAGATCACAAGAGAGAGAGACTACATGAAGATATAGATATACATTCATAAAAAGCTCAAGATCAGATTAAGCTAAACATGTAAGTATAACAAAACATCATTGATACACAGCATGTAGGAGAAACTCAAATAGTTTATTGATAGAATAAGAAAGTCCAAGAGGAGATACAACCAAGTGAGTTCCGATCCAGCATCTACCTCCCAGCAAAGGAATCCATTCCTTTCCTCCAACAAAGCATAAATCACCCAATGTACTAATCTCAATCTCAAACCAACAACAATTCTCTGCAAAGTACAAAATTCCAGCCTCTGGATCTCTGGGATGAGGGATCCATATATAGATGTAAGCAGAGAGGATGAGTCAGCTTATGTTTTGACTTGTGGCTTCTCTCTGTCAGTTCTTGCTTCCACTTGGAGGTTGAGAGCCTCTTACTCATCACTAGTCGAATTCATTGAGGCAAGTGTCATTGGAGAAGATTCTGGAAGCTTCCATCGTCTTTCCACCTCGTTGAATGAGCTTGCCACTTTTCATTTCCCGCTCAGTGCACCTGGGTAGTGTATCCAAGTGCGTTGCAACGCACCTAGCCAGTGTATTTGGGTGCTTTGCAACGCAGGCAGCTAGTAGAGCATCTGAATTGATCCTGAATTGACTGTTTCTGAGTGGTTTTTGGTGGAGAACTTCTGGGAGAAGCTGTCATTGGTTGACCTTGTTCCTTTAGGAGCTGTAACAACATCTTTAGGGACTTTGGATCCCTTGAATTATGGACATTTCATGCTTATAGTTGTAAGGCACAAACATGTCTATAACAGTTGCCCCCTAAAGTATGAGGCCGTTTATCGGGTGAAATGCTTTATTAGGAGGATCCGAAGTTCTTTCAATGCTGGGAGGAGACCTGTAATAAGATACAATACAATACATTATTTTTCATACTGTTTTCATGATCTAGCTCAGGCGGGCATTCCCATGCTCAACTTTATAAATTCATTTTTATGTACATAGGACAGATAATCGTCTGATGGTAGACTGATGATTCTGATGAAATCATCATCCTTTTGGTAGGATGATTATCTGTTCTGCAATGCTGTACATGTCAATGTCTTTATTTTTCCTGAATATATATCGCAGCCCGGATGGATGAAACTAGATCCGGGATCTTCAATCTCGTCCGATCTTCACTCAAAGTACAAGTCGATCCATGTGAGAAATGTTTTGAAGTCGAACATGGAAAGACATCGCTTGATTACCAGTCAATGATGTAAACTGTTAACAAGCGCGAGAGGAATCACCGATAATGATAATGACCCTCAAGGTACTGCAGTACAATTCACATGGTGTGAATAAAGGACTTGGCGTCGAACACCACGCAAAATCTTTCGGTCGAAGGTCATTGATGTATACCTGTCGTCGGAAGTGAGAAACTTGCCATTGAGGCATGCAAGCTTCAAAGTACTGAAGGGGGTGTTCCTAGATCAACTTCTTGGATAATGAGCTGATTTCGACAAGAAGCGATCCGTCAAAGGAGGGCCTTAATGTATCCCACATCAGTGACACGGAACGGAGCAAATGATTTTGATGGACGTGAAAACGATCTGATGATATATGGTTCAAGGTGGCGGTCATGAAAGAATGAAGGATAATGTATGGTAGTGGATGGGACACGGTTGACTTCTCTGGATGACTTCCCTTGAACATAT
Organism: Pinus tabuliformis; assembly: GCA_031772625.1. Taxonomy (NCBI): domain Eukaryota; kingdom Viridiplantae; phylum Streptophyta; class Pinopsida; order Pinales; family Pinaceae; genus Pinus; species Pinus tabuliformis. The sequence goes on along the minus strand of CM062804.1, from coordinate 765,261,350 downwards.
CGGCGACACTTATGTGATGGATTGGTAGCATTTACCCCAAATGTGGATGGTATGGCGATACCATGGTGATGTGACCGGTGAATGAAACAACCCAACCCGACTTAGGCATGGAGTGGAAGTGTCATGTTCAAGAGCGACTTGCTACCAATAAAGTTCTTTGAGTTTCTTCCCAATTTTTCCCCAGTCATTGCTGACCAGTACCTCTTTATTTTTGTCAAGCTTGAGGAGGATAACATATGCTTGTTCTATAATTTGCCCTTCGGGCAAACCCATCGCTATGTTTTAACGAGCCTAGCGATAGTGAAACTCGTTCTCGTCTAAAGACAAGTTTGTCGCTATTAATGTTTTTTAACGAGTCTAACGACAAAGATAACTCGGTCCTTTTCATTTTAGGGAGTCTGAAAAGGTACATAAAGTTAACTCCAAAAGTCCTTTTTCGTCATCTAATCCCTTAAGTCTGAAAAAGTATAAAACAATACAGAAGGGATGAATTTTCGATAGTTTTAACGAGCCGAACAAAACAAGCGCTCGATCTTTTTGTGCAATAATCCCTCAGGTCCAAAAAGATTAAAATCTAGAGGAGGGATAGCTCTTCCGGTCGCTTTAACGAGCTGGAAGGCCAAAACTCGGCAATCTTTTCATATTTTACGAGTCAGATGAAAAGAGCTTAAAGACTCGTCTTTTGAGGAACGAGTGATAAAATGGGTAGCAGCTGATTCCAGGTAAGGGTTGGAATTTTCCAAGCACGGCAGTGTCACAAGGATGGCTAGTGAAATCACTCTTCACAGCTGTTCCTCAAAATGGGTAAACAATCATATGGAGGCGAATGATCGGCCAATGGAAAAGTGGAGGTGACGGTGCAAACACAACCAAGGCTTTAATGGCTGATACTGTTACATTCACGGTGGTTATTTACCGAAGGATAGTTCATTTTTTAACGAGCTTAAACACGGGTTGAAACACTTGCTCGAACTTATGTTTATTTTTTAACGAGCATGAACTATGTGCTAAAACTGCTCGATAATCCAGTCATATGATAAGAATGTCTCATGTAAGATGCCATTTTTTATGGAGCTTGCGCCTTACCAAAGCTATGCCCCGCATCCTTTCGTTGTGCAAGTTCGGAAACGACTAATCCTACGAGTTTAAAGGGTTAGACCTACAAGTTTAAAGAGAGGACCTAAAAATTTAAAAAAATAAATAGCCGCCCCTTGCTTGCACTCCAAAAGGTTTGCATGCCCCTAGGTATAAAGTATGGTTTCAAGGTTACCCCTTCTTAGTCCAATAAAACATTTGTTTTACCGAGAGAGGCCTACCTCTTTCAGGTTACCAAAGATTGCTCTATTAATCTTTCAAACCAAACACTTCTCCGGCGATGTCTACTGAGATAGACAAAGGTGAGTGACAACGAGCGCCAAACACATAATTTTGACAAAAGAATCTTATTCTAGAATAACCCCACTTCCAAGACAGATGGGGTACAGACTATTCATATTCTCCCGCGGAAACCTACCCTATACTCGAAGTTTTCCTGCCGAAGCAGACCAGGACACATGCTCCCTGGGTTTCAGTCATATCCCTCTGAATTACTCGCGCTCATCGGGAGGACAGACCATGGGTTGAGACATTTCTTGCGTGAAGAGACCATTTAGGGACGGTATATGACTATTTGCGATGCGTGATCCGGGAAATGAAAGCTGGTCCACGAGCTTGACCACTCTTCCTTCGTGCGGAAAACACATTACTCTAAAGAGTGAGGAGACGATGGCTCCCATGCAATATATATAGTCTCGTCCAAGGAGTAGGTTATAATCCAAGGGTCCTTGAACGACCATCACGTTCATTTGAACGGTCTTCCCTTTCAATGTGATAGGCACATTGGGGAGGATCCCTAAAGGTCGACTGGTTCCTTTATCAAAGCCTGTCAGATTTCTCATTTCAGGCAAAAGCGATGGCGAACCAAGTGCTTTCCAAGCAGTAGAGGAAAGGATACTCACAGATGCCCCCTCATCAATGATGGTGCCAGCCATGACCATTCTGTATATTTGGATGATAATTCTGAATGGTATGCTTGCTGGCAAACGAGGTCTGCCTAGTTGGTTCCAGTCGAAGGAAACAACTAGGTTGCTTGGTGGCGGGACCGAGTAGACAGCCGGGTATCGCTCTGACGAACTTCCTTCCTGCGATAAAGGAATGGGTGGATTACCCCCGTGTTCATCGGAGTCTGTGTTGATGAAGAGAATTTGGATGGTGTCATCTTTATCCTCTTCAGTGACTGTATCATTCGAAGATAAAACCTCTGAAGGCAAGACCGGGTCAACTGCCGCCTCGACCTTTTGACTTTCGTCGGGTATGGATTTAGCTGGTTCATCTTCAATGACCGGCGCTTCAGCTGACCACTTGAGCGGGCCAGCTGGATTTTCAACTAACGAAGGACTCGGCAAGAGTTTTTTATATCCAGGAGGAAGTCGCAACGGTGAAACCGGACGATCATCCAAAACTCTTTTCGCTTCGTCTAAGAAGGGACAACGGTGGATGGCGTGATTGCCTTCGCACAGTCTACAAGGAGATCTAGCTCTCCCTTTTTGTCCAGGGACTTCACTTTCGCTAGTTGATGGTGTGCATTCAACATGGCTATCATAGGTTGATGCCACCGGATTGTGCAAACGGGGAGACCAGTCCCTTAGTATCCGAGGGATGCAGGGACAATCTCTGTGAAAGTGGTCTCCCTTGCATATGACACATGGCGATTTAGGCCTAGTCAGTGCTGTGTGTGGATTTTTGTTAGACAACACTTGTTTGCCCCCAGTCGCTTTTGGCTCCTTCTTCTTCTTCTCTTTCTTCTTCTTTAACTTCTTCTCCTTAGGAACTTGGTTTTTATCTTTACCAGTCCCGTCAAGCGAAGAGGAAGGAGGAGAGGAAGAATTAGAGGAAGTAGAAGGCTGGTGGGTAACTCTGGACTGGTCTAACTGCTGATTCGACTATTCAGGAATAGTGGTGTTCTGAACGACATTGGTTGAGAAGAGCCAAACCGCCAAGCCAATTGTCAGTCCTGGAAGCAACAATGTGGCCATATGGGGCGCACCAACATCTCCCCAAGAGGAGAAAGGACTAGGATTTCCACCAAGGGGAATTCCTTGGTTGGTAGGCTCCATTTTCTCAACCTAAAGATGAACGCAGGAAAAAGGGTATGAATATTCCGTTTAAAATAAATTTTAACGACGCTTAGACACAACTTGCTTTTTCAATTTTAAAGAGTCGAGAAAAAGCAAAAGATGACTCTAGTCTCCTTCGATGTTTTAATGAGCCTGAAGTGACAAATGCTAGGATGGACTTTTTCCGTTATAGAGTCTGAAAAGGGCCAAAAGGAACTGCTCTAGAGTTCTAGGTAGAGGGTGTGCCAAACTTTTCGCAAAACCGCAGAATACTTTTTAAGGTACGGGCGATCAATCTTCCCGAATGCTATGTTCAGTGCATTGCGATCAGTAGGGCGGCCGACACGGCTTCCTATGGATAAAGGTTTTATGCCTATAGGGGTCTCCCAATATATACTCGACGGTACGTGGGAGCACAATCCGTACTGGCGCTTATCGTCTCTCAGGAGGAATCACCCAACCATCAGCGAGATCGACAGTCACCAGGTTTTACGATGCCAGAACACGTCTCTAACCTATACCTCTATGTTGTGCGTTAAGTTACAAAGCGTTGTTAAGTTCATTAAATTTATTTTAGGTTGATCTTTCTTAGAAGTTTGCCTTTTTGGATCACCATGAGATGTATGATACAATTCCTAAATGCAGTCTAAGGATGATAAGCAAGCTTTTATATCTTTTCAACAATGAAAATCCTAGCTACAAGGGGAAAAGAAAGACACAATCTTTTCTCAAAGAGCATAGAGGACACTGTAAATGCACTTTTCCTAAATCAACATACAAACTGTCAAAATGCAAATGCACAAATGCATGTATTTTTTTTTCACTTTCTTAATATTGATGCCTAAAAAGAAAGCTGTTGTACAAAATTTGAATTTGATTTCAAGTGAAAACACAAACAAGTTTCTTTTTGAACTCAAAAAGACGATTATGACACTTTATGATTTTGAAGTAAACACTTGTTTCGACACTAGAAATCCATAAATTCAAACCAAAAGACAAAAGTAAAAGTGTAATCAAACTGTGAACAGCAAACAAACTCACTCCTAAGATCAAAACGACACTTACGACAGGTCTAGATCTAAGGGCGACAGTATGACTAGTTTACTTTTGTAATGGGAAACTGTAAATGATGTAACAAATACACAAAGAACAAATACAGTTTCTTTATACAACTGAGGCAAAATTGAGGCAAAGAAAAGGGGTTTCAGATAGGTACACACACTGATAACAGGCTGCAAAAAACAGAGACAAAACTGAGCAAAAGGAAGCAGGGAACCACAGCTGCACAAGGCAAAGGCTGATCAGCGCACCCCCAGCACAAAGAAACTGAACTTCAGCGCAGGTAGCCCTCTCGGGACCTGCGTTGAAATGCAAAATCTCTTCACAGAGCCTGCGCTGAAGCAGAAACGAGAATTTTCTCTGGGTTCTGGGTCATGGTTTGCAGTTTAATCTACAGTTTTTGGCCGGATAAAAGCTCTCAATTAGGTACAATTAGGAGGATGATTTAAAGGAGGACTAAGATCTATCACAAAGGGCTGTTAGAGCACTTGTGGATCAGCTGTTCAGATCATAAACAGGCCCAGTGAGTGGGCTAGAGTGACAGATCTCTACTTTGCATTTGTAAATGGCAAATGCAGTTCGATTCAACACTCCTAAGTTTATGAGAAGAACAACAATAGAAACACAAATAGACTAACTAGATACGTTCCCCAGTGGAGTCACCAATTTATTGTTGGGAAAAGTATCCATTCGGAATGCCCCTATCCCACTCTAAGGTGTGATAGTGCCTTAGCAACAAACAAGGAAACTTATTTGAGTATTTCTTCTTTATGAAATGTAAATGAGGAGGAAGGATGTAACTAACCTGTGTCTTCTGCTAGTTTGTTGATCCAATCGCTCCTCTCTTCAGTGGCTCCCAGCTCCCTGTTCCCTCACCGGCCTAGCTTCACCGAATTCCTGCAAGATCACAAGAGAGAGAGACTACACGAAGATATAGATATACATTCATAAAAAGCTCAAGATCAGATTAAGCTAAACATGTAAGTATAACAAAACATCATTGATACACAACATATAGGAGAAACTCAAATAGTTTATTGATAGAATAAGAAAGTCCAAGAGGAGATACAACCAAGTGAGTTCCGATCCAGCATCTACCTCCCAACAAAGGAATCCCTTCCTCTCCTCCAACAAATCATAAATCACCCAATGTACTAATCTCAATCTCAAACCAACAACAATTCTCTGCAAAGTACAAAATTCCAGCCTCTGGATCTCTGGGATGAGGGATCCATATATAGATGTAAGCAGAGAGGATGAGTCAGCTTATGTTTTGACTTGTGTCTTCTCTCTGTCAGTTCTTTCTTCCACTTGGAGGTTGAGAGCCTCTTACTCATCACTAGTCGAATTCATTGAGGCAAGTGTCATTGGAGAAGATTCTGGAAGCTTCCATGGTCTTTCCACCTCGTTGAATGAGCTTGCCACTTGTCATTTCCCGCTCAGCGCACCTGGGTAGTGTATCCAAGTGCGTTTCAACGCACCTAGCCAGTGTATTTGGGTGCTTTGCAACGCAGGCAGCTAGTAGAGCATCTGAATTGATCCTGAATTGACTGTTTCTGAGTGGTTTTTGGTGGAGAACTTCTGGGAGAAGCTGTCATTGGTTGACCTTGTTCCTTTAGGAGCTGTAACAACATCTTTAGGGACTTTGGATCCCTTGAATTATGGACATTTCATGCTTATAGCTGTAAGGCACAAAAATGTCTATAACACAATTCCCATTTCCCAAAATCCCAAATACAAATTCCCAAACCCTAGTCCTATACCAAAAGCTCCCAAATTACTCTCTAATTCCTTGTTCCCTTAACTAAACCCTATCCCAATAGTCCCTAAATCCCTCATTGTTTCCTCCCTCCACAGTCCCTCATATCACTTTTCCCTTTGGTGGCAGAAATCAAAAACATCATAAATCACCTACTTCTCATCAAGACAAGCTCATCCACCTAGCAGAGATGGAATCTGATCCCTCATATGCTTATGAAGAGGAGACACACAGTGACTCACCTACAGAGGTACATGCACCCAGGAGGCCTCATAGAGGTGGCAAACATATTCGAGAAGAACCAACCACTCTTACTGAGTTACAGGCCTGCCCTCTTGCCATCACTTGTTTCCAACACCAGTCCTGCTATGAATTTTGTGAGATGGTTGCTAGAATTCAGTTTCATCATGAGTTGGCTCATTTGTTTGTGCTTCATTTACATGATGGTCAAGCCACTCTAGCTGGTGTCACATTCACATTAACACCAGAGACAATTTCACTAACAACCGGTATTCCTAACATTGGAGAGCAATGGAACAAGAGGCAGCAAATTGATAGGCAGCATTATGAACCATACATCAAGCCCAGCTATTTGAGACAACTCAATAGAGTGTTTCCTTTCTGGTACCTCAAAGATTCTTATTCTCCTTTGATGAAATTGATCATGAAGTATTTTAGCTGTGAGGGCTGATTTTCCCGTTTATATGCTTATCATATCAGACTGCTGATGCATTTTACCAGGGTGAGGATGATGAACCTCCCCTACTTCATGTGCCGAAACATTGAGAAGATGACCACCCTAGTACAGCATAAGACTCCTCAGCAGCAGTTCAACCGTATATATCATTTTGCTCTCATTGAAATTGTGGTCATCCATCAGCTTGGCTTACAGGGCATCACTTGGGAGGACTTCATTTCTCGTGAGTTTTTCACAACTTCACAGGTACCTTCAGAGACTGTACATGAGACAAGTGGACCTTCATATCAGCATGAGGGTCATGAGACATAGACCGCTATTATGCCGATGTTTATCACTTATCAAAAGGGCACTAGACGGTTGTTCACAGTAGCTAAGCGAGTATTATCTCCACTCGGGGTGGAAGGGCTCTCGCTTCCGTCATCAGCACAACAAGTTCAGGACAAAGGCAAGAGGCCACTACAGGATGAAGGACCATCAGGTGAGCGGGAGACTGATTTCATTCTCATTGAGGGTGATGATACTGATATGGGCCCGCAAAGCAAAAATCTCAAAGAAGTCATTCAAGAGCAGCATGCGAACATAAATGCCTTGTCCATCAACTTGGATAGGGCTAAATGGACAATACAGTACCTGGAGCAAAGAAATAAGTAGCTTGAATACCAACAAGTGATTATGGAGTTGCAAAACATTCGGGAGAATAGCCGAGCTGTGCAAAGGAGGAGGGTGGAGCTCACTTCACTTGAGCAAGAGGTTAATGCCGATTGGGAGTCATGGCTTGAAAGAGACAATATCCACTTGGAGAGGAGGTTAGAAAAGTCCATCAATGAGAAGAATATGCTGAGAAACATGGCATATCATTATTTGTCAAGGAACATGGTGTGCCAAGCTAAAATCAGGAGCTTGAAGGTAAAATTGAAGAGAGCATCAAGGAGGAAAAAGGAGCCTGAAGGACTTAAGATATTGGCTGAGGCTTCCTTGGCCCAACACAATGCTTGATGAAGAAGACTCGACCCAAATTTCAAATAATTTGGGGCACTTTTTTCATTTTTGGAATTTTTGGCACAAAAAACAGGATTTTCTGCTTTATGCGCCGCGCCACCCAGCGCTCGCTTTTGATAGGAGCCTAAAAATGACAAAAGCTCAGCATTTTTGGATTTGGCATGAAAAAATATGTTTTCCTACCAATGGCCAAGAAATTTGGACATGTTTTGAGCCCTCAAAAAGGTCAAAAACACTCAAAAAATGACCTCACTGCCCCTATTTTGACACATAGGAAGTAATGTTGGGAGAACTGAATTTTGGAGGGGCAAATGGAAGCCAAATTGGAAAATTCCACTTGGGCTGGAAAGTAGACATGTAGACCTTTCCAACAAGGACACTTCAAGAGAATTTGGACAAAAGTGGCTCCAAACAGGTGCTATGCATAGAAAATCAGGCGCGACACATAGAGGAAATCTGGCCCAGTTTGACCATGAATGCTCTGTTTTTCACCTATCTTTTTCCAGTTTGACTTTTTCACCTTCTTAATGTAAAATTTTTGATGTAATACAATGTACATGGATGGATCATGATGTAAATATGTCAAATTTTCACTTATGGAGGTAGATTCATTTGTTAAAAAGTTGTTTGAAACTGAATGAATCAGTTCCCTTGTTTCTAGAGGCATGCTGTTCTATTGCCTGATTTCTAGTTCTCAGTTTAGAATTAGTTGAAACAACTCCTAAACATATGAGCTTGACCCCTAGAGGCTAGGATGAGCTATGGCTTTTCTGTATTATGTAGTTTTTCAGTCATTAGCATGGTTGGACTTTTGAGAAAGCCTTGAGCTTCATTGTACACTCATATCAGCATTTTGGCTAAGGAATTGAGACCAGGGTTTGCAGTACTCTTTGGAATCCATGTGGAAATTTGTCTTGGTACAGTGCTTTATTTTGTAATTTTGAATTTACTTATGTGTTATGTATGACATTATCTATCTACTTTCTTCTTAACTAAATCAAACAAGAGTGTAAGTAGAATCCATTGAAATTACAGTGCTCTACTTGAGGTTTGCTTTAATTTCTTGATGTTTTCAGCGATTTGGAGAGGATCCATGGTTTCTCTTGCCCTCTTCAACTCTTCACCTATCTAATCCTTCCACCTAATTTGATTTGAAGTGCCAAAATTAGTTTCCTACCTTGCCCAATTGAGATCTCTGCAAAGTTGAGCCTCATTCCCTGCACCCAAAATCTGCTTTCCCATTTGAGCCAGCAAAAACATCATTTTATTCAATCAAACTCTTTTTCACACATACCTAGCCTAATACTATTAGTTATATTAGTCATCTCAAGCCTTTATCAATCATATTTTGCTGAGATTGACCCGGAGAGAGCCCTCTCCCAACCTGTTAGGGCTAGCTACCAGGTTAAGCATGGTTTGATGTTGGCCCTGGATCCTACCTTGATAAGCCTGAGGTAAATCTAGGCACTAACATAGTGGCGACCATACTGGGGAAGATTGTTTGTTTGTTAGTGTTCTTCATTTTATAAACTGCAGACAGAGTTTGAAGATTATCCAGGTATTCTTTGAAATGCTTTTGCTTTGCATTAGCGCAAGTAGATAAAAGCTACTTCAGTCAATCTCCGGTTTAGTCTTATAAATGGAATATCTAACTTGTGAATCACCCCAGTACATCTCATAATTCTAAGATTTTGGATCATAAGTTTAGGATTTGATAGGCTGAACAAGTTGTTAATGTCCATTTGATTTCTTGGAAATAATAACACACTGGCTTCCAGAAGATATACCAAAGCTAATCCAGATCTAGATCCCCCTCGTGTGTACGAAAATCCCAATCTTATTCCAAGAATCTTTCGCCAAGGAAGTTCTATGATTCCTATGTTCAAATCTCATTCATGTCCTACTGGTTTTGAGTATCTCGAGGATCTTGAGTTCGATGAACAGTTCCAGTTGTCTTTGTTTGAAACCAAATCTGAAAGCGTTGTTTCTTCAACTGCCTTAAATCCAGAGTTTGTTAGAAATCTTGAAACTGAAAGGGCCAATAAATCTATTGACGATTATATCTTGAATCAGCTCCAGACTTCAATTGTGTCTTCTAATATTGCTGATTTCTTAGAGACTGCTTCTGAAACCCTTGGGTCATCTGCAATTGCATCTAGCTCAAAAATTCTCACCGAACCGCCTTTCATTCCCACCATCCCTGTGTAGCCTACTGTCTTTGATAAAAAATATGTAGTAGTGTCGCCTCCGTCCACTCCTTCTACTCCTCAAACATCCAAGATTGCTTCGCCTCCACACACACCTCCTCATACCCCCCCATACATCAGCTGCACCCACTCCCCCAACATCCCCAAGACCGATTGCAAATCCACCAAGAGTAATGGATGCTTGTTTTGCACCCCTCGTGCTGCCTCAAAATTTGGATGATATGCCTGTCGATTATCAAAGTAAAATTTCATTGTTTAATGGCACTCCTCGTAGTGTTATAGCTCAGCAACATGTGGACAGGATGACAGATTTCTTTGACCTCCATGAGATTGATGCCGAAAATGTGACCATGAGACTGTTCATACAAACCTTTGGTGGTGAAGTGAGGAAATGGTTCAGAGCTTTGCCGGCTGCAAGTATCACTACATTGGCTAATCTGCAGAGACAATTCTTGGATCGCTGGGAAGTGAAGAAAAATCCTCTTCAAATCCTTCTGAATATGAGAACATCAAGCGAAATGTTGGTGAGTCTATTCAAGATTATTGTATTGGTTCAATTCAGTTTACAATGCAATTCCTGATCATATAAAGCCACCTATGGGGCTGGCCTTGATTAAGTTTCTAGATGATTTTGATATTGATATGGCCTATCAATTAAGAGAGAGAGATCCAGCTACTTTGGAAGACATGAAGAAAATTGCAGTCAGCGTTGAAGCTAATCTCCTCGCCAAGAGAACTAGAGCAAAGGCTGAAAAGAAGGTAACAATAAAGGAAGAGGTTTCCACTTCAGATCAAGTGATTCGAAAGATGGAGAAGATGTTCGACAGATTGAAAATTGACAAATCTGAACCACAAGTCAGAAATCCTAACTTCCGTGGCCAGCAGCAGCCACAATTTAGGATAAAACAAAGAAAGCCGCGAGCACATAATCAAGTAGCATAGCAGCAGGTGAAGACACCCTTGCAGTAGAATTTTGTACATGATCTGGAATTAGATGAGGAGCAGAATGTAATTGGAGAAGAGAATCATTTCTTTATGCCCAATGATATTCCAATTTTCATCACTAAAGATGAGGAGTACTCCGAGAATTCAGCTGAACATAGGGATGAAAATTTCATTTTGGCAAATGAAACAGTTCTTGAGGAAGAGTTCGATGAATACCAAAGAGGATACATGAATGCTTTGTTAGCTCAGCAGTGAAAATATTCACTCCGAAGTAGAGATGTGCCCATAAATCCAATTCAGAAAAGGAAGGAGGCAACAACGTCAAAGAATGATCCTCCCAATGTGCAGAAAAAGGGAAAAGAGATAGCTAATCCTAACACCAAAAAAATGCCATCAGCAAGTGAAAGACCCAATCAGCCAAATGTGTCAAAGGAGAAAATAGAAAAGAAGGATGTTTCAACGAAATAGGTAGAAAAAGTCTCAGTTTTTAACTTAGAAAATGAAATTGCTAAGCTGAAAATATCCATTCCTTTGACTGAGTTGATGAAGAACAACAACTATAAAGGTCAGGTGTCTAAAATTTTGAATTTAGATCCATCATCCGACATGGTAAACGTGGAGGATGACAGTCCTGTGCTGATCTTTGGGCCAGCATTGGAAGGTCAGTCTCAAGATAGTGATGTCGCTCCTTTTTATATTAGTCTCAGGGTGCAGGACTTTTTGTTACATAATGATATGTTTGATTCCGGAGCCTCTCATAATCTCATGCCTAAGGCTATCATGGAGAAATTGGGATTGGATATCACTAGAAAATATCATGACCTTTACTCTTTCGATTCTGGTAGAGTAAGGTGCATTGGTCTTATCAAGGATTTGGTGGTTAGTTTGGATCAGATTCCGGCTAAAAATGTTTTTTTGCACGTGGTGGTGGCGGATATACCTCCTAGATTTGGCATGCTTCTTTCTAGATCTTGGGGAGCAAAGATTAAAGGGACAATGCAGCTTGATTTCTCCTATGCTACCATTCCCGTGTTCAGTCAGATGAGGAAACTATACCGGGAACAAAAAATGAAGTACATGATCACTAGCAAGGAGAAGCCGGTAAATCATCCAATCAACTATGTACATACTGATTTAGAATCATTTGTTTTGTATTCAGATAGCTTTAATGATGTAAATAGCCAAGTAGTTGAAGTAGAAGACATTCCCGAGATCACTAAAAATTTCAAAGAAGTCTTAAAACAAGAAAGGCAAAGACTTGATAGTACCGCTGAGAAATCAACCTTCCGACAGTAGCAACATATTAATGGACAGCAAGGAAGAGAAATAGAAAAAATAGAATTTCAGCATTTGGAAGAGGATGAAGCAGGCCTGTGGAGCATGGATTTTGATGGTGTGGTAGGAAGGGAAGGTGTTGGAATCGGTATTTGGATACACAGCCTTGTTTTCGCCCCAAAAAAAGTACCAAGCAATGTAAGGGTCTGTTCTTATAAACTAGCTTTTGACTGTTCAAATAATGAGGCTGAATATGAAGCTTTAATTGCCGGTTTGAAAGTTCTTAGAAAATTTAATGCTAAAAGGATTTTAGTGTATGGCAACTCCGAGTTAGTTATCAAGCAGGTGAAAAGGGAATACCAAGCTAAGCATCCTCGAATGCGGGCCTACCACAATGCAGTGTTGGATATCTTGAAAGTATTTTCTGATTATACTTTAACATGTGTCCCCCATGCACAGAATGTCATTGTAGATTCACTTGCAACAGCAGCAAATAATTTGAAAATTCTGATATTCAAACAACAAGTTTTAGATTCACATGAAGCATCACCCAACTGTCCCCGACAATCAAAGGTATTGGCAAGTGTTTCAAGATGATGATGAGATCGATGAATTTCTGCAAAATAAAGGTAAGTTCAAAGACACTTCTATTGATGTGGAGTACAATGACGGTGAAGCGGATATAGAAGTCAATCAAATGGAAGTCTTGCAACTCAAAGACAACATAATTCCTAAAGGTCTAATACCTATAGAGGAGCTATTTGATTAGGATGATGTGGCTCGAAAACTGAGCTTGCTGCCAACCGAGAAAGGAGTTGAGGATGTGAACATTGGATCAGCTGAAAATCCTAAGATGGTGAAATTATCAAAGACATTGCCTCCTCAGTTAAAAGCAAAGTATATAAGTTTGTTATCCTCTTTTACTGATGTATTTTCTTGGGATTATTCAGATTTGAAGGCATATGATGCAAGCATAATTCAGCATGTCATTCCGATCAAGCAAAAACAAAAGCCTTTTCATCAGAAGCTAAGAAGAATAAATCTGAAGTTGTTGTCCTCAATCGAGAAGAAAGTGAATCGGTTGTATAAAGATGGTATCATAGTATCCATAATATTTTTAGATTGGATTTCAAACTTGGTGCTCGTCCCCAAGAAAATAGGTGAGATCCGATTATGCATTGATTTTAGAAATTTGAACAAAGTATCCTTGAAAGACAACTATCCATTGCCTAAGATGGATCACATACTTCAGAGAGTAGTTGGAGCATCCCGCATGTCACTACTCGATGGTTATTCGGGTTATAACCAAATTCTGGTCCATGAGGATGATAGAGACAAAACAACGTTCACCACTCTGTGGGGAACTTTTTATTATGCGAAGATTCCTTTTGGATTGAAAAATGTTGGTGCAACCTTTCAGCCGGTGATGGATATCGCATTTGCTAATGAAAAAGATGTCTTTCTAGTTGTTTATCTTGATGACTTGATTGTTTTCTCTAATTCAGATGAAGATCACCTTTATCATTTGAAGATTGTGTTTCAGCAGTGTAGGAAGTATGGCATCTCGCTCAATCCAAAGAAAAGTTTGTTTGCCATGGATGAAGGCAAGCTTCTTGGGCATATTATCTCAAAGGAGGGCATCTGCATCGATCTAGATTGGGTGGAGGCCATTCAAAAGATTGATTTCCCACGAAGTAAGAAAGAAATTCAATCCTTCAATGGTAAGATAAATTTCTTACGTCGCTTTGTGCCCAATCTTGTAGAACATTTAAGAGAAGTCACAAACATTCTCAAAAAAGATAGTGCAGTAAGGTCGACTGAGGAAGAAGTTAAGTCTTTCAATTTGGTGAAATTAGCTCTTTCTTCAGCTTCAATTTTTATTAGCCCGGACTATATTCAGGATTTTATTTTGTTTTCATTTGCCTCAGATCATACTATGGCAGCGGTCTTGATGCAGAAAAGAGACCAGCTTGAGAAACCAATTGCATCTTTCAGCAGAACCATAAGGGATGCGACATTGAAGTACAATATAATTGAAAAACAAGCCCTTTATTTGGTAAAAGCATTGAAATATTTTCAGGTTTATATTTTTCATTCTCACATCCTTGCTTATGTCCCTAACGCTGCTGTTAAGGATGTCTTAGTGCAAACAGATCCAGAAGGGAGAAGAGGCAAATGGATTGCTGCCTTGCTGGTATGATGTGGAAATCAAACCAACAAAGCTCACTAAAGGACAGGGGCTGGCTAAACTAATGGTTGATTCAAATTTGCATGCCTTGGACATTAATCTAATTGCTACTATGTCCAAGGAAGATGAAGAGAATCTGCCCTCTCAGGTATCAGAAATTTTCCTTCTTTCTCCTTGGTATTCGGACATTATTTATGTACTCCAAAATCTATCATCACCACCTGGAATGGCTAAGAACAAAAGTAGGACACTGAAATTGAAGGCTAAAAAATTTTGTATTACGAATGGTGCACTCTATTAGAAAGACCCCGGTGGTGTCTTGCTGAATTGTTTAGTAGAAGAAGAGGCAAAACAAGTTATGGAAGAATTTCACAAAGGAGATTGCGGAGGCCATCTTTTCTGGAAGACAACAACCAATAAAATATTGAGAGTGGGGTATTATTGGCCAACTCTTTTTTCTGATGTGTACAAAATAGTGGCCAGCTTCCACGAATGTCATATTTTTCAAGGTAAGAGGAAGTTGCATCCTTTACCACTCAAGCCCATTGAAGTAAGTGCTCCATTTCAACAGTGGGGTTTGGATTTCATTGGTGATATCCATCCTTCTTCTTCAGCACAGCATAACTGGATCCTCATAGCGATGGATTATTTCACCAAATCGATAAAGGTGATTCCTATAAGGAAGGCTACTGATTCGGTAATTATCTCATTCCTTGAAAACAACATTTTGTCTCGTTTTGGCTGTCCAAATAAGTTAATCACTGACAATGCAGCAGCCTTTAAATCGAAAAGAATGATTGACTTTTGTCATAAGTATCAAATCACTTTGGGGCACTCGACTACCTATTACCCTCAAGGTAATGGATTGGATGAATCCTTAAATAAATCTCTTGTCAACATTATCAAAAAGCTATTGGAAACTAACAAGAAAAGTTGGCACAAAAAGTTTGTCAATGCACTTTGGGCAGACAGGGTAAGTCAAAAGAAATCTATAGGCATGTCTCCTTTTGAGCTTGTGTACATTGTGGACACAGTCTTCCCAACCTCTTTGACAGTCCCGGTGGTCAAACTTCTGCAAGAAGCTAGCAGTGAAGATGATAGTTTGCAGCAGAGGATCAATCAAATGATTCATTTGCAGCAAACCAGAGAGGAGGTATTTCAGAACACTTTCAAGCTGCAGGAGAGAATCAAGAGGATATATGACCGAAAAGCAAAGGAGGACAGGTTTGAAATCGGAGACATAGTGCTAAAATGGGATGCAAGGAATGAGGAGAAATGTAAACATGGAAAATTTGAAAATCTTTGGAAAGGACTGTACAATATTGCTACACATTGGGGCTAGAATGCTTTTATTTTGCAAGAAACAAATGGTGAAGACTATCCTGGTGGGCCAGTCAATGGTCGGCTCCTCAATCGTTATTATTTGTGAAATGTTTTCTGTTGTCCTACTCATCATTGTATATACCGGTTTATTTAAATTGCATTTCAAGTGTGTACTGTTTTCATTCTTCAGTTTGGGGCCTGCAGTGAAGGCTATAAAGCTGAGGTTTGATTTCAGTTTTGGTTTGGTTTGATAGAGTTAGGTCTTTCAGTCAATAGCAGTCTTGAAATGAGTCAATTTTGAGTCACATTCAGTCCTGAAATTGAGTCATCAAGTCAAGAGTTTGGTTTCGATTTGTCAAATTTATTGACTCCATAGCCCAATGGACGAAGGTACTACTTGCTTTCCCAAAGATCTGTAGTTCTTGGCACCTCCAACAAGCTACCATCCCCATTGGAGCCAATGTTAGTGTCGGTATCTTCATCCATCTGTCAGAGATCAAATCCTCTTGTTGCATTGTATATTAGGTGTCCTGTCGAGTCAGCTGCATTCCATTAGGTGCATGGATCATCCGACAGTAGTGGCTTCTCCTACAGTTTCCCTCATGTCATTTACCTGCTGGCTCATGTTTATTCATCAAAAATTGTATACAGTCACATTTTGTCTTAAAAATTGCAAAAGTCTTTCCTAGGGTTTCATCGTCATTTAGGTTTAGGGTTTCATTATGGTTTCATCAAAAAGGGTTTCAAAAAGTCCAATAATAACCATCAGGCACATGAGGAGGTTCTAGCATCGATAAATTTCATGATCAGGTGTTCATAGATGTGTTTTTAAACAGGGTATTTTTAGTTTTTATTGTACAAATTCATGTAATTTTATCCCTTCATATGTAAATTACTTCACCTACAACCTTGGTCACTTTTCCTAACCTCAGCAGCTCCAACCCCCTGCAAAACAAGCAAAACATAAGTCATTCAGTTCATCACAAGTTCTAATAAAGTGAAAAAGCTCAAAACAGAGTTAAAATAAAGTCATTTTCAAAACATTGTAAAAGTGGGTTTTGCAAACCAAAAATTTAAAGGCTCCTTGTATATAAGTTATTTCTCCAATTTGAAAAGCTCATTTTCACTGTAAGACAAAGTTGGGCAAAGCAAAGTCGTGTTGGTGAGCAAGTAAGACAAAGTTGGTGAAAAATAGCCCCAAAATAGTGGCGCGGCGCATTGGGAAACTAGCGCGACACACATAACAGGTGCGGTGCATAGAGCCGCAATCTCCAGTTCAAATTTACATGGGTGCAGCACATACACAGGGCGCGGCGCATTGGGTTTGATGTGTGGCGCATAGAGCCGGCAAGCCCAAAATCTTCAGCAACTTCTCTAAAATGCCAAAATCACCCAAATCTTCCAGTGTATAAATAAGTACAATCCTCCTCTTGGCTAGTGAAATATTTTGCTACAAAGTTTATGGTGGTTGTCTTATGGTGATTGTTTAAAAAGAAATCAAACCCTATCCCTTGAAATCTCTCAAAGGAAACTGCTGCCTAGGGTTTGAAATGTTGTTTTGGCTACCAAGTCAATCTTGTTATTCCCTCGCCTTTCCACTCCCTCGCTCATTTTCTCTGTTTCCCCTATTCCCTAAATTCACACGTTCCTAAAACATCATCTATTCCTACCCCAATTGCCATTTCCCAAAATCCCAAATACAAATTCCCAAACCCTAGTCCTATACCAAAATCTCCCAAATTGCTCTCTAATTCCTTGTTCCCTTAACTAAACCATGTCCCAACAGTCCCTAAATCCCTCATTGTTTCCTCCCTCCACAGTCCCTCATATCATTTTTCCCTTTGGTGACAGAAATCAAAAACATCATAAATCACTTACTTCTCATCAAGACAAGCTCATCCACCTAGCAGATGATGGAATCTGATCCCTCATATGCTTATGAAGAGGAGACACACAGTGACTCACCTATAGAGGTACATGCACCCAGGAGGCCTCATAAAGGTGGCAAACATATTCGAGAAGAGCCAACCACTCTTACTGAGTTATAGGCCTGCCCTCTTACCATTACTTGTTTCTAACACCAGTCCTGCTATGAATTTTGTGAGATGATTGCTAGAATTCAGTTTCGTCATGAGTTGGCTCATTTGTTTGTGCTTCATTTACATGATGGTCAAGCCACTCTAGCTGGTGTCACATTCACATTAACACCAGAATCTATTTCAGTAGTAACCGGTATTCCTAACATTGGAGAGCAATGGAACAAGAGGCAGCAAATTGACAGGCAACATTATGAACCATACATCAAGCCCAGCTATTTGAGACAACTCAGCAGAGTGTTTCCTTTCTGGTACCTCAAAGATTCTTATTCTCCTTTGATGAAATTGATCATGAAGTATTTCAGCTGTGAGGGCCGGTTTTCCCGTTTATATGCTTATCATATTAGACTGCTGATGCATTATACCAGGGTGAGGATGATGAACCTCCCCTACTTCATGTGCTGAAACATTGAGAAGATGACCACCCTAGTACAGCACAAGACTCCTCAGCAGCAGTTCAACAATATATATCATTTTGCTCTCATTAAAATTGTGGTTATCCATCAGCTTGGCTTACAGGGCATCACTTGGGAGGACTTCATTTCTCGTGAGTTTTTCACATCTTCTCAGGGACCTTCAGAGATTGTACATGAGACAGGTGGACCTTCATATCAGCATGAGGGTCATGAGACATAGACCGCTAGTATGCCGATGTTTATCACTTATGAGAAGGGCACTAGACAGTTATTTGCAACAGCTAAGCGAGTATTATCTCCACCGGGGTGGAAGGGGTCTCACTTCCATCATCAGCACAACAGGTTTAGGACAAAGGCAAGAGGCCACTATAGGATGAAGGACCATCAGGTGAGTGGGAGACTAATTTCATTCTCATTGAGGGTGATGATACTGATATGGGCCCGCAAAGCACAAATCTCAAAGAATTCATTCAAGAGTAGCAGGCGGACATGAATGCCTTGTCCATCAACTTGGATAGGGCTAAATGGACAATACAGTACCTGAAGCAAAGAAATAAGTAGCTTGAAGACCAGCAAGCGATTATGGAGTTGCAAAACATTCGGGAGAATAGCCAAGCTGCCCAAAGGAGGAGGGTGGAGCTCACTTCACTTGAGAAAGAGGTTAATGCCGATCGGGATTCATGGCTTGAAAGAGCCAACATCCACTTGGAGAGGAGGTTAGAAAAGGCCATCAATGAGAAGAATATCCTGAGAAACATGGCAGATCATTATTTTTCAAGGAATATGGTGTGCCAAGCTAGAATCAGGAGCTTGAAGGCAAAATTGAAGAGAGCATCAAGGAGGAAAAAGGAGCATGAAGGACTTCAGATATTGGCTGAGGATTCCTTGGCCCAACACAATTATTGATAAAGAAGACTCAGCCCAAATTTCAAAGAATTTGGGGTACTTTTTGCATTTTTGGAATTTTTGGCACAAAAAACAATATTTTCTGCTCTATGTGCCGCGCCACCCGGCACTCGCTGTTGATAGGAGCCTCGAAATGACAAAAGCTCAGTATTTTTGGATTTGGAACGAAAAAATATGCTTTCCTACCAATTTCGAAGAAATTTGGAAAGGTTTTGAGCCCTCCAAACGGTCAAAAATACTCAAAAAATGACCTCATTGCCCCTATTTTGACACACAGGGAGTAGTGTTGGGAGAACTGAATTTTGGAGGGGCAAATTGAGGCCAAATTGGAAAATGCCACTTGGGTTGGAAAGAAAACAGGCAAACCTTTCCAACAAGCACACTTGGAGCGAATTTGGACACCAGGAAGGCCTTCAAAAGTGGCTCCAAACAGGCGCTACGCATAGAGAATCAGGTGCGACGCATAGAGGAAATTTGGCCCAGTTTGACCAGGAATGCTCTATTTTTCGCCTATCTTTTGCCACTTTGACTTTTTCACCTTCTTAATGTCAAATTTGTAATGTAATTCAATGTACATGGATGGATCATGATGTAAATATGTCAAATTTTCACTTATGGAGGTAGAGTCATCTATTAAAAAGTTGTTTGAAACTGAATGAATCAGTTTCCTTGTTTCTAGAGGCATGTTGTTCTATTGCCTAATTTCTTGTTCTCAGTTTAGAATTAGTTGAAACAACTCCTAAACATGTGAGCTTGACCCCTAGAGGCTAGGATGAGCTATGGTTTGTCTATATTATGTAGTTTTTCAGTCATTAGCATGGTTGGACTTTTGAGAAAGCCTTGAGCTTCGTTGTACACTCATATCAGCATTTTGGCTAAGGAATTGAGACCAGGGTTTGCAGTACTCTTTGGGATCCATGTGGAAATTTGTCTTGGTACAGTGCTTTCTTTTGTAATTTTGAATTTACTTATGTGTTATGTATGACATTATATATCTTGTTTCTTCTTAACTAAATCAAACAAGAGTGTAAGTAGAATCCATTGAAATTGCAGTGTTCTACTTGAGGTTTGCTTTAGTTTCTTGATGTTTTCAGTTGTTTGGAGAGGATCCATGGCTTATTTTGCCCTCTTCAACTCCTCACCTATCTAATCCTTCTACCTCATTCAATTTGAAGTGCCAAAATCAGCTGCCTACCTTGCCCCACTGAGATCTCTGCAAAGCTGAGTCTCATTCCCCGCACCCGAAATCTGCTTTCCCATTTGAGCCAACAAAAACATCATTTTATTCAATCAAACTCTTTTGCACACATACCTAGCCTAAGATCAGTAGTTATATTAGTCATCTCAAGCCTTTAGTGATCATATTTTGCTGAGATTGACCCGGAGAGAGCCCTCTCCCAACCTGGTAGGGCTAGCTCCCAGGTTAAGCGTGGTTTGATGTTGGCCCTGGATCCTACCTTGATGAGCTTGAGGTAAATCTAGGCACTAATACTTTCAATATATCATAATATTTATGAGCAAATATTTAACTGCATAAACTTCCTCTCTTATGTCAAAAATGCAAATTTATATTGATCTAAAATATCGCATTCAAATCTTTAAATGTTTATAGTTGAGGATGGTGGAAACAAGTTACAAATTACACTTATTTTATCAACATGGTGACAAGGGGAAGGAACCAGCCTCAAAGTAGTCCACAGGTGCTCCTGAGGAAGTTCTTAGTGAAGAAGCAATTTTTTTGTCCACTGATATGATACAAACAATAAGGAAGCTACAAATCAAATTAAACAAGAAACAATTCTTTAATTCTGATTCAGCCGTAGACCCAAGATATAAGAGGCCAAATCAAGACCATGGTGGGCCAGATTTATCACTATGGGGTAAGCATCTCATTTAATTATCCCATTTATTTATTTATGATTTTAATTATCTCATCCTTCATAAAAAAAACTCTTTATTTTATAGGAGTTTGTGAGGGAGTATGATCCTCATGGTGTAAATATGGGGGTCGACATTGGTAGCAATGTTGATGCTCTGCTTATGAGTGACACACTAGTCACTAAAACTAGTACACCTGTTGAACCATACACACTAGGATCTGCACCCCCTGAACAACATATGTCAGTATTTGCACATGATGTTGTGGATGCAAAGCATGGTTCCATCACACATTTTGAAGCACGATTTCCTGGATATTCCCATGTTACTAACACAAGAACACTACAGATTACATTTTTGGTAGATGATGACCATACTGACATGAAATTAGAGATATTTCTAGGTATTCAAGAAGTGTTTTAAATTTTAAGTATAATTTAATTGAAATTTACATATCATCTATGATTATTTGAAACTAAGCATAATATCATTTTGTTGGAAAAAATGTATTCTATAGGCACATGTATGACCTAACCTTGGAACTATTTGGGCCCACCATTTGCACCAACTGGAAATCCCAAAGTTCCAAGTTGAATGATGAAATTATTAACAAGATTGTTAGTTTACTTGATGGGGGTACCTTCAACAAAACTAGAGTTACCTCAAAGGCAAGCTTACATTTCAAACATTTGTAGGACTAGTGTAGGGTTCATTTGGAAAATCACCCTAACTATGA
The DNA here is from genome assembly GCA_031772625.1 of Pinus tabuliformis. Taxonomy (NCBI): domain Eukaryota; kingdom Viridiplantae; phylum Streptophyta; class Pinopsida; order Pinales; family Pinaceae; genus Pinus; species Pinus tabuliformis. The sequence continues at coordinate 765,239,708 of CM062804.1, read as the reverse complement.
TTGCCATCCAGTTATTCTAGAGAGGGAGCAGAAATCCCTTATGGAAGATGCAAAAGAGAAGGGAATTCAAAAATAAGGGAAGACACCACCCTGACGATGAAGGTATGAGGCACTTTTAATAATGTAATTATGATGCCTTATCATCATTGTGACTTCTAATTAAGTTTTTCAATATTTTCAATATAGACTCCTAGATACATCTAAAGCCATGAAGGCTAGAATAGCTAAACATGGGAAACATCATCTTGGCTTGGGTGATTACTCAAAAATGGCTACAAAAATTGTAAGTATAAAAAAAAATGCATCTGAATTATAAATTCTTAACAATTTTAATTTAACATCATAGAAGAAGAAAGATTCATGTTCTCATGCAAAATTGTAGGGATCACAATTCAAATAGGTTGCCATGGAGGAAGACTTCAAGCTTACTTACAAGAACAACTATCCATGGTTGAATGTAGGAAAAGCTTGACAGCTTCATAGTCTTTTGGCCCCCAACCTTTGACTCGGGTAAATAAAAGAAACGAAGATAATTTATAAATTATTACTTGCACAATCTATTGGTTATTATTTTTGGCCATAAAGTAATGTGCTTGATTGTAAAAATTAGGCAAGTAATGTAGATACAACACATGAGCCTAGTGATGGTAGAGTGCCTCTTGAAATTGATGTTCAGCTCAGTACTAGAGGTATTTCAAGTGTTATAAAAAAATTGAAGTATGGATTACAATTAAAAATATTTAAATTCAAATGGTGTATTTATAATCTTTCTTATTTCTACTCCATATCATATATAGGGTGAGGCCAAACAAGAGGAGGAACATATGGCCACACTCGAAAGTACTATGCATCTCTCCACTTTCAAAGCAGGTAAAGAACGCTCTACTACTATTTTTAATAATAAAACTCTTGTAATAATAGTAACTATAAATATGAATTTAACATTTATTTATTATTGTAGTTGATGCTCCGCCACCCTTGGAGAAGCATAGATGTATGACTAGGTTGGGAGCAAGGCATACAGAGCCCATAACAGCTGAAGGGAAATCATGCATCCTTGTGAAATACCTAAAATGGAGAAAGAGACAGAAAAATAAATGATTGTACCTATTTATTTAGAGCCTAGTTTTTTGAGTACCACATTTTTACTGGCAGGTTGAATGCGTCATGGCATCTGCAAATGTAACTTTTTTACTATACTAATAAAAAGTTATCACTTTTCCGTTGGAAAAAATTAGAATGACTTTGTTTCATATTATGTAAACATATTTTTTGTGATAAAAATTATTGAGATGAAATATTTTGTGGATCTACGAATGAATGAATGATTTTTTTCTATTTGTTTCTTTATGTATCTTAATGTCTTGCTTTCAACTATTTCTTAGTAGATAGATTGGGTACTAGGGAATTGAGAGTGGAGTGAGGGGGGGGAGGGGCCATGAGAGATTCCACCTTCATGTGGTTGGCCCTATCCTGTAGAGAATAAAATTGGGTTTGGATAATCTTGGAGAAAAACACCCTCAAACCAAAAGAGCAACAACAAAGTCAATGTTGACTGCGTTGTTGCTTCGCCAAGTGGAGGGAGTTTTACTCCAACAATTTATTATCGAAACTGAGAGGAGCTCATTCAGGTATTCATGCACTCAAGTATTTTTAATTATTATTTATTCATGCAATTAAATTTAATATTTGGTCAGATTGAATCTAAGTTTGCCTCATTGGTCTCATCTATATGTGTAGGACAACTAGTATCAATTTAGATGTTGAATTGGAACAAATTCCAGAAGCAAATAGCATAAAATGGTAACATTACATTTAGCATTCAATTTTTCAATATTGTTATTAGGTGTTTTTTTAATTACCAAATATTGAAAATATGTCCATTTATTGACTTTACCATTGCACTTGCTTGAACCTATTTCCTTATTTCATATACTCTATTACATAGCTAAGATTTAAATATGAAAAAATTGTGATTAAACAAGTATAACAAACAAATATATAGAAATATGTAGAAAAATATGTCTACATCTCATTCTGGAAAGAAATATGTAGAAAAATACATGTACACCTGAGTCTAGCAATAAATCTAGTTAGTTTAATTTCCAGAGTTGTTCAAGGTAAGTTACTTTCAAGTTGATGCCTTTTTTCTTCTACTTAATGCACTGCACTAGTTACTATATTTGTAGTCATATGAGTGGTAGATCTTTGAACTAACTTGACATTTCTTTTGTATTTCAAAGGGAGCTATTGTAGAACCTAATAATTCCAACTTACAAAGTTCTTCTAATTGGAAAGAACATATTTCTACGAATGAAACAAGATACAAGAAATGGTAATGCAAAGATATATTATATGTTTTTATTTGTCACTATCTAGTCAGAAGTGATGGAACAAGGTTGATATCATGAGTAGCAAGATGAGGGATGTTGGAAAATTGATTAGGAAAACTTTTAATTCCATTTTCCATTAAATGACACTTACTTGTTGCATTATGTTATTATTTTTTCTTGATTATGTTTGTTTTCTTATCATCAAATAAATTCACAAAAATAAAGATCACTACCATTAAAAAAATTAACACAAGATATAAGCTCCAACCTAGGGAAAAAACCCCTCCAATGGGAAAAATGTAACACTTCCTCCCACATTTACCCGCTTTTACAAGCTCTCGAGGGTAAAAATGAGTTGAGAGTCACTACGACATGACCCAAGGGCCAACCTCAAAGTTCAATTTATGGAAGTGGGGCCTACTAACTAGAAATCTTACCGCCACCCATCAAGGACATCAGATCACCATTAGGGACATCAGATCACTCAAGAGTTTGAAAAACACCCTTGATGATCAATCACTAAGCTAGATTTTCTTTTCACAAGATTTACCTCCCAACCAGACCCTTGACGCATTGTGCATGTGGTTTTAATGTTCCAACCACACCCACAATCCTTCCTGCATGTGGTTATGACCAAAATCTTCTAGTTTTGTGCATGCACTGGCAAGAAATATGACAGTTTTTCTAGTGTTGGCCTACAAGTCACCGCCCATAAATTCCCTGAACTTTCCAAAGTCAAGTCTTAGTTGATAACAAGTCTAAACAACCAATACTCAAGCAACATCTTGACCAAGACATTCCTAATACATGATACATATTTCATCAAACATATAGTAAACATAGAAGCTACAGGTAATGAATGCATATCTAATGATAAACATCTGAACTTCAATAGATAATTATAAAAAAGGTCCAATTCACTCTCAAGGTAGCTACAACAATACTTTTTAGCCTATACATTCATCAACCATTCAATAACTTATCAATCATGAGCAGGATCCATAACAAGATCAGATCATATAACCATGCATATAATCAACATATAACCAACATAGAATCCATAAAAAACTAGCCATAAGATCAACATAATAACTAGTTCAAGTGTTCATTACTCACAATAAGAAAATAGCTTATATTAACATATGAAAAATCCAAGCAAGTCAGTGACTTCCACGTAGCACCAAACCATATATTGGACTGAACCAAATATCTCTTTAAACCAATCACCCCATGCCATATTCTAAGCATGAATGTGGGATCATATGGGTTAAACCAAAATGGAACCAACCAAGGTTTTCAAAGGCCAAAATTTCTCAACCCTCAACCACAGTGATTTCACCTAAACTTGTCTAGAAATCACTAACATCCAAACAAGATTGGATGCCTTAGACTTCCTTCACCAACTCCAGAGGAATTTTCCTATCTCCACCCATCCATCAAGAGTTCCAGGAGAAGCCCATCTCCACACTTTACACTTGGGAATTTTCCCAAGACAACCTCAACTAGGATCCAATTTTATCGACCATCCAAATCTAAATCAAATAGAGAACCCACTACATCATGGCTAACCAAGAAATGGCAAGGCAAGGCTGAAACAATAGTCAATCCAAGAAAATCCCCTACTAATCACAACAAAGCAACTAAAGAACCACATGCATGTACCATGCATCCAAATATCAACAAGGAAATTAGAGATGAAACATTACCTACAATGAACTCCATTTGTAGCTAATGATCCAACCTTCTTTTCCATTGTCCTCCAATTCCTTGCTTGTACTCTGCTTGCTTCTTTGCTAGTCCAAGTGAATGCTAGGATGCTCCAAGAATGCTCTAAGTATGCAAAAGTGTAAGAGTATGGAAGAAGAAATCCAAAACCTAAAACTGACAAAAGTTGTGAATTGTTTCCCTTATGTCTTTTTTATCATTGATGTCTAATATCTTCCTTTCCTTTTTCCTTTTTCTTCATTTTCCTATAATTTATCTCTAATTTCCCTTGCATGCATATTTATGTCTCTTCATCTCCCTTTTCTCTTATTTTCCTCTATTTCCTTAATTAAATGTCAATTATTGCCTCTTTTCCTTTCCTAATTTCCATATCCATTAATAAAGAACAAGTGATGCCCACTATAATGTTTACCCACGAATCAAATTGCCATACATGTTCCATGACATTGGCCTTATGTTATTTATGTGGAAAATCAACCAGGGGTTGTTACCAACCCCTCCCCCTTAGAGGAACACCCTCCTCGGTGTTCAATGACACTTATGAAACTAAAACCATTATGACCATGGAGTTTTATAACATAGCTATGTTGGGTGTATGTTATATTATGTCCATGACTAGCCCCATGCACGAGGGGGTCATAAGGGTGGTGACAGTTACCCTGTTCATTGCACTGAGTATAGCAGGGGTGTTATAGACATTTTTGTGCCTTACAGCATTGAGAATGAAATGTCCATAATCTAAGGGATCCAAAGTCCCTAAACATGTTGTTCCTACCCCTAGAGGAACAAGGCTAACAAACCACAGCAATTCACAGAAGTTCTCCACCTGAAAACTGCTCAAAAACAAGTCAATTCAGGATCATTTCAGTGGCTACACTAGCTGTTTGCACTGAATGTCAAAACCAACACTGGCTACCTGCGTTGAATGTCAATTGGAACACTGGCTACCTGCGCTGAACGAGAGTGGACATGTGGCAGGCTCATTTCTCAAGGTGTCAAAACCCAGGAAGCTTCCAAAATGACACTTGCCTCAGGGAATTCGACTGGTGATGAGTAAGAGGTTCCAAATCTCCAAGTGGAACCAGGAACCTCCAAGTGGACTCAAGAACTGACAGAGGGAGAGGACACTAGTCAGATCTCAAGCTGACTCATCCTCTCTCCAAACATCTATATATGGATCTCTCCTCCATGAGATCTAGAGAGGCTGGAATTTTGTTATTGCAAAGAATTGTTGTTGGTTTGAGATTGGAATCATTGGGTGCTTAATGCTTTGAAGGGGGTGAAGATAGGAATTCCATTTGCCGGGAAGGAGATGCTGGATTGGAACCCTCTGGGTTGTATCTCTTCCTGAACCTTGTTATTCATCAATAAAGCTATCTTGGTTTCTCCTATATGCTGGTGTATTCTTGATGTATGATTGCATTAGCGTATTTGGTTTATTTCTAATCCTGAACTAGTTATGAATATGAATCCATGTCTTGTGTAGTGTTCTTTCTTGTGATCTTACAGAAACTTCTTGAAGCTGGGCGAGCGAGAAGGCAAGCAGCTGGGAACTCTCCAAGAGAAGAGAAGCTGGATCGAGGGACAAACGGAAGACACCGGTGAGTCCATCTATCTTTCTCTTCATTCTTAATTCATAAAGGAAGAACACTAGAATAGTTGTCTCTGTTTGTTGCTAAGGCACTGTCACACCTTAGGTGGATAGGATCGTCCTGCATAGGCATTTTTCCCCACAACAAAGGGGGTCACAGGCGAGGAAACATCACCCCCCCCCCATCAGGTGGTTTGAGGGGTGTGGTAGCCCTCCTCTACAGGGTTTGGGGCAGCGCCCTAGGGAAATGTTTTTTGGACCCTATATTAGGTGGGCGGACCTACCTATGGTTTCGTGTGTGGATTTCACAAATGGTTTTGGGCATGATGGTTTTTTTCCCATGGTATTTTGTAGATCCAGTCAAGGGAACTATGGTTATGTTCTAATCCATGATTAATGGATTGGGGTTTATGGATGCTTCGACATGTATATATATGTATTGTAACATTGAAAGGAATATAATGAAAAATCAATTTAGAAGTCCTGGTTTTGGGATCAAGGAGAAAATTTCTATTTATATATGTTCTATGTATATATTTTTTATGTTTTACGCTCTCACCATTGTTTATTTTTTCTTTTTAGAATTCGTATGTTGGTATTTTTTGTATGGGGTTAAAACCTACATTTGGTATCAGAGTTGTTTTGGCTTCAAGGGTATTCCTTTGCTACTGAGGGGTTTTGCTCAGGTCTATGGTAGACCCTATTCAATGGGATATCTGCGAGATCAATTCTTGTGGTGAAAGAAGATGGCGAGCAGTGGAAAGGTAGATATCGAGAAATTTAATGGGCTAAGTTTTGAGTTGTGGAAACTGAAGATGGACGATCTATTGGTGGATAAATATTAGTGGATCATGATAGGTTTGAGTTCTAAACCAACGAAAATGTCAGCTGAAGATTGGGTGAAGTTGGATCAGAAGGCAAAGAGTACAATACGGTTATGCATCTTAGATTCAATATTGTTGAATGTATCAGGGGAAGCTTCGACGAAGGCTTTGTGGGACAAGTTAGGGACCTTGTACCAATATAAGTCTCTGGTGAATAAATTGTTCCTAAGGAAAACATTGTATAACTTGACGATGAAGGCTGGATACTCGATGACAAAGCATTTGAACGCCTTTAATACTGTGGTAAGCTAGTTTTTATCTGTTGATATAAATATTTTAGATGAAGATAAGTGCATCAATTTGTTGTTTTCTTTACTAGATTCGTGGGATAGTCTGGTTGTTGCAATAGGTAGCAATGTGATTGTCTTGCAGTTTGATGAAATAGTCTCATCCTTGTTGTCGGAGGATATGAGATGGAAAAATACAGAGGGCCAAAATGGTGATGCCTTGTCTCTACAAGGATGGTCATAAAAAAGAAACAAAAATAAATGCTTGAGTGGGAGATCTAAATATAGAGGGAGAACTAAATCTCTAAGAAAACCTGTAAAAGTGTGCTGGAAATGCGGAAAGGAAGGGAACTTCAAAAAGGATTATAGATCTAAAGCTCCTAAGAAAGGAAATGGATTTGATGATGCTCCTTCTGTAGAGGTGAAAACCACCTCAGATGAAGGTGGGGATGTGTACTTGGCTTCTTATTCAAGTACACCTATAGATCATGAGGCATGGTTGATTGACTCAGGTGCATCCTTTCACTTCACTCCCCTAGGGAGTGGTTATGCGAGTATGATAAATATTATGGTGGCGATGTTATTTATGGGATGACAGGAAGGATAGAATTGTTGGTCCCGGACAAGTCAAGTTGAAGTTGCAAGGTGGAAGGATTAGAACACTTCCTGGTGTTCTACATATTCCTGCATTGGCTAGAAATCTAATTTTTGTAAGCAAGATGGGTGACGCAGGTGTAAAACAGTGTTCGAGAAAGATACCTGCAAGATGGCTTAAGGAGCACTAGTATTGATGTGAGGAGTTTGGATTGGAACCCTATACAAGCTTCATGGTAGCATTATTATTGATGGGTGCAAAAATTTTGTGGTTCCTAAAAGTGGAGCAGAAAATGTAGTGGTCTCTGGAGAAAAGACCATGCTATGGCATCAAAGGCTTGGACATATTGGAGAGAAGGGCCTTTGAATACTTCACAATAATGGTATGGTATAAGCTATGTCTAATTTCTCTCTCGAATTTTATTTCAGTGAAAATTGTGTATATGGGAAGTAGAATCAGGTGAGTTTCCCCTCTGGTGCTAAGAGGGCGAAACAAATATTAGAGCTTGTGCATGGTGATGTGTTTGGAACTCTGTCAATTCCATCACTAGGTAAGTCTATGTACTATGTATCATTTATAGATGACTTCTCAAGGAATACATGGATATATTTCCTTAGGACTTAATTTGAATTCTTTGATAGGTTTAAAGAATTTAAGGCTCTGGTGGAAAACCAAATAGAGAAGAAGATAAAGGCGTTGAGGATAGATAACAGTGGAGAGTTTTGCAAGAAGTAATTTGAAGATTTCTGTAAGAAGTGTGGTATAGCATGGCATAATATTAATCCATACACACCTCAACAAAATGGAGTTATAGAAATAATGAATAGGACATTGATGGAAAAAGCAAGAAGCATTCTCAGTGGTGTCCAGTTAGGACATAAATTCTGGGTAGAGGCAGTGGAGACTACATGTTACCTGGTCAACAGATCACCTTCATCATCGTTGGAGGATAAGACTCCACAAGAGGTATGGACTAGTATGAAAGCCTCTCTTTCACATCTGAGGGTATTTGGATGTGAAGCATATGTACATTTTCCAAGGGAGAAAAGAACCAAGTTGGATAGTAAATCTGAAAGGTGCATCTTTATTGGGTATAAGGATGGTTTGAAAGGTTATAAGCTTTGGAACCTAGAAACAAGGAAGGTTATGCATAGTCGTGACGCAGTGTTTAGAGAGGTGAAATATGTTATTAAAAATGAAGTCCTACCAAAGGAACCTAAGAAGATAGAGTTTGAGATAAAGGAGGAGGAATCAGACTCTACAACAGAAGAGGAATCAAAAGATGAAGAGCCACAAAATCCAGTTGTGAGAAGATTAGTTCGAGAAAAAAGGTAGCCAGAAAAGTATAGTCCAACTTCTTTCTATTAAAATTTTTCTTTATCAATTACTGATGATGATCCGAGAATTGTCAAGGAAGCAGTAGATTCAGAGGATGGAAAACTTTGGAAAAAGGCCATGGTTGATGAAATGGCATCTTTAATTAAAAATGAGGCTTGGGATCTGGCGGAGTTTCTCGTTGGAAGGAATCCCATTAGAAGTAAATGGGTGTTTAGGAAGAATATGAATACAAAAGGAAAGGTGGAGAAACAAAAATCTTGGTTGGTAGCAAAAGGTTATTCCCAGGAGCTAAGAATTCATTTTAGTAATATTTTTTCTCTTGTTGCCAAGGTAGATTCTATTAGATTAATTTTATCTATTGTTGTTGCTTTTGATTTTGAGGTAGTACAGATGGATGTGGAGATAGAATTTCTTCATGGGGATTTGGAAGAAGAGATCTACATGAAGCAACTTAAAGGCTTTGCAGTGAAGGGTAAGAAATAACTGGTATGCAGGTTAAAAAAGTCTCTGTATGGGTTAAAACAGTCATCAAGAATGTGGTATTAGAAATTTGATACATATATACAGGGACTTGGCTTCAAAAGAAGTAAAGGAGATCATTGTGTGTATTTTAAATTAATTGGTGACCGTGTTATTTATTTGGTCTTGTATGTGGATGATATGTTGTTGATTGGAAATAAAAAAGAAATTATCTAGGAATTGAAGACCCAATTGTCCTCCAAATTCAACATGAAATACCTTGGTGCTGCAAACTGTAATTTTGGCATGGAAATTAAATGAGATCAGGCAAAAAGGAATCTCTAGTTAAACGAAAGGAAGTATGTTTAGACAATATTGCAAAGGTTTAATATGCAGGATAGTAAACTGGTGAAGGTTCCTATTCCTATAGGTGTAAATTTATCTATTGAACAATGTCCCAAGACACAACAAGAGGAAGAGGACATGTCCTGTGTTCCATATGAAAGTGCAGTAGATAGCTTGATGTATCCAATGGTTTGTACTAGACCATACATTCTACATGTACTGGGAGTACTGAGCAGGTTTATGTTAAAACCAGGGAAGGAGAATTAGATAGCGGTGAAGCAAATATTTAAGAATTTGCATGTCAATAGTGATTATGGTCTGTGCTATCAAGGAAGACCAGGATTGGACATATTTTTGGACATCCATGGCTTTGTTGATGTAGACTGGGCTGGAGATCTGGATCTGAGAAGATCTACAAGTGGGTATGTGTTTAACTTATTTGGAGGTGTAGTCATTTGGATGAGTAAGAGAGTTTGGAGTGGCACTTTAAACTACAAAGGCATAATACATGGTAGCCACTCATGCAAGCAAGGAAGCAGTTTGGTTGCAGAGATTGTGTTCAAGTATGGGGTTAGTATAGCGAGCTATAAGGATAGACTGTGACAACAAAAGTGCAATTTTGTTGCCAAATAACCCTACTTATCATTCGAAGAAAAAGAACATTGATGTTCAGTATCACTTTGTAATGGATATGGTTGACGACAAAAAGGTGTTGTTGGTAAAGGTAGACACTTTGAAGAATAGTGCAGATGCATTGAAAAGGTCTATGAGCACTGAGAAGTTCTCTTAGTGTAGAGAAACAATGGGAATTGCAAGGCTGGACCAATGAATAATCTCTCCTGGGGCCCCTTGTGGAAAGAAAACAACAAGTGGGAGAATGTTGGGTGTATGTTATATTCTTTCCATGACTAGCCCCACGTGCGAGGGGGTCATAGGGAGGGGCGATAACCCCCTCTATTTGTTGCGCCAGGAATAGCAGGGGGAGCAATAGCCCCCATCTATGGGGTCCAGTGCAGTGATCCGAAGAAACTTTTTTTGGACCGTATATTAGGTGGTCATACCTACCTATGGTTTTGTGCGTGGTTTTCGCAAATGGTTTTGGCCATGATGGTTTTCTTCCCATTTTATTTTGTAGATCCAGTCAAGGGAACTACGGTTATGTTCTAATCCAGGGTTAATGGATTGGGATTTATGGATGCTTCGACATGTATATATATTTATTTAACATTGGAAGGAATATAATGAAAAATCAATCTGGTAGTCCTGGTTTTGGGATCCAAGGGAAAATCTCTGTGTATATATGTTTTATGTTTTATACTCTCTCCATTCTTTATTTTCTATTTTTAGAATTTGTATGTAGGTAATTTTTTTACGGGGTTAAAATATACAAGCTCGATGTAGTATTTACAGTAAACAACTATTGAAAACCATGAACAACATGACCAAAATGAAAAACGTACCACTTATTGGAGCTTTATATCATAGCTTGATGGGTATTTTGAATGACATACATATATACACACCAAAAACTCATATACTAAACACATATGTTGAACCAGCAAACAAGGAAGGATCCAAAGCCTACATTTGATCATTCATCTCCCATGTACCTTCATTGGGCACAAAGTGCTTCCACTACTTTTTAATCTACTTTGTTGCTTAGTTTCGGAGCATGAGTTGTTTCTGGTGCAATATGCATTATGGCTCTAGATGGAAATCTCCCTCTGGTTCCACCTACGATATATACCAATCAATCACATGATCACCATCTTTCACATATCCCTTAAGCAATGAAATATGGAAAAAATAATGGAATTTCACTATTGGCGGTAGTGGAAGTCTGTAGGCCACTAGTCCAATCCTCTCAAGGATCTCATAAGGCCCACAATACCGAGGTGTTAGCTTGGCATATGATCTAATCCTCAAGGAGATCCTCTTGGGTTTGATGTGCAAGTACACATGCTCTCCAACCTAAAACTCCTTGAATGCTCTATGTTGATCTACATAATTCTTCTACCTATCTTGTGTTGTTTTCAAATTCCTTCTAATAACCTACATCTCCTACTCCATCTCATCCAACAAATCTGATCCAATCAATACCCTATTAATTGGATCACTCCAACTGATAGGAGTATTACAACTCTGCCCATAGAGAGCCTCAAATGGACTCTCTTCAAGGACTCCTAATACCCATTTTTATATGCAAATTGTATTGTTGTAGGATACTCTTCCCACTTCCTCTATTGATGCATGAAATACATCCTCAACATATCCTCAAGAATCCTATTAACCCTCTCTATCTTGCCATCTTTCTATGGATGATAAGCTGTAGTGAAGGCTAACTCTATCCCCAAGCCTACAAACAACTCCTTCCAAAAATTGGAAGTGAGCTTGACATCTCTATCTGATATAATATTCTAGGGAACACCATGCAACCTCACTATCTCCCTAATAAAGATCTAAGGTTCCTCACTAGATGAATTGGTAGACTTAATTGCAATGAAGTGAGCTTCCTTAATCATCCTGTCAACCACAACCATGATGGAATCATGTTGTCTCGATCTCTTGAAACAACTTGTAATGAAGTCAATGGAATTGAGCTCCCATTTCCATTCTACAATTGGAATAACTACAATAAACCAACTAGATTCTTACACTCTGATTTCACTTGTTGATAATATAATCACCTTGCAACAAAATTAGCAACCTCTTTCTTCAAATTTAGCCAATAGTTGAAGTTTTTAACAACTGTCAAAGTCTTCTAGTATCCTGGGTGGTTTGATTATGATTTCACATGAAACTCTCTCAAGATAAGCTTCTTAAACTCACCACTATCAGGCACATAAATCCTTTTCTTAATTCTAACCAAGCCATCTATAATGAGGTGATACTCCTCACTTATATCACCTTCACCATGCTACTACAATCTCTATTTCAGTTGCTAGTACTTCTCATCATGTTGCCCTGCATGCAAGATTTTATCCTACAAATATGTCCCATAAGTGCTAAAAAATTAAATAAGGTTCACCTGCACTCTCCTACTAAGAGCATCTGCAACTATATTCTCCTTTCCCTTGATGTGCTCGATCTCAAAGTCAAACTCACCAAGGGTAGCAAAACATCTAGATTTCCTAGAGTTCAAATTGGGTTGGTCAAACAAATACCTTAGTCAACTGTGATCACTCATCAAAACAAACCTCCTGCCAAGGAGATAATGTCTCCACATATTCAATGCATGAATTATTTCTACCAACTCAAGGTCATGAATCACATAGTTATGTTCGTGCTCATTCAACTTCCTTGATTCATAAAAAAACACCTGTCCTTCCTACATCAAGACTCCACCAAATTCTTCCTTGCAAGAATATGTACAAGCCACAAGCTCCTTATTAGGATCTATAATCTTCAAGACTAGAGAATTTGTAAGGAAACACTTCAACTACTCAAAACTAGTTGCACACTCCTCAATCCAATCAAAATTATTCCCTTTCCTCTACAAAAATGTAATAGGATAGCCAATCTTTGAGAAGTTCCTAATGAACCTCCTATAATAACTTGTTGGTTCCATGAATGATCTGACCTCATCCACATTCCTTGAATTTGGCCACTCATGATAGCTTTAATATTTTCCAGATTCACTGCTATCCCTTCCATGGAAGCAACATGTCCCAAGTAATGAATCCGAGTCTGAAAGAAACTGCACTAGTTGAGCTTAGCATAGAATTGATGCACTCTCAATACACTCAATATTACTGTCACGTGCTTTGCATGCTCCTCCTCATTCTTTGAATATACCAATATGTCATCAAAAAATATTATCATAAACTTATCTAGATAATGGCACAACACATTTTTCATCAAACACATGGAGGTGGTTGGAGCATTGGTAAGCCGAAAAGAAACCACCACAAACTCATAACACCCATGCCTTGTACAAAATGCAATCTTGTAAATGTCATCTTCTTTGATGCGCACCTGATGATATCCTACTATTAAATCAATCTTCAAAAACACTGCAACTCCCTTCAGCTGATCAAACAAGTCATCAATCCGCAACAATGGATACCTATTCTTGATACTCACTTTGTTAAATTGCCTATAATCAATGCACAATTTAAGAGTACCATCCTTATTCCTTACAAACAACATTGGTGCACCCCAAGGACATACACTTGGTCTTATGTATCATTTGTCAAGTATTTCTTTAAGTTGTAACTTTAGTTCCACCAACTTTGGATTACTCATCCTCTATGGTGCCTTGGATGTTGGTGTCACTCCCGACATCAACTCAATAGAAAATTCCATCTCTCTATGACGATGAAACTCTAGCATGTTTGTAGAAAACACATCCTAAAACTTATTCATAACAAGATACCTCTTCAAGGCTTCATCATCCTCATCCTCTTTCACTTTTTCACTGGAAATATGAAGTTCAAACTACACACATCCCTTCCTGCAAATGCACTTTTCTTGCATAGTTGTAACCATTCTCATTGATATATGGTTCTTTTTCCATGCAAGATTATCCTTTCTCCATCATCATCCAAGTGCTCAATGGCCTTGTCTTAAAAATATACCTTGATCATGTGAATGAACATCCAATCCATCCCCAAAAGCATGTTATATGATCCCAAAGGAAGCAAATTTAGATGTGCTAATGTAGGCATACCATCAAGATAAAATGCACAAGAACTAACCCAATGATGAACTCTTCTCTTGGTTCCTCTCACCAATGGCACCAACCAAGATTCTACATGCACTTCTTTACTCAACCAACATTGATCCACTAGGTCAGGACTAATATAGATATATTTCAATCCATGATCAATCAAAATAGAAATAACTTGACGAGAATATTACCTTCCATCTTAATAATGGATGCTTGATGATATTCCTACTTGTTATCCGTTACTGCATAAATCTAATGGATATTATGACCAACATCTCTAACTATCTCTTGAGCATTGTAGAATTGAGGTTTGTCACCCTAATGTGATGGAAAACTCTCCTACAATACTCTCCACCACAAGTCCAACACCTTCCTACCATCACCTTTATTTTTTTGTTCCTCAGGCTAAGAACCATGTCCACTCTCAGCTACATTGAACTTCTTATGAGGTTCCACATTCTCCTTGTCACATGGATCTTAAGGTATTCCTTTATTTTTAGTCCATTTTCCTTTAGTTTTCTCATTACCTTTCCAGTCATGATTGAACTCAGTCTTGTGCTTAGACTACTCATAACAATGATTGAGCTTACCGATGACTTCCTTAAATGACTAGGGCTCATCATACTCGATCTGATATTTAAATGCTAAAGGAAATCTATTGATGAAGCTTTGGACCTTTGTTTTCTCATCCTTGAAGTAGGGAACATACCTCAATAAATACATAAACTTGGTCATGTAACCCATCTTGATCTCATGGAATTCCCTAGCATTCCCATCATAATATCTCTCAGACAAGTACCTATTCCTGAAGAGCATTTTAAATTCATGCCAACTAATTTACTCTTCCATGATGCCTTTGTCACACTTAACATTTTCCCACCATAAATCCTATTTTCCCTTGAGACTAAAGATAGCTATGTTGGATTTCATATTCTCTAAATAATCATCTAATATGAAGAACTTATTCATCCCAAGCAGTCATACTTATACATCTTCTAATTTCTTCACTTCCCCATCAAAATTAGGAGGCCTGGTGTTATCTCAAAATCAAACCCTGGAAGGCTGCAGACCAGGAAGACTTCAAGTAATTGTTTCAGACCAATCTTTTAGCTAAGGCTTAGCCTCCTTAGCCTGAGAGGGCTCTCTCAAAGGGTTTAAGATTTGTGATTGTGATTGAGATGGCTAACTCTTTTATGAAACAAATAGTGATGAGGATGGTAAAATCTAAATTAACAAGCATCCATTGGGCTCATGGAGTCATATGTCATTTAGCATTAACAATGAATTGGCTTTGCAATGAAATCAAGGCATTCAGACTTCAATATACATAAAGGACAGCGGACACAAAAGGGACAGTATATGAGTACGTGAAGGAAATTAGAACACAGCATGTGATTTCTAAGTAATCAAGTACTCATCAAACTGTAAACAACATGAAAGACAACAAGAGGAATTCATACATTGAAGTCACTATGATTCTTGAGCAGCAAAAAAAACCATTATTGTATTACCAAAGGACAGAGTCTTTACATAAGCTTGAAAACAGGCTTTTTTACATAAAATTCCCTCCTCTATTACATTTCCCATCCTTCTATATATAGAGTTCCTCCTTGAACATTAAGGGAACTCGAAAACGACTTCTAATGACATCTGTTTAGCTTTTAACTGCATATTTAATGTAACAAACTTCCACTAGACCTTCTAGATATCTAAATCAAGTAGGACTCTAATTCCATAACAGCCTTGGTCTACAATCATCCTCGTTATTTGACATCTAGTCCCCTTCTAGTTTGGTTGTAATGGGTCTTCAAGGCTCCATGTTTGTCTTCAATGTCACATGTTTTCCAATGCCCTGAAACATAGGAAACTACCCCTATGTAACGGTCTTTAGTTTGCCTCAAAACGTTTGGATCCAACGAAGTATATCTTTTATCTTTTAATTACCCAAAACGGAGCAGACTACCACGTCCTTGATGTGCTGTCCACCGTTTTCATGCATGAAAGCCAAAATTCTTGCAAACTGTTTCACATATTCTGAAGTGTGGTAAATATTCTCACTTTATAACAAAAATAAAAAGTTGGATTCGAATACATATTATCTCCACCTGTCTTGACCTAGTTGAATCTTAATAGCTTTAGCTGATGCCCTGCATACCTTGTAGACATTCCCCTTTCAAAAATTCCCGCTCATATTCAAAACCAGTTAATTGAAATTAGGCTGTTTAACTTCAGCAGTTTCATAGCACACTACGAAACTACTAAGCTTTAGACATCACCTTCAGCAATTTCGTAGTGCACTACGAAACCACTGAGTTGTTTCAAAAATCACAGTTTCAACCCAAAATTTTACTATTTGAGCACTTTACAGTTAAAACATTCTTCCAACTGTTTCAAAACTTTCCAAAACTAAATGGGATGTTTGATTCTTCAAGAAGGATTATACCAAGCAAAAACATCAAAACTTTGAGACATAGCCTTACTTGTAGTGAGATTTCTTCATGGAGATTCTTGTAGCTAGCTCAACTGTATCTTTAAGTCTTCAACTTGTTTTTTCATGACTTTGATCCCAGACCTGAGGTTTGTATTGACTTTTCTAATAAACTAAGCTTCCTTTATTGCAGGAGTAGTCTAGCTACGGAATTGAACACTAAAATCAACCACTTCAGGAATTTGAAAATTTTGGTCCTCCCACCGAGCTTGCATCTGGTTGAAATAAGCCTCCTTAACTACAAATTTCCTAGCAGCCTTCTTTAGTCTAGCAATTTCAAGGTTGGCCAATCCTAATTTCTTTTTCAAGTCTTCCACATTACCTTCTTCTTGAGTGGCAACTGTTTTGCCTTTATCCTTTCTTTCATGAGGTCGTGTTTCCTCCCCTGTTTCATCTGCCCTTGGTGGTACCTCCTGTACTTGTTTGAACTTCCTCGTTATGGGTCTCCTGGGCTTGAAAACAAATAGTTCAACTTTCTCATCAAATTTGAGTTTCTTCAAGGCTTTAACTTTCTTGGCTTTCTCTTTATCTGACTCGATCAAATCAGCTTGCACTAGTGGGGATTCTTCAATGTCAATGGCTTGCAATAAGTCATTGAAATCTCCCCTTGAAACAGGGCTTTTTTCAATAGCCACTGACTTACCCTTTTCTTTTGCCACCTGACTTCTAGTCCTTCTTCTTTGAACTCCTTCTCTTCTACTTGATTCATCTGCAGTTTCTTTGACCTGATTTTTTTCTTTATTTGACTATTGGGGTGTATCCTAAATAGTCAGTGGCTTGGTAGACTCTCCAACTTGTTTCCTTGCTTTTAACTTTGAAACCCTCTTGGCTCTTGTTTTTGTTTGAGGACTGGTTGTTGTTGAAGGTTCTTTTGTCGTTAGAGGGTTGAGATCGGTCTTGCTCTTGAAACCAGACATGAATATGAACGTGTCCCAGTCTCTGCCTACCCTCTAGAGTTCATGCAGAACCATTAACTTAACCAAGCCATGGTGGAATAGTGAAGTCTCACAGGCTTCCTTTCTCAGTTGTACCTTATCACACATTTTACTTAAGCTGCGAAACAAGTAAAAAGGTAGATCAATAGATGTTTTCCCTGTGAAATGCAACAACAATTTAAAATGGTATGAATACACTTTGTTATATCTCCCTTCACAGGTCAGATACTTCTGTATACAAGTAAGCAATTGAGCATATGATTCTTTAACATAACTTCTAGGAACAGACTTGCTCAAATCTGAGTTAATGAACTCCTGTTTTAGAAATTCTTTGCATGGATTCATGTCAAATTTGAAATTATTGAACCAATTTTCTTGCCCTCTTGGTATTTTTGTAACTGTGGATATCATGTCTGGTGAGACTTGCAATTCCAACATGCCAACCTTTGAGTTTAGCCCTGTGAAATTCAGTGCAAATTCCTTAGTCACTTGTGCATGTCCTCCCTGGAGCTTCTTGCAAAAATTCCAACATCCAGCTTGTTTAAATGCCTGTTTGACCTCTCTGTTCTTCAAGGTTATATCCAAACCTTCAGGCTCGTTTCTCAGACATTTGCCTGATCTATGGTCTTTCCTTTCTGCCGATCCCTCCATGAAGATTCAGTGACCTGTAGGTTGGAAATGCTAGCGCTGCTCAAACTCCCAACTCTGCCTCGCTTGAATGGCTGCCTCGCTTGATAGCTGCCTCGCTTGATGACGATGTTTTCAAATTGAAATCTAGTAGATTTGTTTCTCATGCAAAGCCTACAATCATCATTAAAACCGAGCACACTTGGCCTTTCTTGGAACTTGTATTTCGTGTGTACCAATGTACCTTGTGATTGCAATGATGGAGATAAGTGGTTGGAGATGATGTATGGAGTGCATAAACTGACAATGAATGATGTAGCCATAGGTTAACTTGACATATTTGACAGTTGGGAAAGATTCGCTGCTGAATGCACGAATCTCTGATTTCGCAGTGTGATCAGTGTAAATTTTGAATATTGCGCTGCGAAATCACCTAAAACCTATCGCGCTGCGAAAACACCTAAAGGAATTTTGCACTGCGTAATCACCTAATGAACCTTTGCGCTGCAAAACTGCTAAAAGGATTAATGCGCTGCGAAAACACTTCAGAATGGTTACATGCGCTACGCAATCACCTAAAAAGGCTTTGTGGGACATAATGGTTTTTTTTTTTAAACCAAACTGACACATGGCTATGATATTGGTGATGAATGAGGGTGACCAATGATAGATGAGAATGCATGCTTGACTCAAGACCTCCAAAGACTCAGACTCTAAGGAAAACGAAATCAAAGTTAGACTAACACTGACCTTTATCATCAAGCTAGTATGAGAAATTTTGGCATTAGAATTCTTAAGTGATAACAGTGGCTCCACTTGGGATAGTGTGCTCCTGTAGTACACTAAGAACTCACAGGTCCAGTGCTTTGTCCATTTTATGAAAAACATATATTTTCTTTACGAGCATTCCTTTCCAGCTTCTTGGGCCTTCACCTTAGGCTTGAGATTTCTGTTCAGCTTGTCATTATTTGCAACAAAAGAAAAACTGATAAAACAGGTATATACAATGTTGTGAGAAACTGGTAGAATTTTGATCAATAATAATGCTTTAGGAACCTGCCATTGACAGGTCCTCTAGCATATGGTTTTTCATCAATATCTTGCAAAATGTAAGTATTATTTCCATGAAAAGCAGAAATTTGATATGGCCCTTTCCACAGATTTTCAAATTTACCATGCTTACCTTTTTCTTCGATTCTAGCTTCCCATTTCAACACTTTATCATGGATCTGAAAGGTAACTACTTTGATCTTTTTATCAAATGTTCTCTTGATTCTGTTCTGACTTTGTTGATGACTGTCAAACACCTCATTTCTTTTCTCCTGTAAGGCTATCAGCTGATTGATTCTTCTTTGTACAGCATTTGGTTCCTCCTCTAATCCTTAAATCAGCTTCATCACAGGTACTCCAAGGGATGTTGGAAATATGGCTTCAGCACCGTATACTAACTCATATGGCGATGTTCCAATGGATCTCTTTGTACAAATCTGGTCAGCCGACAAAGCATACTTTAATTTCAAATGCCAAGATTTCTTATTTTCCTGCAGCAGCTTCTTGATGATTCTTACAAGGCTCTTGTTTGATGATTTAGAAAGGCCATTTCCTTGTGGATAATAAGCAGTAGAATGCCCAAGAGAAATGTGATACTGATGGCAAAAATTAATCATCTTCTTGGACTTAAAAGCTTGAGCATTTCCAGTTATAATCTTCATTGGACAACCAAATATTGATAATATATTATTTTCTAAGGAAGAGATAATCACTTAATCATTTGCTTGCCTTGTTGGTACCGCTTCTATCCATTTTGTAAAGTAATCAGTGGCTGTGAGAATCCAGTGATGCTGACCTGATGAAGGAGGATGGATTTCCCCTATAAAATCTAATCCCCATTGCTGGAAAGGCGCTTCAACATATATGGGAACCAAGGGCAGTGGCATAAGCTTCCTCTTTCCTTCAAATACTTGACATTCATGACATGTAGCTATCTTTTTATAGATATCTCTGAACATAGTTGGCCAAAAGTAGCCAGCCCTCAAGATCTTGTTTGCAGTAGCTTTCCAATAGTGATGTCCCCCACAATCACCCTTATGAAATTCATCAATGACTTTATCAGCTTCTTCTTCAATGAGGCAATTTAACAATATCCCTCTTGCATCTTTCCAAAACAAATTTTGGTCATACACAAAATATCTTAGAGATTTTAGCTTGACAAACCGGGCTTTGGATTTTGAAAGATTATAAGGGGCTCTATTATGCTGCAAAACAAATGCTATATCCTTGTACCATTCTGACAACAAGAATTTTTCATTTATTTGGACCAATTCCTCTTCATTTTCAGAAATTTCTGAGATCTCTGTACTCAAGTTAATATCAAGACAGTCCAAATTTGATTATGTCAGCAGCTTGGCTAAGCCTTGACCCTTTACCAACTTTGTGGGTTTAATCTCAATGTCATGCTCTAACAATTTTTCTATCCACTTGCCCCTTTTTCAATCTGGATCAACTTGTGTAAGAATATCCTTTATAACAGCATTTGGAACGTAGGCAACAATGTGAGAATGCAAAACATAAATTCTGAAATCTTTTATTGCTTTCACCAAGGCATAGGCTTACTTCTCTAGGATGTTATATTTTAGTTCAACATTTGCTAATGTCTTGCTAAAGAAAGAAATAGGTTGCTCAGTATCTTGAATTCCCTTTTGCAGTAGAACTCCAACAATTGTGTCCTCAGAAGCAAATGTAAAAATAAGGAACTCCTTGGTAAAATCTGGGCTGATAAGTACTGGTGCTTGTGTGAGTGCCTTCTTGATCTCCTCAAATGATTTCTTTGCTTCAGCTGTCCACTTGAAATCCACTCCCTTTTTTAACATCTTTTTTATATTCTTGACAACTTCAGCAAAGTTAGGAATGAATCTTCTAACAAAGTTAACTTTTCCAAGGAAAGATTGAATCTCTTTTCTACTCCTTGACAAATCTAGCTTTTGAATTGCACTAACTCTATTAGGATCAATCCTGATTCCTTCCTCAGAAATAATATGACCAAGAAGTGCTAGAGGTTAAAGAAAAAATAATTTTGGTTGGATTAAGAGAAACACCAAACCTTCTACACTTCAGCAGAACTCTTTCAAGGTGCTTCAAATGATCTTCTTCTCTCTTTGAAAAAACTGTGATGTCATCAAGATAAACCACCACTGATTTGTCCTTTTCTTCAGCAAAAGAAATATCCATTGCTCTCTGGAAGGTGGCTCCTGCATTCATGAGACCAAAAGGCATCTTGGCGTACATGAATGTTCCCCATGGCGTTGTGAAGGATGTTTTCTCTTGATCATTTGGATGAACAAGAATCTGATTGTACCCTGAGAAACCATCAAGCATAGACATCCTTTGTGAACCAACAATGTTTTGCAGAATCAGATCCATCTTTGGAAGAGGATAATTATCTTTCAATGAAGCTTTATTCAAATTTCTGAAGTCTATACAAATCCTGATCTCTCCACTCTTTTTCCTAACTGGGACCAAATTCGCAAGCTAATTTGAGAATCTGATTGGAACAATAATTCTAGAATCAAAGAGTTTCTTCACTTCCTTTTCAATCAATGGCATAAGAAGAGGATTAATTCTTCTTAACTTCTGCTTGAAAGGCTTTTCATTCTACTTAATAGGAATGGTATGCTGTATAATTGAGGAGTCATATTGATTCAAGTCAGCATAGCTCCATGCAAATACATCAATGAACCTCTTCATCATCTCAACATATTTAGTCTTCATATCAGCTGAAAGAAATTTTGAAATCTTGACCATCTTAGGCATAAGTGAATCTCCTAAATTGTAGCTTTCCACCTCTTCTTCATCAGCTTGTAATTTTGGTGCTTTGAATACATTGTTTCGATCAAACAATTTCTCAAGGGGAATGAGTCCCTTTGGAATCAAGTTGTTTTATAATTGTAAGACTTCAGGCTTTTCCTTTGATTCCACAAACATATTTTGCTAATCCATTTGGGTGCTCTGAAATTCTTCCTTTAACTCAATGAAATTCCTCACCTGCTGATCATCCTCAAAGACCTGCCAATTAATGATGTTATCTGGTATAACTGGTCTGTGACGGACTTCCACCTCATATTTTCCAGAAGAGTGTGTAGGAATAATAAAAAGGCTGGTTGAAACAACAAGAGAGTCTGCAACAGAGTTTTGATCTCTGGTGTTGATACTGAAAGTATGAGTTTGAAACTTTTCCAACATATCCAACACTAAGTTTCTATATGCCCTCATCCTTACATCCTTGGTTTGGTAAGCACCTTCCACTTGTTTTATTACCAATTCAGAATCTCCACAAACAACAATATTTCTAGCTTTCAATTTTAATAAAGCTTCTAATCCCAAAATCAGAGATTCATACTCGGCCATATTGTTAGTGCAATCAAAATTCTTGTAGGAGAGAAACTTACTTTCTTTATCAGGACTTGTGATCCAAATTCCCACTCCTGCCCCCTCTCTTCCTGCTGATCCATCAAAATACAATGACCACCAACCTGCTGCCTCATTCTCGTCTTTTTGCTGATCTCCTTGGCGCTAGTTTTCTGAAAACTTATCCTCTGATTCCTCTTCAACTGACTCATTTAAAAGGATGGTTGATCTGAGACCAGTGTCACATGAATAAATAGGAAAGTTTTGAGGTTTATCCTTGTTGCTTACCATATAAGCCATTCTGGTCTCCCGATACAGTCTTCTTTGCTCACCAAAAATAGGGATAGTAGCATAAGTAAGGTCCATCTGCATTGTGCCCTTGATTTTTTCTGCCCACGATCTTGAAAGAAGCATACCAAACTTGGGTGGAATGTCAGCCACAACAATGTCCATGACAATTGTTTTTGCTGGAATTTGTGTAATACCCACAACAACATCTTTTATCAAACCAATGCATTGAACTCTTTTTGAATCAAAGGAAAATAATATATGGCCTAGTTACCTCTAATCCCAGTCTTTCCATGATCACCTTGGGCATAAGATTATGAGATGCCCCTGAGTCTAACATAGCATTGGTGGGCTCCAGTATTGTAGCAATAATGCTACAACTCCTGGAGCTTCCTTCTCTAATTTTATCAACCCGGTAGTTCGTAGCAAACTTGGAAGCGACGGTGTTGTATGCACAAGTACTAGCTCTTGTCGCAGCTGTCACTTGGTCAGCTGGCACAAGTCCGCTAGGGCTCAAGCCAACTTCTATATGTTCTCAGAAGAAGCTTTTTAAGTGATGAACGAAAGCTATCTCAAAGGAAATTAACCTACTTTGCAAGAATGAACTGAAAGCCAACAAAACATGGAAACCCTAGTAAACCCTAATTTGACCAGCTTAATCCTTACGATGCAATGGTGGGAATGCAACTTCTAAAAATGATGCCATTACTTCTAGTGAGATGAGATGCATGGGTCTAAACTACTTTCATCTGAAGAGAACATGTTTTTGTATTTTTGCTCAAGTGGTTGGAATTATTATGCCTGTGCTTCTCACTGGGTCTTGACTGTGCAGGGGTAGATAAAGGGGAGGAAGTTTTGGAAAAGGTCAGGAGGACTCTGAGAGGGTCCAGGGGATCCCTAACATCATTCCACAGAAGTTCACAACGTTCAGATGCCTGGCAACCGTGTTTACAAGCTTCTACAAGATGTCTGCAGGGGATCCTACAAGAAGTTCGGGATTTCTACAGGAAGTCTGCTAACTTCTACAGGATGTTCTGCAATCGGAGTTTTGGGTGATGGAGGAGTGAATGAGCTGTATGGGTGGATAGGGAGGATGAAAGGGGAGCTTGTGATGGCATATGGACAGAGAGATGAGATGGAGAGGGTGTGTGTAAAGCTGGTTGGTCGATAGGAGGGTAGAGGCAATGGAAGGCCGAAAAGATAAAACAACGGGGATAATGGAAGAGTTGGTGGGCAAATGATCTAGCTGGGAGGTAAGTAGATGGCTTAGGCATGGCTGAGAAGAATAAGGAAATGGTAGAGTGGTGCTACGCAGTGTAAATGAAACAAATCACCTCTGTCTTGAATATAACCGAAATGTCGTCAACCTACTCTAACTGTTTTATTAGAAACCAAATAACAACAATGTAAGTTAAAGGGAAATCGTGCATGGTGCTGAAACAAAGAGTTATTCCACAAGATCTAAATGCATGGACACTTCTACAACTGAAAATATTACGTTAAAGCTTGCATGAACATGTAAAACTGTGTTTTTGGTGGGTTGCACGGGCTGCAATCCCAATCTCTAAACAGAGGTGGAAGTGAGTGTGCAATCAACCCTTTTTTGGAGCTCTGATCACTCTAATCTCCTTACTCTAATCTAAACTACTGAAAGCAACTTTGTTCATAACACTAACCTATGTAACCACACCAAGAAATCCGAATCAGCAAACTGTGTTTCCAAGTGCATGTAAAGGACAAGAAATATAATGTTGAAAGAAAGACAAGTAACAATACAAAGAAAGGAGGCCTATTGCTCTCAGGTTGGGCCCAAACCTGAGAGCTATAGCTCCTCTAAGAACTCAGAATTGAACTCAAATCTGCCTGCCTTTTATTAAAAGATCATAGTCGAAAGTCTAACAACATGCCAAAAATGGCTTACAAAGAGCAAAACTGAGTTGTAGCTCGTACTTCAGAATTTGCAACAAGGTTCAAAAGTTTTTCATCGAAGGCTACAACCTCAATATTTATACATTATGAGGGCCAAGCTGGCCTCCTAAATTAGTGGGGCTTGGCTGACCAACTAAAAGTAAACTGCTGTTCCTTTAGAATCCGTTGGCTGCCTTCTAGCTCGGTGGTGATAGCTGTTGGAGCTCGGAGTTGGGGTGGAGATCACGAGGAAGGTCATTCAAGGCTGTGGACAACCTTCCTACAAAACCGCAATTCCACCTTGGCTGTCTCCTTGCCTTCATCTGCGTGGTTTTGCTCCATTTAATGTCAAAAAACCTGAAATAAACATGTATTAGCCACCTAGGCATAGTGACTGCCCTCCTTCCTACAAATAACATGAATATACTAAGAAATGATGCGTAAGTGATGAAAAATGAAGGGTTGAGCAAGGTAAGTAGGCCAAATGAGCCCAAAATGTTACCAAAATTTGGGGCTCATCAAGCATTATGTAAAGTCATATCATGAATGCTAATGCTTATGTAGAAAGGAGGAAACTCTTCATTTTGTTCATCTTCAAGTCTTGGACCCAAATAAATAACAAGATTATCTTCTTATACATTTAGGATATCAGCTACTCCTGGTTTTGAATTGAGCATTTCAACCATTTCACTTCTGTATTTGTCTACCTTGAGGATTTCATTAAAGGGGACTAATATCTTGATTTTTGCAATCTCATTCTCAAGGTTAAAAACAGAAACAATCTTCTCAACTTCTTTAGCAGGTGATGGAGCTTGAATATCCTTTTTTTCAGGTGGAGAATCATTCTTACCTTCAGAAACCTTTGAGTTGTCCTTCTTATCTTCAACTACCTTTGAGGCATTCTTCTTGGGCTGTGCTTTACTTGCTGTAATAGGCACGTTTCTATTCCTGAGATTGTATTGCTTTTGCATCTCAAAGATAGCATGCTGATAGCCCTTTAAAAAGTTTGAAGGCTCTTCTCCTGGTTTGGTCATACTTGACTCATCATGTTCTTCCTTAGTCAAGAAAATCCCTGACACTTCTTCATCAAGAAAATGGATGGACTCCTTAGGAATTTCAGGTTCATCTTCTTCATCCACCAAATTTTGTTGGAAAGGAGGTCTTACTGGAGGATCTGGCTGTTGATTTCTGTTCTCTCTTGGCCTTTGCTGATTTTGAGGTCTTCTAAATTGAGGATTCCTAAATTGAGGTTCTTGCTGTGCTGGAGGAGCAGAGGTATTCCCAAGAGCCAACTGATCCATCATTTTTTCCATGGTCTTCATCATCGTTTCAAACTTATCTTCTGGAGCTGATGTAGAAGGTTTCTCTTCTTCTTTTAGTTTGGATTTTGCCATCTTCGATTTCTTAGCAGCAATCATGTTTACCTCCACTTTAATTGCATCATTTTGCATATCAGCAGGAGTAGCAAAATCCCTTTCTCTGAGTAACAGAGAGAAATCAGAATCAAATGCTTCAGCATATCTGAGTTGTGCCAAAGCCCCAAGAGGTTTCAAATGAGCTGGGATGGAATTGTATATTTTATTAAACCTCTTGGAGAAGTTTTGGATAGTTTCATCAAGATCTCTCCTAAGATTGTTGTATTCAGTAAGAGCTTGGATAGGGTTAGTTCTATTTCCCCATTTCCTTAGGAAACTATCTTCAAACTCTGCCCAACTATGAATGCTTCCAACTCTGAGAGCTTTAAACCATTTTCTAACCTCTCCAATGAAAGTTTGAGCGAACAATCTTAGCTTCACATCCTCATCATCAACTTCCTCCCTATCAGCAAAATCATTGAATCTGTCTACATGTTCTTCTGCTGTAATGTCTTCATCTCCACCCCATGTTGGAATTCTAGCAACATATTTGCTAGGGAGGTCATGTAGAATAGCAGGGAGGGCTAGTGGAGCATACCTAGTAGGTACGACCATAATGAATGGAGGAGCAGCGATGACAGGTACTGTATGAATAGTGGAACCATAACTGATATGAGGTGGATTTCCTAGTGTCTGAGAACTATTAGGACTAGCAGAAGCAGAGGATAAAGTGATGGTATGGAAAGGACTATTTGGACTTTGCAAACCACTGACAAAGGTACTCCAATTTGGAAGGGGTAGACCATTTTTAGACTTGAGTAAGACTTCAAAAGGATCAAGTTCTTTGAGTTTGTTTAAGTCTTCCTCTTCTAACAGTAATTCTGAAGTAACAACCTCCAAAAATTCCTCCTTATCCTTTTGTGACACTAAGGATGAAGTATCAATACCTCTTTTTTGTAAATCTAAAATAATTCCAATAAGTTCTTCTTCGTTCTCAGACCTCAACAACACCTCATGAATTTTATCATCAACAATTTTATCTTCAGGACTTCTTGAAAATTCAGAGAGCAAAGATTTTGAAAAAGATGGAGTACCTAGTGTTTCAGGAAATCTTTGTCTGCTCCTTGAAATGGTGTTTGGATTGTCCACAGGAGTAGGTGGATATGGGTCAGGATTGATCCGTGTATATCTCCCTCTCGAAGCCACCTTTTAAAATTTGAAATTGTATGGAGTCACCAAGGTAGAGTGTAGCCTCGAAAAATCTTTTGATCTCCTGCTACCTTCAGAAGTTCAATCTCTTGTTTTCGGGAATAAATAATCTTCAGGCTCCTGGCAAACGCACCAAAATGTTATCTCAAAATCAAACCCTGGAAGGCTGCAGACCAGGAAGACTTCAAGTAACTGTCTGAGACCAATCTTTTAGCTAAGGCTTAGCCTCCTTAGCCTGAGAGGGCTCTCTCAAAGGGTTTAAGATTTGTGATTGTGATTGAGATGGCTAACTCTTTTATGAAACAAATATTAATGAGGTTGGTAAAATCTAAATTAACAAGCATCCATTGGGCTCATGGAGTCATATGTCATTTAGCATTAACAATGAATTGGCTTTGCAATGAAATCAAGGCATTCAGACTTCAATATACATAAAGGACAGCAGACACAAAAGGGATCGTATATGAGTACATGAAGGAAATTAGAACACAGCATGTGATTTCTAAGTAATCAAGTACTCATCAAACTGTAAACAACATGAAAGACAACAAGAGGAATTCATACATTGAAGTCACTATTATTCTTGAGCAGCAAAAAAACCATTACTGTATTACCAAAGGACAGAGTCTTTACATAACCTTAAAAATAACCTTTTTTACATAAAATTCCCTCCTCTATTACATTTCCCATCCTTCTATATATAGAGTTCCTCCTTGAACATTAAGAGAACTCGAAAACTACTTCTAATGACATCTGTTTAGCTTTTAACTCCCTATTTAATGTAACAAACTTCCACTAGACCTTCTAGATATCTAAATCAAGTAGGACTCTAATTCCATAACAGCCTTGGTCTACAATCATCCTCGTTCTTTGACATCTGGTCCCCTTCTAGTTTGGCTGTAATGGGCCTTCAAGGCTCCATGTTTTTCTTCAATGTCACATGTTTTCCAATGCCCTGAAACATAGGAAACTACCCCAGTGTACCGGTCTTTAGTTTGCCTCAAAATGTTCGGATCCAACGAAGTATATCTTTTATATTTTAATTACCCAAAATGGAGCAGACTACCACGTCCTTGATGTGTTGTCCACCGTTTTCATGTGTGAAAGCCAAAATTCTTGCAAACTGTTTCACATATTCTGAAGTGTGGTAAATATGCTCACTTTATAACAAAAATCTAAAGTTGGATTCGAATACATATTATCTCCACTTGTCTTGACCTAGTTGAATCTTAATAGCTTCAGCTGATGCCTTGCATACCTTGTAGACATTCCCCTTTCAAAAATTCCCGCTCATATTCAAAACCAGTTAATTGAAATTAGGCTGTTTAGCTTCAGCAGTTTCGTAGCGTGCTACGAAACTGCTAAGCTTTAGTCATCACCTTCAGCATTTTCGTAGCGCGCTACAAAACTTCTGAGTTGTTTCAAAAATCACAGTTTCAACACAAAATTTTACTATTTCAGCACTTTACGGTTAAAACATTCTTCCAACTGTTTCAAAACTTTCCAAAACTGAATGGGATGTTTGATTGTTCAAGAAGGATTATACCAAGCAAAAACATCAAAAATTTGAGACATAGCCTTACTTGTAGTGAGATTTCTTCATGGAGATTCTTGTAGCTAGCTCAACTGTATCTTTAAGTCTTCAACTTGTTTTTTCATGACTTTGATCCCAGATCTGAAGTTTGTATTGACTTTTCTAATAAACTGAGCTTCCTTTATTGCAGGAGTAGTCCAGCTACAGAATTGAACACTCAAATCAACAACTTCAGGAATTTGAAAATTTTGGTCCTCCCACCGAGCTTACATCTGGTTGAAATAAGCCTCCTTAACTGCAAATTTCCTAGCAGCCTTCTTTAGTCTAGCAATTTCAAGGTTGGCCAATCCTAATTTCTTTTTCAAGTCTTCCACATTACCTTCTTCTTGAGTGGCAACTGTTTTGCCTTTATCCTTTCTTTCATGAGGCCGTGTTTCCTCCCCTGTTTCATCTGCCCTTGGTAGTACCTCCTGTACTTGTTTGAACTTCCTTGTTATGGGTCTCCTGGGCTTGAAAACAAATAGTTCAACTTGCTCATCAAATTTGAGTTTCTTCGAGGCTTTAACTTTCTTGAACTTCTCTTTATCTGACTCGATCAAATTAGCTTGCACTAGTGGGGATTCTTCAATGTCAATGGCTTGCAATAATTCATTTAAATCTCCCCTTGAAACAAGACTTCCTTCAATAGCCACTGACTTACCCTTTTCTTTTGCCACCTTACTCCTAGTCCTTCTTCTTTGAACTCCTTCTCTTGTGCTTGATTCATGTGCAGTTTCTTTGACCTGAGTTTTTTCTTTATTTGACTGCTGGGGTGTATCCTGAATAGTCAGTGGCTTGGTAGACTCTCCAACTTGTTTCCTTGCTTTTAAATTTGAAACCCTCTTGGCTCTTGTTTCTGTTTGAGGACTGGTTGTTGTTGAAGGTTCTTTTTCCGTTAGAGGGTTGAGACCAGTCTTGCTCTTGAAACCGGACATGAATATGAATGTGTCCCAGTCTCTGCCTACCCTCTGGAGTTCATGCAGAACCATTAACTTAACCAAGCCATGGTGGAATAGTGAAGTCTCACAGGCTTCCTTTCTTAGTTGTACCTTATCACACATTTTACTTAATCTGCGAAACAAGTAAAAAGGTAGATCAATAGATGTTTTCCCTGTGAAATGCAACAGCAATTTAAAATTGTATGAGTACACTTTGTTATATCTCCCTTCACAGGTCAGATACTTATGTATACAAGTAAGCAATTGAGCATATGATTCTTTAACATAAATTCTAGGAACAGACTTGCTCAAATTAGAGTTAATGAACTCCTGTTTTAGAAATTCTTTGTATGGATTTATGTCAAATTTGAAATTCTTGAACCAATTTTCTTGCCCTCTTGGTATTTCTGTAACTGTGGATATCATGTCTGGTGAGACCTGCAATTCCAACATGCCAACCTTTGAGTTTAGCCCTGTGAAATTCAGTGCAAATTCCTTAGTCACTTGTGCATGTACTCCCTAGAGCTTCTTGCAAAAATTCCAACATCCCGCTTGTTTAAATGCCTATTCGACCTCTCTGTTCTTCAACGTTATATCCAAACCTTCAAGCTCGTTTCTCAAACATTTGCCTGATCTATGGTCTTTCCTTTCTGCCGATCCCTCCATGAAGATTCAGTGACCTATAGGTTGGAAATGCTAGCGTTGCTCAAACTCCCAACTCTGCCTCGCTTGAATGGCTGCCTCGCTTGATAACTGTCTCGCTTGATGACAATGTTTTCAAATTGAAATCTAGTAGATTTGTTTCTCATGCAAAGCCTACAATCATCATAAAACCGAGCACACTTGGCCTTTCTTGGAACTTGTATTTCGTGTGTACCAATGTACCTTGTGATTGCAATGATGGAGATAAGGAGTTGGAGACAATGTATGGAGTGCATAAACTGACAATGAATGACGTAGCCATAGGTTAACTTGACAGATTTGACATTTGGGAAAGATTCGCTGCGGAATGCACAAATCTCCAATTTCGCAGTGCGGTCAGTGTAAATTTTGAATAATGCGCTGCGAAATCACCTAAAACCTATCACGCTGCGAAAACACCTAAAGGACTTTTGCGCTGCATAATCACCTAATGAACCTTTGTGCTGCGAAACTGCTAAAAGGATTAATGCGCTGCGAAAACACTTCAGAATGATTACATGTGCTACGCAATCACCTAAAAAGGCTTTGTGGGACATAATGGTTTTTTTTTAAACCAAACTAACACATGGCTATGATATTGGTGAAGAATGAGGGTGACCAATGATAGATGAGAATGCATGCTTGACTTAAGACCTCCTAAGACTCAGACTCTAAGGAAAACGAAATCAAACTTAGACTAACACTAACCTTTATCATCAAG
This sequence comes from Pinus tabuliformis, assembly GCA_031772625.1. Classification (NCBI taxonomy): domain Eukaryota; kingdom Viridiplantae; phylum Streptophyta; class Pinopsida; order Pinales; family Pinaceae; genus Pinus; species Pinus tabuliformis. Next base: position 765,208,415 of record CM062804.1, on the reverse strand, counting down.
CTAGTATGAGAAATTTTGGCATTATAATTCTTAAGTGATAACACCCGGATTTCCTAAAATCATGTGGAAATTACTTCCTCTCACTCCTCCTATAAGGATGTTGGCGAGAATAATGATGATGTCTCTCAGAACTAGATTTAAAATAAAATCCTTGAGTGTTATTCTGCTTGTCAAGTGTATCCAAATATCTGCCCTCCCTGACTGTATCATCTTTGTCGATCACGTATCTTCTCTGAGACTTACTACCATACGCCCCAATAGTATTTTATTCTTGTCCATGACTAATCCCCATCAGTCCCTTCATCTGTAAATTTGAAAGGCTTTGAAGAATCACTACATTCACCTCTGCCAGCTCTTAATGAGCCCTTGTAAGTATTTCTTATGCGTCAATCAAGATGTTATTATCTTCCTTGCAACTTTGAATCTCTTCCTCGAGACTCCTCAATGTATCTACTATATTAGTCGAATACTCTTCTCCTTGCTACTCAACTGACCTTTCTAATTACATTAATTTCATATAAGGCTTTTAAGGAGAGTCATGTGAATTGTAGCCCACTACTATACTCTTCATCTCTGATCTTCTATTTCCTGCAAACATACCATGTTATATTAAACCAAATAGAAGACATAATCAAAATAATACCTCAATGCATCTCATGGGAGTCTATCACATCTACACACGGTCCAGATTAGCATGATACATATATATAACAACACATATCAACATCATGACACATACATAATAATAATACCAACAGAAACAATAACTACACACTTGATAACCATAACCATCTACACGTACCCTGAGGTCCAGCGTTACAACCTCACTTTGATACCACTCTAGAACACTTCATCCCACGTTTACCCGATTTTATAATCTCTCCATGGTAAACATGAGTTGAGAGTTACTATGACATGAACCAACCTCCACGTTCTAGTTATGGAAGTGAGGCTTACTAATCAAAACTCTTGTTGCCACCCATCAAGGACACCAAATCGGTCAGGAGTCTAACATGCACCCTCAGTGATCAATACATGAGGTGCAACTTATTTTCACAATCGTTACCACCAAAACACACCCTTGACACATTGTGTATGTGGTTAGAAGTCTCCAACTGCACCCACAAGTCTTCCAGCATGCGGTTATGACCAAAATATTCCGGTTTTTCGCATGTGGTGGCTTGATCTATGCCACTTTTTCAGGGTTAGCCTACATGCCAGAATTTCCCATAACTTTCTAGAGTCAATTATTAGGTGATAACAAGTCTAAATAACCAATACTTAAGAAATATATTGAACAAGACATGCCTAATACATGATACATATTTCATCAAACAAATAGTAAACATAGAAGTTGCAGGTCATGAATGCATATATGATCATAAACTTCTAAACTTCAACAAAGAATTATCAAGAAGATCCAACACCCTCTCAAGGTAGCTACAACAACACTTGTTAGACTATACATTCATCAACCATTATATAACCTATCAATCATGAAAAATATCTATAGAAAGCGCACATCAAATAACCATGCATATCTATGACAAGCCAGCCAAAAGATCAACATAATAACCAATACAGGCGCTCATCTATCACAATAAGAAAATAGCTTATATTAACAAATGCACAATCTAACCAATTCAAGGACTTCCACGTACCACTTGACCGTAGACTAGGCTGAATGAAATCTCTCTTTTAGCCAATCACCCACGTGCCATATTCCAAGGATGAATGTGGTATCATATGGGTTAAACCAAAATGAAACCAACCAAGGCTTTCAAATGCTAAACCACCTCAACCCTCAACCACAGTGATTTCACCTAAACTGGTCCAGAAATCACTAAGATTCGAACAAGCTTGGATGCCTCTGACTTCCTTCACCAACTCTAGAGGAATTTTCCTATCTCCACTCATCCATCAATAGTTCCAGGAGAAGCCCATCTCCACCCTTGACTCCTGGAAATTTTCCTAAGACCACCTCAACCAGTATCCAAGTCTACCAACCGTCCAAATCTAAATCAAATAGAGAACCCACTACATGATTTCTAACCAGGAAATGGAAAGGAAAGGTTGAAACCACTGTCAATCCAATCAAATCCCATGCCAATGACAACAAAACAACCAAAGAATCACATGCATGTACTATGCATCCAAATATCAGCAAGGAAATTACACATGCATCCTGTTACATGCAATGAACTCCAGTTGTAGTTGTTAATCCAACCTTATTTTCCATTGTCCTTCAATTCCTTACTTGTTCTTTGTTTGCTTCTCTCCAAGTCCAAGTGAATTATAGGATGCTCCAAGAATGCTCTAAGTATGTAAGAGTGTAAGAGTATGGAAGAAGAGACCCAAAATCTATAACCAACAAAAGTTGTGAACAATTTCTCTTATGTAATTTTATTATTGATGTCTAGTCTCTTCCTTTCCTTTTTCTTCATTTTCCTCTAATTTCTCTCTAATTTCCCTTGCATGCATATTTGTGTCTCTTCATATCCCTTTTCTCCTATTTTCCTTTATTTCCTTAATTAAATGTCAATTATTCCTCTTTTCCTTTTCCAATGCCTTTTCAAATTTCAATATCCATTAATAAACCACAAGTGATGCCCATTATAATGTTTTACCCACCATTCATCTTGGAATACATTTCCCATGACGTTCATCTATTTTATTTACATGCAAAATCAACTAAGGGATGTTACAAGAACCCAGAAAGAATTCTCTTCTTATAGAATCACTTTCAAAGGAGACTTCCAAGACCAAACCATAAACTAGGCCTCTCACTAAAAACCAAGCCAGCCAACCAGAAGATCTGCCTCAAGAAAAATAACAAAGCTACGAATGGTAGTGAAGTAGATACTTTCCAAAACAAGGCTCTTCTAGCCTCTCGTCCTTCATAAAACAACCTGCAATTATCCCGTAATTTTCAGACCTATGGAAAGCCTAACAACTTTAGGGTATTCACATGTGTGAATAGTATAGGCCAAATGTTAGACCTTCGCATGGTTCAAGGACTTCCTCCTTCTCTGCTAGCCTTCTTCTTTACTGGCGGACTTTATCTTGGTAGCCTTTCTAGACACTTATATTTACAAAAATAATTTTTTTTTGATACAAGTGCCCAAATGGGTCTTTTATAATGATAATTACAATTTGACTCATGAAAAAACTAGGAGACTTAATGAAAAATAACTTGAGCATGAAACCCATGCTCCAAATTTTTTTTTTTTCTTTACATTGTTTTTCTTTGTCTTTTTTACATAAGAATTAAAACATGACATGAGTCATATGACAATTATGAACACCAAAAATAGTTACAAATTCCAACACTCCCTCTTAACTAGGGACTTATTCATAATTCTCCAACTGGTATAAGGAAAATACTTCCTTTGAAAATTTCTCATAAGAAGAGTCAAATTGATAATCCAACTCTAAACATCAATGTCATAACCAACATTGTTTATGAGGCCTAACTAGACATTATGCTGGGAGGTTTTACATGTGATACCTCACTACCTCTCCAAGGCACACACCCCATCTGGATGTTCACAAGGTATGTCTCTTCAAGACTATTACTTTCTTTAATTCCCAAATCAAATCCTCAAACAATGTCAGTGCTTGACTTCTTTTTCCTGGATTTTACAATCAACAAGATGTTCCATTCTCGAATACTTGTCAAATCCTCTGGACAACAATATTTCCTTATGGACTTCACTAAGACTTATGGCTATTAGTCATGGTCTAGTGCAGGACACATAAGGACAATAACTATCCATCATCACTCCCTCTCAACTAGAGAGGATATCCCTATTCTCCTTTTTTCTTGAGAATAGATCCTTGCTTCTATTCAAGGAGACTCATTTACACCCTCTCAAATTCAGAGGAGATTCCTAACTTCCTTTCAAACTGAGAAGTTGGCACCAAAAGTATTACAAATTTTCTTGTAAGAGTACCAACTACCAACTTTTCATGGCTCCCTCTTTCCTTCGCATCTCATTATACCAAGCTTGCTACTTTCCTAGTATCATAGGGCCATGTTATTCTTTTGAAATGTTCTAGATCATCAATATTGTACATTACTTTCATCTTATCATAATTGAAAATTATATCTGATCATATCTTCCTTATGAAAGTGATAACTTTAACCTTCAGGTTATCTTCTTGTACTGCTAACTCTTAATCCCAATATGAGCACATCTTGACTTCATTATTACTAGATATTGAGCTTCCCTCAATATTTCATTCATATAGTTGAAATTTCCTCAATCGTCTTTTGTATTCCTACACATCCTTCTAGGTAGAAAACAATGTGTTGACTAGATAACCAACAACATAAGCATTAACAACATACTTACCTCATGAGGACAACTTTCTCATCACCAACATTCTCATGGTTCATCTCCACTCAAATATTTCTTCATGTATCAGAGTGCCCAAGGATAAAATTTCATTACCATGTTATCATTTTCTTTCAGAGATTGTAATAGATGTTGATCATTAGTATATATATATATATATATATATATATAGATACACATACATACATACATACATACATACATACATACATACATACATACATACATACATACATATATATATATACATATATACATACATACATATATATATATATATATATATATATATATATATATATATATATATATATATATATAGCGATAAATTATATTTTTATTGTTTTCTAGAGTAAGCCAAATTCATTCTTTCAAGCATCAAATGAAAGATTCATCATGCATAATTCATGACCAACCTTTTTCTTATAGGATTTTATGCATATGAATCCTACTCAAAGGCTACTTAAACATGCATTCTCAATCTTCCATACAATCATCTATCTATATGTTCTTGATCAACTATCCTACACCAAATGTGCCTACAACTTGACCAACTGCATTCCTTCATCCTTTACGAGTATTATTTGAATACTAACCTTGTCATAATTCTTCTTCCAAGAGTCTTCCAAAATGATGACTCTTATAGGATCATGATGATCCACCTTAGCAAAATGACTACCTCTAACATAATGTTAGACAAAATATGGATGAATACTTAAGAAAAATGGGCCCCCAGGTTCTTATTCTTGAAATAATAGATGATTACCAAAAAATTCAATCAAGTAGATGTTACTATTACATGCTTCTATATATGATTCCATATAAAATCAAGATGCATACTTACTCCTTTAGTCATCAGTTCCTTTGGGGTCCTTACAGTTCCCTCCATCATGCTCATCATTTCCAAGGAGTCATCATCAAGCACAATAGTTGTTTTTATTCTTCCCTCCTTATCTTGCTTTCACCTATAATCTTTAATAGCAAACAAATCCAAGAAAAATATACAAATACAAGAGCATGATGTCTATTTTATCAACCTATGGTTTTGTTGTAGCAGCTACAACCACCCTCCAAAAGTTTTCCTTAACTTTGTTTTGGAGCCTCCCTACCAACCTTTCACAACAGCATGTCTTGTTGCGTCAAGTACACCAACTTCAATGATTTTCTTGCAGAAAAGCAGCTTGTCTATCAAAGCTTCATGCATTCTCCTCATAGGTTGTTTCTCTGGATTTGGTCCAGTTGGAGGTTGACCAACTCCCTCAATAAACTGCGCAATTATGGAGGGAAACCAGCCTTCCTTCCAGAAATTGCGCAATTCTGCATAGTAGCCTACTAGGCTTCAGAATTGTGCAATTTTTCCCGTCAAGCTTCATCCAAAAAATTGTGCAATTCCTCCCAGAAGGGCTGCTCAGCATAGAAATTGTGCAATCCTGGGCAGAAGTCAAATGATCTGCCTAGAAATTGCGCAAATTTCCTTGGCAGTCAGCCCAACTCCCTTCCAGAAATGCGCGTTTTCTCCCAGCAGTTGAGCAGGCTCTTGCATTTTCAGTTCCTTTGACCAGTTCCACCCAGGACCAAGGAAACTTGACTTGCATGCATGGGCTACTTTTTCTTGGAATAGCAAAAGGAAACATGCAAAAATCATCCCTTGATTCAGGGAGCTATTTTTAGCAATTGGAGGTGACATACAAAGATCGTTTTAGAATCTTTCCTCTAAGTGTCTCTCCTTCCTAGATTTGCGGCATGCGCATCATGAGCTTCAAAATTATTTATTTGATGCTTCAGATCTAATTTCTTCACATCGATTTTTGGCTTGCTGGGGCCTGACCCAGGTTCGGAGGTGATTTAGCCAAACAAATCCTGGTACTACTGGCCCTTTCAGCAACAGTCCGTGGAGCACAGACTGAGGTCTCACTCAAAGTAGTATGGGAGGGTGCTAGAACTAGGTTTCCACACCCTGGGGATGTTTGATGGTTTCAAGTGGTCCGCGGCTCAACCTTGCATGCACGTCGCCCCACTTGGGGCCCGAACAGTGTTATTACCCAAATTCTTACTAGTAGCCCGATATTAGTTGATTAACTTAGCTTATTTGTTCGCTTTCAGTTATAATTAACAATAATCATAATTCATACAAGTGCGCATAGTAAATAAATAGTATAATTACAAATGAGATCAAACATATAATAACACCAGAACAGATGCACGAAATTCAGATAAAACTTCTCTTTATTATTCTCTTCCTTCGTTTACAGACTCTATTCCGCCCTGCGCACTCAGCTGCAGGGGTCCGTGCACTCAGCTACGGAATCTACTAGGCCTTTACGCACTCAGCTGCAGAGCCTCCTCCTACTACTGCAACCCACAACGCACTTAGACTCTTATTCTATACTTCGCTATCTTATTCTATCCATTAGATTCTATCATCATCTATTTTCTTTACAACTTAGAGCCTCGCTCTATTTATACAATCCCTATGGTTCGCAGACCATGGGTAGGCCAACATTACATTCAAACTTAGGGCAGAAAGCCCTATGAATCTAACATACATTCCGTGCCCACAATTCGCGGGGATTTACAATAATATTACTCAAAACTTGGGATTTGAGCCCCAAAACATGTTGTGGGGGGATTCCATGCTCAACAGCCCCCCAACACAAGCATCGTGACTCACCCTCGAGTCACTTTGTCACCGCGGTGATCTTGGCACAGATTCCTTCCAACTAGTCCTAAACGGTCCTAATGTCTATAGCGCACTGAGCTACTGCTTGCTAAACCTTTTGCATCCTCTGTTCTGATACCTCCGTGGCCGAATTGTTTCCTTACATTTGTATCGGCATCTACTGCTTATGTTTATAGTCTCACGCCTTTTTCCGACTCCTTGGGTCGCAAATACTGTGCTTCGACCGGTTAGTCAGATAGCCAACTCACCTGTGTAGGGCTTCAAGTAGCTGCCATTTACTTTACCTAGGAAGGGTTCCCCATTCAATTTGACTAGCTAGACCGCATCGCCGTCTATGACCTCCTTAACCATGTATGGTCCCAACTAATGTATTCTGAATTTTCCCAAAAAAATTTCAAACTTACTGTCATACAACAACACTAAGTTATTTACCTTGAAGGTGCACAAATTGATATGGCAGTCGTGCCAGGATTTTTCACGCTGCTTTTGTACCTGCTAATGAAATCTAGCCAAAAACCATTCTTCCTCAAGTTCTTCCAATTGTGCAAGCCGTTCCTCCAGAGATTTGTGGTTTGTCATTCCTGTGAGCTCTGTTATTCGCAAACTAGGTATAATATATTCCATCGACTTCACAGCTTCCACACCATAAACTAACCGGAAGGGTGTTTGTCTCGTTTGCTTCTTGCATGTTGTCCTGTAAGCCCATAGTATGGTAGGTATGCGCAGATCCCAATCATTTTGCTGTGCGTTGCACACTTTGGTCAGCGAAGTCTCCAATATTTTGTTCAAAGCTTCTACGGTCCCATTGGCTTGTGGGTGGTATGTTGTACTTTTCTGATGATACACCTGGAATTCTTCTGTGAGCGTGCTGATATTTTCGTTCAGGAAATGTGTTCCATGATTACTCATTAAGATTTTCGGACAACCAAAGCGGGTTAATACATTTTTGAATAAAAACTTCACAGACGTAGCAGCCATGTAGTCTTTGATTGGTTGCACTTCCACCCATCGTGTCAGATACTCAGTTGCGATGATGATGTAGCATGCGCCCGTCTTTACCTGAGGTTTGATCGGTCCCACAAAGTCGATTACCCATTTTTCGAACGGTTGTAGTGTCATTTGTGGATTTAATGGCATTTCGTCCCTCCGCAAGGGCTTTCCCATCTTTTGACATATATCACATGCCTTAAAGTGCATTTTTGAATCCTGGTGCAGGGTTGGCCACCACAACCCTATGTGGAGAATCTTTTGTGCACTTGCTTGTCCTGCATAGTGTCCACCTGCAGCGCCCCCATGTGCTTCTGTGAGGATCTGACTTCTTTCAAATTTAGGTATGTATCTTCACAATATCTCATCATTTCTCATTTTGTATAGGTGCCCTGCGATGACAGAAAAATCCACCGCGCTCACCACCAATTCCTTTTTCTATTGGATGGAGTATTCCTTCAACATGGTCCCTGTTGTCAGAAAATGGATTATATCTTCGAAGTGCCCATTCACGATGTGCATCACAAAGAGTTGTGCATCAAGTAATCCTTCCTCTAGATTAGTGGGTTCCTCGCCCGTCTCAATGAGCGATAAATGATTTGGTCCTGCATTCAGGTGTCCCGACTTTACTACGACCTCAAAATCATATTCTTGGAACAATAAGAGCCACCTGCATATGTGCCCCCCCAAAATAGGCTTATTGACCACGTATTTTAGCGAGGAATGGCTGGTATACATCTTGAAATGTCCTCCAAGAAAATAATGTCAGTATTTTTGGAGTGCATACACCATCGCCAACCCCTCACGCTCGATGGTGGAATAGTTCTTCTCTGCTTTGGACAACCTCCGACAGGAAAACATGATAGGGTGATCCAAGCCTTCCCCACCCTCCTATGTGAGAACTGCTCCTAGTGCGATACACGACACATCCACATGGACATGAAACTCCACATCCCATTTTGGGAAGACCGGGATTGGAGCGGAAGCCAATTTCCCCTTTAGGACATCCAAAATTTTCGTGCAATCATCATTCCAGCAAAACGTAACATCCTTTTTCAATAGTTTTTCCATTGGTGCAGTGATTTGGGCATAGATTTTGATAAACGTTCTGTAGTACAGGTGTGTCCCAAGGTAGCACGTAACTATTTAACACTTGGCAGTTCTTCCAATTTAGAATAACGACAATCTTCACAGGGTCCACCATCAGTCCCTGCTTGCAGACCACATGTCCCAATAGGTTTCCAAAGGGAACAAGGAATGTGCACTTCTTAAGGTTCAACGCGATCTAGTGTCATCGGCAAGTATCCAGCATCAAGTGTAAGCTTGTTACATGGTGCTTAACTAATCCGAAGACAGTCCAATCATTCAGATAGACCTCCAAAAATTTGTGGATGTATTCTTTGAGCGCGACAACAACGATGCGTGAAAATATGGCTGGTGTGTTCTTCAACCCAAACGGCATAACGGTGTATTGAAAGCAGCCCCATTCCATTGCGAAGGTCATTTTGCTCCTGTCTTTTGGCGCGATCTTAATCTAGTGGTACCCCAAGAACCCATCCGTGAACAAGTAGGCTTCTTGTCCGCCGACATTTTCCAATACTTCATCTATGAACGGTGTTAGGAATGGGTTGTGTACACATGTGTCATTCAGCTTTCTGAGGTCCATGCATATTCTTACTTTGCCCTTCTATTTTTTCTCCATATTACCATAGGACTCACCTAGTTGAATTCTTTGACTGGCTCAATAATTCCGGCTACAAGCATTTTGTCTAATTCTATGCGGACCTTTTCCTTATATTTCAGATTCAAGCGGTAAGGTCTCTTCTTAACTGGCTTCACGTCGGGTTTTAGGGTGATCTTCATCATCCCTAATTTGCCAACTATCCCTTTTAAATCCGTAATTTTGGTCGGGAATAAGTCTTGGTATTTGTGAAGTAACTTAGAAACCTTATCCACCATGGCATCATCCCAATAGTCTCCAAGCATTGCATACTTTCGTTCCGCCTCCATTCCAATGTTTACCTATTTTGTTTTCAGTGGTGTCGTGATGTCGGGGTCCTCAATCAGTGGTCCTCGAACCTTGCGACAACCTTTCATTTCTGGAATGTTAATATTTCGTGGGTCCTCATCATCCTCTTCAACATTTACATTATAACACTCCAGCGCGCAACTCAGCTGTGTCGCCCATTTTTGCTAAAGCACTTCTATTGGCTTCTAGGGTATTTTGAATATAGCTACTTTTACTGCTTGTAGTGCATCATCAACAATATCCCACCAACGATCTTCAAATGTGAAGGTTAACAGAAATCCCCCGTGCAAGATATCCCATTCGCTTGTACCATGGCAAAGCTCCATCTTAGTATACCAATTCATGGGTATGACATTCAGGGTATGACAGAACAAATGCACCCATTCAGGCTGTGGCTCTTCCCCGTAGACCTTGGTCCATTTCGTGAGGTGTGTACGTGGATCATCCCGTCCATCATACTTGTCTGCTAGCTGCATCTATGGTTTCCCAAATCGTAGGCACATCATCCTTCTGCATCCGCGCCAATCCTCAAAGCTTCTCTGATGCATACCCCACCACCTTGCGGGCATAGCATGTAGTGCCCATTTCAAAGCATCAAAACGTTGTTGTTCTGGAACTTCTCTTTCAAATTTGTCCAGGAATCCATCCACCATTGTTAACCCGTTGTACATTGGCAAATCCCTTACCTTTGTTGTCATGCAGCATAGTGATCTTATCATCGTGTTGCAATTGAGCATGGTTACCTCGTGTAACTGATTCTACCATCGTTCTATTTCTTCATCCAAATCCGAAGTGCAGGAGCTTTCATGCTCCCATGAAATTTTGCCATCTACTGTTAGATTCACCCAATCCTGATCTTAAGCAGTTATCTTGTAGATACAGTTGAGATCATCATCGCGCACCGGTTCTGTGTAGCGCGCTCCTTCCACAGGGTCTAAAGGTACCACTACACATAGTGACTTTTTCTCAAAAATCATTTTGCACTTCTTTAGATTTATTACTCCGTTCAAATCAGTGGCCCAATCTATTCCTGGTAGTGCGGGATAAGGATTGTTGTCATCAAAAATCTCTATCACTTCGAAATATGTCAGTGCGCTCGCACCTTCAATGTCTACTATTATCCCCTGCAACCTTCCCATCGGTAGGATCTTCTGCTAGTTCGCCATTTGCAATTGAATAGGAGACCATTGTAACGCGGGTTTGCCCATGCGTTCCCATGTTTTCTTTGGAAGTACATCCACATCCAGTCCAAGATCCAAAATTACTTGACCCATTTTGTACTCTCCAATTTGCACAGTCAATCTCATTTCCCTTCCTATTTGCAATGCATGCTTTCCAAGTTTCTAGACTATGCACGATTCTCCTGACCCAGCGCATGTAGTGATAAGTTCCTGCAGTCCTTTTACAGCCTTACTTTCGTACAACAGTTTCAGGCATGTCTAGAAAGGTAGTGAGCATAGAAGGATCCATCTTCGGTTCTAGTTGATCCTTACTACCTTAAGTAGACACCTCCGTGAAGCTCTTCTTAGCTTCCATGAGTGTCTCCTTCCCACGCTCCAAATCAAATTCAGGTTCCTTTGTAGGAGCCTTGCGAACCCACGCACTTTCTTCTGGCTACCTACCTTTGTCATCTCCTGTTGTGATACAACTTCAAAGCACTATGTTTATATTTGGGTCCTCTTCGTGTGGCTTAGAGCTCATCATTTGTAGGTTATGAGTCGAGGGAGGCTAGAGTACTCCTTTATCATGCAACCTCACTATCAGTGTAGGGTAGTCCTCCATCTCATGATCAAATTGGGTACAGTATAAACATGATGCTCTCATCAGATTCGTACAATCGCGGGCATAGTGCCTTGGCCCTCTGCAATTGTAACAAATCAGTTTTCCATGACCCCTTCTTGGTCCCATTCCACCTCGACCTCCTCCGTTCCCTTGAAATCCAGTGCACGCCATCCCTGCATTTGGATCGAGGGCTTGCATTTCAATCTGCACTCTATTGGTAGGAGTCTGATCCATCATCAGCTCATAACTTCTACAGGTGCGCTCATCGTGGCCTACTGACCTGTAGAAACTATAGAAAAATTGTTGGGACGTCTACGTATACTTCTGTAATAAGTGACAGTTATCTATAGTTTGTTTTCCTCCTATCTGAAAAATTGCGCACCATAATGCAAGCACCGCGCTCAGTTATACTTGTGCCTCTGGTCTTAATGGAATCGACCCTCCTCCCTCCAAGCAGTTTGCGAAGACTGGACAGTGGTCCTTATCATGCCCTTGGCCTTTGCATTTTATGCACCATACCTCCTCACGCACCTCTAGTCAAGTTGTCCTATCCTGTTTCAAAATTTGCATTTCCAAACACAAGTTTTGCAGTTGCACATGGATTTGTTGGACCCCCAGACCATGATCTTGTATTGGATTCTCATGCAGTCTCATCGCAATCTCCAAAGCTTCGGCCTGGGTGGATAACTTTTGCTGTGACAGCGCCATCCTTAAATGTGGTGTTAGTGACACTACAAACCATGCACGATGCTATCCATCCATCAAGGTCATGTTGGCTTCGCAAATCATACTCTTGAGTCTTTGATCCAGATCCCATGGGGTTTATCCTTGAATCATCGCGATTTCCTTAAACCCAATAATCGATTATGTCTCTGACTTTGGCCTGCTAAATTCCATGTTCAGCACAACTTGGATATCTGTGATCCCCACATTTGGATGGTCATTAGAATGCTTAATGTACCATGTTAGTGCGCGATCCTGCAGAGCGCTTACCGGCGTTTCCTTCTTTATATTGTCGTCAATGACTCGTTATGCTTCCCATACAGCTTTTACCACGAACCAAAATTGGTTCGGATCTTCGTTCCCTACTCCTTTGAATACCAGTAATTTTATCATGCTCGCCATATTGAACTGTGGTGGTGGTGAAGGTGGTGTGTGTGGAGATGGAGGTGAAGATGGTGAGACTGGTGATGGTGAAGGTGGAGGTGGTATGTGCAGAATTCGCTTCCTTATCAGACATATTACACTTCTCGGAGAGACTTTCGCGAGCTCTTCCTCACTTTCCCTCCGAGGTAAAATCAAGGGGCTATTTTCTATCTCTACGATACCTTCATTTCTATAGATCCTCCCACTTCGCGTAGTCCCAAACATCAATTTATTCGCATAACCCGCTTTTCACACAATAGAATTTTAATCCAAGTGTTCAATGATTTAATGTACTTACCTTGCAGTCCTTTGAGGAAGCGTCGTTCTACCTCGTTGTAGCTGATGGTCATATCTACCACAAACTTGGTGATAAACCCTCCTATAATTTGATCGAGCCAATGGTCCACAGTGCGTGTGATCTTATCTTCTGATGCTTCTAGTCTACACACCAATTCCAAAGTCCACACTATCGGTTTATCGAGCCTACACCTTCCCTCACTGTCTGCTAGCTTCGCGATCCACTCGTACAACTCAGAGGGGAAGGATGTAAAGAAAATTTCATGGATTTCTGTATATAAGTAGCACTCCAACCATTGTTCCTTTGATACTCGTAGATTCCTGTTTTCCTGTGCCGTGAACTCATGAATATTTTTATCCAACCACCCTTCAATATCTTTCTTTGTTGGATTCCAGTGACATGACATCAGATATCCCTTATGCAGATCCCGGTCCTAGCAACAAAACCATTTGTTGGCTTGTTGGGGCCTGACCCAGATTCGGAGGTGATTTAGCCAAACAAATCCCGGTATTACTAGCCCTTTTGGCAATAGTCTGTGGAGCACAGATTGAGGTCTCACCCAAAGTAGTATGGGAGGGTGCTAGAACCAGGTTTCTGCACCCTAGAGATGTCTGATGGTTTCAAGTGGTCTGCAGTTTGACCCTACACACACGTCGCTACACACACTTACCCGTACCTTGCAGCCTGAGATGCTGCCTAGCCCTACTCGCGGCCTGAACAGTGTTATTACCCAAGTCATTACTAGTAGCCTGATATTAGTTGATTAACTTATCTTATTTGTTCGCTTTCAGTTATACTTAACAATAATCATAATTCATACAAGTGCGCACAGTAAATAAATAGTATAATTGCAAATGAGATCAAACATATAATAACACAAGAACAAATACATGAAATTCAGATAAAACTTCTCTTTATTATTCTCTTCCTTCATTTAAAGACTCTATTTCGTCGTGCGCACTTAGCTGCAAGGGTCCGCGCACTCAACTACGGACTCTACTAGGTCTCTACGCACTGAGCTGCAAAGCCTCTTCCTACTACTACGACCCACGACGCACTTAGACTCTTCTTCTATACTTCGCTATCTTATTCTATCCATTAGATTCTATCATTATCTGTTTTCTTTACAACTTAGAGCCTTGCTCTATTTATACAATCCCTATGGTCCGCGGACCATGGGTAGGCCGACATTACATTCAAACTTTGGGCGGACATCCTTGTGACTCTAACATACATTCCGCGCCCAAAATTCAAGAGGCTTTACAATAATATTACTCAAAACTTGGGCTTTGAGCCCCAAAACATGTTGTGGGGGGATTCCATGCCCAACATCAATCTTGGAGCTCTGACATCCCACAACACATCCAGGACTCTTCGACACATCCAGCTCAACTATTCACGGGTAAGTGGTCTCAACTTTTCTTTTGCAACATTTCTCTCTCTTTTTGTGTTTTTCTTGTGTGACTGATGTTTTCTTGATTTCTTTGAACGCTTGCTGTCATTTACATGCATACTAGCTTGTACTAGAATTGTTTCAGTTTTTGTTACTATCTCACTGTTGTCGCATGCATGAAACTGTTTTGCACAAATAGTCGCCGATTCGGCAACTCGCTTCACCCACATGCATGTTGTTCCATTTTCTGAATATTTCATTCATTGTTTTCATGCATGATCTTTTGCTTCTGCTTACACTCAGTATCATCATACATTCACTTTCACACTTTCTTTCAACTTCCCGTCAATGGGTCTAGGTAGCCTTGGTTCGGACTCTGCCTCACCAAGACATTATTGCACAATCATGAGAGGGAAGGCTTTGTCTTCCCCTAAGGAAATGTGAATTTCTACCCAGCAGTTATTCCCCAAGCCTGATTTGTACAATTCTAAGGGACAATGACTGCTCGCCTAGAAAATTGCGCAATGCAGTCACTGAGCCTATAGCCATTGCCAGCTGAAATTGTGCATTATGAGATTCCAGCAATCAACAGTCAATCTAGATTGCGCATTGTGCAATTCTAGCAGCCAATCATACCTCCCAGATAGCCCAAACTTCCTTTTGCAGAATTCTAGCAGCTAGTCAGCCATCCCCCCAGAAGAAATTGTGCAATCCTTGCCTGTCAATCCCTAGGTATTTGTTATTTTGTTCCCGAATTTGCTTTGGTTTTCACTGACAAATTTCTTGCCATGCATGTCATTGTGTCTCCAGATCTAGCATGTGTTCTTATACCTCTTGACAGTTCAGGGTAAATGGCCTCTAAGAGATCAGGATCAAAGGACACTGATGGAAGTGCAACTGGAGTAGCGGTTGAGCGAATGTCTGCAAGTCTACAGATCTATGAAGATACCAAGCTGATTCTAGACAAGGACATCAAGATAAAATGGCAAGAGGTCAATGATGAATTTGCAGGCACATTTGCGGAAGACCTCGAAGATTTCTAGGTATATGTGAACATCCACAAGTCTGGCTTGTACCAGATTTCATGCAGATACCCTGTGTTCCAATGTGCAGACATGATACACTAGATCATCTCACACACTGACCCCGAGATGATGACCTTGAGCAGTGTTAGCGGGACGAAGATTGCAACCTTTAGGGAATAGGATTATGATGAGATGTACCATATGTTGGAACCCGTGAATATCATGGAGACTCCCTTCATCTTACCCAGCAATAATGCCAACTCCATAGACATTCTGAAGAAATAGGTAAAGGAGCCGGCTAGATTCAGGATGACACCCAACCAGATCTACAAGATGAAGCTACTACAGAAGACGTATCAATACTTGGTTATCTTTTCATGTCTACTGTATGGACAAGAAAGCACGGAAAGCTTCCCACAGAATTGGGTGAACGTGCTGGACCAACTAGCCAGAGAGGGAAAACCATGCAACTGGTCTGGCATGTTGGCTCATCAGCTAAAGAAATAGGTAACAAAGGCTTGATAACCGCCCAAAGGTATGCAAGCAAGTATCTACATGTATGCCTACATCTTGTATGGAGTTTGTGCCCGATAAGAGTTCCTGGGCTTGAAGTGGGCATGGTCACCGACGGAGACTGCTGTGAACACTTATTAGAATATTTTGTCTAAATGCAGCTTCAGAGGAGTTATCACATGGTTGTCCAATCATTTTGTCACCCCGGTGAACAAGATGATATTCGAACAGGATCCACCCTGCATTTCGATGGTAGCAATGGAGGTACTGATAGACATAGCTGATTGGTATGCCTCACCATACGACACCTTCATACTCATGTACAGTGCGGAGAATCTTCCACATGTTCTATCGAAGTTTGCCTTGGACGTGCTCATCATGCAGGAAGTAGCATATCACATCTCGGCAGGATTGACAGTTAGGCTGCACCAGAAGAAGAAGTCACGTTGGCCCGCTCTTTTGCTACACATCAGGTTATACGAGATCCAGAGTTTTAAGCATGCAGATGTCGAACCAGAGCAGATGAAGAAATATCCATTCGACCTCCGAAGTTACAATCCGTATGACCCACATTGTCTTGTGAGAGATCACTGCACGAGAGTATAGTTCAATTGGATCCATGGGGCATTTCATTGGGTGGACGAGGACCCATGGAGATATTTCTACATTTTCTCCAGACCCAATGAACAGGTTATCTTTGCTGTGGAATGGTTAGTGAAGCAAAATGAAGTAGTATCCTAGAGAGCATAAGAATCAACAACAAGAGTAGAGGTGAACATACCACTGCGCGGAAAGGGCAAGAGAAAGATTGTCGATTGCATGGAGGAAGAGCAAAGCTACAAGTTACAAGCAAATCCACTTGTGGAGAAAGAATATTTTTCCATAGAGGCAAGAGGCAAAAATGTGACAAGCGAAACATGCAAAGGCAGAAAGAGAAATGGAGAATGGAGGAAACAGAGAAGGAGTTGCATGAGTTGAAGGAGCAACTCCAAAAGGAATAAGAGTTGTGAAAATAGGAGAGGGAAGCACATCAGAAACATGTACAGCAGGGGCACAACATGTGCAAATGGATGAAACAGTGCCCATACATGTAGTGGACTCATCAGAATAGCTAGCATAAGGCAAATAGGGAGAACCATCGTAGGAGTAGGACTTTGCTCAAGAGATAGAGCGAGCGCTTGAACAAATGGATACGGGAATGGAGCAGTAGGAGTTAGAGTAGGATATCCACCTCATGCCTCATCATCAAGAGGTTTACCCACCAGCTTCATCGAACCTAGAACATGAGAAAGTGCCAAGTGACCAAGGAGACACTGACATCCTTGGAGATCAACAGGAAGGAGAGATGCACAACATCTCATTCAACGAGTTTCAACATAGAGTTGTTCAATCTCACAGAGTGTTAACTCCGTAAGATCATACATCTCCCACGTAGTATGAGGAACAAGTGATCATGTCTGACATGCACAAACATCTAGAAGCCTTGGTCGATGCCATTAGAGCATATGCCGAAGCCACTAGCTCAAGTGTTCACTTTTTGATAGCTAAGAATGAGTGAATGGCTAAGGAGATACAGATGGGCAAGCAAGGAGGAGAGCTAGTGACAGTGTCTGCCCGACCAGAATTGAAGAAGGAAATACTAGATGAAGTACTATCCCTTGGAATAGTTATGTCGACATTGTATTCCAAATTTGGTACCATGCATAAGGTAGTCTTCCATCTCAACGGATGGCAGTAGCGATGTGCTAGAAGAGCACGTATCTTGTCAAACGTGCATGCTGTTGTTGATCACATGCAAATGTGGACAATGAGATACAAGGGAGCCCCACTTCACTTGCCTAAGATGATGATGCCCAGAGTGGTCGAGCTGAAGGCACACATCCGGAGTTATATCCAAAACTATG
Source organism: Pinus tabuliformis (assembly GCA_031772625.1). NCBI lineage: Eukaryota > Viridiplantae > Streptophyta > Pinopsida > Pinales > Pinaceae > Pinus > Pinus tabuliformis. Next base: position 765,190,300 of record CM062804.1, on the reverse strand, counting down.
AAGTGCTCCTGCAGCTCATCACTAGTCTATAGGCTTCCCATGGACGTGTATCCAAGAGTATAGATGTTGTGGTGCACACACATGTGATCCCATCTATTAGGACTCTCACCCAGGTGAAGACAAAGGCACAGGTCTGACTAGATCTTGACTCATACTTTGACGAGTTGATGCACATAGCCACCAACCCAGACTTGCCAATCAGTGCAGATACCATGCATAAGTATGTTGCTGGTTCGGCTGCATTGAAGACAATGATGTGCATGCTTTCAAACGAGTTGGAGAGAGGAGCACAAGCAGTGTACCCAGATGCTATGGAGGCAAGAGTCAAGTTCCAAAAATATGTCACCTTGGAGTACACGGACACCATCGCGGACTACCGATCTTGGCATCAGTACGCTATTGTTGATCATCGCGAGGATGTTGAAGAGTTGGACTTCCCATGGTTTTCTAAGTCATAGTGATGTCTTGCATGGCTTGCTCAAGCCATTTTGTCTCACATGGTGTTGGGGTAGGGTTCCCTAGGGTCACTTTTTGGGGAAAAGCCCAATTTTTGGGGCAAAACGCCCAAGTTTTGTTATTAAAAAGTGTAAAGTCTCCGCAAAATGTGGTTGCCGAGCATGTAGATGGTAAAGTGTCATAAATGGTTTTACCCTTATGTTATGTAAGTTATGTCGACTTACCCATGGTCCGCAGACCATGGGATTGTATAAGTAGGAGAGTCTTAGAGAGTCTAAGGAATGTTAAGGATAGTGGAGATCAATGAATGTAATGGGTCAATAGAAGGAAGAGTGAAGAGGTCTTAGAGTAGAAGAGAGGCTCTGTAGCTATGTGCATAGAGGCCTAGAGTAGATTTCGTAGTTGAGTGCGTGGACCCCTGCAGTTGAGTGCGCAGGGAAGTCTTGAGTCTATAAGAAGAACAAAAGCATTAATAAAGAGATTATTCTAGAAATTCCTTTGTTTTGTCTATTTATTTCTATTATGAATGAATGCACTATTATGTTATGATGAATGATGGGTTATGCATTTTCATATGAACGCAAGTAATAATAATTGTTTACAGAAATAATATATGGTTGCATGTTAATGTTATCAAACACTTAAGCCGATCTGGGTAAATACAAAACTAGGGGTAAGTACAGAAGCGCGTAAGTGGAGGATTTACCTATTTAGGGTCCGTGAGAGATGGTCGTGAACGTTCACAGAGGTATAGGATCTGTTTAAGGGAAGTTATATCAATAAGCCCCAAGGGCTTATTGATCTACGCAAAGGCAGGTTTAGGGAATAAATCGACATCACGCTCATCTCTGGGTGTGGAAACTTGGTTCCAGCATCCCCCCATACCGCTTCGAGTGAGACTTCAGTACGAACTTCGTGGATTGATGCTGAAAGGGCTAGTAGTGTAGGGATTCATTTGATAAATCGAACTCTGATCCTGGGTCAGGACTCACTAAGCCAAAAAATGGTTTCGTTGTTGGGACCAGGATCTACATAAGGAGATGTGTGATGTCGCATCACTAGAATCCAACAAAGAAAGAAATTGAGGAGTGGTTGGATAGAAATATCCACGAATTCGCAGCGCAAGAAAACATGAATCCACGATTGATGAAAGAACAGTGGTTGGAAAGGTATCTATACACATAGATACACAAAATTTTCTTATGTTCCTTCCCGAGCGAGCTATATGAGTGGATTGCTAAATTAGTGGATGGACAGGGAAGGTGGAGAATTGACAGTCCAATAGTGTGGACCCCGAAGTTAGTGCAGAGATTGGAAGCCTCTGAAGATAAGACCATGTGCGTTGTCAGTCATTGGCTTGATCATGTCATCGGAGGGTTTGCGATAGGGTTTGCGGTCGATACCTCGGTTAGCTACAACGAAGTAGAGTGGCGCTTCTTCAAGGGACTGCAAGGTAAGTATTTAGGATCTTTGAATACTTGGATTAAAATGCTCTTGTGTGACAAGAGAATTATGAAATTACCATGATGTTTGGAGCTACGCAAAGTGGAAAGTTATTCAGGGATAGAAGGAGAACAAGTACTAAATATAGCCCGCTAATTGAGCCTCCTCTGAGTGACAACGAAGGAGCGACACAGTCTTCTCCACAGAGCGTTGTCTAGTTAATAAGGCATGGGTTCTCCCGAATACCCCATCCACCCACACCACCTCCATCTTCACCTCCACAGCACACACCTTCGCCCACACCACCACCACCTCTGCCACTATTCAATATGGTGAATGCAGTGAAGTTGCCTATTTTCAAGGGCTTGGGAAATGAGGACCGGAACCAGTTTTGGTTCATTACGAAGGCCGTATGGACAACCCAAAAAATTACAGATGATCAAATGAAGAAAGAAATGTTGGTTACTTCTTTATAAGATCACGCGCTAACATGTTACACTAAGTATTGCACCGATAAGCTAACAGTTGCGTTGGCAGACATTCAGACTGCGTTGAATAAGGAATTCAGTAGACCCAAGTCTAAAGCGCAAACAATCATGGGATTCAAGGAAATCCTGATGAAGCTTGAAGAGACACCCTAGGAGCTAGATCAAAGATTGAAATGCAAGATCCGCGAAGCTAACATGAATCTTACGGATGGGCAGCACCGTGAATGGTTTTTGGCTTTGCTCTTGCCTCATTTAAGGGTTGCTTTATCACAACAAAAGATTGGGACCGAGGCGGAAGCCCTCGAGATTGCGATGAGACTACATGAGACATTGATTAAGGATGGTGCTTTGGGAGTTCAGCAGATTCACATGGAGTTGCAAAATCTTTACCTAGAATTCCAAAGTTTGAAGAAGGGTAGAGCAGCTCGACCAGAGGTGCGTGAAGAAGTTTGGTGTCTGAAATGTAAGATCTAGTGGCATGATAAATATCACTACCCTATCTTTCTGAATTACGTTTCAGGAGGAGGGTTGATGCCTCTGAGGCTAGAAGCTAAAGTAGGGCCAAGTACGGGGCCCGCGCTGTGATGTGTTATGTCAGGTAGCTGGGAAACATGTGACAGATAATTGTCACTTGCTACAAAAATTTGTAGAGACACTGCAACAGCTCTTCTGCAACTTTTGCAAATCAGTGGGTCACAATAAGCATAACTGCCATAGCTTTGAGTTAATTATGGAGAGAATGTGCACGTATCAGATGCAGACAGAGGCTCGGCCTCCAGATCAAGGCATTAGGGGGTGCGAGGAGGATATCAGGTGCACAAACGAGGCTGAAGCAGGGGAGGACCTGCAAGAAGTCGAGGACAAGTTATTTGCTACAATTATGGAGGACCAAGACACTACGTACGAGAATGTATGAACCCTATGCACCTGTCATGCTAATACTATACTCAGTTTGACCATGCAATAGAAGACTTCCCTGTATTAATAGCTAAGATGTGGGAAAATGGGAGGCAGCCTCAGCAGCCTACCCAGAACTTGTAGATGATGAGGTATTAACCCCGCAAAGAGGATCCTAATGTGAATATTGTACTGCGTAGTGGAATGACGACTGGCGAAGATAAGGGAAAGCAACCTAAAGAAAGTGAATGGTTCTAAAAAGCTCTAGAAAATGAGGTTGGATTTTATTTAGAGCATGCGAAAGAAACCTTCATGGAAGTGAATAAAAGCTTCGTGGACGCTTCTACCTCAGGAAGTCAGGATAAGCGGTTTGAAGAAATGGACCCATCGATGCTTACTACCTTTTTGGAGACCTATATGAAGATGTTTCACGATAGCAAAGATGTCAAAGGACTATTGGAGTTGATAAATACGTGTGCCAGTAAAGAAAATGCTTATGAGGGACTCCGTGTGGTCAGGAAAATTGGTAAGCATAAGGCAAGAACAGGGAATGAGATGAGGCTCACCGCACAAATAGGTGAATATGAAATGGACTAAGTTATTCTAGATCTTAGGTTAGATGCGAATATTTTTCCTAAAAAAACATGGGAGAGAATGGTGAGACTTGTTCTACAGTGGTCTCCGATTCAATTGAGGATGGTGAGTCAGCAAAAGATTATCCCCATGGGAAGATTGCAAGGAGTGATAATAGATATTGAAGGCGTGAGTGCATTAGCTGATTTTGAAGTGATAGATATTATCGATGACAACAATCCCTACCCCATGATCCTTAGGATCAACTGGGCTATCGACATGAATGGGGTGATCAATTTGAAGAAGTGGACAATGTCATTTGAGAGGAAATCACTCCACGTAGAAGTACCTTTGGACCCTACAGAGGGACCGCATTATACTGAACTGATCGAAGAATATGAAAGTGATGATGATTTGGACCAGATGTACAAAATAAGAGCACGAGACAAATATTGGGTGAATCCGAAAGTAGATGGACACATTACATGGGACCACGAAAGCTCTTGTACACCGGATTTGGATGAGGAGTTGGAACACTAGCAGAATAGGTTGCATGAAGTATCTACATCGCATTGTAACATGATGACTAAATCATTCACTATGTATCATTAGAGGTAAGGATTTTGCCTTATTATGATGGTCTAACTGATGTAGATAAATTTTTGGATGCATTTGAAAGGGAAGTGCCTGAGAAGCATTGCTTCCAAGCATTGGATTTGACATTGTGTGCTACGCCCGCAAGATGGTGGGGTATGCATAAAGAAAATTTTGATGGATGGCACGAATACAGAAGGATGATGAGAGTGCGGTTTGGTCACCCAAAAGTATTATTAATAAAGAAATATGATGGGAGGAGTGATCCACATGATCACTTAGCAAAATGGACTGATGCTTATGGAGAAGATCCACAACTAGAGTGGGTGCATTTGTTATTTCATACTTTAGATGTAATACCAATGAATTGATACCTAAAACTGAGCTCTACCATGGCAAGGACAAATTAGATATATTGAGACAGGGATTCTTAATGAAATTCAACTTTGAAGATGGATTCAAGTGCATTGATGAAGCGTTGCAAGAGGTCAAGGCAGTGACCTTCATAATACTGCAGGATCCCTTGGATTTGATTCAACCAGATTAGACCACCCAGCCACGCCATGCACTAGAATGCTACAATGTGACTTCTAAAGAAGAAAAGGAGGATCCAAGGAACCTTAATATCCCAGAGGCAAAAGGTCACTGCAAAGTTCAGGGGCTGCAGATAGAGAATCTAGATATCACCACGCCGCTGAAAACTAGACAAGTGAATATTGGAACAATGGCAGAGCCGAAGTTTGTGAAGATAGGGGACTACTGGGATGATGCTACGGTAGATAAGGTCGCTAAGTTGCTCTGCAAGTACCAGGATTTGTTCCCTAGAAATTTTTCAAACTTGAAGGGGATAATAGGAAATTTAGGAGTGATGAAAATAACGTTGAAAATAGATGTGAAGCCTGTGAAGTAGAGGCCATATTGCCTTAATCCTAAGTACAAGGAAAAGTTCCACTTGGAGTTGGAAAAGATGTTGGCAACGGGTATTATTGAACCAGTAGAGGAATCTTATTGGGTTCTCTAGATACCATCAGATAAAGATCGCACTAGAAGACAGGAGTAAGACTACCTTCATGACTGAGTGGGGATGCTTTCATTATATTGTAATTCCTTTTGGACTTAAGAATGCGCCGGTAATATTTTCACGTGTAGTCATTGTGACGTTCAAAGAGTTCATTCACAAGTTTTTGGAGGTATACTTTGATGATTAGATAGTGTTTGAACTGGTAAAGCGCCATGTAGCTAGTTTGCACTTGACACTGGATACATGCCAGAGGTATCAGATCGCACTAAACTTGAAGTAGTGTTTATTTTGCGTCCCTTTTGGAATCTTGCTGGGTCATGTAGTGTGCAGACAAGGATTAATGGTGGACCCTGCTATGATCGTGATCATAATTAATTTAGAGGTTCCAAGGAGTCTTAAACATCTAAGCACAACGCTGGGTCATACTGGATATTCTCGAAAGTTCATCAAGAGTTATGCTCAGATTATCACACCAATGGAAAAATTGTTGAAGAAGGATGCTACATTCTGTTGGAATGAGGAATGTCAGTGGAGTCTGGATGTAGTAAACGAGAAAATGGTCACCGTGCCAACCCTAGTCTTCCCGGATTTGAATAAGGAATTTCATGTGCATGTGGATGCATCATGTATCGCGTTGGGAGTAGTGTTGATGTAGGCTGGTGAAGGAGAATTGGATCACCCGATAGCATTCGCGAGTAGGAAGATGTCGAAGGCTAAAAAAAATTATTTGATGACAGAGTGCAAAGGGTTGGCTATGGTGTACATGCGCCAAAAGTTCATGCATTACTTGCTAGGCGGACACTTTAAGATGTATACCGACCATTATACATTAAAGTACCTGGTCAACAACCCTGTGTTGGGGGGGGAATATGCAGATGGTTGTTGCTGTTTCAGGAGTATGATTTCGAAGTAATTGTGAAGCTAGGGAGATTGAATGCAGGACCAGATCATCTGTCGCACATTGAAACAGGAGAGGAGCTTACTAATTTGGAGGAAGGACTGCCTGACGCGCAACTCTTTACGTTGCGTGTAGCAGACAATCATTTTGTAGACATTATCCACTTCCTAACTACAGGAACAGCTCCAGAACGATGCACTAGTCAACAGAAGAAGGAATTGGTGGTGTGTGCGGAAATTTTTTTCTGTTATTGTAGGTCACTTGTATAAAATGGGATCAAATGAGATAGTGCAATGCTATGTGCCCGATTTTGAACGTGGCAATATCCTAGCTGAAGCTCATGGAGGAGTTGCGGGAGACCATTATACAGAAAAAGAAACAACGCAAAAGATTTTTCATGCTAGGTTTTGGTGGCCAACATTGCATAATGATTCAAAAGCATATTATAGGGCATGCAATGCATGTCAGAGAATCATCAAACCAACACAGAGGGATGAGCTGCCTTTGAATCCGCAGGTACCATTGCAGCCATTTGAGAAACAGGCAATTGATTATGTAGGACCAATTCAGCCTTCATGAAAGAATATTAGTGCGTGGTACATCATCCCCGCGACTTAGTATTTGACAAGATGGTTGGAGGCGTAGCCCGTGAAGCACTGTACAGGGGCCACCATAATGAAATTTCTGTTTGAATATGTGATGACCAGGTTTGGTTGCCCGAATATTTTAATGAGCAATCACGATACACATTTCCCTAATGAAACGATTAGCCTGTTGACAAAGGAGTTCCAAGTTTATCATCAGAAGAGTACGCCATATCACCCCCAGGCCAATGAGATGGTTGAAGCATTTAGTAAGATATTAGAGAATGCACTGACAAAGGTTTGAAATACATAAAGGAATGATTGGGACATGCATGTACCAGCTGTGTTATGGGCCTATAGAACTACTTGAAAGAAGCTTACATGTCAGACACCGTTTAGGTTGGTCTATGGCGTGGAGGCTGTGATGCCTATGGAGTATATTGTGCCTAGTCTACGCATAGCAAAGTTCATAGGGATGGCAAACCATGGAGCCTTCAAAGAGCGGCTCACACAGCTGATATAGCTCGAGGAAGATAGATTTTTGGTTGGATTCCATCAGCTGGTACACAAGGAATGCGAAAAGGCATGACACGATCGGCACATCAAACTACACACCTTCATGGTAAATGATTTAGTTTTATTATATGACAGAAAGTTTGATAAATTTCCATGAAAATTTTAGATGCATTGGTTGGAGCCATATGTGATCAAGGAGGTTACCGATGGTGGAGTAGTTCAGCTTGTGAAATTGAATGGAGATCCATTTTCGAGAAAGGTAAATGGCAATCGATTGAATCCATACACCGGGGATCTGGCCCGATGACTACATGATGGTAGCATAGCATTAGTTCTCCAGGTAGCTGCAAGGAGGTGTTGGACTATAAACTACACTTCCCGAGTTGTAGAGCTACGTGACATAGGCTCTGCGTGCAACAGGAGGATGTCACAATACCAGAAGAAGCGCGAAGGGAGCTATGCTATAGGGGTGGAGATTGTGCAACACAACCAAAAAGTGATCGTTATCATCACTGTTCATGATTTGACTGCCAAAATATGGTTAAAAGGAGCGGGAAACTGACATTTAAGGCAATTATGACTGAATTTTAGAGTAAAATCTTGGGGAATTTACCACCAATCTTGCATTTATGGATGGATTTTGGGGGGAACAGTTGAATTTGAATTCTAATTCCCCTATAAATTACAGGTGGTTGTCCAACGAGAAACACTTTGCATCCTGAGAATTTATGATTTGTGGTGTCTATTGCACATGAACCGTGAGTTCTTTGATGATTTTCTCGCAAGCCCCATGTTCGCTCAGTATTCCGAGTCAAACCACAAGCTTATTCAAGACATCATGGTAGGACGAGGTCACGCAGAAACTGCAAGCGTTGGAGAGACTATTGCCTCTGAGGGAGCTACCCCTCAAGTTGTGAGTATGGAGGTTCCAGCAATAGTGCCTACAGCGCTGAGGTTGCCTAGGCAGAAGCCTAAACTGATCAGAGAGGTCCCTAAGCCAAAGAAGGATAAGAAAAATAAGTCAATGCTGTTGCACGAACATGTAGCTACACAGGCGCAGTGGAAAGAGAAGGGGAAGGTGGTCGATCCAGAGTTAGAGGAGGGTGCATAGGATATTGACATTGAGGGGGTGGTGTTATAGACATTTTTGTGCCTTACAGCATTGAGCATGAAATGTCCATAATCTAAGGGATCTAAAGTCCCTAAACATGTTGTTCCTACCCCTAGTGGAACAAGGCTAACTAACCACAGCAATTCACAGAAGTTCTCCACCTGAAACCACTCAAAAACAAGTCAATTCAGGATCATGTCAACTGCTCCACTGAGCATCTGCGCTGAATGTCAACTGTTCCACTGTCTACCTGCGTTGAATGTCAACTCCAACAAAGGCTACCTGCGCTGAGCGAGTTTGGACAAGTGGCAGGCTCATTCCTCAATGTGTCAATGCCCAGGAAGCTTCCAAAATGACACTTGTATTAGGGAATTCGACTGGTGATGAGTAAGAGGTTCCAAATCTCCAAGTGGAAGCAAGAACCTCCAAGTGGACTCAAGAACTGAGAGAGGGAGAGGACACTAGTCAGATCTCAAGCTGACTCATCCTCTCTCCAAAATAACTATATATAGATCTCTCCTCCATGAGATCTAGGGGCGAGAATTTTGTGAATGCAAAGAATTGTTGTTGGTTTGAGACTGGAATCATTGGGTGCTTAATGCTTTGAAGGGAGCTGAAGAAGGAATTCCATTCTGCTGGGAAGGAGATGCTGGATTAGAGCCCTCTGGGTTGTATCTCTTCTTGAACCTTGTTATCAATCAATAAAGCTATCTTGGTTTTCTCCTATATACTGGTGTATTTGTATGATTGCATTAGTGTATTTGATTTACTTCTAATCATGAATCATTTATGAATATGAATATTTGCCTTTGTGTTGTGTTCTTCTCTTGTCGCAAGTAGCTATTCTCTTGTCACAGGTAGCTGTTCTCTTGTGATCTCGTGGGAATCAAGTAGCTGTTCTCTTGAGCAAGCGAGGAGGCAAGTAGCTGTGAACACCCAAAGAGAAGAGGATCTAGATCGAGGGACAAATGGAAGACAACGGTAAGTCTATCAATCTCCCCTCTTTCACATTTCATAAAGGAAGAAACCAGAATAGCTGTATCTGTTTGTTGCTAAGGCACTGTCACACCTTAGGTGGATAGGATCGTCCTGCATAGGGATTTTTCCCCACAACAAATTGGCGACTCCGCTGGGGAGAAATTGTTTATTCATTTCATTTGTGTTTAAATCATTGTTTGCTTCATAGACTCAACAGCATCGAACTGCTTCTGCAAAGTAGACTGTTGCTGCCTTGATTCTTCACTGGATTTTGGCTATGATCTAACAATGGACTCACAAATAATGTGATGATCCTTTGTGATAGTCTTTAGTACCCTCTCAAAGCATCCCTCTGTTTATACCTTGCTTGTGTTTCTGATTTGGCCTGAAACAGTTGATTTTTGAGCATTTTATGACCCAGAACCCAGGGGAAACGAGAGTTTCTCCTTCAGCGCAGACACTGTGAAGGCAGTCTGCATTTCAATGCAGGTCCCGTGAAGGCTACTTGCGCTGAATGTCAACTCCACAGTGTTGGACTTGCGCTGAACCAGTTTAGCCTTGTGCAACTGGGGTTCTCTGTCCTCTGTTGCCCTGTTTTGATCTCTGTTTTTGCAGCCTTTAACCAGCATAGGTACCAGTCTGATAACTCCTTTTCTTTGCTTAGATTCCGCCTCCTTTTGTACAAAAAGTCTGTGAATTTTTTTATGTGTTTGTGGCATCATTTACAGTTTTCCTTTGCATGAGTAAAGTAGTCATCCTGTAGCCTTTGATTCAGATCTGATTGATTGTGATCTTAGAAGAGAGTTCATTGGCTGTTTGCAGATTGATTATAGATTTACTTTTGCTTATTGGTTTGAATTTGTCTCTTTTAAGTGTCAAAACAAGTCTTTATTTTGAAAGTAGCAAAGTGATTGTAATCTCTTCTACCCTTGTTGTTTTCGAAAGAGTGAACTTGTTTGTATTGATTATTTAAAAGCAAATTCAAAGTTGTACAAAAAGCTTTCTTTATAGGCATCTATACTAAGAAAGTGGAAAACAAACACCTGCATTGTGCATTTGCATTTGATAAGTTTGCATGTTGGATTTAGGAAAAGTGCATTAGAGTGTGCTGATTGCTCTTTGAGAAAAGATAGTGTCTTTCTTTTCCCTTAGTAGCTAGGATTTTCAAAGTTGAAAAGATTATAAAGCTTGCTTATCATCTTTAGACTGCATTTAGGAATTTGTATCATACATCTCGTGGTGAACCTTGAAAGGAAAACTTTAAAAAGATCAACCTAAAATAAACTGAATGAACCTAACAACGCTTTGTAACATAATGCACAACATAGAGGTCTAGGCTAGAGACGTGTTCCGGCGTCGTTAAGCCTAGTGACTGTCGATCTCGTGGAAGGTGGGTGATTCCTCCTGAGGGACGATAGTGCTAGTACAGATTGTGCTCCCACGTACCGTCGCGTATATATTGGGAGACCCCTATAGGCATATATCCTTTATCCTTAGGAAACCGTGTCGGCCGCCCTACTGATCGCAATGCAATGAACACAGCATTCACGAAGATCGACCGCCCGTACCCTAAAAAGTATTCTGCGGTTTTGCGAAAAGTTTGGCACACCCTCTGCCTAGATTTCCAGAGCAGTTTCTTTTGGCCTTTTTTAGACTCTATAACAGAAAAAGTCCATCCGAGCATTTGTCACTTCGGGCTCGTTAAAACATTGAAGGAGACTAGAGTCATCTTTAGCTTTTTCTCGACTCTTTAAAAGTGAAAAAGCAAGTTGTGTCTAAAGCGTCGTTAACAATTTATTTTAAATGGAACAATCACCCTTTAATCCTGCGTTGATCTTTAGGTTGAAAAGATGGAGCACACCAACCAAGGAATTCCTCTTGGTGGAAATCCTAGTCCCTTCTCCTCTTGGGGAGATGTTGGTGCACCCCACATGGCCACATTGTCGCTTCCAGGACTGACAATTGGTCTACCAGTTTGGCTCTTTTCAACCAATGTCGTTCAGAATACCACCATTCCTGAACAGTCGAGTCAACAGTTAGATCAGACAAGAGTTGCCTCCCAGCCTTCCACTTCATCTTCCTCCCCTCCTTCCTCTTCGCTTGACGGAACTGGTCGAATAAAAAACCGGGTTCCTAAGGAGAAGAAGGAGAAGAAGAAGAAAGAAAAGAAGAAGAAGGAGCCTAAGGCGACTGGGGGCAAACAAGCGTCATCTAACAAAAATCCACACACAGCACTCGTAAGGCCTAAATCGCCATGCGTCATATGCGAGGGAGACCACTTCCATAGAGATTGTCCCTGTATCCCCCGGATACTAAGGGACTGGTCCCCCCATTTGCACAATTCGGTAGCATCGACCTCTGATAGCCATGTCGACTGCTCACCGTCAACTAGTGGGAGTGAAGCCCCAGGACAGAGCGGGAAAGCTAAATTTCCCTGCAGACTGTGTGAAGGCGATCACGCCATCCACCATTGTCCCTTCTTGGACGAGGCAAAAAGAGTTCTGGAAGATCGCCCGATTTTACGAGCACATCTCCCTCCTGGATATCAAAGACTCCTGCCAAGTCCCTCACTAGTTGAGAACCCGGCTGACCCGCCCAGGTGGTCAGCCGAAGCACCTATCATTGAAGATGAACCGTCTGGATCCATGCCTGACGAAAGTCAAAAGGTTGATACGGCAGTTGACCCGGTTTTGCCTTCAGAGGCTTTATCTTCGAATGATACCATCACAGAGGAGAATAAAGACGACACCGTCCAGATTCTCTTCATCAGCACTGACTCTGATGATCAAGGGGGAAATGCCACCATTCCTTTATCGCAGGAAGGAAGTTCGTCGGAGCGATATCCGGCCGTATATTCGGTCCCACCACCAAGCAACCTAGTTGTGTCCTTTGACTGGAACCAACTAGGCAGACCCCGGTTGCCAGCCCGTATACCATTCAGAATTATTTGTCAAATATACAGAATGGTAATGGCTGGCACGATCATTGATGAGGGGGCATCTGTGAGTATCCTTTCCTCTATTGCTTGGAAAGCGCTTGGTTCGCCAGCACTTTTGCCTGAGATGAGAAGTCTATCGGGCTTTGATAAAGGAACCAGTCGACCTTTAGGGATCCTCCCCAATGTGCCTATAACATTGAAAGAGAAGACCGTTCAAATGAACGTGATGGTCGTTCAAGGACCCTTGGATTATAACCTACTCCTTGGACGAGACTATATATATTGCATGGGAGCTATTGTCTCCTCACTCTTTAGAACTACTCAAGTGTTGAGGACAACACTTTTTTGAAGGAGAGGGGCATGTTGGGTCCCTATAATACTAGTGATTACCCCATTACTATTGTAGTTGCATCCCTTATTAATATTGTTGTGCCCCTATTATCCCCATATTGTTATTACTATGCCCCATACAATCCCTCTATTGTTATTTTTGTGGCTTTATATTATTATTGTTAGGTTGGTTGGGTTATATTGTGACTCCTTAGACTCCTATATATAGAAAGGAGGTTTTTTCATCTGAATCATCCAAGAATTGTTCATTTATGTAATGTAAAGGAGGTTGCCCCTCGAAGAGGCTGAATTCTAAGGTGTTGATCTATCTTTTCTATCTGTTCTTGAGCTAGTTTCATAACAAGCTCCAATACAAGGTTAAGGCACTCCACAACCTCTTACCAAACTATTAGCAATCCCACACTTGTCACACTCACACCAAAGCTGTCTACTTAGTTTCAAAGCAAACTCAAAAGAACTAACTAGCACTGTCCAACTAAAGAACTAGAAGATCATAGTAATGGTGAGTGATTTTATAGGAGAAGGAGTCTCCATGAAATGAAGGAGAGGGAGCTTATCCTCAAGGGAGGTTGCATAAGAGGCGGAGCCACCATCCCAGAGGAGGAAAGGCAACCCAAACTGACCCAACAACCAGCTCTAGAAACACCTAGAAGGCCGATTGTTTGAACAAATTCACCAATTCTGGATCGTCGCAGGTCATGAACTAAGGCTCAATGATGACATTGCAAGGAGGCAATGAATTCGGACCAATCGTCACAACAAATAGTTGGAGGACTCGCGTCAGGCCCTGAAATTCGACCGTCAGGACAACATAGAGGTCTAGGCTAGAGACGTGTTCCGGCGTCGTTAAGCCTAGTGACTGTCGATCTCGTGGAAGGTGGGTGATTCTTCCTGAGGGACGATAGTGCTAGTACAGATTGTGCTCCCACGTACCGTCGCGTATATATTGGGAGACCCCTATAGGCATATATCCTTTATCCTTAGGAAACCGTGTCGGCCGCCCTACTGATCGCAATGCAGTGAACACAGCATTCACGAAGATCGACCGCCCGTACCCTAAAAAGTATTCTGCGGTTTTGCGAAAAGTTTGGCACACCCTCTGCCTAGATTTCCAGAGCAGTTTCTTTTGGCCTTTTTAGACTCTATAACAGAAAAAGTCCATCCGAGCATTTGTCACTTCGGGCTCGTTAAAACATTGAAGGAGACTAGAGTCATCTTTAGCTTTTTCTCGACTCTTTAAAAGTGAAAAAGCAAGTTGTGTCTAAAGCGTCGTTAACAATTTATTTTAAACGGAACAATCACCCTTTAATCCTGCGTTGATCTTTAGGTTGAAAAGATGGAGCACACCAACCAAGGAATTCCTCTTGGTGGAAATCCTAGTCCCTTCTCCTCTTGGGGAGATGTTGGTGCACCCCACATGGCCACATTGTCGCTTCCAGGACTGACAATTGGTCTACCAGTTTGGCTCTTTTCAACCAATGTCGTTCAGAATACCACCATTCCTGAACAGTCGAGTCAACAGTTAGATCAGACAAGAGTTGCCTCCTAGCCTTCCACTTCATCTTCCTCCCCTCCTTCCTCTTCGCTTGACGGAACTGGTCGAATAAAAAACCGGGTTCCTAAGGAGAAGAAGGAGAAGAAGAAGAAAGAAAAGAAGAAGAAGGAGCCTAAGGCGACTGGGGGCAAACAAGCGTCATCTAACAAAAATCCACACACAGCACTCGTAAGGCCTAAATCGCCATGCGTCATATGCAAGGGAGACCACTTCCATAGAGATTGTCCCTGTATCCCCCGGATACTAAGGGACTGGTCCCCCCGTTTGCACAATTCGGTAGCATCGACCTCTGATAGCCATGTCGACTGCTCACCGTCAACTAGTGGGAGTGAAGCCCCAGGACAGAGCGGGAAAGCTAAATTTCCCTGCAGACTGTGTGAAGGCGATCACGCCATCCACCGTTGTCCCTTCTTAGACGAGGCAAAAAGAGTTCTGGAAGATCGCCCGATTTTACGAGCGCATCTCCCTCCTGGATATCAAAGACTCCTGCCAAGTCCCTCACTAGTTGAGAACCCGGCTGACCCGCCCAGGTGGTCAGCCGAAGCACCTATCATTGAAGATGAACCGTCTGGATCCATGCCTGACGAAAGTCAAAAGGTTGATACGGCAGTTGACCCGGTTTTGCCTTCAGAGGCTCTATCTTCGAATGATACCATCACAGAGGAGAATAAAGACGACACCGTCCAGATTCTCTTCATCAGCACTGACTCTGATGATCAAGGGGGAAATGCCACCATTCCTTTATCGCAGGAAGGAAGTTCGTCAGAGCGATATCCGGCCGTATATTCGGTCCCACCACCAAGCAACCTAGTTGTGTCCTTTGACTGGAACCAACTAGGCAGACCCCGGTTGCCAGCCAGTATACCATTCAGAATTATTTGTCAAATATACAGAATGGTAATGGCTGGCACGATCATTGATGAGGGGGCATCTGTGAGTATCCTTTCCTCTATTGCTTGGAAAGCGCTTGGTTCGCCAGCACTTTTGCCTGAGATGAGAAGTCTATCGGGCTTTGATAAAGGAACCAGTCGACCTTTAGGGATCCTCCCCAATGTGCCTATAACATTGAAAGAGAAGACCGTTCAAATGAACGTGATGGTCGTTCAAGGACCCTTGGATTATAACCTACTCCTTGGACGAGACTATATATATTGCATGGGAGCTATTGTCTCCTCACTCTTTAGAACTACTCAAGTGTTGAGGACAACACTTTTTTGAAGGAGAGGGGCATGTTGGGTCCCTATAATACTAGTGATTACCCCATTACTATTGTAGTTGCATCCCTTATTAATATTGTTGTGCCCCTATTATCCCCATATTGTTATTACTATGCCCCATACAATCCCTCTATTGTTATTTTTGTGGCTTTATATTATTATTGTTAGGTTGGTTGGGTTATATTGTGACTCCTTAGACTCCTATATATAGAAACGAGGTTTTTTCATCTGAATCATCCAAGAATTGTTCATTTATGTAATGTAAAGGAGGTTGCCCCTCGAAGAGGCTGAATTCTAAGGTGTTGATCTATCTTTTCTATCTGTTCTTGAGCTAGTTTCATAACAAGCTCCAATACAAGGTTAAGGCACTCCACAACCTCTTACCAAACTATTAGCAATCCCACACTTGTCACACTCACACCAAAGCTGTCTACTTAGTTTCAAAGCAAACTCAAAAGAACTAACTAGCACTGTCCAACTAAAGAACTAGAAGATCATAGTAATGGTGAGTGATTTTATAGGAGAAGGAGTCTCCATGAAATGAGGGAGAGGGAGCTTATCCTCAAGGGAGGTTGCATAAGAGGCGGAGCCACCATCCCAGAGGAGGAAAGGCAACCCAAACTGACCCAACAACCAGCTCTAGAAACACCTAGAAGGCCGATTGTTTGAACAAATTCACCAATTCTGGATCGTCGCAGGTCATGAACTAAGGCTCAATGATGACATTGCAAGGAGGCAATGAATTCGGACCAATCGTCACAACAAATAGTTGGAGGACTCGCGTCAGGCCCTGAAATTCGACCGTCAGGACAACATAGAGGTCTAGGCTAGAGACGTGTTCCGGCGTCGTTAAGCCTAGTGACTGTCGATCTCGTGGAAGGTGGGTGATTCCTCCTGAGGGACGATAGTGCTAGTACAGATTGTGCTCCCACGTACTGTCGCGTATATATTGGGAGACCCCTATAGGCATATATCCTTTATCCTTAGGAAACCGTGTCGGCCGCCCTACTGATCGCAATGCAGTGAACACAGCATTCACGAAGATCGACCGCCCGTACCCTAAAAAGTATTCTGCGGTTTTGCGAAAAGTTTGGCACACCCTCTGCCTAGATTTCCAGAGCAGTTTCTTTTGGCCTTTTTAGACTCTATAACAGAAAAAGTCCATCCGAGCATTTGTCACTTCGGGCTCGTTAAAACATTGAAGGAGACTAGAGTCATCTTTAGCTTTTTCTCGACTCTTTAAAAGTGAAAAAGCAAGTTGTGTCTAAAGCGTCGTTAACAATTTATTTTAAACGGAACAATCACCCTTTAATCCTGCGTTGATCTTTAGGTTGAAAAGATGGAGCACACCAACCAAGGAATTCCTCTTGGTGGAAATCCTAGTCCCTTCTCCTCTTGGGGAGATGTTGGTGCACCCCACATGGCCACATTGTCGCTTCCAGGACTGACAATTGGTCTACCAGTTTGGCTCTTTTCAACCAATGTCGTTCAGAATACCACCATTCCTGAACAGTCGAGTCAACAGTTAGATCAGACAAGAGTTGCCTCCTAGCCTTCCACTTCATCTTCCTCCCCTCCTTCCTCTTCGCTTGACGGAACTGGTCGAATAAAAAACCGGGTTCCTAAGGAGAAGAAGGAGAAGAAGAAGAAAGAAAAGAAGAAGAAGGAGCCTAAGGCGACTGGGGGCAAACAAGCGTCATCTAACAAAAATCCACACACAGCACTCGTAAGGCCTAAATCGCCATGCGTCATATGCGAGGGAGACCACTTCCATAGAGATTGTCCCTATATCCCCCGGATACTAAGGGACTGGTCCCCCCGTTTGCACAATTCGGTAGCATCGACCTCTGATAGCCATGTCGACTGCTCACCGTCAACTAGTGGGAGTGAAGCCCCAGGACAGAGCGGGAAAGCTAAATTTCCCTGCAGACTGTGTGAAGGCGATCACGCCATCCACCGTTGTCCCTTCTTAGACGAGGCAAAAAGAGTTCTGGAAGATCGCCCGATTTTACGAGCGCATCTCCCTCCTGGATATCAAAGACTCCTGCCAAGTCCCTCACTAGTTGAGAACCCGGCTGACCCGCCCAGGTGGTCGGCCGAAGCACCTATCATTGAAGATGAACCGTCTGGATCCATGCCTGACGAAAGTCAAAAGGTTGATACGGCAGTTGACCCGGTTTTGCCTTCAGAGGCTTTATCTTCGAATGATACCATCACAGAGGAGAATAAAGATGACACCGTCCAGATTCTCTTCATCAGCACTGACTCTGATGATCAAGGGGGCAATGCCACCATTCCTTTATCGCAGGAAGGAAGTTCGTCGGAGCGATATCCGGCCGTATATTCGGTCCCACCACCAAGCAACCTAGTTGTGTCCTTTGACTGGAACCAACTAGGCAGACCCCGGTTGCCAGCCCGTATACCATTCAGAATTATTTGTCAAATATACAGAATGGTAATGGCT
The DNA here is from genome assembly GCA_031772625.1 of Pinus tabuliformis. NCBI lineage: Eukaryota > Viridiplantae > Streptophyta > Pinopsida > Pinales > Pinaceae > Pinus > Pinus tabuliformis. Next base: position 765,172,216 of record CM062804.1, on the reverse strand, counting down.
GGCACGATCATTGATGAGGGGGCATCTGTGAGTATCCTTTCCTCTATTGCTTGGAAAGCGCTTGGTTCGCCAGCACTTTTGCCTGAGATGAGAAGTCTATCAGGCTTTGATAAAGGAACTAGTCGACCTTTAGGGATCCTCCCCAATGTGCCTATAACATTGAAAGAGAAGACTGTTCAAATGAACGTGATGGTCGTTCAAGGACCCTTGGATTATAACCTACTCCTTGGACGAGACTATATATATTGCATGGGAGCTATTGTCTCCTCACTCTTTAGAGTAATGTGTTTTCCGCATGAAGGAAGAGTGGTCAAGCTTGTGGACCAACTTTCATTTCCCGGATCACGCATCGCAAATAGTCATGAACCATCCCTAAATGGTCTATTCATGCAAGAAGTGTCTCAACCCACGGTCCGTCCTCCTGATGAGCGTGAGCAATCCGGGAGGATATGACTGGAACCCAGGGGGCATGTGTCCTGGCCTGCTTCGGCAGGAAAACTTTGGGTATAGGGTAGGTTTCCGCGGGAGAATATGAATAGTCCGTACCCCGTCCGTGGGTGGAAGAGGGGTTGTTCTGGAATAAGATTCTCTTGTCAAAGTTACGTGTTTGGTGCCAGATTCATTCACCCTTGTCTATTTCAGTAGACATTGCCGAGGAAGTGTTTTGTTTGAAAGATTAACGAGACAATCTTTGGGTAGCCTGAAAGAGGTAAGCCTCTCCCGGTAAAACAAATGTTTTATCTGAAAATTGAGGGGTAACCTTGAAATCGTACTTTATACCTGGGGGCATGCAAACCTTTCGGAGTGCAAGCAAGGGGAAACTATTTATTTTTTAAATTTTTAGGACCTCTAACCCTTTAAACTCGTAGGATTAGTCGTTTCCGAACTTGCATAAAGAAAGGATCCGGAGCAATGCTTAGTGAGATGAAGCTCCATAAAAAATAGAATCTTGATGAGACACTCTTATCTTATGACTGGGTAATCGAGCAGTTTTAACGCGGAATTTATGCTCGTTAAAAAATAGAAAAGCGATACCGAGCAATTTTAACGCGGAATTTATGCTCGTTAAAAAATAGAAAAGCGATTGTGAGCAAGAGTTTCCTCCAGAGTTCAAGCTCATTAAAAAATGAACCTACCCCGGTAAATAACCACTGTGAATGTAATATCATCAGCCGTTAAAGCTTTGGTCGTGTTTGCACCTGCCACCTCCACTTTTCATTTGGCCGATCGTTTACCTCCATATGATTGTTTACCCATTTTGAGGAACAACTGCGAAGAGTGATTTCACCTAGCCATCCTTGTGACACTGCCGTGATTGGAAAATTCCAACCTGTACTTGGAATCTGCTGCTAACCCTGTTTATCACTCGTTCCTCAAAAGACGAGTCTTCTTTAAGCTCTTTTCAACTGACTCGTAAAATATGAAAAGATTGCCGAGTTTTGGCCTTCTAGCTCATTAAAGTGACCGGAAGAGCTATCCCTCCTCTAGATTTTAATCTTTTTGGACCTGAGGGATTATTGCACAAAAAGGTCGAGCGCTTGTTTTATTCGGCTCGTTAAAATTATCAAAAACTCATCCCTTCTGTATTGTTTTATACTTTTTCGGACTTAAGGGATTAGATGACGAAAAAGGAATTTTGGAGTTGACTTTATGTACCTTTTCAGACTCTCTAAAAATGAAAAGGACCGAGTTATCCTTGTCGTTAGACTCGTTAAAATTGTTAAATGGCGACAAACTTGTCTTTAGACGAGAACGAGCTTCACTATCGCTAAGCTCGTTAAAACATAGCGATGGGCTTGCCCGAAGGGCAGGTTATAGAACAAGCATATGTTATCCTCCTCAAGCTTGACAAAAATAAAGAGGTACTGGTCAGCAATGACTGGGGAAAAATTGGGAGAAAACTAAAGAAAACTTTGATGGTAGCAGGTCGCTCTTGAACATGACACTTTTCCTCCGTACCACAATCGGGTTGGGTTGTCTCATTCACCGGTCACATCACCATGGTCTCGCCATACCATCCATATTTGGGGTAATGCTACCGATCCATCGCATCAGTGTCGCCATATGTTCAAGAGAAGTCGTTCAGAAAGAGTCAACCGGGTCCCATCCACTGCCATACATTATCCTTCATCCATTCATGACCGCCACCCTGAATCATATGTCACAGATCATTTTTCACCTCCATTAAAATCATTAGCTCCGTTCCGTGTCACTGATGTGGGATTCATCAAGGCCCTCCTTTGACGGATCGCTTCTTGTCGACATCAGCTCATTAAACAAGAAGTTGATCTAGGAACAACCCCTTCAGTACTTTGAAGCTTGCATGCCTCAATGGCAAGTTTCTCACTTCCGGCGACAGGTATACATCAATGACCTTCGACCACAAGATTTTGCGTGGTGTTCGACGCCAAGTCCTTTATTCACACCACGTGAATTGTACTGCAGTACCTTGAGGGTCATTATCATTATCGGTGATTCCTCTCGCGCTTGTTAACGGTTTACATCATTGACCGGTAATCAAGCGATGTCTTTCCATGTTCGACTTCAGCGCAATTCTCACATGGATCGACTTGTACTTAGAGTGAAGATCGAACGAGTTTGAAGACCCCGGATCTAGTTTCATCCATCCGAGCTGCGATATATATTCAGGAAAAATAAAGACATTTGACATGTACATCATTGCAGCAAATGATCATCCTACTCAAAGGATGATAATTTCGCCAAAATTATCAGTCTACCATCAGACGATCGTCTGTTCTATGTACAAAAATGAATTTATAAAGCTGAGCATGGGAATGCCCGCCTCAGCTAGATCATGAAAGCAGTATGAATCATAATGTATTGTATTGTATTTTATTACAGGTCCCCTCCCAGCAAATGGATGAACTTCGGACCCTCCTGGATAAAGCATTTCACCCGATAAACGGCCTCATACTTTAGGGGGCAACTGTTATAGACATTTTTGTGCCTTACAACATTGAGCATGAAATGTCCATAATCTAAGGGATCCAAAGTCCCTAAACATGTTGTTCCTACCCCTAGAGGAACAAGGCTAACTAACCACAGCAATTCACAGAAGTTCTCCACCTGAAACCACTCAAAAACAAGTCAATTCAGGATCATGTCAACTGCTCCACTGAGCATCTGTGCTGAATGTCAACTGCTCCACTGTCTACCTGTGTTGAATGTCAACTCCAACAAAGGCTACCTGCGCTGAGCGAGTTTGGACAAGTGGCAGGCTCATTCCTCAATGTGTCAATGCCCAGGAAGCTTCCAAAATGACACTTGTATCAGGGAATTCGACTGGTGATGAGTAAGAGGTTCCAAATCTCCAAGTGGAAGCAAGAACCTCCAAGTGGACTCAAGAACTGAGAGAGGGAGAGGACACTAGTCAGATCTCAAGCTGACTCATCCTCTCTCCAAAATAACTATATATAGATCTCTCCTCCATGAGATCTAGGGGTGGGAATTTTGTGAATGCAAAGAATTGCTGTTGGTTTGAGACTGGAATCATTGGGTGCTTAATGCTTTGAAGGGAGCTGAAGAAGGAATTCCATTCTGTTGGGAAGGAGATGTTGGATTGGAGCCCTCTGGGTTGTATCTCTTCCTGAACCTTGTTATCAATCAATAAAGCTATCTTGGTTTTCTCCTATATACTGGTGTATTTGTATGATTGCATTAGTGTATTTGATTTACTTCTAATCCTGAATCATTTATGAATATGAATATTTGCCTTTGTGTTGTGTTCTTCTCTTGTCGCAAGTAGTTGTTCTCTTGTCACAGGTAGTTGTTCTCTTGTGATCTCGTGGGAATCAAGTAGCTGTTCTCTTGAGCAAGCGAGGAGGCAAGTAGCTGTGAACACCCAAAGAGAAGAGGATCTAGATCGAGGGACAAACGGAAGACAACGGTAAGTCTATCAATCTCCCCTCTTTCACATTTCATAAAGGAAGAAACTAGAATAGCTGTATCTGTTTGTTGCTAAGGCACTGTCACACCTTAGGTGGATAGGATCATCCTGCATAGGCATTTTTCCCCACAACAGGTGGACCCTATTTCAAAACTGCCAGAGTATATCCCTATGTGAAAGGGCAAGGTGAAGGTCCCAAAGGATCTAGATGTCAGACAATTCTCCCTCAATGCTCCCCTATTGCCAGAGAATATTACCTTTGAAGGTCCACGCTTGGTGCGAATCCCACATTTGAAGCTTTAAGACCAGGATTTGGTGGACCTTGAGTGGTTCCCCCACCTTGCTACTGACACCTTCATGTAGAGTGTTTTCTACAAGGATTCTAAAGTCACCACGTTGGAGCTGGTGGAATGGATTCATTGAGTCAACAAGTCAGGGTTGCTGAACTTGTTATGGGTGCCACACTACCATTGGTCAAACATAAACCTAATAGTCACCACGCAGTTTCTCTGCCCAGTACATAATGGGTGCTTGTGGCTAAACAAGTCAATCCCCATAACTGACATGTTGATCCACAGGATCACATTATTACCACACTATGGGCTGAATCTGGCCAAGGTGTTTTGCGGAAAGACGAGCAAGCGCGACCTCACTAGGAAGATAAAGGATAAGATTAAGCTTGTCAAAATCCACACAGGTATTCAATTACCAGCATTACCGACCCCGCGGTCAAGATTACCACACAAATTATGGCTTCCAAAGTGATGAGAAAGTGTCGTGTAGACAAGGTGCCGACACTAGTAGTTTCTCTGGCAACTCAGTGCGCAGAAGGCGTACAGTTCAAATGGGCGTGCTACCTACGTAGTGAGTTCCTCGCGAACTGCCGAGAGGTGAAAAATGAGAGTAAGACTTTTCACTATTCATGGTTGTTGCTCTCAATAGTGCTAGTCACATGGGACTTGCTAGAGGATAGCCAATTTCCTCTTGTAGAGAAGGATTTACCAGAAGAAGCAAAGTTTGCATTTCTTTAGGCCATGAAAGATGCTGTGTAGGTAATGGAAAGCAAAGTCTTTTGGTGTTGATGGAGGCGAGTATTCACATGGCCATCAACCAGAGCCATAGTTGTCACCAACCGTGTTCGAGAAGTTGTCATGGTATGCAGAGTTCAAGGTGGACTTCCACCATGTTTACATCTAGGCACGCAAGGACCCTAACTAGAAATGGTATGACTTACCCTATCTAACCACAGATGACGTGATTGTAGAAGTCATCAAGCATTGGCCAGTAGACTGGCATATTGCATCCGATGAGGCTGCTGGGACTAGCAAGTCCACAGAGAAAAAGAAAAGGGAAGTGGCCAAGTAGAAGGTTCAACTATTGGCTAAAAAGAGGAAGAAAGAGGCCTAGGAGAAGGCTCGGGTAGATGCAGAGTTCGCAGCAAAAGAACAAGCAGAGCAGGAAGAGTGCCGCTCTGAAAGGAGTCAGAAGTCTCCTTTGCCCCAAACAAAGGAGGAAGAGCGGTCATATCAGGGTGGTGGAGATCAACAGGAAAGCACTCCCTTCCGGGTGAAGCGGTATAGGGAGCAGGAGAAGGATCGCGGAAGAAGACAAAGGCCTCCAAGTTGTCACTATATCCCATTACCTTGATAAAGGGCGACTTAGATGATATTAGTGATAAGGTGTGGGATACAACAGCAGAATTGTTGCAGCAGTTTGAGCAATAGCAAAAGCAAGCACTCGTCGCCATATAATTGGGTCTGCGCGAGATGCAGATCCAAACAACTAGACTTCAGGCTAGTGCAAGACAGAGCAGCGTGACATCCACCAGTTTGGCACGGGGACCACTCAAGCAGCAGAGTTGGTTCAGACAATGGATCTCTGGGAAGTCACACTACCCGATGGAGATTTGAACGTGGAGGTGGCCGCTGAAAAGGAAATTTTCAGCACTCTGAAGAATGTGGGCCTCAACTTGGCCATGCACCCCAGTGAGTTCCTTCACACATTACAAGTAGGTGTGATCGCATATCTTAAGGCTCGAGATCAGCGCGCGCTTAGCATGATCAACGAATATAAGGTTAACAATGAACAGATTTTTGTTGAGAAGACAACAGTGCTGGAAGCATGGAAGAGAGTGCAGGTGTAGAGCGAGCAGATTGAGGCTGTGGTGGTTGAGGCATGTAGGATAGTCCCTAAACTACATATCCTGGAGGAAGCACTGGTGGACACCAAGATCAAGAAGTTGGATGCAAGCATGCGTGAAGCAAAACAGAAGTGGCCAAGGTTCAGTTTGAATTGAATCTAAATATTACAGAGCTCAAGTTGAAGTCACAACCTTCAACTCCACTAGAGGTCAAAGAATAGCACGAGAAATCTGTAAAGGATGGAGTCGCAACAGAAGATGATGTGGTGGCAGATTGCACCGTGCTCTTTGAGCAGTCCATGGAGGTAGTCACTGCACTCCAAGAAGATCCTAACCTGCAAAGGTTGAACATGGAAGTGCATGAATTATAGCAGCAGTATGATGAACCAAGAGTGACGATGTGCACCATCACTATATCACAACAATTGGCTAACTTGCATGAGGCAAAGCAGTTGCTCAAACAAGTGGAGGCAGAACAAAGGAAAGAGGCAATCCTCAAGGCCAGATTGGGGCCTTGGCTGGATGAGGCCTATGTTTTCTCTGCCACCATTGGGGAGAAGTTGGCGAGCCTAAAGAGGACACAGTAGAAGATAAAGGAAGATAGTGCAGGACCAACAACATAACAGCTGGTGGAGCAGATCAAGCAGGCAACAACACAGAGCGTGGCTGAGGTAGCAGTGGCACAGGTCGACTTGGGAGGTCTCTATAGTAAGATCTCCATGCCAATAGAGTGGCTTGGGGGTGAGTCATGATATTTTTGTTGGGGGCTTGTTGGGACAGGATCCCCTAGGGTCAATTTTGGGGCAAAATCCCACGTTTTGGGGCAAAAAGCCCAAGTTTTATTTTAAAATAGTGTAAAGTCTCCGCAAAATGTGGTCATAGAGCACGTAGATGGTAAAGTGTCATAAAGGGTTTTACCCTTCTATTATGTAAGTTATGTCGGCTTACCAATAATCTGTGGACCATGGGATTGTATAAGTAGGAGAGTCTTAGAGAGTCTAAGGCATGATAAGGATATTGGAGATCAATGAATGTAATAGGTCAATCGAAGGAAGAGCGAAGACCCTTGCAGCTGAGTGTGTAGGGAAGCCTTGAGTCTATAAGAAGAACAGAAGCATTAATAAAGAGATTATTCCAACAATTCCTATGTTTTGTCTATTTGTTTTTGTTATGAATGAATGCACTATTATGTTATGATAAATGATGGGTTATGAATTCACACTGTATTGATGCATGATTTTACATGATTTACATTGTCATATGAATGCAAGTAATAATAATTGTTTACGCAAAGAATTTTTGGTTGCATGTTAATTTTATCAAACACTTAAGCTGATTTGGGTAAATACAGAACTAAGGGTAAGTAATGAGGCATGTAAGTGGAGGATTGACCTGTTTAGGGTCTGTGAGAGACGGTCGTGAACGTTCGCGGAGGTATAGGATCTATTTAAGGGAAGTTATATCGATAAGCCCCAAGGGATTATCGATTTGTGCAAACGCATGTTTAGGGAACAAAATGATATCATGCTCATCTCTGAGTGTGGAAACTTGGTTCCAGCATTCCCCCATACTACTTCCGGTGAGACTTCAGTCCATGCTTCTTGGATTGATGCTGAAAGGTCCAGTAGTGTAGGGATTTATTTGGCAAAACTAGGTCAAGACCCACTAAGCCAACACATGGGTACATGTGCATTGTAATGTAACATCTTGTCATGTGTAAGTTCAAGTGTCGATAGTTGGATGTAACAGTCATAGAGTAGTTGAAAATTCACGAGGGTAGATGAACTGTCACAAAGGGGAATGTTAAGGGTCACCCCATCCTTTGCTATAAATAGTCCCTCATAACTCATTGTAAAGGCTTTTGGTTAGCCAAGCTTCCGATAGGACTATCTTAGAGACAGCTTGGACAGTATTGTAACAAGCCATAGCTTCTCCACTATGTAGAGCTAGTACATCTCTTTGGAGGAGTAGGTGGTTGTGGTTGTAATGTTCCATTGTTGGAACTAGTGGTTTGACATGGATGTATTGTATGAATGGAAATTACACTTCTTAATATAAAAAGAGCGAGCACATTTCATGCACATGTTGTATTTTGTTTCAGCTATCTATTTACTCTAAATGATATATGTATTTGTTTTCTTACACATGAAGGTATAGCTATTTCTGCATATGTATGTATGAATCTTTTTGAAATGTGTTGTTGGTTTAACCATCACTTTGGATTGCTAGCTACCTTTCCTTCCATGTGGTGATGCATCCTTGCTCATGTGTTCCCTTCTTAGCTCCGTGCTATCAAAGGTTTCCAAGGGGTGCATTCATCTCAACCCTTGTGTGTTAGAACCTCTCATGCACCTTCCTTGGCTCACTGCATATGTCACACCCTTGCTAACAACAAAGTTATATTACTTGCCTTTGTGTGAAATAATGGTCAAGGTATTATTGTATGACCCATTGTTGGGAATCCTACACCAAACGGTCTAAGGTCTAATTGGGACTTCTTAGTGGGGAGATCCCCTGACATTTTGGTGGGTCCAACACAGTCAACATTTATGGCAGTAGAAGGAGGGACAGATGACAAGATGTGTCCTCTCATCTTGCATTGAACCATTGCATATATATCATGCAATATGTTACTCTCATCCCCCCACGATGTCTTTCGCATGTCGAATCTGTTACCATCATGAGGAAATTCTTTGATCTCGTGTCCACATACACATATGATGGTGAAGGCATAGTGGCCTGGCCTAAGTTCTTACATGATTTTCTTTCCATGCTCCATGAGGAAGATGGATGTTTTGACGAACATGCTAGTTTGCTACTTGCATACACACTTCGTGAATCTCCACATTGTTGGTTATGCAGCCTATCGGCTGATAACGTGCACTCACTTGAGCACTATTGTGATCTCATTGAAGACACTTTCTATCATTTTGATCCAGACCATCTTCACCAAAAACTGCTACAACAATGGAAGGCTCCTCATGAATCGCCTATGGATTTTTGGCAGCACTTCTGTGATTTGCAGTTTCAATCTCTGAAGAGCCAAATGAAATTTTTCTATCTTTGAAACCAATTCAAGTATTCCCTTAAGAAATATTCTCGTCCCCGTAGTAGTCTTTAGTGATGGAGTTGTACAATCATAGATATATGTGGTCACTGTTAGAAGCGATTGTCTGCCATCCCCTAATCAAACAGCTCCATCACTGCATAGTGATGCGGGAGATTACACTTGCACATTTGTTGAGCTGTCACATTCTCCCAACATCACTTCGCTTAATTTTCGCGTAGATTTGGTTGAGATTCCATTGAGTTGTCATATGCATTTCCTTCCACAAACTCCGTCTTCGTACTTGGCTAATCCTCTGAATGATATTGTCTTGTGTTCTTCCATTCCGGACTCTACACCTATTGTGAACGAGGATCAAGCCATCAACGGAGTTGGTGTTGAACAACCAACACGTGTTATCATTCATGAAGAGTATGAATGGGAGCTTGAGCATCGAAACTCAACAAAGGATGACTCCCTTCCATCTGAGCCTCCTCCATTCTTTCCTGACATTTTTGGTGAACCTGCCATCCATGATTTCGCATGTGTATTTTCATCCACAAATGAACCCATTGTCAATCACTTGTAGGACACACTAGATGTCATTCCATCATCTGACAATAGAGAGGATAAGTCATTCATTGAAAATCCACTTGATCTTTCATCTGCCATTTCCAGAAACATAGAGGATGAATTTTTTCGTTTCTCATCTACCCCTATGTTTGATTCATTAGATCCTGAGGATGCTGATGAAATCATTGATTTTTCTGATCATGGCTATCGTGACCCATTTAGTCCCATATTCAATCATGATCATGATTCTACCACAGTCGATTTTCTGAAGCCACCGGTTTATGATGATCTATCTGACAATGAAGCCGAAACACCCAAGACTATTGAGGCACTTCAGCCTAAGCTGATGGTTATGTCAGGCCCTCGCTCTCTTGGGGTTAGTTTCACTTCTGATCAGGAAATTGTTCAATCACCCAAGGCTCCTCATCATTCATTTGTATGCATTGAAGATCAATCTCACACATAGATCATGCTTCCTCCACTCAAACTGCACGATCCCATCGCTCATGCATTGGAGCAATCTTACATTGCAAGCACGCCTGCACAACACAAGTTGTCTTTATTCCTTTCCTTTTCTTGCATGTCACAGTCAAGAGTATGTGTATGCTTCAATGGTGCACACAGTGTCAGACAACACCATGACAAGTCCATGGACCACATGTCATACACTTTTACTCACTTATGTCCAGTGGACACTTTTAAACATGAAGTGTGTTTGTCTTCATTGTTATATCATTCTTGTTTGCTAGATTGCACAACCGGGTTGCTCGCAGACCAAGCCTTCACCAACATGGATCAACTAATGCGTTGGTGGTAGCATTGGAAATATCACTTCATGTGATCAGGCCAATGCACCGTGTTATCACTTAAGAATTATAATTCCCAAATTGCTCACATTAGTTTGATGGTAAAGGTTCAGTGCTAGTCTAGGTTTGATTTTTTGTTTGTCTTAGAGTCTGAGTCTTAGGAGTCTTGATGGTATGATTAAATGAAGGTAAACCATTCCTCCTCATTCATCACTGGTCTCATAACTCACACAATTTCCATGTGTTAGCATTGTTCAAAGGTTATTATGTGCTACAAAGCTCTTTAGGTGATTTCGTAGTGCATAAATCATTTTTAGGTGTTTTCGCAACGCAACATGCTTTAGGTGATTTCGTAGCGCATAATACAGATTTTACACTGGCTACGCTACGAAATCGGAGATTCCTGCCATCTGTAGCAAATCTTTCATAACTGTCAGAACTGTCAAGTTCAGTTATGGTTGCATCATCCATTGTCAGCTTATACACTTCACATATCATGTCCAACCGCTTATCTTCATTATTACATTCGTTAGGTACCTTGGTACACTCGGATTGCAAGTTTCAAGAAGAGCCAGACATTCACAATCATAATTATGATTGTATTCATTGCATGAGGAACAAATCTACAAGTGTTCAATTTGAATGCATTGTATATCAAGGGAGGCAACCATTCAAGCGAGGCAGGGATCGAAGATTGAGCAGTGGCAGTATTTCAAACCGTCATTACGCTGAAGTCTCATGGAAGGATCTCTAGAAAGAAAAGAGCACAGGTCAGGTAGATGCTTGAGGAACGAACCTGAAGGGGTAGACATTATCTTGAGGAACAAAGAAGTTGAACAGGAATTCAAGCAGGTTGGATGTTGGAATTTTTGCGAGAAACTCCAGGGAGGTCATGCGCAAATAACCAAGGAATTTGCCTTGAATTTCACAGGACTGAATTCAAAGGTTGGGATGCTTGAATTGCAAATCTCACCAGAGGTAATATCCACAGTTACTGAGATTCCAAGGGGACAAGAAAGCTGGTTTAAAAATTTTAAATTTGATATGACTCCCTGCAAAGAATTTCTAAAGCCGAAATTCATTGACTCAGATTTAAACAAGTCTGTGCCTAGAAATTATGTCAAGGACTCATATGCTAATCTGCTTACCTGCATACAGAGATACCTGTTGGCATTATGATGCATGTGTTGTACTTGATGGCAACCCCCCTCATAGAAGACCATCTCACTTATATACATTCAGAAGAGATATCAGATGTAACATAATACATAGATGCAGGACAGCTCAAAGGAATCAAATGGCAAGTTCTTAGTAAGCTTTGCCATCAAGTCCAAAGGGGGAGATTGTTGGCATTATGGCTAAAGTGTTGTCCTTGATGGCAACCCATTCAGGTGGTAGTTCACTATTCTTCAAGTCAGCAGCAGAAGTTGATGATCAGCTCTCATTTTATTGAAAAATTATGAAGGACGCAGGAAGCCAGTTCAGAAGGTGCGTACCCGCAGGTACACCATGCAGAAACTACGTCCAGGGACGCAGGCCAGCCATTCAGGGGGTGCGTCCACCCAGTGCACACATTTCAAGGCAGAGAAAAGCACGTGGGGGTTTCTTGTGTGGTATCTAGCCGACGGTTTTATGTTTCTATGGTGTCGGCTCGTGGTATTGTTCCATGTTTTGAGGAGGAGCTTGCCTATATAAAGCAAAGGAGATCATTTGGATTTGGTAAGTCTTGGGTTGAATATCTTATGAGGGCTAGATCTGGTCTAGATCTAAACAAGGCGAATCTACTGATGGACCGAGATCTCTTCGGTGCATGTTCAGATCTGTGGATCTGATTGTCTGGGTTACTTCTGAAGTCTTGAAATCATCTATGCCCGGAGGGACGCAGCTGCGTCCAGGGACTCAGGCCAGCAGTTGAGCAGGGTGAGTCCGGGACTCAGGCTAGCAGTTGAGCAGGGTGAGTCCGGACTCAGGCTAGCAGTTGAGCAGGGTGCTTCCTTCTCTTAAAATCTTTGTTTATCATTGTTGTGTTCTGGGTTTGGTCCTATTATTGTTGATCTGGTTACTTCAGTTGATTGGGTGTTTTAGAAGGTTGTTTGAGCTTCAATGTTGTTGTTGGGTCCAGTATGAAAATTGGATGAAATGTGGCCTTTCAGTTTATGGGTTGTGCTTCAGTGTATCCAGTATGAAAATTAATGAAACGTGGTACTTGAAGGAGAGAAGATTGTAGGCCGGCACCTACGTACTAGTATCTAAGCTAGTACAAGAGCTAAAGGAAATCTTTGGAGCATTGTAGCAGGTAGTAGCCTGCGTACTAGTAAATGGATCGGCTAGTACAAGAGCAAAGGGGGTTGTAGCTCCCGTACTGGTATAAGGCTGCACCAGTACAAATATTGTAAAAGAATTTTCTTATTAAGAAGAAGATTGAGATGACTTGCAGCAGGTGGTTTTTCTCCCGCATTGGGTTTCCACCTTACATCATTGTGTTCATGTGTGTTCCTTATGTGTGATGATCTACTTTATGTTACTGCATCTGTTAACTGATAATATGGTTGATAATGTTCTAATGCACTCATTGAAGATCGATTAACTTAATCATAAGAAGTTGTGGAAGTAGCATATATGAATCTGATTATGGAAATGAAAAAGTTTTATTAATATGATAATACTGATTCACCCCCCCCCCTCTCAGTATTATTTCCAACAATTGGTATCGGAGCAGGTCCTTTGATAGAAGCTTGATCGCTTGAAGGAGATCCGTGGAACAATGGGAAAGAAGCTTAAGAAGAAAGCTAATAAGAAAAAGAAGTCATCTCAGAAGAACTATGACAGTGGAAGAATCGATTGGGGATTAGGCATAAGAAGCTCTTCAGATTCAGAATCAGATTCAGAATCATTATCAGGTATGAATGTGTTATCCTCTGATGTTCCAGCTATATTTCCTTGTGAAAGAGATGAAAGTGATAGCGAAACTACTGAATTTGCTCTTATGGGTAAACAAGAAAGATATCAAATAGAGGCAGAATTTAAAAAGCTGACAGACAAAATTAGAGATCAACAAGATCTATTAAACAAAAAGGAATGTGATTTCAAAGAAGAAGCTACCAAACTAAGGGCACAACTAGAAGAAGGAAACAAGGTAAGAAAGCTACTCAAGGACAAGGAAGACCAATGTCAAAAATTGCAGCATGAAGTGACATCATTAAGAAAAGAAGTCAACGAAAGAAGCACAACCATCAAGAAACTCAAAGATAGATCCAGCTACTATGAAAATCTTGAAGCTACAATCCTCTCACTAAAAGGAGATCTTGAAGAATCAAAGAAGCAGAATACAGATCTACTCCAAGCTATTGCAAAACAAGAAAACGAAGTCACCAGCTTAAAATCTCAACTGGAATGTGCCTTCCGAGTTCGTCAAATGCAGCAGGATCTGTATGAAGAACATGAAAAAGAAATTCTCAAACTAAGGGAACAAATGGAAGAAGGAAGGAAAGCTGAAGAAGTTTTGAAAAAGAAATCTCTTGAAAAGGAAGAACAACTTCAGGTTGAGGTAAATATCTTGAAAGGTAAACTAGAAGAAAAGGATAAGCTTTTACGATTTCAAGATAGCTCTAAAGTATTGGATGATATTCTTAGTAGTCAAAGGTCCCCTGCTATAAAGACTGGTCTTGGTTTCCATGAATCTGTTGAAGGTGAATCTAGTTCACAAGGTGAGGCAAGAAACTCTAAAAGGAAATCTAAAGTGATCAACGAAGAAGTGAAAGATCAATCTCATCATCAACCAAGGAAAGAGATTCCTCAAAGAAAATCCTTTACTCCTCCTATGAATAATGTTGAATGTTATGTATGTCATAATCTTGGACATGTTGTAGCTAGATGTAGAAGAAGAAGAGTTCAAGACCATTATGCAGAAAGGTCATCTCAATCAAGGTACTTTTATGGATATTGCTTTGCTTGCAATATGTTTGGTCACAAAGCTACTGATTGTTACAGGAGGAATATGAAACATGTAAGATGTTATGCATGTAACAAGCTTGGACATATAGCCAAGGAATGCAGGAACAAAGTTTGGGCACCATATCAAAAGGAGAAAATGTCATCATCACGCTTGAAGATATGGAGGAAAAAGGAAGTACAGTCAGAAAAGGATGGCACAGTACAATGTACAGACATACCAGAATCAGAGGAAGCTGAAAGTACAGGACGCAGTGCTGTAACAGGAGACCTGCGTGCGGACGCAGGCCAGACCAAGTCCAGGTGCGTCCAGGACGCAGTTCAGTAACTGAAAATCTGCGTGGGGACGCAGAGCGACTGAGAATCAGGTGCGTCCCTGAAGTAAAAGTATGCGGCGCGATAGTGTTTTTGGGTGCGTCCCTGCAGCAACAGGACGCAGTGCAGCAGAAGATGAAGTGCGTACCTGTCTCAAAGCATTTATTGGCTGATTCTTCTTGATATGCATGATCAGATTTAACAGATGGCACTAGTTCAGGGGGAGCATATGTCCTAAATTCATTGTTGGCATTATGGTCCTTGATGACAACGCTTATGTTTCATCTTGCTATTATGAGTTGGTCACATGATCAGATGTATGGTTGATTCTCTAATGATGCTTGCATGAAGTCTTTATTATCCTTGGCACATATATGGATGAGGTTGGCTGATTTCATGGATGATTATTCAAAGTCGCATTGTTGGAGACATGATGATGATGAGTTACTCATATGCATTTCATGATGATGTTGACATGAGCAAGATGCATGATTTCTTTCTTGGCACAAATGGATGAGGATTGTTGGCTGGATACAGGGATGATTATTCATACATATGTTGATTGATGCTGATGCTTTCATTTGATGGCTCTTGATTCATGTAGATCTGGATGCTTATGAGTTGATGTTGACAGATACTATGGAGCAGATTATACAGTGCTGTTGTTTGTCATGATCTTTAGATGTTTGGAAGGTCGTAACAAGACTCATGTTGTAATAGTCTATCTATTATCGTCATCTCTTCAGGTCATGTAACAGCCTATGTCCCCCCACTATGCATAGGATGAAGATGTAATGTATTTGGTTTTCATATTTCCGATGTATTCCCACTTGGTTGGATGGATGATCCTTATTGTGATGGGTGATGGATGTATGTATTTTATAGAGTCATGTTCTTCTTGTAGAACATCTTTTTGCAGACCTTGCTTACAGTCAGGGGGAGCTTGAGCATGAACAGCACTATATAGCAGAGCAGACATCTCAGCTTGTTCTCAGAAAGACCATTATCAGATTGGAGCACCATGTCATATTCAAAGGGGGAGCTCATTCAGAGACTTCAGCAGATCTGGTTTATAGTCAAAGGGAGCATGTTCTTAGGGGGAGCATACCCCTTTGCCCTTGATGTCAAAGGGGGAGAGTGATCTGGTGTTGTTGCCATCAAGTCCAAAGGGGGATATTGTTGGCATTATGATGCATGTGTTGTACTTGATGGCAACCCCCCTCATAGAAGACCATCTCACTTATATACATTCAGAAGAGATATCAGATGTAACATAATACATAGATGCAGGACAGCTCAAAGGAATCAAATGGCAAGTTCTTAGTAAGCTTTGCCATCAAGTCCAAAGGGGGAGATTGTTGGCATTATGGCTAAAGTGTTGTCCTTGATGGCAACCCATTCAGGTGGTAGTTCACTATTCTTCAAGTCAGCAGCAGAAGTTGATGATCAGCTCTCATTTTATTGAAAAATTATGAAGGACGCAGGAAGCCAGTTCAGAAGGTGCGTACCCGCAGGTACACCATGCAGAAACTGCATCCAGGGACGCAGGCCAGCCGTTCAGGGGGTGCGTCCACCCAGTGCACACATTTCAAGGCAGAGAAAAGCACGTGGGGGTTTCTTGTGTGGTATCTAGCCGACGGTTTTATGTTTCTATGGTGTCGGCTCGTGGTATTGTTCCATGTTTTGAGGAGGAGCTTGCCTATATAAAGCAAAGGAGATCATTTGGATTTGGTAAGTCTTGGGTTGAATATCTTATGAGGGCTAGATCTGGTCTAGATCTAAACAAGGCGAATCTACTGATGGACCGAGATCTCTTCGGCGCATGTTCAGATCTGTGGATCTGATTGTCTGGGTTACTTCTGAAGTCTTGAAATCATCTATGCCCGGAGGGACGCAGCTGCGTCCAGGGACTCAGGCCAGCAGTTGAGCAGGGTGAGTCCGGGACTCAGGCTAGCAGTTGAGCAGGGTGAGTCCGGACTCAGGCTAGCAGTTGAGCAGGGTGCTTCCTTCTCTTAAAATCTTTGTTTATCATTGTTGTGTTCTGGGTTTGGTCCTATTATTGTTGATCTGGTTACTTCAGTTGATTGGGTGTTTCAGAAGGTTGTTTGAGCTTCAATGTTGTTGTTGGGTCCAGTATGAAAATTGGATGAAATGTGGCCTTTCAGTTTATGGGTTGTGCTTCAGTGTATCCAGTATGAAAATTAATGAAACGTGGTACTTGAAGGAGAGAAGATTGTAGGCCGGCACCTACGTACTAGTATCTAAGCTAGTACAAGAGCTAAAGGAAATCTTTGGAGCATTGTAGCAGGTAGTAGCCTGCGTACTAGTAAATGGATCGGCTAGTACAAGAGCAAAGGGGGTTGTAGCTCCCGTACTGGTATAAGGCTGCACCAGTACAAATATTGTAAAAGAATTTTCTTATTAAGAAGAAGATTGAGATGACTTGCAGCAGGTGGTTTTTCTCCCTCATTGGGTTTCCACCTTACATCATTGTGTTCATGTGTGTGCCTTATGTGTGATGATCTACTTTATGTTACTGCATCTGTTAACTGATAATATGGTTGATAATGTTCTAATGCACTCATTGAAGATCGATTAACTTAATCATAAGAAGTTGTGGAAGTAGCATATATGAATCTGATTATGGAAATGAAAAAGTTTTATTAATATGATAATACTGATTCACCCCCCCCCCTCTCAGTATTATTTCCAACAATACCTTACCTGTGAAGGGAGATATAACAAGGTGTATTCATATCATTTCAAGCTTCTGCTGAATTTCACAGGAAAAATATCTCTTGATTTTCCTTTCTACTTATTTCGTAGCCTAAGCAAAATGTGTGACAAGGTGCAGCTAAGGAAAGAAGCCTTTGAGACCTCATTGTTTCACCATGGCTTAGTTAAGTTGATCGTTCTGCATGAACTCCAGAGAGTAGGTAGAGGCTGGCCCACATTTATGTTTATGTCTGGTTTTAAAAATGAAACCGGTCTCAGTCCCCAAGTTGTGAAAATTTCTCCACCAACAACTAGTCATCATACAGAAAGATCCAAGAGATTCACCAAATTGAAAGCTAGGAAACAAGTAAGGGATCCTGCCAGATCAATGGTTATCCAGGACACACCCCAGCAGTCCCTAAAAAAGAAAACTCAGGTCGAAGAAGGTAGACGTGAATCATTTGCAGGAGAAGTAGTCTAGAGAAGAATGACCAGGAGTCAATTAGCTAAGGAAAAAGACAAGAAGGTGGTTGCTGAGGAAAGACCTGTTTCAAAAGGGAACTTGAATGACTTACTATAGGCCATTGACATTGAAGAATCTCCCTTGGTTCAAGTAGATTTGATAACACCAGGTAAAGACAAGACTAAAAGAACCAAAGCCTCAAAAAAGCTCAAGTTTTATTATCAGGTTGCTCAATTTGTCTTTAAGCCAAGAAGACCCATGACAAGGAAGTTCAAACAAATATAGGAGATGCTGCCAGAAATAGGTGAAACAGAGGAGATCACAAAAACCCATGACAGACCTGTGACTTCATTACAATCATCATCACAGGTGCATAAAGAATATAAGGGAAAGGAAATCATCCCACAAGAGGAATGTAGTGTTGAAGAATTGAAAAATAATTTGAGGTTAGCTAATCTTGAGATTGCTAGATTGAAGAAAGCCTCTAGGAAGCATGCAATCAGGAAATCTCATTTTGACAAAATGCAAGCTCTGTGGGAAGACAAAACAATCCAAATACCCAAGGTGGTTGACTGTAATGCACAATATTATACCTGGTCAGTCCCTGCAATAAAGGAAGTGATGTTCATCAGGAGAGTTAATATGAAACTTAGAGCTGGGAACAGGGTTATGAAGAGACAAATTGAAGATATGAAGTTGCAGCTAAGCCAGCAGGAAAGATCTCCTTAAGGAAGTCACATATCAAGTAAGGTTATGTTCCAAATTTTGATGGTTTTCCTTGTTGCATTTTTCCTTGAAGAATCAAACATCTCCACTCAGTTTTGAAAAGCTTTGGAGCAGTTGAAAATAATATTTAAATATAAGGAAGCTCAAGATAGCAAAATTTTGGTATTAAGCTGTGTTTTGGTGATTACACAGCAGTTTCGTAGCGCGCTACTAAACTGCTGAAGATGATGCCTAATGCACAGCAGTTTCGTAGCGCACTACGAAACTGCTGTAGCTACATAATTAAAACTCAGTCAACCAATTTTGAAGGACCGAGGGGAAATTTTTGAAAAAGGAATCTCTTCAAAGGATCATGTAACAGGTGTCAACATTCAACAAGGGAAGAAACAGGTGGAGGAAACATATATTTGAACTCTAAACTTTTTGTTATAAAGTGATCATAGTTACTACAGTTCATGATATGTGAGACACCTTGGAGGAGGTCTTGTCTTCACACATGGGAAAGGTCGACAGCACATAAATGACGTGGTACTTTTATACATTTTTGTATAATCAAAGAAGAAGGACATGGTTCATTGGTTTCGAATATCTTTAAGGAAAACCAAAAGCAGATAAACAGGGCTAGTTTCCTACTTTTCAGGAGAAATTGAGAGATGTGACATTAAGGGCCAGCAGGCAGATACAAACATCCACCACAGCTAAGTTAAAAGAGACCACTTGTCAAAGAACGAGAATTGATTGTAATTAATGCTATTATTAGCATGATATGGAGTTATACTCCTAATTGCATTAGGTTTCTAAAAAGTCTAGTTAGCAGTTTGTTACATTTAATAGGTAGTTAAAGTTTGAATAGGTGTCATAGGAAGTAGAATTCGAATTCCCCTCATATTGGAGGAGGAATCTCAGCCTTGTAAAAGAATTTTATATATAGGAGAGAGGGCAATGTACCATGGGTTGGAAAATTTCAGAGAAATTGGAACTATTGTGCTATGTATATGACTCTGTTTTAGTAATACAAGACTTGGCTTTACTTCTCAAGAATCATAAGGAATTTATTGTTCAGAATGTTGTGTATTGTCCTTTCCTCAGTATTTGCAGTAGTATAGATGTGTGATTACTTAGAAATTGCTGATTGTGCTCTAATTTCCTCCACATATTTATAAACTATGTTGTCCCATATCTTTCTGGTGTGTTTGGTAGAATTCTAATTGTCTTGACTTCTATGTAAGGTTGATATCATTGTTATACTGAAACAATTTTGACTCCATAAGCCCAATGGATACCTTCTACTTGTGTTTCCACCACTTATATTTCTGCATTTTTTGTACAAGAGTTAGCCATCTTAATCATAATAAAAAAAAATCATAAATCCTTTGAGAGATCCCTCTCAGGTTGGGGAGGCTAAGCCTCAACCTAAAGTAGGTTTGGAATAGTTACTTAAGGTCTTCCTGGTCAACGGCCTTCCAGGGTCTGATTTTGAGATAACACACCATTAGCATAGGAGTAGGAGTATTTTTTTCTTTCAGTTTGTTGCTTGCATTCTTGTTTGCTTACCTACTTCTCCTGTTTGTTTGCTTGCTTGTTTGGTTACTTTTCTTTCACATTTTCTTCCGCTTCTACTTTTCCTTGTTGTTATTTTCTTGTTGTTCATAGGTTAGTTTCGCATGAAACCATGTATGACTCTTGAGACAAGCTGGGTAAAGTACAAGAGGTCTTGTACTACTATCACTACTTGGTTATCTGTCGCCATGCCTCTGTATGATGAACTTGCCACTTTTATTCCATGATACGTCGATGGAAAATACATACTTTTCAAAGTGAACCTTGGTGAAAACACAACTCTTGCATGCTAACTAGTGTCACCTACTCTAGTCTGTTTTTTTTGGGTTAACCCTTATCAACTCAATCAAGTAGAGTAAGGTGAGGGGGAAAACCTTAACAAGCATGTTACAGGTATATAATAAACTACATCTCTGAAGGAACAACCTCTTATGCTCTCAATAATTCAAGATCCTTCTTTCACCTCTAAAATGAATAAGTGTTATGCACAGTTAAGAAAAAATGAAAAGTGAAAATGAAAAAAATAAAAAATGAATAAGGCGAAAGAAGAGAAAGGCTTCCTGCATAGAGAGGAGATGCAAGTAACTCCACTAGGGTACTGACCAGGCTCACTGGTAGCGGAGCGATGCTTTTTTTCCTACGTGACTCTATCGGGATACTATCCAAGCCTGTTGGTAGCAGAGCAACACTAGAGATGAAACTAATACTCTGACGATTATACTTCTTGTGCAACAATATACCCCTCAACCCCAATTGAAACAACTGTGTTTCCCTTGCTTGGAATGTGTGTCAATTGACCAATATCTTGGCAGATGTTACATCTTACAATCAAGCTAATGTGAAACCAAGACGAACTAAGGACTGAACAATACTTTCAGAGGTGTTAGACTTGTTTTCCATGAACAAGGTCCATTCAGAGAACTAGAGTTCTACCAATGTGTCGTCAAGTGTTGTAGTAGCTACAACCACCCTCCAAAACTTTGCCTTAGCTTTGTTTTAGAGCCTCCATACCAACCTTTCATAGCAACATGTCTTGCTTCATCAAGTACACCAGCTTCAGTGATTTTCTTGCAAAAAGGCAACCTGTTTATCAAAGCTTGATGCATTCTCCTCACAGGTTGTTTCTCCAGACTTGGTCCAGCTGCAAGCTGACCAGCTCCCTCACGAAATTGTGCAATTCTGGAGGGAAACCAACATTCCCTCCAGAAATTGTCCAATTCTATTTGGCAGCCTGTTGGGCTCCAGAATTACATAATTCTACTAGTCAAGCTTCATCCAAAAAATTGCGCAATTCCTCCTAACAGGGCTCCTCAACCCAAGAATTGAGCAATCCTAGGAAAAAGTCAGCTTCTCTACTTAGAAATTGTGAAAATCCCCTGGGAAGTCAACCCAGATCCCTTCCAAAAATGCACATTTTCTCCCAATAGTTGAGCAAGCTCTTTCATGTGCAGTTGGTTTTACTAGTTCCACTCGGGACCAAAGAAACTTGACTTGCATGCATGGGCCACTTTTTCTTAGAATAGCAAAAGGCAACATGAAAAAAGCACCCCTTGATTTAGGGAGCTATTTTTAGCAACTTGAGGTTACATGCAAATATAGTTTTAGAATCTTTCCTCCAAGTGTCGCTCCTTCCTAGATTTGTGGCATGTGCATCATGAGCTTCAAACTTATTTATTCAACGCTTCAAAGCTCATTTCTTCACATCAATATTGGAGCTTTGACATCCCACAACACATCCAGCTCAACTATTCATGGGTAAGTGGTCTCAACTTGTCTTTTGTAGCATTTCTATCACTTTTTGTGTTTTCACTTGTGTGAGTGTAGTTTGATTTATTTCTTTCAATTCTTTCTATCGTTTACATGCATACTAGCTTGTACTAGCACCGTTTCAGTTTTCATTAATATCTCACTGCTGTTGCATGCATGAAATTATTTTGCACAAACGGCTACCAATTTAGTGACCCGCTTCACCCACATGCATGCTATTCTATTTTCTAAATCTTTCATTCAATATTTGCATGCATGATCTTTCACTTCTTCTTACACTCAGTATCGCCATGCATTAACTTTCACATTTGCTTTTAGTTGCCCGTCGGCGAGTCTAGGTAGTCTTGGCCCGGACTCTGCCTCACCAAGATAGCATTGTGCAATCCTTAGAGGGAAGGCTCTATCTTCCCCTTAGGAAATGGGTATTTCTTCCCAGTAGTTGTTCCCCAGGCCTGCTTTGCACAATTCTTAGGGATAGTGACTACTGGCCCAGAAAATTGCATAATGCAGTCACTAAGCCTGCAGCCATTGCCAACTAAAATTGTGCATTGTGCAATTCCTACAGTTAGTAGTTAGCCTGTAGTGTGCATTGCGTAATTCCAGTAGCCATTCATGCCTCCCAGATAGCCCAGACTACCTTTTGCACAGTTTTGGCAGCTAGTCAACCATCCTTTGAGGAAGAAACTGCGTAATCTTTCCCTGTCAATCCCCAGCTATGTTTTATGTCGTTCCTAAATTTTCTTTGGTTTTCATTGACATATTTCTTGCCATGCATGTCGCTTTGTCTCTAGATCTAGAAGTTGTTCATCTGCCTCTTGAAAGTTTAGGGTCAATGGCCTCCAAGAGATCAAGATCAAAGGACATTGATTGAAATGCAACTGGAGCAGCAGTTGAGTGAGTGTCTACAAGTCTACCGATTTATGAAGATACTAAGTTGATTCTAGACAAGGAAATCAAGCTGAAGTGGAAAGAGGTCAATGATGCATTTGCAAGCACATTTGGGGAAGACCTCGAAGACCACCAGGTATACATGAACATCCACAAGTCTGACTTGTACTGGATTGCATGCAGATACCATGTGTTCCCATGCACAGACATGATACACTAGATCGTCTCGCACACTAACCACGAGACGATAACCTTGAGCAATGTCAGCGGGATGAACATTGCAACCTTCAGGGCATAGGATTATGATGAGATGTATCAGATGTCAGAGCCTGTGACTATCATGGAGACTCCCTTCAACTTACCCAACAACAATGCCAACTCCAGAGACATTCTGAAGAACTAGGTAAAGGAACCGACTAGATTTAGGATGACACTCAACCAGATCTACAAGACGAAGATACTGCAAAAGGTGTATCAATACTTGGTCATTTTTTCATGATGATTGCATGGCCAAGAAAGCATGGAAACCTTCCCACATAATTGGGTGATCGCTCTGGACCAACTGGCCAGAGAGGGAAAACCATGCAACTGGTCTGGCATGGTGGCTCATCTGCTGAAGGAATAGGTAATGAGGGCTTGATAGCTGCCCAAAGGTATGCAAGCAGAAATCTACATGTCTGCCTACATCTTGGATGCAGTTTGTGCTTGACAGGAGTTCCCGGGCTTGAAGTGGGCATGGTCATCAATGGAGACTGTTGTGAACACTTATTGTAAGATTTTGTCCGATTGCATCTTCAGAAGAGTTATCACATGATCTTCCAATCATTTTTTCACCCTAGTGTACAAGATGATATTCGAACAGGATCCACCATGCATGTCAATGGGAGTAATGGACGCACTGATAGACATATCTGATTGGTATGCCTCATCGTCCAATACCTTCATATGGATTTACAGTATGGATAAGCCTTCGCATGTTCTACCGAAGTTTTCCTTGGATGTGCTCGTCATGCCGGAAGTAGCATATCACATCTCGGTAGGATTGACAGCTAGGCTGCACCAGAAGAAGAAGGCACCTTGGCCCAATCTTCCACTGCATATTGAGTTATACAAGATCCAGAGTTTCAAGCATGTGGATTTCGAAGTAGAGTAGATGAAGAAATATCCATTCGACCTCCAAAGTTACAATCCATATGACCTGCATTATCTTGTGAGAGATCACTGTTTGAGAGTACAGTTCAACTAGATCCACTGGGCATTTCATTGGGCGGAAGAGGACCCATGGAGATATTGCTACAGTTTCTCTAGAAACAATGAACAGGTCGGCTTCTCTATGGAATGGTTAGCAAAGCAATGTGAAGCAGAATCCCAGAGATAACTAGAAGCAACTGAAGTAGTAGAGGTGAACATACCAATGTGTGACAAGGGCAAGAGAAAGATTGTCAATCGCATGGAGGAAGAGAAAAACTGCAAGTTATGAGCATATCCACTTGTGGAGAAAGCATCTTTGGCCATAGAGGCAAAGAGGAAACAACGCGATAAGCAAAACGTGTAAAGGTAGAGAAAGAAACAGAGAATGGAGGAAATAGAGGAGTTGCATGAGTTGAAGGAGAAACTCCGAAAGGAATAGGAATTGCGCAAACAGGAGAGGGAAGCACAGCAGCAACAGGTATAGCAGGGGATGCAACATGTGCAGTTGGGTGAAACAATGCCTGTATAGGTAATGGACTCATCAGAACAGCTGGCATCAGGCAAACAGGGTGAACCATCGCAGGAGCATGACTCTTCTCACGAGATAGAGTGGGCGTTTGAACAAATGGATATAGACATGGAGTAGTAGGAGTTAGAGAAAGAAATCAAACTCATGCCTCATCATCAAGAGGTCGACCCACCAGCTTCACCACATCTAAAAGATGAGCCAGTGCCAAGTGACCAAGTAGACATAGAGATCCTTGGAGATCAGCCAAAAGGAGAGATGCACAACATCTCATTCGACGAGTCTCAACATAGAGTTGTTCAATCTCGTAGAGTGTCAACTTCGGAAGGTCATACATATCCTGTGCAGTACGAGGAATGAGTGATCATGTCTAATGTACACAAACATCTAGTAGCCTTGGCTGATGCCTCTAGAGCATATGTCGAAGCCACTAGCTCAAGTGTTCCCTTTCTGATCACTGAGAATGAGCGAATGGCTAAAGAGCTATAGATGGCCAAGAAAGGAGGAGAGTTGGTGACAGCATCAACCCAAGCAGAACTGAAGAAGGCAATACTGTATGAAGTATTGTCCCTTGACACAGTTATGTGGGTGTTGTATTGCAAGTTTGGTACCATGCATAAGGTTGTCGTCCATCTCAACGGATGGCAACAATGATCTATTAGAAGAGCATGTATCTTGTCGAACGTGTATGTTGTTGTTGATTACATGAAAATGTGGACGATGAGATACAAGGGAGCCCCACTTCACTTGCCTAAGATGATGAAGCCCGGAGTGGTCGAGCTGAAGGCACACATCTAGAGTCAGATCTAGGACTATGAAGAGCTCTCGCAGCTCATCACTAGTCTATAGGCTTCCCATGCATGTGTATTCAAGAGTATGGATGTTGTGGTGCACGCACATGCGATCCAATCTATTGGGACTCTCACCAATGCGAAGACAAAGGCACAAGTCTGACTATACCTTGACTCATACTTTGATGAGTTGATGTGTGTAGCCACCAACCCAGACTTTCCAATCAGTGTAGACACCATGCACAAGTATGTTGCTGGTCTGACCGCATTGAAGAAAATCATGTGCATGCTTTCAAACGAGTTGGACAGAGGAGCCCAAGCAGTGTACCTAGATGTTATGGATGCAAGAGTTAAGTTCCAGAAAGATGCCACATTGGAGTACACGAACACTGTCAGCCGGATAAGTCATTCTTGTGGACAAGACCAACCTCCCTAGTATCTAATGATATCTAGCGACAAGCAAACCAAACAAATTCTATCTTTCTCTAAATATGAAATTTATAGATAAAGGAAAACAAGTGTTTTAGGCCTACCTAGGGTCCAGTGCAAGTTCGTAGAAGCCATGCTCCATTGATCCAAATGAGCTTCCTTGTAAAGAATCTGCAAACACAAACAAGCACACACATTAAATAGAACCTGAAAAGTCAATATAATAAAGCATACTTATCATGATGATCAAGGAATTCATGAAACAAATCACATAAGACAATTTGTTGAGAAAAATGAATTTGATTGTATTAACATTAATCAAAGAAGAACTTTACAACTTTAGTGCCTTGATGTTGTACAAGCTCCTCCCAGGGTCCAGCAAGAATCTCCTCTAGTTTGACAAGTTTCACTCTCTTCCCAATGAAGCCAAAAAGGTATTGTTATATAAATCTTTGGGCACTACAACCCCAAGCATGAAATGTCCATAAACCAAGGGATCCTAAGTCCCTAAAAGTGTTGTTCTAACCCCTAAAGGAACAACGTCAATAGATTACAGCTTCTCCCAGAAGTTCTCCATGAAAAACTACTCAGAATTGGTCAAAACGGGGTCATTTCAGCTACTCCACAGGCCAGGTGCATTGCATATCACCTAAATACACTGTGTGGGTGCGTTGCATTTCAAAAATCCCTTCTATGGGGTGCGATGGGCGAGAAATGACAAATGGCAGTGTCATTCCACGAGGTGGAGAGGCAATGGAAGCTTCCAGAAACTTCTCATGTGACACTTGCCTCTCTGAATTCGACCAAGGATGAGTAAGAGATCATCAATCTCCAAGTGGAAGCAAGAACTATCAGAGGGAAGAAACTAATCAAATCACAAGCTGACTCATCTCCCTTATAGATATCTATATATGGATCCCTCATCCCAGAGATCCAGAGGCTGGAATTTTGCATATTGTAAGGAATTGTTGTTGGTTTCTTGAGACAAACATCAGATTGTTGGGTGGTTTAAACTTTGTATGAGGTGAAGAGGGGCTTCCTTGCTAAGAGGTTGATGCTGGGTCAGAACAACTGGTTGTAACTCCTCTTGGCTTTTTCTTGTTTACCAATAAAAGCTATTCAAGTTTTCCTCCATACTTTTGTGTCATTCATGTTTGCTCCATTTGTATGGTCAATTTGCATCTGATCCTAGATTGTTTATGATTATAGATCCATGTCTTTGTATAGTGTTATGCTACTGTGATCTTACAGGTACTCTGTGAAGCTGGGCATGCAAGGGAACAAGTAGCGAAAGACTATCAAAGAAGAGAGGAATCGAACTAGGAGATTAGCGCAAGACAGAGGTTGGTCTTCTTTGTTCCTCTCTATCTATCTTTCATAAAGGAAAAATGAAAGTAGCTTTACTTTGTTTGTTTCTAAGGCAACTGTCACACCTTAGTGGGATAAGCAGTTCTGAGTAGACACTTTTCCCTGTAACAAAATGGCGACTCCACTGGGGACGAATTAGTTTGTTTGTTTATCTTCCTTGTTGTCTATTTCATAAACTTACAGGTAGCATTCGAACTGCATTTGCCATAGCAAATGCAAAGTAGATAAATGCTACTTCAGTCCATCTACGGGATATTTTTATGATTTAAACACCTGATTCAAAAACTCTCTGATTCCCCTTGTGATAGCTCTTAGATCCTCCTTAGATCTACCCCTGATTGTTGAATTACTGATTACCTTTTGCTCAGCCAAAACCCATGAACTGAACTGCAAACTGTGACCCGGAACCCAAGCAAAGTCTCGTTTCTGGCCCAACGCAGGTACTGTTCTAGGAACCTGAAATTCAGTGCACTTCCCGAGTGTAGAAGGTGCGCTGCATTTCAAATTCCCTGTGTTATAGGTGCGCTGATCAGGCTAGGCTTTGTGCAATTTTTGTTTCTGTGATTCGTTCTTTCCAGTTCTATTCCTGAATTTTGCTGCCTGTGATCAGTATATGTCTGTTTGAACCCCCGTTTCCTTGTTGTTATTCAGCCTCCTTCGTACAAAAGAACTGTAAATGTTTTTGTGTGTTTGTTGAGTCATTTTCAGTTCTCCTTTGCAAAAGTAGTGTAATCGTACTGTCGTCCTTTGATTTGAAACTGTCGCAAGTGTCGATTTCAATCGTAGGAAAGAGTTTGATTGCTGTTGATAGTCGATTATCCTGTTACTATTGTTTTTGGTCTAAATTTGTAATTTTTCTAGTGTCAAAACAAGTATTCATTTCAAAATCGTAAGGTGTTGTGATCGTCTCCATTTTTTATCTCGAAAAGTAACTTGTTGATATTTGTCGCTTGAAAAGAAATTCAGATTTGTGCATCAAATTTCTTCTTATCATTCATATACTAAGAAAGTCAAAAACAAATACATGCATGTGCATTTGCATTTGCATTTAGAAAGTATGATTGGTTTGATTTAGGAAAGTGCATTTAGAGTGTGCTCTTTGCTCTTTGCGAAAGAATTCTGTCTTTCTTTCCTTAGTAGGTAGGATTTTCATTGCACAAAGAAGATAAAAAGATTGTTTATCATCTTAGATTGCATTTTAGGAATTACATCTACATCTCGCAGTGAACCTAAAAGGCAAACTTCATAAACAAGATCAACTATAAAATAAATTCAATGAATCTAACAACGCTTTGGAACTTAACGCACAACATTTAGAAGTCTAGGCTAGAGACGTATTCCGGCGTCGTAAAGCCTGGTAACTATTGTTCTCACTGATGGTTGGGTGATTCCTCCACTTTGAGACGATAAGTGCCAGTACAAACTTGTGCTCCCACGTACCGTCGAGTATATTTTGGGAGACCCCAATAGGCTTAATCCTTTATCCATAGGAAGCCGTGTCTTCCACCCTATCGATCGCAATGCACTGAACATAGCATTCGGGAAGATTGACTGTCGTACCGTAAAAAGTATTCTGCAGTTTTGCGATTGGTTTGGTAATCCCTCTACCTAGATTTCCAGACCAGTCCCTTTCGTTCCTTTTCAGACTCTTTAACAGAAAAGGTCCATCTAAGCACTTGTCACTTCAGGCTCATTAAAAATCGAAGGAGACTAGAGTCATCTTTTTTTTTTTCTCGACTCTTAAAAATTGAAAAAACAAGTTGTGTCAAAGCGTCTAAAATTTATTTTAAATGGAATATTCATTACCCTTTCCTACGTTGATCTTCGGTTGAGAAAATGGAATCCACCAACCAAGGAATTCCCCTTGGAGGAAATCCTAGTCCCTTCTCCTCTTGGGGAGATGTTGGTGCACCCCATATGGCCACATTGTCGCTTGCAGGACTGACGATCGGCTTGCCTGTATGGCTCTTCTCAACCTTTGTTGTTCAGAACACCGCAATTCCTGAACAATCGAGTCAGCAACTAGACGAATCCATTGTTACCCACCAACCTTCTACTTCCTCTAATTCTTCCTCTCCTCCTTCCTCTTCACTTGATGGGGCTGGTAAAGCCAAAAGTCAAGTACCTGAGAAGAAGAAGGAAAAGAAGAAGAAAGAGAAGAAGAAGAAGGAGCCAAAAGCGAATGGGGGCAAACGAGCGTCGTCTAGCGAAAATCCACACACTGCACCGACCAGGCCTAAATCGCCATGTGTCATTTGCAAAGGAGACCACTATCATAGAGATTGCCCTTGCATCCCTTGGATCTTAAGGGACTGGTCTCCTCGTTTGCACAACCCGGTGTCGTCAACCTCTGATGATCATGTTGAAAACACACCGTCGACTAGTGAAAGTGAAGCCCCAAGACAAAAAGGAAAATATAGATTTCCTTGTAAACTGTGTGAAGGCGATCATGCCATCCACCGTTGTCCCTTCTTAGAAGAGGCTAAAAGAGTTTTGGACAATCTTCCGGTTTCACCGTTACGACTTCCTCCTGGATATAAAAAACTCTTGCTGACTCCGTCACTAGTTGAAAATCCGGCTGGCCCGCTCAGGTGGTCCGCTGAAGCATCTATCATTGAAGACAAACCATCTGAACCCATACCAGACGAAAGTCAAAAGGTTGAGGCGGCTGTTGACCCGGTCTTGCCTTCAGAGGTTCCATCTTTAGATGATACAGTCACTGAAGAGAACAAGGATGACACCGTCCAAATTCTTTTCATGAGCACAGACTCCAATGAACATGGATGCAGTTTACCCGTTTCTTTACCGCAGGAAGGAATTTCATCAGAGTCATACCCGGTCGTCTATTCGGTCCCACCTCCAAGCAACCTAGTTGTCTCCTTCGACTGGAATCAGCTAGGCAGACCCCGTTTACCAGCTAGTGTACCATTCCTGATTATTGCTCAAGTATATAGAATGGTTATGGTTGGTACCATCATAGATGAAGGGGCTTCTGTGAGTGTCCTTTCCTCGACTGCTTGGAAAGCACTTGGTTCGCCATCGCTTTTGCCTGAGATGATAAATTTAATAGGCTTTAACAAAGGAACCAGTCGACCGTTAGGGATCCTTCCCAATGTGCCCATAACATTGAGGGGGAAAACCGTTCAAATGAATGTAATGGTAGTTCAAGGACCCCTGGATTATAATCTACTACTTGGACGAGACTATATTTATTGCATGGGAGCGATTGTCTCCTCACTCTTTAGAGTAATGTGTTTTCCGCACGAAGGAAGAGTGGTCAAGCTCGTAGACTAGCTTTCATTCCCCGGTTCACGCATAGCAAATAGTCATATACCATCCCTGAATGGTCTTTTCACATAAGAAATGTCCCAATCTCCAGTCCATTCGCCCGATGAGCACGAGTGATTCGGGGGACATGACTGAAACCCACGGGGCATGCACCCTGGTCTGCTTCGGTAGGAAAACTTCAGGTATAGGGTAGGTTTCCACGGGAGTATATGACCTCCGTACTCCCATCCGTGATTGGAAGAGGGAGTTGGACTGGAATAAGATTCTCTTGTCAAAGTTATGTGTGTTGGCAGGCATTGTCACTCACCTTTGTTTATTTCGATAAACATCGCCGAAGAAGTGTTTTGTTTACGCCATAAATAGAACAATCTTTGGTAACCTGTAAGAGGTAGACCTCTCCCGGTAAAACAAATGTTTTAACGGAAAGAAGAAGAGGTAACCTTGAAACTCTGTTTTATACCTGGGGGCATGCAAACCTTTTGGCATGCAAGCGAAGAGCGACTATTTATTTTTTAAATTTGTAGGTCCTCTAACCCTTTAAACTCGTAGGATTGGTCGTTTCCTAACTTGCATAAAGAAAGGATGTGGGGCAAAACTCTAAAAGTTGTCGTTTTTATATATGAGACATTCTTATCACACGACTGGATTAAGCGAGCAGTTTTAGCGCATAGTTCAAGCTCGTTAAAAAATAAACATAAGCCATGAGAAAATGTTTCCCCCCACGTTTAAGCTCATTAAAAAATGAACT
Organism: Pinus tabuliformis; assembly: GCA_031772625.1. Taxonomy (NCBI): domain Eukaryota; kingdom Viridiplantae; phylum Streptophyta; class Pinopsida; order Pinales; family Pinaceae; genus Pinus; species Pinus tabuliformis. Next base: position 765,141,018 of record CM062804.1, on the reverse strand, counting down.
ATTCCTCGGTAAATAACCATCGTGAATGTAGTACTTCAGCCTTTAAAGCCTTGGTCATGTTTGCACCATCACCTCCACTTTTGCATTGGCCGATCATTCACCTCCATTTGATTGTTTACCCATTTTGAGGAACAGCTGCGAAGAGTGATCTCACTAGTCATCCTTGTAACACTGCCGTGATTGGAAAATTCCAAACCTTACCTGGAATCAGTTGCTACCCATTTTATCACTGGTTCCTCAAAAGACGAGTCTCCTTTAAGCTCTTTTCAACTGACTCGTAAAATATGAAAAGATTGCCGAGCCATTGGCCTCTCTAGCTTGTTAAAGGGACCAGAAGTGCTATCCCTCCTCTAAAATTTAATCTTTTTGGACCTGAGGGATTATTACACAAAAATATCGAGCGCTTGTTTTGTTCAGCTCGTTAAAAGTATCGAAAATTCATCCCTTCTATATTGTTTTATACTTTTTCGGACTTAAGGGATTAGATGAAGAAAAAGGAATTTTGGAGTTTCCTTTACGTTCCTTTTCAGACTCTCTAAAATTGAAAAGGACCAAGTTATCTTTGTCGTTAAACTCGTTAAAATTTTAATAGCGACAAACTTGTCTATAGACGAGAACGAGTTTCACTATCGCTAGGCTTGTTAAAACATAGCGATGGGTTTGCCCGAAGGGAAAATTATAGAAAAAGCATGTGTTATCCTCCTCAAGCTTGATAAAAATAAAGATGTACTAGTCAGCAATGACTGGGGAAAAATTAGGAAGAAAACTTGAAGAAACTTTGTTGGTAGCAAGTTGCTCTTGAACATGACACTTTCACTCCGCATCCAAGTCGGGTTGGGTTCTTTCATTCACTAGTCACATCACCATGGTCCCATCATACCATCCACATTTGGGGTTAATGCTACCAATCCATCACGTCAGTGTCACCGATATGTTCAAGAGAAGTCATTCAGAGAATTCACTTGTGTCTCACCCACTACAATACATTTATACTCCATTCTTTCATGACCGCCACCTTGAACCTTATACCACCATATCGTTTTCACCTCCATTAAAATCATTTGCTCCATTCCGTGTCATTGATGTGGGATTCATTAAGGCCCTCCTATGATGGATCACTTCTTGTCGACATCAGCTCATTATCCAAGAAGTCGATCTAGGAACACCCCATTCAGTACTTTGAAGCTTGCATGCCTCAATGGCAAGTTTCTCACTTCCGGTGACAGGTTTACATCAATGACCTTCGACCGAAAGATTTTGCGTGGTGTTCGACGCCAAGTCCTTTATTCACACCACGTGAATTGTAATGCAGTACCTTGAGGGTCATTATCATTATCGGTGATTCCTCTCACACTTGTTAACAGCTTACATCATTGGCTGGTAATCAAGCGATGTCTTTCCATGTTTGACTTCAGAACATCTCTCACATGGATAGACTTGTACTTCGAGTGAATATCGAACGAGATTGAAGACCCCAGATCTAGTTTCATCCATCCGGGCTGTGATATATATTCAGGAAAATAAAGACATCAAATGTACATCATTGCTGCATAGATAATCATCCAATCAAAGGGATGATGGCTCTATCAGAATCATTAGTCTATACTCAGACGATTGTCTGTCTTATGTACATGAAAATGAATTTATAAAGCTGAGCATGGGAATGCCCGCCTCAGCTAGATCATGAAAATATTATGAAGATAATGTATTGTATTGTATCTTATTACAGGTCTCCTCCCAGCTTGAAAGAACTTCGGATCCTCATAATAAAGCATTTCACCCGACATCAAAAGATTAACGACCTCATGCTTTAGGGGGCAACTGTTATAGACATTTTTGGGCACTACAACCCCAAGCATGAAATGTCCATAAACCAAGGGCTCCTAAGTCCCTAAAAGTGTTGTTCTAACCCCTAAAGGAACAAGGTCAATAGATTACAGCTTCTCCTAGAAGTTCTCCATGAAAAACTGCTCAGAATTGGTCAGAATAGGATCATTTCAGCTGCTCCACAGGCCAGGTGCATTCCATCTCACCTAAATACACTGTGTGGGTGCGTTTCATTTCAAAAATCCCTTCTATGGGGTGCGATGGGCGAGAAATGACAAATGGCAGTGTCATTCCGCGAGGTGGAGAGGCAATGGAAGCTTCGAGAAACTTCTCCTGTGACACTTGCCTCTCTAAATTCGACCAAGGATGAGTAAGAGATCATCAATCTCCAAGTGGAAGCAAGAACTATCAGAGGGAAGACACTAATCAAATCACAAGCTGACTCATCTCCCTTACAGATATCTATATATGGATCCCTCATCCCAGAGATCCAGAGGCTGGAATTTTGCATATTGTAAGGAATTGTTGTTGGTTTCTTGAGACAAACATCAGATTGTTGGGTGATTTAAGCTTTGTATGAGGTGAAGAGGGGCTTCCTTGCTGAGAGGTTGATGCTGGGTCAGAACAACTGGTTGTAACTCCTCTTGGCTTTTTCTTGTTTATCAATAAAAGCTATTCAAGTTTTCCTCCATACTTTTGTGTCATTCATGTTTGCTGAATTTGTATGGTCAATTTCCATCTGATCCTAGATTGTTTATGATTATAGATCCATGTATTTGTATAGTGTTATGCTATTGTGATCTTACAGGTACTCTGTGAAGCTGGGCATGTAAGGGAACAAGTAGCGAAAGACTATCAAAGAAGAGAGGAATCGAACTAGGAGATTAGCGCAAGACAGATATTGGTCTTCTTTGTTCCTCTCTATCTATCCTTCATAAAGGAAAAACGAAAGTAGCTTTACTTTGTTTGTTTCTAAGGCAGCTATCACACCTTAGTGGGATAAGCAGTTCTGAGTAGACACTTTTCCGTGTAACAGGTATGTAATCTCTCCTCTCAAGCTTAACTAGGAAGTCTCAATTCCAACAGCATTTACCCTCAAAAATGTTCAGCTTCTAACCTCCCTAGCAACCAGTCCAATGCCTTAATTTATAGTGCAATGGAGGGAAGTTACTAGGTCCACCTTCAAAGGGATAAAGCCCTCCTTCAAAGGGATAAGCTCCTCTCATCAAGGGATTAGCTCCTTTATTTTTGGGATGCCTGAACCACCTAGGAGAAAACCATCCACGTCAAGATTCCTTCTAGAATCATCCAGAATTAACCCAAAGTGAGTTTTTAAGAATAAACTTGCACCTTTTTTACTTTCACAGGGGTCCGCACCCACTCCTTTAGAGACAGAGAGGGCAGGTCCGCAGGTAACATGACCATGGGGTGCGGGACCATAGATAACAATAAGAGAAAGTGCAGAACCAGAGCTTTATTGATTTTTAAGGACTTTCTCTCATTTTCAAAGCTTGACATGAACAGCTGAGGTTTGAGACTTGCTAAGGAGGACAGTATGAATGATGATAGACCCATACTGACTGCAAATAGTCATGGTGACAATATTTTGTGTAACAGACACCATCGCGGACTACCAACCTTGGCATCAGTATGATACTGTTGATCATAGCAAGGATGATGAAGAGTTGGACTTCCCATAGTTGTTCGAGTCATAGTGATGTCTTGAATGGCTTGCTCAAGTTGTTTTGTCTCACATGGGTACATGTGCATTTTAATGTAACATCTTGTCAAGTGTAAGTTCACGTGTCGATAGTTGGATGTAACAGTGATAGAGTACATGAAGAATCATGAGGGTAGATGAACTATCACAAAAGGGAATGTCAAGGGTCACCCCACCCTTTGCTATAAATAGTCCCTCATAACTCATTGTAAAGGCTTTTGGTTAGCCAAGATTCCAATAGGACTATCTTAGAGAGAGCTTGGACAATATTGTCATGAGCCTTGGCTTCTCCACTGCGCATAGCTAGTACATCTCTTTTAAGGAGCAAGCGGTTGTGGCTGTAACGTTCCGTTGTCGGATCTAGTGGTTGGACATGGATATATTGTATGACTGGAACTTATACTTATTAATACAACAAGATCTAACACATTTCATCCATATGTTGTATTTTATTTTAGCAACGTGTTTACTCTAAATGATATATGTATTTGTTTTCTTACGCATGCATTTATAGCTATTTCTACATATGTATGTATGAATCTTTCTTAAATGTGTTGTTGGTTTAACCATCACTTTGGATTTCTAGCTAACTTTACTTCCATGTCGTTATGCATCCTTGCTCATGTGTTCACTTCTTAACTCCATGATATCACAGGTTTCCAAGGGACACACTCATCTTAACCCCCATGTGTTAGAACCTCTCATGCACGTTCCTTGGCCCACTGCATATGTCACACCCTTGCTACCAACAAATTTTTCTTACTTGCCTCTATGTGAAATTGTGATCGAAGCATAACCGTACGACCCACTACCGGGACTCCTACACCATACGGTCTGAGGTCTAATTGGGACTTCTTACTGGGAATATCCCCTGACATGTTGGTGGATCCAACACCGTCAAAAGGTTTCCATGATTTTTCTTAAAGGGTATATTCCTAGGGTTCTCAAGTACAAACCCTAAATTCCTTGATATTTCCTTTGGAAACATCATCCCTAGGGTTTTGATGTCATGCCCTATATATTATGCAATTTCACCCTCACTAGGGTTTACTATGTCTTAGATGTTTCTTACAAAGCCTAGATATAAAAAACTAGGGCTTTTGGGAGGGAATAAACTAGATTAGGGAAACATTTATTTACTTTTCCATACATGACATTTACTTTTGATATTAAGTTATTATAGTTCTTGATTATGTTTATCTCCTTATCATAAAATAAATTCCAATTTAATGAATATCACGATCATACAAAATGAACACAAGATATAGGCTCCAAGATACTGTGAAAACCTCTCCAAGGGGGAAACCCATAGAGAACTTCTCTTCTTATAATATCAACTGCAAAGGAGAATTCCAAGACCAACCCTAGACTGATAATACCACCAAGGACCAAGTAAACCAACCAATCTTCTTTTATGCAATACAAGACAAAATCTTCAAGGGCAGCGAAGCAATATTTCTCCAAGATGAAGGCTCTTCTAGCCTTTTTTTTCTTTCCAAAGTAGCTTGAAACATCTCTTGTAGTTTTGGACTGGGGGTAACTCAAGAAACCCTAGCGTACTCACACATGTGGATAACAGAAAAATAATATTACAGACCTTCACTTTCCTTTTAGGACTCCCTCCTCCTTCGCTAGCCTTGTCCCTTATCTTCTATGACTCTCACACATGTTTTATATTGTAAAACAAACCAAGGATATCCTTTATTCATTGTGTCACAAAGGAGTTTGAAACTCTTATTTTTATATACTTTCCTACGCTTGAATAGGCCACACAAGGTCGACTTCATGTAGGCTGGCTGACTTGGTTTGTAGGAGCCTTCTAGATATTTCCATTTAAAAAATTATTTTGTCCTTCTTTGATAGAAGTTCCCAAGTGGGTCTTTTACATTAACAATGATTCTTTGACTTATGATAAACCTAGGAGACCTAATGACAAAGCATGAAACCCATGATTTTATAATCTTTTTATTTTTTTCTTTACATCATTTTCTTTCTCCTTTTGATTGACAAATAACATTACATCATGACATGATCCAAATGATGATTATGAATACAAAGACTAGTTACAATTTCCAACAAGCTCTTGCATGTCTCCCTCTTTCCTTTGCATCTCATTATACTGAGCTTGTTACTTTCCTCCTATCATGGATCCATGTTCTTCTTGTGATAGGTTCCAGGTCATCAATCTCATACATACTTTCATCTTGTCATCATTAATCCAACCTTCCTAGACTTTCAACTAATCAAATCTTCCTCAATAAAGTGATTCCTTTGACCTTCAGGTTATCTTCTCGCACTATTGCCGAAGATGAGCACATCTTGACTTCATAGTTTCCTATCATTGAGCTTCCCTCAATATTTTCCATATAGTTGAATTTTCTTCAACTCATCATGAATTCCTGCAACATTCTTCTAGGTAGCAAAACAATATGTTAACCAAATAACCAATAAAAATATTAACATTAGACTTACCTCATCATGAAAAATTTCTCATCAACATTCTCATGATCCATCTCCACTCGAATCTTCATTCTTGCATCAGAGTGCCCAAGGATTGAACTTGATTACTAAGTTACCATTTTATTTTGATGTTGATTTGAGAAAGTTTTAGCATTTTATCCATTCTAGAGTAATCCAAATTCATCCTTTTATGCATCAAATGAAAGATTCATCATGCATAATTCAAGACCAACCATTTCTTACAAGATTATGTGTATATGAATCCTATCCAAAAGTTATTTAAACATGCATTCAATCTTTCATATAATCATCTAGCTATATGTCCTTGACCAACTATCCTACATCAAATGAGCCTAGAACTTGACTAATTTCAATCCTTCATCCTTCAAGAGTATTATTTCCATACTATATGGAATGTGCACTAATATTGTCATAATTCTTCTTCTAGGAGTCTTCCTAAATGATGACTCTTATAGGATCATGATGATCCACTTTAGGCGCAAAATCACTGCTTCTAACATAATGTTAGACACTGTATGGATGAACACTTATGCAAGATGGTCCTCAAGGATTCTTATTCTTGAAATACTAGATGATTTTTACAAATAAACTCAATCAAGTAGATTCTAGATATACTACATGCTTCTTTCTATGTTTCCATACAAAAATGATATTTTAATACAATGATGCATGCTTACTCCTTTAGCATTAGTTCCTTCTAGGTCCTTACCATTCCCCTATTCCGTCATGATTTTATTTGACCTTTATTCCTCCTTATCTTGCTTTCTTTTTGTAGTTGCAACTTTAACTGCAACCAAGAAGGATATACAAAGGCAAAAACATGATGATGATCTAGGGTTTCTATGGATTTATTAGAGAGATTACTACTAGGGTTCTTAGACAAAAACCATACATTCCTTGACTTCTCCTTGGAAACCTCAACCCTAAGTTTTTTTCTCATACCCTACACTTGATCGAATTCCACCCTCGCTAGATTTTACCATAAGCCCCTAGATCTTCCTTCCAAACCTTAAAATTTAGTATCTAGGGTTTTTATGAGGGAACAACCAGATTAGGGTTAGGGTTACTTAAAAGGTTTTCTAATTCAAGTCTCCTCTAGGATTTTCAATCCCTATATTACAAAACCTTTCAAACCCTATATTATAGTCTTACAAAACCCTAATTACTAAACATACCTTTTATAACTTGAAATGCACATAAAGAAAATTTGTACATACCTCATGCCTCCTGCTTTTGCAAAGATTTGATCACACATTGTTTAGTGTACCCTTGTTTTCCATGATTACTGGAAGCTTCTACAAATCCTTATTTGCAAGGATTGCATATATTTTTCCTTCATAAACATAGAACGTTTTTACAATGCCTTCTTCAAGGTCTTAAAACTTGATCTTACAGTTCAAGGAATTGTCACTTCCACTATTGTCACAATCTCGTTATCAGTACTACCTTCAAGGGAATATCTAATCAAGATTCTTTCTCAATATGATCAATTGTTGCTTCTTTTCCTACATCAATCATTTTCCCTCCTTGATGATGGATCTAGAATAAATCTTATGCTACAACATCTGCAACTTTTGATCCTTTGGATAAGGCTTGTTATAGTCACTTCAAATACCTTGAGTCTAGACTTATAATGCCATTCCAAATTTTGGTCTATATACCTTATCAAGTTGCTTCTCTTCACAAGATTTCAGGGCTATTTGTAGGCTTCCCAATATTGAGTTTACACTTTTTTTTCATAGGATAGACCTCTTCTTGGACTGCTCAGGCTATTTAATATCAATGGCCTTCATGCTTTGAATAATCTCATAATCAACAAATTTATTGCACAATAATTATGACTTGGTTCAAATATTTATACTCACTATAATTGGTATAATAGTGACCCAAATTTGATTTCATCTAACTTTTCTCTTCTTCAACTTCTAAGGAGGTCTCAAAATAGTCCCAAAAATATGCAATCTTATACACACAACAATCCACAAAACTACTTGGCCTTAACTCTTCTTCCTTACTACCTTTATGTGCTTTTTAGATCTCTTGAAATGGGGTCATGACTACCTCATAAATTTCCTAGGGTTGTGACCTTATTTTAGATGTATGATATTCTTTTAATTTACAAAAAGGTGGGCCAAAAATTATCCCTTATAGATCGGATCTTAGTCTAGTTGTCTTGTCCTTTAAAACTTCTGCAAACAATAATATTCTTGGCTTCTTGGAGCAATGCAAAATTCCTTTTAGTGATCTTATAGTTGCCAGCGTTTTCATCCTTAGCTCTAATACCATGTTGAAAAATTGATTAAGGCAACTTTTAATTCCATTTTCCATTCCATGAAATTTACTTATGACATTATGTTATTCTTTTTCTTGATTATATTTGTGTTCTTATCATCAAATAAATACCAAAATAATAAATATCATAGGAATACAAAAATGAACACAAGATATAGGCTCTAATCTTGGGTAAAATTCCCTCCAAGGGGAAAACTTAGAAAGACCTCTCTTCTTATAGAATAATTTCAAAGGAGATTTCCAAGACCAAACCTTAGACTAGGCCTCTCACCAAAAACCAAGCCATCCAACCAAAAGATCTACCTCAATACAAATAATACAGTTACCAAAGGCAGTGAAGTAGAGATCTTCCAAAAAAAGGCTCTTCTAGCCTCTCATCCTTCTCAAAATAACCTGTAATTCCCCTCCAATTTTTAGCCCTGTGGAAAGCCTAGCATCCTTAGGGTATTCACACTTGTGAAGAATATAGGGAATATTTCAGACCTTTTCATGGTTCTAGGACTTCCTCCTTCTACGTTAGCCTTCTTCTCTTGTATTCTAAGACTCTCGCACGCCTTCTCTATTGGAGTTTCAACCTAAAATATGCTTGCATGATATATGTCTCAATGAGGTTAAAATCCATCCTTTTATAGCCTTTCCAAGAGGCTCAATTAGCCCTCTATAGGCTGACTTCAATCTGGCTAGCTAACTTGATATTGGGAACCTATATAGACATTTCTAATTATAAAAATATTTTTCTTTCTTTGATACAAGTGCCAAAATGGGTCTTTTCCAATGACAAGTACTCTTTGACTCATGAAAAACCTAGGAGGCCTGATGAAAAATAACTTGAGCATGAAACCCATGCTCCAAAATTAATTTCTTTTTATTCTTTGCATTATTTTTCTTTCTCTTCTTTACATACGAATTACATCATGACATGAGTCAAATGACAATTATGAACATCGCAACTAGTTACAAATTCCAACAAGGGATACATGTAGTTGTGATCTTGTGGTGTTTCCCATTTCTTAAATGTTCAATTTCTATTTAGTTAATACCTTCAATAGAAATACAACAAGAATTAAAATCATTTATCATTTTATATTATGCAACAAAGAACTTTTGTAGGTAATGAATTGGAAGCTTTGTGAACTTTCTTACGCTCGAAAGGTATTTAATCTGTATATTCGAGTACCAACTTATTCTAGTTTTACATTACCTAAATTGAAATGGCACTTTTGAGTGAATTATAATCTTCTGATCATGTGTAGATATTAATTTAACAAGAAGACAAGGAAATCAAGTTGGGAGAAGCGTTCAGAATTAATCACACCAATTTAGGTACGATAACACTATATTTTTGTCATGGTATGTTTGGGTTAGTTATTTTAATATATGGTGCCATTCTTAAGAGTTTCAATATATATAAAGATTCTTGACATTTCTAGAATTAATCTCTTCTCTTTTTGCAGCTGCTAAAAAAGTTTCTTCTCAAGAAGTATTACTTTTGGCATTGTTCATGGTGGGAAAAAGAAATGTGATAAGCATGTTTTAAGTTCATTTCATTATAGCACATATATCCATGCTCTTTCATTTAACTCTTATACACATCTCTATAAAAAAAAGTCTCTTTTTGACTTTGGAGCTCTAAATATGACTTAATATCATTTTGTTCCATGTAACTTGTTGAAGGTGCTAGACAAGCCAACATGTCGAGGGATCTCCCCGATAAGAAGTCCCAAATATACCTTAGACCATTTGGAGTAGGAGTCCTAGCAATGGGTAGTACAATAGTGCCTTGATTACGGTAGCGCGTAGAGGTAAGTATGATAACTTTGTCGGAAGAAAGTGTGTGACCTTGCATCGAGTCAAGTGAGATGCATGGGGGTTCTAACACATGGTGGGTAAAAGGAAGTGTGTCCCTTAGAAGCCTGTAATAGTACACAACCTGAAAGGAACACACGATGGAAATTACATCGCAAGCTGGAAAGCGGAATAATGCATAAACCAAAGTGACAGGTTAAACCAACAACATGTTTACAACGAGATTCATATAATTGCATACAAAATTGTTCATACACAAACGCATAAGTTAAATAACATACATTTCTAAAGAAACCAGAATAGTCCAACTACACTAACAACATGTGCATGAAAACATGATGGCTTTGTTATATATTATTAAGTGAAATTTCCATCCATATATACACCATTGACAACCACTAGCCCCAATCTGCACAGATGTTCAAGGCAGGTGGGGTGGGAGGATGTGACAGTTCAACAGATGAGTTCACAACTTCTCCCACCTCATTGTATGAAGCTAGATTTGTTTGATGAGAAGGGGACGAAAGGTCACTTTTGGCAACAGCCTTGTCCATATTAGATTTGGAAGCTCTAACACCTAGGTATGATGGTGTTGATGGTGCTGGACCTGCCAACATGTCAAGGGGATCTCCCCGGTAAGAAGTCCCAATTAGACCTCAGACCATTTGGTGTAGGAGTCCCAGTAGTGGGTCGTAAGGTAATGCCTTGACTGCGATGTCACACAAAGGCAAGTAAGATAACTATGTCAGTAGCAAGGGTGTGACTAATGCAGAGAGTCAAGGAATGTGTATGAGAGGTTCCAACACTTCAAAGGGATAGGAAGCTGAAGGTGAGTTCCAGGTTGAAGGGGATTAGTCCCAACTCGGCTAGGAACACACCACACAAACGACATGCACAGCTTCCAACAGAGCAATCCACTTAGATGCGGCAGTCAAAACAACAAGGTAAGATAACACAAACAACACTCACGGATGATGAGTGTGATGGTTGATATAGCAAGGTTCATGAGAAAGGTCTGTCTGATGTCCAGAAGCGCAGTCAACACGGACGGTGACATCATTAAAAACATATGTAACACATTAACAACAAGATTCATATAATTGCATACAAATCAGTTCATATACAAGTACGTAAGTTAAACAACATATATCATTAAGGCAACCAAAACAATCAAACTACAATAACAAAATATGCATGAAAATGTGTTGGCTCTTATTATTAAAGAAGTGTAAGTCACAATCATATAATACACCATGTAAACCTACTAGCCCCAACAGTGTAACGTTACAACCACATCCGCCTACTCCTCCAAAGAGATGTACTAGCTTAGTGAAGTGTATAAGTGTTATAGACATTTTTGTGCCTTACAACTCCAAGCATGAAATGTCCATAAACCAAGGGCTCCTAAGTCCCTAAAAGTGTTGTTCTAACCCCTAAAGGAACAAGGTCAACAAATTACAGCTTCTCCCAGAAGTTCTCCACCAGAAAGTGCTCAGAATAAGTCAAAACAGGATCATTTCAGCTGCTCCACTGGCTAGGTGCGTTGCATTGCACCTAAATACACTGGCTAGGTGCGTTGCAACGCACCTAAATGCACTATGAGGGTGCGTTGGGCGAGAAATGACAAATGGCAGTGTCATTCTGCGAGGTGGAGAGACAATGGAAGCTTCCAGAATCTTCTCCTATGACACTTGCCTCACTGAATTCGACCAAGGATGAGTAAGAGGCCTTCAGTCTCCATGTGGAAGCAAGAACTGACAGAGAGAAGACACTAATCAAATCACAAGCTGACTCATCCTCCTTACACATATCTATATATGGATCCCTCATCCCAGAGATCCAGAGGCTGGAATTTTGCACATTGTAAGGAATTGTTGTTGGTTTTGAGACAAACATCAGAGTATTGGGTGATCTATGCTTTGTTGGAGGTGAAGAGGGGCTTCTTTGCTGGGAGGTTGATGCTGGGTCAGGAACCATCGGTTGTAACTCCTCCTGGATCTTTTCTTGTTTATCAATAAAAACTATTTGAGTTTTTCCTCCATGCTTTTGTATCATTGATGCTTGTTACATTTGTATGGTTAACTTAAATCTGATCCTAAGTTGTTTATGAATATAGATCCATGTCTTTGTATAGTGTTCTTCTTCGTGATCTTACAGGTACTTGGTGAAGCTGGGCAAGTAAGGGAGCAAGTAGCTGGAAGCTGTCAAAGAAGAGAGGGATTGGATCAAAGGATTAGCGCAAGACACAGGTTGGTTCTTTCTGTTCCTCTCTATGTATAGTTCATAAAGGAAATACAAAAGTAGTTTTTCTCTGTTTGTTTCTAAGGCAGCTATCACACCTTAGTGGGATAGAGCAGTTCTAAATAGACACTTTTCCCGGTAACAAAATGGCGACTCCGCCGGGGAATGTCTAATTAGTTTGTTTGTGTATCTCTTGGTGTTTATTTCATAAACTTATAAGTAGCATTCGAACTGCATTTGCCATAACAAATGCAAAGTAGACATCTGCTGCTTCAATCCATTCACTGGATCTGTTTATGATTTGAATAGCTGATTCACAAACTCTCTGATTGCCCTTGTGATAGCTCTTAGACCCTCCTTAGATCTACCCCTGATTGTGCATTACTGATTGCTTTTACTCGGCCAAAAACCAAAGACTAAACTGCAAACTGTGACCCAGAACCCGGACAGATTCTCGTTTCTGGCCCAGCGCAGGTACTTCCCGAAAGGGCAACCTGCGCTGCAATGCAGTTTCTCTGTGTTACAGGTGCGCTGATCAGACTAGCCCTGTGCAGCTGAGGTTCTTATGCTTCATTCTCTCCAGTTCTATCTCTGAATTTTGCTGCCTGTGATCAGTATATGTCTGTTTAAAACCCCTTTTCCTTGCTTTTATTCCGCCTCCTTTGTACAAAAGAACTATAGATGTTTTTGTGTGTTTGTTGAGTCGTTTACAGTTTTCCATTGCAAAAGTAGAATAGTCGTACTCTCGTCCTTTGATTTAGATCTGTCGCAAGTGTCGATTTCAATCATAGGAGAAAGTTTGATTGCTGTTGATGGTCGATTATACTTTTACTATTGCCTTTGGTCTGAGTTTGTGGTTTTCTAGTGTCAAGTACAAGCGTTCATTTCAAAATCGCAAGGTGTCGTAATCATCTCTATCTTTTGATTTCGAAAAGAAGCTTGTTTGTGTTTGTCACTTGAAAGCAAATTCAGATTTGTACATCAACTTTCTTTTTAGCATCAATACTAAGAAAGTCGAAAACAAATACATGCATGTGCATTTGCATATAGACAATCTGTTTGGCTTGATTTAGGAAAGTGCATTTACAGTGTGCTCTTTGCTCTTTGTGAAAAGATTTTGTCTTTCTTTTCCTCTAGTAGCTAGGATTTTCATTGCACAAAAGAGATAAAAGTTTGTTTATCATCTTTAGATTGCATTTTAGGAATTACATCTACATCTCGTGGTGAACCCAAAAGGCAAACTTCATAAGCAAGATCAACTTAAAATAAATTCAATGAATCTAACAACGCTTTGGAACTTAACGCACAACATTTAGAGGTCTAGGCTAGAGACGTATTCCGGCGTCGTAAAGCCTGGTAACTGTTGTCCTCACTGATGGTTGGGTGATTCCTCCACTTTGAGACGATAAGTGCCAGTACGGACTTGTGCTCCCACGTAATGTTGAGTATATTTTGGGAGACCCCTATAGGCTTAAATCCTTTATCCATAGGAAGTCGTGTTTGCCGCCCTATCGATCGCAATGCACTGAACACAGCATTCGAGAAGATTGACTACCATACCGTAAAAAGTATTCTACAGTTTTTTGATTGGTTTGGTACTCCCTCTACCTAGACCTCCAGAGCAGTCCCTTTCATTCCTTTTCAGACTCCTAACGGAAAAGGTCCATCTAAGCACTTGTCACTTCAGGCTCATTAAAAATCGAAGGAGACTAGAGTCATCTTTTGTTTTTTCTCGACTCTTAAAAACTGAAAAAACAAGTTGTGTCAAAGCGTCTAAAACTTATTTTAATCGGAATAACGTCACTGTTCCCTCGTTGGTCTTAGAAGTTAGCTTCCCTTCATCGCAAAGTTCTCGTAAAATCGCTAGAAAATCTTTTGGATAGACTAGATATGTCTGAACAACTGTCGACATCTAGGACTGTGTCATCCGACACAGCAGCAGCAGAACCTCCTGCTGCTACTCCAACAATGTTCACCGGTATATCATCTGTCCCGGCAAGTTACCAACAACAAGCCGGAGTCCAATCAGGGACTATTTCGACGACATGGTTTGTTCCTATTTCTTCATCCGGCTTATCATCTGGTATTTCTTATGTTGAAACTCAACAAACTGATCCAATGTGTCTTCAAAGGCCAATTTACCCTTTAAGTACTGGATTTCCACCATATGGAGGGCAGTATGCCTTTTCATTGTTCCCTCCCAGAGAACAACCATATGGGAGTTTACAACAAAGTTCAGGTCAAACTGGAATTACATCCAGCGGTTGGGTACCAATACTGCCTCGACAACCAAGGGTTGTATATTCAATGCAACCAGTCCACCCTGTGTCGAATATTCACACTATACCTGCTATGGTGACTGCGTCACAAGTACAAGCGCTACCTATTGTATGTCAACCCCAAGTTTCTTAGGTTGCGATACAACAGCCTCTTGTCTCAATGACTCAATCACAACCTCAGGTTAGTGCCTCCTTATCTGGAGCGACTCAAGCTCAAACAAGTACTATGACTTCTCATCTTGGTCAATCATCCAGTATTGGGCAACAACAAATGGTCCAACAACCATGGTTGATTCAACCTCAACAACCGCCATTCCAGCAATCATATCAAGGACCTGAGCAGCAAGTCTTTGTAAGTAATGGGCAACCGCATTTCCAAAGCAGTTATCAACAACCATATTATAATGGTTATGCCCATCAACCTTGTCAAAGCTGCCAGCATCAAATACATTATGCTGGTATGCAAAGACCCACTGCTCAGGCGATTCCATCTTATCCTGGGTATGCTTCACCTAACCTGAATCAACAGTTGCCCTTTGTAGCAACTCTAGAATTACCAGATCTAAATTGGTTGACGAATGATCCAATTGCTTATGCCCCTTGGTGGCCAGCGATTCCGCATAAACTTCCGTCAGATATTCCTAAATTTAATGGAAATCCGGGTGAAGACCCGTCGAATCATGTGATGACATTTCATCTGTGGTGTTCATCAAACACCCTAAATGATGATTCGATTAGGCTCCACCTTTTCCAGAGGACGTTAACTGGTCCGGCAGCAAAATGGTATATCGAATTGCCTAGAGCTTCATTTGACAACTTCAGTACCCTAGCCACAACCTTTTTAACCCATTTTCAGTTACCGATAAGGTATGAAACGGGAACCGAACTTCTTACCAACTTCAAACAAATGACGGCCACTCACATATCTGATCATATACATGAATGGCGACGTCGTCATAGAATGGTGAAAACGTATGTTCCCGATCAGCTATTAGCTGAATGGTTTATTAAGTCATTACTTCCTTCCATCATGGAAGATGTGGCAAAAGGGGGAGTCGTCAAAGAAGAGCAAGTTATCGCTCGTGCGCAATATTTGGACTTGATTTACACTCAGTCCGACACGCTCTACGATAAAATACCTGATGCCCCTAGACCGGAATTCTCAGTTCCTCCTCCTCCTAAATCAAACAATGACTCTCATGTCGGCGATGGCGTGATTGGCGAAACAGACACGAAATCGACAAAGGCTACATCTAAAAAGGCCCGTAATATTTCCAGTCAAAATGCAAAAGAAGAACTTCTTGCCTCGGAAGTAAATGCCGTGTCGACCGACAAGGGCAAACAACTGAAGCAACCAAGGGGCAAGAAGAAAAAGAAAGGAAGAAAAAAGAAGCAGGATGAGAAATCTCCTAAAAATCCTTCTACAAACCCTTCTGGGCAAAGGAAACCCCCTGCGGGGTGTCATATATGCGATGAGGATCATGGACGAGAGATTGTCCACATAACACTGAAGTTAAGAAACTCTTTAAGAGTTCAAAAACCTCATCAGTATTGAATGATCCGTTTCCAAACCCGGGAACCAAACTGGTTGCTAATCATAATGCTTCCCGATCCCAAGTGCTTATGTTGTCTATATCAAAGCAGCAAAATGATGTTTTGACAAGGAATAAAGATTACGGGAATCCACAGCTGTCGAATAACAAGGCTGATGAACAACCTAGTAGTTCGACAACAACTTTGACCGAAGTTGTGCCACCCATCATTCCTGAACAAATGATAAAGTCATCAAAGGGAGTAGTACACAAATCGACATTTAATCCTCGTGCAAAAATAGCACAGAATTATAATATAATAGAGGACCTGGCCCAATCGCCATCCGCTATGTCGACATTTGAGGTACCACAAAATTGCCTCTCCCAAGAGCAAGCTTTATTATCAGCAATAGGTGGGATTGACCCAATGGATTCCAATCTTGTGGCCTTTGATCATAAAGGATATGACCCTCAATTACCGGCTCAACTAGCTTTCCTTGTTCAAGTGAAAACCCTCAACGAAATTGTTCATCGAACAATTATTGATGAGGGGGCATCTAGATGCATTATGTCGATGAGTTGCTGGAAAAATTTAGGGTCACCACCCTTGTCACGATCGTCAACAACTTTAAAAGCATTTGATCGACGATCATATACTCCATACGGGATTTTAAGTAACTTGCAAGTTGAAATGGGGGGTAAAACAATAGAAATTGATGTTGAAGTAATCGACGGAAACCTCGATTACAACATCCTACTGGGAAGACTCTGGATATATGCCATGGACGCAGTTGTGTCGACCTACTTCAGGAAGATTGCATTTCCATTCCAAGGAGGAATTACAATCGTCGACCAACAAACATTTCTCCCCAGCAGTTCACAAGTTACAGGAAGAATTCCAATGTTCCATGGAAGCAATCATTTGCTCCAAAATATCAGAGTAGGTCTCCTAAAAGACCCTGCCTTAATGGGTACTTTTGCCCTACCACCTCCGAGTAATCTGGCGGAAGTGGCCACAGTGGAATATGAAATCTTCTATATCTAATGGATTTGGATTTCGAGGATGGTTCTTATCTTGTGTCGACCTCGTTAAAAAATGAAACAAGGAGTCATGAGGATAGTTCTTTTACTGTATCAACCTCATTAAAAAATGAAACAAATCCCCTTTCCAAATCTCAAAGGTAAACCTTCATTCCAACCACCGAGTTGAATGCAATGAAGCTTGGGGGGCATGCACCTCGATTTGCATTATTATGCTGGGGGCATGTAAACTTATCACGAGCAGTATTACTGTAGGGTTCAAGCTCGTTAAAAAATAAACCCGCCACGAGCAGTGTTACTGCAGGGTTCAAGCTCGTTAAAAAATAAACCCGCATCGAGCAGTTTTAGCACATAGTTCAAGCTCGTTAAAAAATAAACATAAGACATGAGCAAATGTTTCCACCCACGTTTAAGCTCGTTAAAAAATGAACTATTCCCTGGTAAATAACCACCGTGAATGTAGTACTTCAGCCATTAAAGCCTTGGTCGTGTTTGCACCGTCACCTCCACCTTTTCATTGGCCGATCATTCACCTCCACTTGATTGTTTACCCATTTTGAGGAACAACTGCGAAGAGTGTTTTCACTAGCCATCCTTGTGACATTGCCGTGATTGGAAAATTCCAAACCTTACCTGGAATCAGCTGCTACCCATTTTATCACTCGTTCCTCAAAAGACGAGTCTTCTTTAAGCTCTTTTCAACTGACTCGTAAAATATGAAAAGATTGCCGAGTCCTTGGCCTTCCAGCTCATTAAAGGGACAGGAAGTGTTGTCCCTCATCTAGATTTTTATCTTTTTGGACCTGAGGGATTATTGCACAAAAAGATCAAGCGCTTGTTTTGTTCGGCTCGTTAAAACTATCGAAAATTCATCCCTTCTGTATTGTTTTATACTTTTTCGGACTTAAGGGATTAGATGACGAAAAAGGAATTTTGGAGTTACCTTTACGTACCTTTTCAGACTCTCTAAAATTGAAAAGGACCGAGTTATCCTTGTCGTTAAACTCGTTAAAAAGATTAATAGCGACAAACTTGTCTTTAGACGAGAACGAGTTTCACTATCGCTAGGCTCGTTAAAACATAGCGATGGGTTTGCCCGAAGGGAAAATTATAGAACAAGCATATGTTATCCTCCTCAAGCTTGACAAAAATAAAGAGGTACTGGTCAGCAATGACTGGGGAAAAATTGGGAAGAAAACTCAAAGAATCTTTATTGGTAGCAAGTCGCTCTTGAACATGACACTTCCACTCCGTGCCCGAGTCGGGTTGGATTGTTTCATTCACCAGTCACATCGCCATGGTCACACCATACCATCCAAATTTGGGGTTAATGCTACCAATCCATCACATAAGTGTCGCTAACATGTTCAAGAGAAGTCATCCAGAGAAGCCACTTGTGTCCCACCCACTACCATACATTATACTCCATTTTTCATGACCGCCACCCTGAACCGTATATCATCAGATCGTTTTCACCTCCATCAAAATCATTTGCTCTGTTCCGTGTCATTGATGTGGGATTCATTAAGGCCCTCCTGTGATGGATCACTTCTTGTCGACATCAGCTTATTATCCAAGAAGTTGGTCTAGGAACACCCCATTCAGTACTTTGAAGCTTGCATGCCTCAATGGCAAGTTTCTCACTTCCGACGACAGGTTTACATCAATGACCTTCGACCGAAAGATTTTTTGTGTTGTTCGACGCCAATTCCTTTATTCACACCACGTGAATTGTACTGCAGTACCTTGAGGATCATTATCATTATCGGTGATTCCTCTCGTGCTTG
This sequence comes from Pinus tabuliformis, assembly GCA_031772625.1. Taxonomy (NCBI): domain Eukaryota; kingdom Viridiplantae; phylum Streptophyta; class Pinopsida; order Pinales; family Pinaceae; genus Pinus; species Pinus tabuliformis. The sequence goes on along the minus strand of CM062804.1, from coordinate 765,122,012 downwards.
TTAACAGTTTACATCATTGACTGGTAATCAAGCGATGTCTTTCCATGTTCGACTTCAGAACATTTCTCACATGGATCGACTTGTACTTCGAGTGAAGATCGGACGAGATTGAAGACCCCGGATCTAGTTTCATCCATCCGGGCTGCGATATATATTCAGGGAAATAAAGACATTAAATGTACAGCATTGCAGCACAGATAATCATCCTACCAAAAGGATGGTGGCTCTATCAGAATCATCAGTCTACAATCAGACGATTGTCTGTCCTATGTACATGAAAATGAATTTATAAAGTTGAGCATGGGAATGCCCGCCTCAGCTAGATCATGAAAAATAGTATGAAGATAATGTATTGTATTGTATCTTATTACAGGTTTCCTCCCAGCATTGAAAGAACTTCGTATCCTCATAATAAAGCATTTCACCCGACACCAAAAGGTTAACGGCCTCATACTTTAGGGGGCAATTGTTATAGACATTTTTGTGCCTTACAACTCCAAGCATGAAATGTCCATAAACCAAGGGCTCCTAAGTCCCTAAAAGTGTTGTTCTAACCCCTAAAGGAACAAGGTGAACAAATTACAGCTTCTCCCAGAATTTCTCCACCAGAAACTGCTCAGAATAAGTCAAAACAGGATCATTTCAGCTGCTCCACTGGCTAGGTGCGTTGCATTGCACCTAAATACACTGGCTAGGTGCATTGCAACGCACCTAAATGCACTATGAGGGTGCGTTGGGCGAGAAATGACAAATGGCAGTGTCATTCTACAAGGTGGAGAGACAATGGAAGCTTCCAGAATCTTCTCCTATGACACTTGCCTCACTGAATTCGACCAAGGATGAGTCAGAGGCCTTCAGTCTCCAAGTGGAAGCAAGAACTGACAAAGAGAAGACACTAATCAAATCACAAGCTGACTCATCCTCCTTACACATATCTATATATGGATCCCTCATCCCAGAGATCCAGAGGCTGGAATTTTGCACATTGTAAGGAATTGTTGTTGGTTTTGAGACAAACATCAGAGTATTGGGTGATCTATGCTTTGTTGGGAGGTGGATGCTGGGTCAGGAACCATCGGTTGTAACTCCTCCTGGATCTTTTCTTGTTTATCAATAAAAAATATTTGAGTTTTTCCTCCATGCTTTTGTATCATTGATGCTTGTTACATTTGTATGGTTAACTTAAATCTGATCCTAAGTTGTTTATGAATATAGATCCATGTCTTTGTATAGTGTTCTTCTTCTGTGATCTTACAGGTACTTGGTGAAGCTGGGCAAGTAAGGGAGCAAGTAGCTGGAAGCTGTCAAAGAAGAGAGGGATTGGATCAAAGGATTAGCGCAAGACACAGGTTGGTTCTTTCTGTTCCTCTCTATGTATAGTTCATAAAGGAAATACAAAAGTAGTTTTTCTCTGTTTGTTTCTAAGGCAGCTGTCACACCTTAGTGGGATAGAGCAGTTCTAAATAGACACTTTTCCCTGTAACAATAAGCCAAGGCGCGTTAAATTACTATCTAAGCCTTCTTCAAGAGAGTCTTAGTAGAATCTTGGCTGACCAAAAGCCCATACAATGAGTTATGAGGGACCATTTATAGCAAAGGGTGGGGTGACCCTTGATATTCCCCTTTGTGATCGTTCAACTACCCTCATGACTCTTCACCTACTCTGTTATCACCTGGATTGAACCTCAAGGTGAAGGAAGGCAATGCCAGGGTAACCACAAACCACGCTTAGCCAAGTAGCTAGCCCTACTAAGCCAGGAGAGGGCTCTATTCGTAAGGATCTCAGCCAAATTGAATGGATCTAGAAACTAATATTAGGCTAGGTATAGTAGCACAAGGTTTGATTTTATTTTGAAGGGTTTTGCTGGATCAGGAGGAGCCAAACAGTTAGGGCAAGGAAATTAGGTTAAAAGTGCAGGGTGTTCGATGGGGTAAGGTAGGCACAACGATCAGAACCTTAGGGTTTGATGGATGAGGTGAAAATCCAGGTGAGAAGCTAGGAAGAGCATGTGAACCTCGTGGATTCTTCCTAAACTGAAGAAAACATAGACTGTGAAATGTCGACCCAAAACTGAGCATAAAAGTTATGGATTCTGCCTTTCAGACTTGTATACATTCACATAAAGAGTATGAAATGATGAAATGGAGTCAAAAATACATTTTAACATATGAAAACATAAGAAAAAATGAACTAATCATCATAACACATGGATCCCAAAGAAATAGCTGCCATTTTTCATTAATCTCTTGTTGTAACTCGTAAAAAATGATATCTAATCAAAACATGAGCATCCCACTGAGTCCAACCCTTTACAATGAGAAAGAAAAAGAAGATATAGACCTCAATTCAACCTCCTCCCATCCTTAGGGGTTGAATCCCTAAGATGAGGAACTAATCCATCAAAAGCTGAACAAGAAACTGGAGTCTAGGCAACCCCAACAACTTTCCTCTAAAAGGGAGGGAACTAATTCATTTGACCTCAAGAGAACTTTTGATCCAATGAATCCCCCCTCCAGTAACTAATATTCATCTTATTTACATGCCTAGTCACCATTTACATCAGTAAAAACATCATCCATGAGAGAAAACCCAAAAATTACAGTCATGGCACAGTGAAGTGAAAATTTAGCAGAAAATTGTCCTATGCGCAGCACCAGAAGGCTATGCGCAACACTTTTTGCAGGGCCATTATGGAGGCCTTCCTGGTATCCAAACTGAGCTCATGATAGCTCATTGGAAATACTGTCCTATCTTCTTTCCAAATATGCTTTTAGTTTTCCATTTGGAGTTGATTTGACCCGTCAAAAACTGATTCCCCCAAGACTTCTTCTATGCACAACGCCATGGTCAAAAAGAGGGTAGAAAGGTCATTTTTTGGGTGTTCTTTGACCTTTTAACCAACCAATTTTGCTCCAAAAACTTAGCAAATGCACAGAGAGAATGCTTACATCATTATAAATCCAATGGTGGTCTTCTTTTGGCCATTGGATGCGCCTAGGAAAAGCGCAGCGCCAGTGGCATTGCACATAGAGCCAATTTAGCAGAAAAATGTCCTATGCGTAGCGCGAGAAGGTTATGCGCAACAATTTTTGCAGGCCACTTTTGGAGGCTTTCAAATTTCCAAATTAGGCTTGGGATATCTCTTTGGAAATCTTTTCATGTCTAATTTCCATATCTACATTTAGTTTTCAATTTGGAGCTCATTTCACCTGTCAACAACTCAATCTCCCAAACCTGGTCAAAAAATGCAGAATGTTGTTGCAGGAAACTTTTGGAGGTCTTCCTAAACTCAAAATTGAGGTCATGATAGTTCATTGGAAATATATTCCAGCCTAGTTGTCATTTGACTTTTCAAGAAAGTCATTTGGACACTCCAGCTAGGAGAAAACTTGATTTTCCCAAGATCACTCCAGAAGTGCAGCAACTCTCCTGTGACACCTGTAGTTTTGACATTTATCCAAAACCATGACACTTGTGTAAACAATGAAGGAGTTTTTTTTTCCTTGTTATATTATGGACAAAAACCTCTCTCACTTTTGTCAAATTCATCTTTTCTTGGTCAGAAACACAGTTTGAAGAAAAATCGGCCCTTATGTGCGGTGAATGACTTGTCCCTTGGAATGACTTCTTTACAAATGATGGAGACCTGATGTTGATGATATGAAATGGCCTCATACCTTCTAATATCCCTTATTCCTCCTCTATTTAGATATCTCTAGTTCCATAGCAATCCCTAGCTCAGTGGGAGAGGAAATTAGTGTTTAGTGAAGGGAAAACAGGGGATTTGTAGAAATGAAGGAAAATGAAGGGGATGGGGAATTCTAAATTCCTAGGAAATTTTTGGGAGATAGGGAGGATGTTAGGAAATAGGGGAAAGTGGAATTTCAAATATTTAGTGAGGGTAAGGGGTCCAAAATGGCAAAACACAGGCCTAGCCTAACAAAAGTGTCAAATTGTAACAATAAGCTAGGGTTTGTGGGAAAATGGTGAATTTGATCTATATAAGTGATGGGAAGTGTTTAAGAAGGTCTATGAAGGGTAGGGGAAGTTATATGAGCATTATGATATAAGTTTTGTTGACTTTTTTATCATGGGACTCATGGAACCAAGAAAAATGCCCTCAAAACCCTAGGAGAGGGAAATGAGCCTTAAAAGCACAACTGAGGCAACAAGGTATAAGATGACCCACTCACTTACAAATGATAGTTTGGAACCTATAATAATGATGACAACTCTTTTAATGATGGTACACTCAGTTAAGGGGTGACATGAACTAGTACTTGGAAAACTTTGGAAGGAGTGAAAACAGTCCTAGACCTAATACCCAGTGACCAAATTTTTACTTGAAGCACTGAAATGAAAAAATTTGACTTTGACACCCTAAGACCACTTTGTAAGAGCATGTTTGATTCGATGGTGGAAGGCTGCAAGTACTGACACTAACATTGGCCATATTGGGGATGGCATCTCCTTGGAGGTGTCAAGAACACCGTAGACCAAGTGCCTAACCATGTGGGCCAATATGGTCAAAAATTAAAGAAAACTGACTAAATGTTGAAACCCAACATAATAACTTGACTCAACACTTACTAAAATAAAAATCTTACTAAACTTATAGATGGCAGAAAATCACCAAGACGTGAGGGCTTCAAATCCTTATGACAACCACCTGTGTGCTAAATACATATGTACAATCAAGCGATATCAAAATGCCAGTGTAACCAATCAAGAAAATGCCTCCTCGATTGATTCTCCCAATCAGATTTTCTGGACAACAACAAATATTTACAATTTGATAGCCAAAACCAAAGTTGACAATGATCTCCATAATCACTGAATACTGCAATAATTACCTTCACTGTTGACTGCAATAAACTTGCTACTGGATCTTGAAAAACATGAAAAATTACCTCTCATTGATCTAGAAGAAACAAGGTACTTTTTTCTCTTGAATCTGATCTCTCTTCATAATGTACTTCAGCAAGAGTGTGTTCGTAGTCTTCGAAAATTTCTGAACAAATAGGTGAGCAAATCTCTTCTTGAAATAATAGTTCAAAACATGAAATATGAGAAGAAAAATCTGAATGACAGTCCTCAATTCCCTGGTCTTCTGCAATTTGAATACATTGTTGATCATCTTCATATGACATGGCAACCAGATTGTCATGTTTCTTATCGCACTCATTAGTTATACAAGGGAAAACTTTAGATAGGTCTTGAAACTCAAAACTAACACTTCTATCATTTACCACTGAGTTATCCAAAGAATATTTTTCACTTACTTGAACAAATATCTCATCTTGTTTTTCATAAAAGGACTGGATTATCTCCTCCTGAAGGCTTTGTTCTAATGAAATGAGAACAATTGAGTCAATAACTTTGTTTTCTTCATTCCAGGTGATCTCAACAACATATCTCTCCTTCATGGATTTAGACCAAGGTACTCTTCATCATCACGATCTGAATCTATATCTGAAATAGCCAACTTGACTTTATCACAATCTGAAATTGTAACTTGATTTTCCTGCATACTGTCTTCTACTATGAGCAGATCTGAAATAAGACCTTGTCTTCCAACATTTTCAATTGTACTAAGATCTTGAACCTGTTGCAAATTTTCCTAAGCATCTTGATAAGTATCTTCTAAGCTCTCTTTATTCTGCTGAAATGGATTTTCATACAGGGCTTCCATGATCTAATCATCCATGAAGTCATCATTTTCATAAACTTTCTCAATATTTTCAATAAAACTATAAACATGTTTACAAGAGTTCTGAACTAATATTAAGGATGGACAAGATTCTTTATACCTTTCAAAGAACATGGTATGAAAATCCTTTAAACAGTAAATACAAGCAGGCGGCAAACTTTCATACCAAGATCGCGCTTCACTTTCCAGAGTGGCCATGAATATCTTCATCAAGCAGTCTTCAAGAAAATGAACCTTCAACTTGCGAGTATGCATGTGAAATATATCCAGATGTAAAGCAGCATCATTCCTATCCTCATCTTTAAACATAGGAAAATTCATTTGCCAACCTACCTTAGGAATTTTATTTGGGAAACCTGGAATGTGATCTCGGCTCATGGGAGCATACCTTCGAGCAAACAAATCCATTTTGATAACAATGAATTCACCAATAAATTCTTCAGGCTACTGGTTCTTGAAGAGTGGAGTTGCCATAAAAATTATGAACCTTGGGATTTTTCGACACTGGAGTCGCCAGGTGAATGATTTTAGCCTTCACATGCATCTGACCATTGTTCACCATTAGCAATCAGATCTAAACTTTGATGATCTTTCCCGGAGAATATCTGTCACCTCTTCCCCAGTATGGTCGCCATATAATTGCATACAAAACAGTTCATATACAAGTATGTAAGTTAAACAAAATCTATCATTAAGGAAACCAAAATAGTCCAATTACAATAACAACATATGCATGAAAATGTGTTGGCTCTTATTATTAAAGAAGCGTAAGTCACAATCATACAATACACCATGTAAACTTGCTAGCCCCAACAGTGGAATGTTATAACCACATTTGCTTGCTCCTCCAAAGAGATGTACTAGCTTAGTGAAGTGGAGAAGCCAAGGGGCATTATAATACTATCCAAGCCTTCTTCAAGATAGTCTTAGTAGAAGCTTGGATGACCAAAAGCCCATACAATGAGTTATGAGGGACTATTTATAGAAAAGGGTGGGGTGACCCTTGACATTCCCCTTTGTGATCATTCAGCTACCCTCATGACTCTTCACCTACTCTATGATAGTTACATCCAACCATTGACACTTGACTTACACTTGACATGACTCAACATTACAATGGACATGTACTCATGTGAGACAACATGGCTTGAGCAAGCCTTGCAAGACATCACTGACACTCAGTCCACTGTGGTGAGACCAACTCTTTGACATGTTTATGATGGTGAAGCTAGTGAGATAATGCCAAGCTTGGTCGTCTGTGATGGTGTGCATGTACCTCATGGTGACATCTTACTGAAGTGAACTCTTTCCTCCATTTCAACCAATGCATTAGTTTTGCCCCTTCATCCAACTCGTCTACTAACATGCACATGGTCTTCTTGGGTATGGTTGAACCAGAAACACACTGATGCATAGTTTTTGTGTTGATCTTCAAGTGTGTGATGGTGGTCATGCGCATCAACTTGCCGAAGTGCATGTCCAACCCCATTTGGACTTACTTCTTGTATTTGCCTTGGTGAGTGTTTTGAATGAGTTGGATTCCATGCATGCGCTCAACGACATGCATGTTGTTGGATCCTTTGCATGCAATCAACAACACTGCTCACCATGTTTTCTCTATGTCAATTGCTGGGATGGATTCTTAACTTGTACTAGCGCAGTTCATCCGTGAGTCCATGTTGTACCCACTGATGTTCTTGTTCCTACTGCAACTCATTGGACTGTCTATGCAGCTTCATGTTCTTTCTAAGTTGCTACTTCATCACATGTAACTCCTTCCTTGTTCCATCTTCTACCTTCGCGCGACCTTCATGTCACACTGTCACTTCATAGCCTGAGTCTCCAAAGTTGCTTTCATTATCAGTGGATCTGATTGATCCTTCAACTTTGCTCTGCCTCTATGTTTTTAACAACCTTCCTCTTGCATTTGCTACGTTCCATTCATTCTTTGTGTTTGCTCCATTAGGTATGCTGCCTTCAATTATTGTTCATGATGCTACTCATTATGGTGCTGCTGCTTTATTTCCTTGTCAATAAACAACTTGATGTCTTCGCGAGTAGGCAAGCTCATAGACACTTGATCGACTGCATCCCCAAGTGTGGCTCTGAACGGTGTCTTCATCTCTGCTCTCCTAGAAGCCATTGTACATGTACTGCTGAGAGGCAGAAGAACACCTACGATATCTCGATACATGGCAACACTCATAGCAAACAATCTGTCAGTTGAAAACCAGAATGAACAAGAGAACTAACTTGCAACATACCTGGGTGATTGATCATGAAGGTTGCGCAATTTCGGTTGGGAGGTCAGGAGGCCAACAACGAAGACTACACTAGGCACAGTCCAGGCTACTCAGAGACTGATTGACTATTGGAACTATGCAATGCACAGCCCGGTCTGGTTGCTGACTGATGGGATTGCACATTGTGCAATTCCATCTCGGAAGGACTGCTAGTCCAGGGACAGATTTGCACAATTTCTTGATCCAAGTAGCCACTATCCTCCAGAAATGTGCAAAACAGCCTTGGAGGCTAGTGTTGAGCAGGAATATGCAAATATGGAGAGGAAGGTTCATCTTCCTTTCCTAGATTGCGCAATGCAACCTTGGTAAAAGCAGAGCTCGGGCCAAGGTTGGCTCGACTCGCCGATGGGAAACTAAAAGCAAGTAAGTCAGTGAATGCATGGTGACAGTAAGTGATAGCAGAATTGATAAACAGTGCATGAAAAACATGAATGGAAGATTCAACAAACAGATCAACATGCATGTGGGTGAGGTCGTTCACTGGTTGGGCGAACATTCGTGCAAAACAGTTCCACACATGCAATAACAGTGAGATAGCAACGAAAATTGAAACAGAGCTAGGATAAGCTAGAATACATGTAAACGATAGCAAGCATTCAACTAAATCAAGAAAAAAACACTCACACAAGTGAATACACAAAAAGTGACAGAAATGTAGCACAAGGCATGGGAAGCGAGCTTACCCCAAAACAACTAAGTTGAATGTGCCGACTACTCCTAGATGTGATGTGGGATGTCAAAGCTACAAGGTTGATGTGAGGAATGAGCTCTGCAGTGCTCGGTTGATGAGTTTTGATAACATCGAGGTTGTGACGCGCATGCCACAAATCTAGGGGAAGCGACACTTGGAGGGAGGTTTTTGAATTGTTCCTTGCATGTAACCTCCAACTGCTAAACATAGATCCCTGAAACAATGGATTCCTTTGCATGTTTCCTTGGGAGAAACAACCCATGCATGCAAGTCTATTTTGTTCAGTCCTAGAGGGAACCGGTCAACTTAGCTGCACATGAAAGAGACTACTTGACTGCTCGAGAAAAATGTGCATTTTGGCTGGGAGCTGGGTTAGTTTCCCAGGAGATTTGTGCAATTTCTAGGCTGAGTAGCTAACTGTTGCCCAGATTTGCACAAAAGTGGGCTGAACAACATGTTGTTGGGAAAATTTGTGCAAATATTGCTAGGAGGGTTGGGTGGCAGGATTGCGCAATCCTGGAGCCCAGCAGGCTGTCAGAGAGGATTGCACATTTTTTGGAGGGAAGGCTATTTTCCCTTCATAAATGTGCAATTTTCAAAGGGAAGTTGCTCAGCCTTCAACTGCACCAAGTCCGAGTGAGTAGCCTGTGAAGGGAAAATATTGAACTGTGATCGACAGGCTGCCTTTGAGCAAGAAAGACACTGAAGCTTGAGGACTTGACAAAGCAAGGCAAGCTGCTGTGAAGGTTGGTAGGGAGGCTCCAAAACAGGCTAAGGAAAAATTTTGGAGGGTGGTTGTAGCTGCTACAACACTTGGGGACACACTGGTAGAACTCGATCTCTCTGAATGGACCTTGTTCATGAAAATCAAGTCTAACAGCTCTGGAAGTATTGTTCAACTCTCAGCTCATCTTGGCTTCACACTAGCTAGATTGTAAGATGTAGCATCTGTCAGACTCTTGGTCGATTGACACACATTCCAAGCCAAGGAAACACAGTTGTTTCGATTGGGGTTGAGGGGTATAAAAGTGGACAAGCAGTATGGTCATCAGAGTCTAAGTTTCATCTCCGGTGTTCCTCAACTGCCAGCAGGCCTAGACAGTACCCCGGTGGAGTCACATAGGAACACAAGCATGGCTCCGCTACCAGCGAGCCTAGTCAGTACCTCGGTGGAGTTACTTGCATCACCTCCCTGTGTAGGAATCCTTTCTCTTCTTTCACCTTATTCATTTGAATTTGAATTTTTTGACTTTTCATTTTTTTAATTTTCATTTTCACTATGCATAGCATGTATTCATTTCAATGGCGGAAGAGGGATCCCAACTTATTGAGTGTGGAAGAGGTTTTTCAAGTAGAGACGTAGTTTATTGTATCTCTGACGTGTCTGTTAAGGTTTTCCCCCTCAACTTACTCTACTTGACTAGGCTAACAAGGGTTAACCCAAAAACCACTGCCTAGAGAAGGTGACACTAGTTAGCGTACAAGTGTTGCATTTACACGAAGGTTCACTTCGAAGAGTACGTATTTTACTTAGATGTGTCATTGACTAAGAGTAAAAAGTTCTTCATACATAGGCAAGATGACAAATAACCAAGTAGCGATAGCTATACAACCCTCCTGTACTTACCCATTTTGTTTCATGAGTCACACATGGTTTCATGTGAACTAACCTATGAATGAAATGAGTGAATGAACTAACAACAAAGCCAAGCAAAAGCAGAAGTAGAAATGATAACAAAGCAAGAAAAAAAACAATTAAAAAAAGCATGAAAGAAAACAAGCATGCAAGCAAACAACCGAAAACAAACACTACTCCTACTCCTACACTAACAGTGCATGGGCCTGATCACGTGAAGTGATACTTCCAATGCAGCCACTGGTGCATTGGTAGACCCATGTGGGTGAAGGCTTGGTCTGCGAGTAACCTAGTTGTGTGGACCAGCATACAAGAAAGATATAGCAGTGAAGATAGCCACGCTTCATGTTTCAAAGTGCCCATGGGACATAAGCGAGTGCATGTGCATGACAGACATTCCATGGACTTGCCATGGTGTTGTGTGACACTGCGTGCAACTTTGAATCATAAGCACACTCTTGACTGTGACATGCAAGAAAATGAAAGAAGCAAAGATAACTTGTGCCGTGCATGAGTGCTTGCAATGTAAGACTCCTCCAATGCATGAGCAATGGGACCGTGCAATTCAATTGGAGGAAGTGTGATCTGTGAGTGAGATGGATCTTCAATGCATACAGAGGAGTAATGAGGAGCCTTGGGTGATTGAACAGTTTCATGATCAGAAGAAAGACTAACCTCAAGAAAGTGAGGGCTTGACATAACAATCAGCTCAAGCTGAAGTGCCTCGACAGTCTTGGGTGTCTCAACTTCATCATCAGGTAGATCATCATACACTGATGGCTTCGAAAAATAAACTATGATAGATTCATGATCGTGATAAAAAATGGAAGAAAATGGATCATGACCGCCACGATCAGAAAAATCAATGAATTCTTTGGAATCCTCATGATTAGATGAATCAAACAAAGGGGTAGATGAAAATCGAATGAACTCATCCTCTGTGTTTCTGGAAAAGACAGATGAAGGATCAAGTGGATCTTCAATGAATAACTTATCCTCTTCGTTGTCGAATGATGGACTAACATCCGGTGAGTCTTGTGAGTGATCAACAATGGGTGCATCCATGGATTAAGACACACATGCAAAATCATGGATGGCAGGTTCACCAAATAGGCTAGGAAAGAACAGAGGGGGCTCGGACAGAATGGAGTCATCCTTCACCGAGTGTTGATGTTCAAGCTCCCACTCATACTCTTCATGAATGACAATTCATGTTGGTTGTGCAACACCAACTCCATCATTGGGTTGTTCCTCGTTCACAACAAGTGAAGATTCCATAATGGAAAAACACAAGACAACATCATCCGAAGGAACACCTGAGTGCAAAGATGGAGGTTGAGGAAAATAATGCACATGGGAAATTGAAGGACTTACAACCAAATCTACGTGAAAATTGAGTGGAGTGATGTTGGGAGGGTGTGAAGGGTGAACAGATGTGCAAACATGATCCTCAGCATCACTAGGTGATGGTGGAACTGTTGAATTATAGGGAGGCAGACAGTCTATTGAGACAGTGTCTGCTCCCACATGAGATTGCGCAGTTCCATCAACGAAGAAGGTTGAATGAGGCTTGACATCAAACTTTCTCTTAAGACAGGCAGATTTCTTAAGATAGTACTCGAACCGGTCCCAGAGATAAGTGAACTTCATCTGGCTCCTCGGAGCTTGAAACTGTAAGTCACATAAGCATTGCCAAAAATCAATAATGGATTCATGTGGAGCCCTCCATTGTTGTAATAGTTTCTGGTCAAGTTGGTAAGGATCAAAATGATAGAACATGTCTTCAATAAGATCACAAAATTTCTCACATGAGTGCATGGTGTCAGACGGTAGGTTGAGCACCCAACGAAATGGAGATTTGCTAAGTGTGTATGCAAGCAGCAAACCGGCCTGTTCGTCAGCAAACTCATCTTCCTCATAACTCATGGAAAGAAAGTTATGCAAGTGCTCAGGCCAAGCCACTTCACCTTCACCATCATACGTGTGAGTGTACAAGAGATTGAAAAGCTTCCCCGAGATGGAGAAATCCTCACAATTCAAAAAACACCTCGGGGGAAGAAGAATGCAAGACTCAATGAGAGATATGCAAAGGTTCAAAACTGGATGAGAGGACACATCTTGTCATCAAGCCCTCCTTCTAGCGCCAGAAATGTTGACGGTGTTGGACCCGCCAACATGTCAAGGGGATCTCCCTAGTAAGAAATCCCAATTAGACCTCAGCCGTCTGGTGTAGGAGTCCCATCAGTGGGTCATAAGGTAATGCCTTGAACGCGATGTGGCACAAAGGCAAGTAAGATAACTCTGTCAGTAGCAAGGGTGTGACTGATGGAGAGAGTCAAGGAATGTCTATGAGAGGCTGCAACACTTTAAAGGGAGAGGAAGGTGAAGGTGAGTTCCAGGTTGGAAGGGATCAGTCCCAACTCAGCTAGGAATACACCAAACAAAGGACAAGCACAACTTCTGGTGGAGCAATCCACTCGGATGTGGTAGTCACAACAACAAGGTAAGATAACATGAACAACACTCACGGATCAGTTCGAGACGAGTGTGCTTTTGATATAGCAAGGTTCATGAGAAAGGTCTGTCTGATTTCGAGAAGAGCAGTCAGAGTAGATGGTGACAACATTAACAACATATGCAACACATTAACAACAAGATTCATATAAGTGCATACAAATCAATTCATATACAAGTACGTAAGTTAAACAACATATATCATTAAGGCAACCGGAACAGTCCAACCACAATAACAACATATGCATGAAAATGTGTTGCCCCTTATTATTAAAGAATTGTAAGTCACAATCATGCAATACAACATGTAAACCTACTAGCCCCAATAGTGGAATGTTACAACCACATCTGCCTGCTCCTCCAAAGAGATCTACTAGCTCCATGCAGTGGAGAAGCCAAGGCATGTTACAATACTATCCAAGCCTTCTTCAAGATAGTCTTAGTAGAAGCTTGGCTAACCAAAAGCCCATACAATGAGTTGTGGGGAAAATATTTATAGCAAAGGGTGGGGTGACCCTTGACATTCCCCTTTGCGACCGTTCAACTACCCTCATGACTCTTCACCTACTCTATGACTATTACATCTAACCATTGACACTTGACTTACACTTGACATGACTCAACATTACAATGCACATGTACTCATGTGAGACAACATGGCTAGAGCATGCCTTGCAAGACATCACTGACACTCAGTCCGCTATGGTGAGACCAACTCTTTGACATGCTTTTGATGGTGAAGCTAGTGAGATTATGCCAAGATTGGTCATCTGTGATGGTGTGCATGTACCTCATGGTGACATCTTGCTGAAGCGAACACTTGCCTCCGTTGCAACCAGTGCATTGGTTTGGCCCCTTCATCCAACTCGTCTGCTAACATGTGCATGGTATTATTGGGTATGGTTGAACCGAAAACACACTGATGCATAGTGTCCATGCTGGTCTTCATGTGTGTGTTGGTGGTCATGCGCATCAATTTGTCAAAGTGCATGTTCAGCCACAGTTGGACTTGCTTATTGTATTCACCTTGGTGAGTGTGTTGAATGGGTTGGATTGCATGCGTGCGCTCAACGACATTCATGATGCTAGATCCTTTGCATTTGATCAACAACACTACTCACCATGTTTGCTCTATTTTAGTTGCTAGGATGGATCCTTAACTTGTACTGGCCCAGTTCATTTGTGAGTGCATGTTGCGCCCACTGCTGTTCCTATTTCTGCTGCAACTCATTGGACTGTCTGTGCAGCTTCATGTTCTTCCTAAGTTGCTGCTTTAGCACATGCAACTCCTTCTTTGTTTGATATTCTACCTTCCTATGACCTTCATGTTGCGCCCTCACTTCATAGCCTGAGTCTCCAAAGTTTCTTTCATTATCCGTGGATCTTCTTCATCTTGCAACTTTTCTCTGCCTCTATATTGTCAACAACCTTCTTCTTGCATTCTCTACGTTCGCTTCATTCACAGCGTTCACTGCATTCGGTATGCTACCTTTAGCTATTGTTCATGATGTTGCTCGCTGTGATACTGATTCTTGATGTCCTTGTCAACGAACAACTTGATGTCTTCGTGAATAGGCAAGCTCATAGACACTTGATCAACTGCATCCCCAAGCGTGCTTTGAATGGTGTCTTCATCTCTGCTCTCCTAAAATCCATTGTACCTCTACTACTATGAGGAAAATGAACACTTGCGATACCTGGAGACATGGCAACACTCATAACAAGAAATCTGTCAGTTGAAAACTAGAATGATCATTAGAACTGACTTGCAACATACCTGGGTGATTTATCATGAAGGTTGTGCAATTTCAGCCAAGAGTTCAGGAGACCGACTGCCAAGACTACACAAAGCATAGTCCGAGCTACTGAGAGACTGACTAAATACTGGAATTGCACAATGAACAGTTTAGTCTGGTTGCTAACTGCTTGGATTGTGCATTGCGCAATTCCAGCTAGGAAGGATTGCTCGCCCAAGGACATATTTGCACAATATCTTGAGCCAAGTAGCCACTGTCCTCCAAAAATGTGCAAAACAGTCCTGGAGGCAAGTATTGGGTAGGAATGCACAAATATGGAGATCAAGGTGAGCCTTCCTTTCCCAAATTACACAATGCAGCCTTGGTGAAAGCAGAGCCCAGGCCAAGGTTGGCCCGACTCACCAACGGGCAATTGAAAGCAAGTAAGAGAGTGAATGCATGGGGACACTAAGTGATAGTAGAAGTGATAAAAAATGCATGAAAAACATGAATGGAAGATTCAACAAGCAGATCAAAATGCATGTGGGTGAGGTCGTTCACTGGTTGGGCGAACGTCATGTAAAACAATTTCATGCATGCGACAGCAGTGAGATAGCAATAAAAATTGAAACAAGTCTAGGAGAAGCTAGAATACATGTAAATGAAAGCAGGCATTCAGAGAAATCAAGCAAACAACACTCACACAAGTGAATACACAAAAAGCGAGAGAAATGCAGCACAAGGCATGGGAAGCGAGCTTACCCCAAAACAATTAAGCTAAATGTGCCGACTACTCCTAGATGTGATGTGGGATGTCAGAGCTACAAGGTTGATGTGAGGATTGATCTCTGCAGCATCCGATTTATGAGTTTTGATAACATCGAGGTTGTGACGTGCATACCACAAATCTAGGGGAAGCGACACTTGGAGGGAGGTTTCTGAATTATTCCTTGCATGTCACCTCCAACTGCTAAACATAGATCCCTGAAACAAGGGATGCCTTTGCATGCTACCTTGGGAGAAATAGCCCATGCATGCAAGTCTATTTTGCTTAGTCCCGGAGGGAACTAGTCAACTCAGATGCACATGCAAGAGACTACTTGATTGCTGGAGAAAAATGCGCATTTCTGTTTGGGAGATGGGCTGGCTGCCCAAGAGATTTGCGAAATTTCTGAGATGAGTAGCTGACTATTGCCTAGATTTGTACAAATCCTAGGCTAAACAACCTGCTACTGGGAAAATTTGCGCAAATCCTACTAGGAGGGTTGGTTGGGAGGATTACGCAATCCTAGAGCCCAACAGGCTGTCAGAGAGGATTGCACAATTTCCAGAGGGAAGGCTAGTTTCCCTTCAGAAATGCGCAATTTTCAAGGGGAAGTTTCTCAACCTCCAGCTGGACCAAGTTTGGGTGAGTAGCCTGTGAAGGGAAAAGATCAAACTGTGATCGACAAGCTGCCTTTGAGCTAGAAAGACACTGAAGCTTGAGGACTTGACAAAGCAAGGAAAGCTGCTGTGAAGGTTGGTAGGGAGGCTCCAAAATAGGCTAAGGCAAAATTTTGGAGGGTGGTTGTAGCCGCTACGACAGATGGGAGGGGTTCGACTGATTCCAACTCATGTGGATTTTCAGATATGTGAAGAAGATACTAAAACCTTTCTTTGAGAAATTTCCAATTAGTTTCATCTTTGGGGATTTGAAAAGCGAGATTACAGAAGCGGTCCCAAAATTACACGATAGATTCATCAGGTGATTTACGTAATTTCATAATTTTTTTATTAAGTGATTTTCGGTCATAACGATAGAAAGCATGACATAACTCTCTGATCATGTGATGAAACAAGTGAATAGAGGCTATGGGCAATGTATGACACCATTGCTCAACATTCTCTTCGAACGTGTAAGCAAACAACCCATAGGCAACATTGTCTGAGGGGACTTAATTCCTCTCACAGAAGCCTAAGAAGGAAACTTCATGTCTCAACAAGGCTGCTCTGCCTACACCATTGTACTTAATTTGTGGCAAGTCATCGATGATATCCTCCGGTGCTTCGAAATCATGTGCATAATAAAAACACGCCAGGGTTGAGATTGTAATGTAATTCATGAATGATGTGCAGAGATTCAAAACAGACTTTGAGGGCTTAGCTTGTCATATGGCTCTCATTCTAGCACCATAAATGTTGATGGTGCTAGACCCACCAACATTTCATGGGATCTCCCGGGCAAGAATTCCCAACTAGACCTCAAAATGTTTGGAGCAGGAGTCCCAGCAATGGGTAGTGCAGTAGTTTCTTGACTGCAGTAGCGCGCAGAGGTAAGTATGATAACTTTTTCGAAAGCAAGTGTGTGACCTTGCAACGAGTCAAGTGAGATGCGTGGGGGTTCTAACACATGGAGGGGAAAACGAATGGTGTCCCTTAGAAGCCTGTAATAGTACACAACCTAAAAGGAACACACGAGCGAAATGAAATCACAAGATCGAAAGCTGAATAGTCCACAAACCAATGTGACGGGTTAAACCAACAAAACATCTACAATGAGAATCATAAAATTGCATACAAAATAGTTCATACACAAATGCATAAGTTAAATAACATACATTGCTAAAGAAACCAAAATATTTTAACTACAATAGCAACATATGCATGAAAACGTGTTGGCTCTGTTATATATTATTAAGTGAAAGTTCCATCCATACATACACCATTGACAGCCACTAGCCCAGATAGTGGAACATTACAGTCAACACTACCTGCTCCTCCAAAGAGATGTGCTTGCTCTACGTTGTGGAGAAGCCAAGGCTCATCACAATACTCTCTGAGCCTTCTCTAAGCAATGCCTAGCCAAAAGTTGTCTCCCAAAATCCTGTACTATGAGTTATGAGGTTCTATATATAGCAAAGGGTGGGGTGACACTTTACATTCCCCTTTGACTCTTGGACTACCCTCATGACTCTCCACATTACATAGTGACTATTCACATTCCACTAGTGACACTTGGAATTTCACTTACAACATATTTACATTAATACAATTTCCAAATATACCCATGTGAGACAAAATAGGCTTGAGTCAGCCTAACAAGACAAACAAAATCACTTAGGGTCTTGGGGAAAGACCAACTCAGCAACATCCTCACGATGCTCTTCGGTGACGAACTAATACCAAGCTTGGTACTACACTATTGTGTCCCCATATTTTTTGGTGGTGTCTTTATCAAAGTGGAAGGTTGCCTCCATAGATTTCAAGTATATGCTTCTGAAACCTCTGTCCAACTCATTATGAAGCACACACAACACTGTCCTGAGCGTGATTGGACCAACAATGTATTTTTGTATGTTCTTTGTGCTCAGCTGAAAGTCATCACTGGTGACTTCACGCATCAACTGCTCTATGTACCTGTCGACCTCCAACATGACTTGGTTCTTCCTTATGGCTTCAATGAGAGTTCCAATCAAAGGCACCTTGTGTGTCCTCACTATGAAATCCAGAATCCTGTACAACCGTGCATAAGAAGCCTCAATGCTGGTGATGAGAGGAGGGAACTAATCATAGTTCCATATCAACATTTGAATTTGTGCTTTGTCTAGCTCTGCCTGCGGCATCATCATCTTATGGAAGTAAAGTGGGGCCCCTTTGTACCTTATTGTCCATTTCTATACATGTGTAATAGAAACATGGATGTCTTTGAGAGTTTGGGTTGTCTTCACACACTGTTGCTGAAAATCGTATAAATGGACAATCGCTTTGTGCACAGTGACAAATAAGCTATACATCGTCTGCATTGTGGTATCCAAAGTTGATATCTCCACAAGTATTTATTTCTTCGTTTCTACCATAGCGGATCCTATTGACTGCTTTTTTCTTTGCTTGGCCTCTTGCAAGTTATTCACCATATGATCAATCTCTGCTATCAATAACTTGACCTTCAAACTCATGGCTTCTGCATAAGCCTTAGAAGCCTCAACCATGGGAGCTGGATGTATTTTGACATATGACACATTCACCCTTTCCTCTATGTGCGCAGGTGATGTGTGATCATCCAGGAGCTTCTTTCTTCGTGCCTGTGCAATCCTGTGCTCCGACTCATCAAATAATAGATTGTACACATCCATCTTCGGATCATCATAAGGGAGAATAACCTCTCCTTGCTCGATCGGGATTGGTTGTGATTCTGGAGGTGGCAGAGACTGTGGTGCGACCTCAAATGCTCTCAGCATGAGATCAGTGTCTTGGTCCTATGGCTCTTGTTCTATCTCCATGTTTGTCATTTCAACCATCTGCTCAACCTTCTAAGCGAGTTCTCGAACTTGCACCTGCTCACCCTCATTTGCTGGCTACTTTGATTCTTCAACCTGTATATGCGCAATTTTCTTCCTCTTGTTCATGTTTCTGCTTCTCTTCCCCTTCTCTCCTCCTGATCTCTTTCTCTTCTTTTAGCTTCTTCTCTGTTTCCTGCAACTTCCTCACTACATCTTCCAACATGTCCTTCTCTCTCTTCCTCCATTCTACTCTTCTTTCACATTGTTGCCTCTTTACGTATATCTCCAAAGCTACTTTCTCAACAAGAGGATCTTCTCTGGAATTGTAGCTTTGCTCAGCCTGTGCACTCTCAGCAATCTTTCTCTTGCCTTTGTCTTGCGTCGCTTCGCTTCTCACCAGTTCATTGAACCTAGAGGAGTTGTAGCAATACCTCTAAGGATCTTCCTCTGGCCAATGACATTCCCCGTGGATCCATGGGTAATACACCTTCGCACAATGGTTCTTTCATATACTATGAGGATCATATAGATTGAAACTCTTGGTGTCGAACGCAAAATTATTCAAGTCCTTGACCTCGACATCCACATCCTTCAAGGTACGGATCTCGTAAAATCCAATCCACAAAGGAAGAGTAGGCCATGGTGCATTCTTCCTCCTATGCAGTGTTGTTGATAACACTATGGAGATGTGATACGTGACCTCTTGCATGACCAACTTATCTGTGGAAAACCTTGGTAGCACATCCAAAGGTTTCTCTCTGCCAAATATCCTTATGAAGGTGCCACTGAGTGAGGCATACCAATATACAATGTTAAGCAATGCCTGCATCACTTCTTCGGACATGCAAGGTGGATCTTGTTCAAAGATCATCCTATACAATGAAGTGAAGAAGTTGTCATACAACTTCGTCATGACTCCTTGGTAGCTGCACTCAGAGAGAAACATGCAATAGATGTTCACATAATCATTTTATGGTGTCCATGTCCAACCCATGCCAGGGAACCACTGTAGGGAACAGATTGCATCAAGCAGGTGCGTGAACATATATAATCTTTCTTTCTCATCCTTAGGCAGACTCTGGGAATTAGAAACATGCACTTTTAGCTGAAGAGCCAACATGTTAGACCAGTTGAATGGCCTTCCTTCATTTGCAAACTAACCCAACATAACCACCCAACTCTACAGAAGGTTTTGCGTTTTCTCTTGACCATACAAGTGGCATGCAAATATGACCAAGAGTCGGTAAGCCTTCCTGAGTTACTTCATCTTGTAACCCTAGTTGGGTTTCACTCTGAACTTCAATGGATTTTTTACCCAAGGATTCATGATGTCTCTATTTTTCACATTGTTGTTGGGAGTGTAGAACAGTGCATCCATGTGGTTCATCGGTTGTGGCAAGTGATACATATGATGGTAGTTTTTTGACCTAAAGGTGGAAAGATGTGTTCCGCTGGTACTACTCAGTCTCATTGTCTCGGGATCAATATGTAAGACAATCCAGTGAGTGATATCTACACACGGGAAGTAGAGGTACATGAATACACCCCTGTAGAAGCCTAACTTGTGAATGTTGACATAGACTTGCCAATCTTCCAGAACTTCCTTGAAGCTACCTGCAAATATGTCATTTATTTCTCGCCATGTAATCTTCATGTCCTTCTCTATGAATAGTTGTGTGTCTGCATAGATGGGCAAGTTCATTGGCACTTGTTCAAATATATCTCCAGTGTTGCTCTCTACTATATCCTTTAATCCATCTCTCTTGGAAACCATGTTGCCTATACTGTTGAGAATATTCTCAACAACCGATGTACTTGGAAATAAAGAGGACACTCACGGCAAGCAAATGTCAGCTTAAAACACAAAGCACTTGAAGGATCAGTCATGCAAAAAATTGGGCAATTGTTGGGCAAGATTGTGTAGTTGTGACTCTCACAGGTGAGGGACTGTTAGCTGGATTTGTGCACTGCATAGTCCCAGCTGCCAGTGAAAGTTATTGATGACTGGAACTCCATAGAGCGCAATGCAGTGTAGCTTGATGTGGACTAGAACTATCCAATGTACAGTTCAGTTTGGCTTGATGTTGGCTGGGACTGTGCATTATGCAATCCCAGTGGGCAAGACTTAGGACTGACTCCTGGAATTGCACAGAGTGTAACTGGAGCCAGTGACTGACAACCTTTGCGCAATTCCTGGAGCCAAGGTAGAGCCTTGAGTTCTAGAAATGCATAGTGCATGCCTGGAAGAGCGAGATCTGAGCCAAGGTAGCCTATATTTGTCCAAGGGCAACTTGAAAATGAGTGGATCTAAATGCATGAGCGAAGGATGGTGCAAATCTGAGTGAATTGTCATGCATGCAATCAAAGAAAATGAAGAAATCAACCAAACGGATGAACAACGATGCTTGTGGGGAGAGACACTGCAACGGTGGTCATTAGTGGAAAAATGGGTTTATGCATGTGACACTTAAGAAAGGCAATGCAAATCTTGAATTAAAAAAAGAAAACTAAAACTCTAGTGGTCATTCAATAAAACATGCAAAACAACACTCACACAAGCCAAGGAAGTAAAAGCGATAGAAAAAGTAGCAAAAGACTTGAAAAGAAAAACTTACCTAGAAAAGTTGTGCCAATCGTGTCGAAGGTTCCTAGATCCCTCAGGAATGCCAAAGCTCCAAGATCAAATTTGAAAATGAGCTTTAGCAATGTCCATTAAATAGATTTGATCGATTTAGGGTTTATGACGTGCTTGCCAAAAAGCTAGGAAAAAGTGACAAGTGGTGGTAGTTTTGTAAAATTAACTCAAGTGTAACTCCTAGTGCTAAAAATAGATCCCTATTTTTTAGGGATTCTTTTTTTCTTTTTTGGGAAGGGATGTCATGCATGCATGGAGAAATTGTGCAATTCTCGAGGGAACTGGAAAACCTGTCGCACATGCATCGAGCAACAGCTGAGGCAATGCTTATGCGCAATTCCTAGGCTAAGTGGCTCTAGCTGCCTCTCATGCTATATGCATTTTCCGAGTTGGAGATAATATGTCAGTTGTGTCTACACAGTTCTGGAGCCGAAGCTCACTACTAGGCTGATCTACACAATTCTTGAGAGCAAGGCTCACTGTTGAGCTACACTGCACAATTCATGAGAGCAAGCCTGGCTTCCCTCTAGGACTACGCAGTTTGCCAAGGCAATTCAAGAACCGAATGCAACCAAGTCATGGGGGGGTCAACTTGTGGTTACACAGAAAAGAAATTAAGTGAATACAAGTTGTAAAGTGAAAGAAAAATTCAAATGAAAACACAAGTACCTGAGCAGTGCAAGACAAGCTACTAAGGTTTAAAGAGGGAGGCTCCAAAACGAAGTGAAGGAAAAATTTTGGAGGGTGGTTGTAGCCACTACAACATTGGCTTCACATTGGTAGAACAAAAACTCTCTGTATGGACCTTGTCTCATGTAAACTGGGTCTAACTCCTTCGGAAGTATTGTTCGATTTTTTTATCGTCATGGCTTCCTCACTAGCTTGAGTTAAAGATATAGTCCCTACCATTCTCTTGATCAGTCAGCACACATACCAAGCCAAGTCAACTAAGTTGTTTCGATTAGGGATGAAGGGTATATTGATGCACAAGTAATGTAGACTGTTAGAGTTTAGTTTCATATCTGGTGTTGCTCCGCTGCCACCAAGCCTGGACAGTACCTCAGTGGGGTCACTTTAGGAACACAAGCATCACTTTGCAACCAGCGAGCCCGGATAGTACCCAGGCGGAGTTAATTGCTTCACCTTTCTGCACAAGAAGCCTTTCTCTTCTTTTTCCTTTATTTATTTATTTTTTTTCATTTTTTCATTTTTCATTTTTCAGAGAACTGTGCATAGGAACTTATTTATTTCATGAGGTAGAAGAGGGATCCTGATTTATTGAGAGCAAAAGAGGTTTTCTCTTTAGAGGAGTATGTTATATATGCCTCTGACATCCCTATTAAGGTTTGTCCCGGCACCTTACTCTACTTGACTGAGTTGACAAGGGCTAACCGAATATAGAAAAACCAATTACAGTAGGTAGTAGTACTAGTTAAAAGTGAAAGCATTGTGTTTTCACCAAGACTCACTCTGAATAGAACGTATTTTCCATGAGGGTATCATTGACTAAAGAACACAAGCTATTCATAAAGAGAGGGGATAACAGGTAAACAAATGTTGATAGTTGTACAAGTCCTCTTGTACTTCACCCTTCTTGTCTCAAGAGCCAAACACGGTTTCATGTCAAGCTAATCCTATGGGTGCATAACAAGCAAAGAAACAAGCAAGAAAAAGATAGAAGTGAAAATAAAGAAAAGTGAGTAAGAAAAGAAAACATGAAAGCACATAAATAGGAGTAGTGTTTGCTTGGCCCATGTTGGTGAAGGCATGGTCGACAAGAAGGATATTCAGGAAAAATAGTGCACAAGAAAGATAAAACAATGAAGACCAACATGCTCAAAGTTTAAATGCGTCCATAGAAAATAAAAGAGTAAAAGCGTAAGACAAACACTTTGTGGACATACCATGGCAAAGCATTGAATTGTGCATAGACGAAGAACATGCACACTCTTTTGATCTAGAAAAACAAGTGAACATGTAGAAAGAAGAAAACTTTCACTTAGCAACATGAATTTCTACGTAGGACTCCTCCAATGTATGGGTGATAGGATTGTATGATTCTAGTGGAGGATTCCAGAAATATGTGGATCAAGTTGATTTTAAATGCAAACGGGAGAGTGATGAGGAGCCTGGGGTGTTTCAACAGATTTCTTATCGGAAGTGGAACTGTCCCCAAGGCAACGAGGACCTAACATAACCATCAACTCAAGCTGAAGTGCCTCCACAACTTGAGGGGTCTCCACTTCATCAGCAGATATTTCATCAAAGGCTGGTGGCCTAGAAATATCAACAGTAAGTGAGTCAACATCGTGATCGAATGAGTGAGTGCAGAAATCGTGATAGCCATGATCAGAAAATTCAAGATGTGCATCGACATCCTCATGATCTGACGAAGCATACAGAGGGGTTGATGAGAAACAAAAATTTTCACCCTCTAAATTTCCAAAAAGAAAAGATGACAGATTGGGTGGATTCGGAAAGAAGGATGTGTCCTCTTCACAATAAAATGAAGTACTGACATCCTGTGTGTTCTGTGAATGATCAGAAGTAGAAATATTTGGGGATGAATTTTCACAAGAAAAATCGGAAATGGTAGAATCACAAAAATGTTAGGAGAAAGTGGATGAGGTGCGCAAGGAAGGAGGTCATCCTTCACTGTAGGTTCTTCATCAGATTCCCTCAAATACTCATCAAAAATGACAACCTAGGCTGGTTTTTGAACATCAAGTTCATCGAAAAATTGATCTTCATGAACAACAGAGGTGGAGTCTAGAACGGGTGAACACAACAAAGTACAATCCGGAGGATCAAAGGAACCAAAGGATGGAGGTTAACAAGACAGGACCTCATGAAAACCATCAAGGTTGTAGTCCAAATCTATGCAGCTATATAGAGCAGGTGGGGTGGGAGGATGTGACATTTCAACAGATGGGTTCACAACTTCTCCCACCTCGTTGTGCAAATCTAGAGCTATTTGATGAGAAGGGGATGAAGGGTCACTTCTAACAGCAACCTTGTCCATCTTAGATTTGGATTCTCTAACACTGAGGTATGATGGTAGGGGTTCAAATGATCCAACTCATGTGGATTTTCAGATATGTGAAGAAGATACTAAAACATTTCTTTGAGAAATTTCCAATCAATTTCATCTTTGGGGATTTGAAAAGCGAGATTACAGAAGCGGTCCCAAAATTACACAATAGATTCATCAGGTGCTTTCTGTAATTTTAGAATTTTTTATTAAGTGCTTTTCAATCATAATGATAGAAAGCACGGCATAACTCTCTAGTCATGTGATCAAACGAGTGAATAGAGGCTATGGGCAATGTGCACACCATTGCTTAACATTCCCTTTGAACATGTAAGCGAAAAACCCACAAGCAACGTCATCTGAGGGGACTTCATTCCTCTCACATAAGCCTAAGAAGGAAACTTCATGTCTCAACAGGGCTTCTCTGCCTTCACCATTGTACTTTATTTTTGGCAAGTCATCGATGGCATCCTTCAGTGCCTCGAAATCATGTTTATAAGAAACACACGCTGGAGTTGAGATTGTAATGTAAGTCATGAATGATGTGTAGAGATTCAAAACAGACTTTGAGGGCTCATCTTGTCATCTAGCCCTCATTCTAGCACCATAAATGTTGATGGTGTTGGACCCACCAACATGTCAGGGGATATCCCCAGCAAGAATTCCCAACTAGACCTCAGACTGTTTGGAGTAGTAGTCCCAGTAGTGGGTAGTACAATAGTGTCTTGACTGCAGTAGCATGCAGAGGTAAGTATGATAAATTTGTTGGAAGAAAGTGTGTGACCTTGCAATGAGTCAAGTGAGATGCATGGGGGTTCTAACACATGGAGGGGAAAACGAAGGGTGTCCCTTAGAAGCCTGTAGTAGTACACCATTGACAGCCACTAGTCCCAATAGTGGAATATTACAGTCAACATTGCCTGCTCCTCCAAAGATATGTGCTTGCTCTACACTATGGAGAAGCCAAGGCTCGTCATAATACTCTCCAAGCCTTCTCTAAGTAATGCCTAGCGAAAATCTTGGCTCCCAAAAGCATGTACTATGAGCTATGAGGTTTTATATACAAAAAAGGGTGGGGTGACCCTTGACATTGCCCTTTGACTCTTGGACTATGCTCATGACTCTTCACATTACATAAGGATTGTTCACATTCCACTAGTAACACTTGGAATTTCACTTACAACATATTTACCATAATACAATTTCCACATATACCCATGCGGAAAAAAATAGGCTTAAGTCAGCCTAACAAGAAAAACAACATCAATCGAGCTCTTGGGGAAAGACCAACTCGAAAACATCCTCACGATGGTCTTCGATGATGAACTAATACCAAGCTTGGTACTATGTTATTATGTCCCCGTGCTGTTTGGTGATATCTTAAACGAAGCAGACTCTTGCCTCCATAGCTTCTGGGTATATGGTTATGAAACCTCTGTCTAGCTCATCCTGAAGCATGTGCAACACTGTCCTGAGTGTGGTTGGACCACCAATGTATTTTTGCATGTTCTTTGTGCTCATCTGCAAGTCATCACTGGTGGCTTCGTGCATCAAAAAATTTATTAACCTATCGACCTCCATCATGACTTGGTTCTTCCTCATGGCTTGAGTGAGGGTTTTGATCGAAGGGATCTTGTGTGTCTTCACTATGAAATCCAAACTCCTATACAATCATGCATAGGAAGCCTCAATGTTGGTGGTCAACATCTGAATCCATGATTTGTCAAGCTCTACCTCTGGCTTCATCATCTTATGCAATTAAAGTGGGGGCCCTTTATACATCATTTCCCATTTCTGTACATGCGGAAGAGTAGCGTGGATGTCTTTGAGAGTTTGGGTTGTCTTTGTGCACTGCTACTAAAATTTTTATAAATGGACAAGCACTTTGTGCATGGTGACAAATCTGCTATACAACGTCTACATGGTGTTCTCCAAAGTTGATATCTCCGCAAGTATTTCTTTCTTTATTTTTTCCATGGCAGATCCTACAGACTTCTCTTTTCTCTATCTGGCCTCTTGCTAGTTCTTCGATATACGATCATTCTCTAATATCAATAAATTGACCGTTGAACTCGTGGCTTCTACATAAGCCTTAGAAGCCTCTCTCATGGTAGCTGGATGTCTTCTAACATCTGACACAATCACCCTTTCCTCTATGTGCTCAAGTGATTTGTGATCGTTCGGGAGTTGCTTTCTTTGTGTCTGTAGAATCATGTGTTGTGACTCATCAAATGATAGATTATACACATCCATCTCCGAATCATCATCAAGGAGAACAACCTCTCCTTGGTTGCTCAGGACATTTAGGAGATGGTGGAGACAGTGGTGTGACCTCAGATGCTCTCAGCATGAGATCGGTGTCTTGGTCTGGTGGCTCCTGTTCTGTCTCCATGTTCGTTTCTTCAACCATCTTCTCAACCTGTTGAGCGATTTCCCAAACCTCCACCTACTTACCCTCATCTACTAGCTGCTTTGATTCCTCAACTTGTATAAGCACAATTTTCTCTGTCAGTGCACCTTGCCTTTCCTCCTTTTCATGTTTCTACTTCTCTTCCCTTTCTCCCCTCCTGAGATCTTGCTCTGCTTTTAGCTACTTCTTTGTTTCCTACAAATTCCTCTCTACATCTTCCAACCTTTGTTTCTTTCTCTTCCTTCATTCTACTCTCCTTTCATGTTGTCACCTCTTCGCCTCTATCTCCAAAGCTACTTTCTCAACAAGAGGATCTTCTCTAAAATTGTAGCTTTGCTCAGCCTCTACACTCTCAGCAATCTTCCTCTTTCCTTTGTCTTGCACAGGTGTGACCTCAGGGAAGGTGGCCCCTTTCTCCTCCTCCAGGGGGGAGGCACGTGACGGAATATGGTTGGTCCCGTATACAAGACTTTTGGCATATCAACGATCGGCGATGGGCAAGTCCCGCGATCCTGCAATCTCACAGTCCCGCGATCCCACAGTCCTCCAATATCAGATAATCAGTGATTGGTGGGCCCAAAGGACCATTCTTAAGGAATTGCAGAGGAAAAATAGGCTGATAGCAAAAAATTGCCGAAAACTATGCATGTAGTGTAAAATCATCGAGGAAGGCCGAAAATATTTAACAAATGAAATCAATGTAAAACAGGGACAGGCGGGCCTTTCACTCTCTCCTCCAGGGGGGCCATGTGATGGACTACCATTATTCCTTATAAATGACATGGCCATTGACATCAGCATGATGTGGTAGTACGGAGATGACGTGTCAGAACGGAGGACACATGGCATGTTGATTCGGCCTTTTCAAGGGTCCTATGGGGGCAT
Organism: Pinus tabuliformis; assembly: GCA_031772625.1. Taxonomy (NCBI): domain Eukaryota; kingdom Viridiplantae; phylum Streptophyta; class Pinopsida; order Pinales; family Pinaceae; genus Pinus; species Pinus tabuliformis. The sequence continues at coordinate 765,094,201 of CM062804.1, read as the reverse complement.
CTCCAAGTAACACGTGTCACCAATTAGGAAGTGCCACATGCCCCTGATGACGTCAGTAATCCCATAGATTAGCGACCACACGAGTTAAAGTTTCTCCTCCACCGTAGTCCCTCCAGGCTTGTGATTGCGATATGCGGCGAATCCACTTGGATGTTATATTTCATGTGTTCTATATTATAAGGATTTTATGTCCGGACAAGCCGGCCAGCACTATGAAAGAAAGTAAAATGGCTTCTTCTCCCAATTGTGATATGCGATGCTTTCAGTGGGCCCAACCCCGCAGATCAGTGATCACAGGAGTCTAGAGGAAATATAAAGGGAAAGCATAAAAAATCGTCAATATGTGGGGTTTCATATAACAAAGGAATTATCCCCCCAGTAGGTAGTTCAATGGCTCTAGCACCCTCGGGCTAAGCACCTGGTCATAGCTCCTGGTCACATGAAGTAAAAGGGGTTGAATCAGAAGGGGCCAAGGGGGATTAGAAGTTGCCTGTTTCGTGAGGTTTTATTGAGAAGGGACAGCACAAGAAAGTCCTCTGTATTGTGACATGAGTGCATTATCAGGCATATCAGGGCGTCAATAGTGTTTTGTAGAGCTTTAAAGGTGTGACAGGTTGGCAGTTGTGGATTTTCAGAAAACATGTGGTGGATTCAAACCCAGGATGGGTTGATCTAGAAGGGCCCATTATGACATGAAATCAGGGTCGACGCTGACAGGAGTGAAAAGGGACTTAGTAGCTCGGGAGGATTTAATTATCAAGGATGGTGTCACATACAGAGGGAAGACGAAGTACCACATAAGGGTCTCTTGTTTCAGTACTTCTGCATGAAACTGATGGCGCCCACTCCAAGCTTTAAAAGATGAATATTTCAAGCAGTAAAGGCTAAAGTGATGGGAGTCAGCTAAGTAATATAGGAGGCCATACCATGAGAACAATCAAACCTGAAGCAGCAACGATCATAGGGATGGGCGTGGAGATATATTCTTATCATGTTCACTCGATTTTGACTTGATTTTTGTCTTGTAATGTGCCTCCCTTCAATGAGACAATTAATTCTGTAATGTTTTTAGGCCACAGAGCCATTCCTGGCCAAGACAGCTAGTCAACCTAACAGTTGAGACTCGGTCAAAGATATTTTTGTTGTAATGAATGTTCATTCTCCCCTCTTGAGATAAATAGGGGGAAGAAACACTTAACAAAGGTTCATAAATTCTAAAGAAATCACTACATGTTATTTTCAGACTGTATGGCTTTGCAATACAGATTTTTCAGAATATCAAGGAAATGGTGGTGATTCCTCCTTCAAGTATTATAGTATGTTATCCCTCTGTTAAAACCCATTTTATGTTCATGTTTCTTCTCTGAATTCATGTAACCATAGCTGCTAGGAATATTTCAAACTTCCTCACAGATTCATTTGTGTTGATATGTTAATGCATGTGCATGTAACTTCATCACAGATTCATTTGTATCGACATTGTTAATCCATGTGCCTATATGGGTCATTGAAATTATATCTTTAATAGTTGCGCTCCATGAATCATAGCACCCCGTCTCTCTGTTGTCCATTATATCTACCTGTAACTCAAATAAGTGTAGGAATTATTAAAGTTGCAAGCTCTATGTGTTAAGCATAGAATTCTTGATGTTGTAAGCTCCACATGATGAGATACTCCTCCTCCTCATCCTCTATCATTGCTCTACAAAATGTTATGAAACTCTAAGTCCTTGGACTACTCAACCTCCAATGTTTTATGCGTATTTTTGAGATTTGTATACGTGAAGAAGTACCAGAAATTCATGTCTTAATCCTTTAAATGAATGAACCAACCCATTATATATATATATATATATATATATATATATATATATATATATCTATATCTATATCTATATCTATATCTATATCTATATATATATATATATATATATATATATATATATATATATATATATATATATAGATATAGATATATATATATATATATATATATAGATATAGATATAGATATAGATATATATATATATATATATATATATATATATATATATATATATATATATATATATATATATATATATATATATATATATATATATATATATATATATATATAGATATATATATATATAGGTCTCCCTTTATTGAGAATCATTTGAGACACTCAAAGTTTAGATATGCTCACGCACTCATCTTATAAACAATCCAAGGCTGACTCTAAGAGCTACAACATCTTCTGGCACCATTATCGGCGAAAGTATTGAAGGATTTTTCCCCTGGGATATGACAAACTAAGCACTCTTTGTGTAGGTGAGAAAAGAAGTTCTGATTGCATCCACTTCACCTTGGAGACTCCACATAAACCCCATCATCATTCATCATCCTCGATTTTAAAAGGCCTCACACTCACTCAGATATGTCTTAGCAGAGAGTCCCATTTGTATCTAACCCAAAAAGATTATTTTTTAGGAAAGTCTGGAAAGAGAAGACTCCCCCTGCCTGTGCTACTCTCACCAGCCTTTGAAGCTTCCTCATCCGGCTCTCATCTCGTTGTTACTCATTACTCAGGATTTGTTACTAAGGCCCTGACATACTCTGCATTCAGTCTAGCTACTCTTGCCACTCTATTTTTGGTCCAGTTTCCTCAGTCAAGTAACAATCCCCCTCCATTATTCGAGATGCTCTTCCAGGGTTTTGGCTAAATAAATATGCACCTCTTAATTTATCTCAGCCAATGAGTGAAATGCCTTAGGACTACCTAAAGCATCTGCCTAGGTTCAATGGGGAAGATGATAACATGACATAGAGACACATTGAAATATTCAGTGTCTTTGTTGAGAACCTAAATGTGGAACAAGTGGATGTGGTCATGAGACTTCTTGTACAATCCCTCACTGGAGAGGCTAGAAAGTGGTTCAAATCCCTACCCAATGCCTCCATCACTACCTCAGAGGAACTTGAAAACTATTTCACACAGAAATGGGGTGAAAAGAGAAACCACGAGTACCTCCTCACAAAGTTTAACACCATAAAGAAGAAGCCAAAAGAGGATATCTCCGAATTTATAAGATGGTTCAACAGGCAGTACAATAACTTTCCAGCTGAGATAAATCCTCCTTCAACTGCTTGATGAGCCTCATCATTAGGTAATTATATGGGTCTTAATTGGCCTTAATTCACCTCCTAGCTTAGTCAAACCAACTCTTCTCACAAATTATTGCATACTTTTGATTATATTTTGTTTATGACATGAGTTAGAGTTGGATATTTTTCTTTTTGGTCTAATGTACATGTAATGCAGGAATAGAGGATAAAAGCAAGGAAAAATGCAGGAATAACGGGTAAAATCAAGGAACTATGGCAAATACCTTGGTCAAAACTTGAATGGGACAAGGGATAGTAATTATAGGAGGTAAATCCTCATCATTTACTACCCCTCCATTCGAATATTCCTCCATCATCTCGGAGTGCAAATAGCCATCACTTTCAAGACTAAAAGCCAGCCGATCAAGTGAAAGTGACAGAAACCAGTTTACCTTGAGTGGGGACCCTAGCCTCCCTAATTGGAAGGAAGTCGTTGGAGACTTAAGATGTATAAATAGAGAGGCTTAGGACCTCGGTAGGATTTAGACTTTCATTGTAAAACTCTACTTTATTTATGAGCTGCAAGACTTGTGACAGTTTTTTCTATAATCCATGGTTTTTATAATGAGAATGAGTTCTATTTTAAGCCATCTCCGAGTTAACTCAGAGGGCTGAATCTCTTGGGTTAGGGCACAACTCAAGCAGCCAAAGCTCATCTTCACTGTACATGTATGCTAGCATAGATTCCTGGTTTTCATTGTTCATTTGCTTTAGTAGCATAGATTTCTTTTATGTTCATTTGCTTAAGTAGATTACTGGTTCTATTCATTTTCTTAAGTAGATTCAAGTTTTTCTATTTATTTGTTTAAGTAGATTCATTTTCATTACAGCATTATAGTGTAGATTATTCATGGTTTTTCTATTCATTTGCTTCAGTAGCTGCATTTGTTGTAGTTTACTTACATTTGTGCTTTCTTTCAGTTTATAGGTTAGCTGCGAGAAAAATATCGCCATAAGGTTGTGTGCAGGTGTCTCGGCCTCATCTCCTCCCTCTGGGACCATGACTTGAGGAAGAGACCCTTTAGCAACCCCAAAAACATAAGTTTCTACTTCTCGCATGAGCTATGGAGTTTGTTGTTTGATGCAGTTACTCGTTCACCCTCACAAGTTTTTTTTTCATTTTCCTCTGAAACCTCCTTCAACACTTCCTTCATGCATCACTTCCTTGCCATCTGATCCACAACAAACCTTCACAATCATCATCCAATTCATTATTTTCTCCAACTGTTGCCTTGTGTGAAGTCTTCCACTTACTTTATGTGATTTAATCTCCACCATCGATCAGTATCTTGATCCGATGGCTATCGCATCACCTTAACACTTTATTCTCTTTAAACCCCCACCGTCAATCTACCTCACCTAATCTGACAGCTATCGCGTCACTTGATCGCCAACTAGCTTGGCCGATCTCCACCATTGATCAGGCCTGCCTGATCCAACAACTATCATGCAATCTTGAGTGGATTATTTCACGACCCTTATCTGCCTGAGAGCACGCAATAAAAGTGGTTTTCGCGTGCTATGTGTCACGCAGTAAGGCTAATCACATGAAATTTCAGAATTCCACTTACGGCCTTTAGGGCATGCAAGAAACTACTTAACGCCTTAGAAACTCGCTCCATCATTTTTGCACATTTCTTTTTCCCGCGATACGATCTCCGCCATTCATCGCTTCGTTACCATGTCCGTCCATCTCTTGACTTAATCCGCGCGATAAGATCTCAACCGTTCATCACTTTGTTACCCTGTCCATCCATCTCTTGACGTAACCTCCACGATAAGACCTCAGCCATTCATCCTATGCGTTCACCCTGTTCACCCATCTGGTCATTTAAGCCTTCGCGATAAGATCTATGTCGTTCATCTTCTGTTCATTTATCGATCCAACGATCCCTATGCGCTACTGCGTCCTTACGTCCTTCTTTCATTGGTTTCGACCTCCGATTGCTCTTCCGCTTGAAAACCAATTTAGCTTAAGTTTCTTTGCTTACACCTTAGTATAGTTTAATTCTCTTTACGTCTGCAACTTAGATATAAGCCTTAGGTTAGTGATTGTTTTAGCAATTCTGCTTAGCATAGCTGTTTAGTTGGTCAGTTAGGTTATGGTGTGATTTAGAATTACATATTGTTTTCTTCAGTACTGCAGTAGAGTAGCTCTCTCTTAGAATAGGTTTTCTCTTCTTCCATCAAAGAATTAAGCTATTTTTGACCCTATAGAAGTCTGGCTTGGAACCCCTGTGGTCTCTTGCCATATAAACAGTGACAACGAGCAGGACCTTCACTTCTACTTGTGCATATAGCGCTGTCACCTCCAAGTTTGTATGAACCCCGGGTTGATAAGTAAAGCTAGTAGCCCTAGGAGTTGTAGCATTCTTGTTGCAATACCTAGGCTCATCACTTTTTGGTGTTGTTGCCGAGGATGTGTCTAAGTAGAATGTGATTACTGCTTTCTTCTATTTCTAGTCTCCAATTTTCTTCCATTAGTTTATTTCTGCAAAAGTAATCTAGTTTCTTCCTTTCTTTCAGTTGTCATTATCTGCTTTCCTTTCCATTTTGCAAGTAGAATTTTGATTCAGCATGTAGTTTTTTTCTATCAGTAGTCTTCCTTCAATCAACAATTTCATTCTGCACGTAGAATTTCAATTCAGCAAGTAGTTTTTCTTGTTAGTGGTTTTGCATTCAATCAACAATTTCCTTGCTACAGAGTACTTTCCAACTTTAAAAAAATAATAATAATAAAAATAAAAATAAAAATCTTACAAAAACCAACCCAAAAACATTTCCTTTCACGCCTCGTAGGAATAGGGACAATTCAGGGAAATTATTGTCAAATACCCCACTACATCCAACAGTCAACCCTCTTTCTTCTTCAATGACGGTGAATTGGAAGACCCTTTAGGTGAGAAACCTTACATATTTGAGGAACCTACAGGGGAAGAAGAAGAGGAAGAACCCATTCCTACTGAACCAATGGATGAAAACCGAAATGACAGAGGAAATAGAGAGAGAATTGAGGGTGCCTTCCCCATCAAGGAGACCAATGGGGACACTAAGATGAAGAATATAAGCCCCTCTGCTCTACCTCATTTCCATGGCCTGACCACAGAGGACCCTGACACTTTCCTATTTGAGTTTGTTGTTATATGATAAACCTATGACTATACAAATGATGAGAAAAAGTTAAAACTATTTCCATCTACCCTCAAGGATGCAACATTGAGCTGGTTCATGGGTTTACCTGGAGATAGCATCACAAATTGGGCTCAGATGCAATAGGCTTTTAACAACAAATATGGACTGTTATAGGTCAAAGGATACTAAAGAAGAGATTTTCAGGATGACCATAGGCCAGGATGAATCCTTAGAAGACTATGAAGAAAGATTCCAGCTTAGTTACAAAAGGGCCAGGTGTACACTTGACCCTAAATCACTGAAGCTAGTCCTACTTAGAGGAATAACGGAGGATCTTCTGGATACCTTACATATGATAGTAGGAGGAGATATCTACCAATTACCCTATGAGGATATTAAGACTGTCTTTAGCAACCATTCTAGGGCAACCAAGAAAAAGGGTGTTAGCACCTAAATCTGCCTTAGGCTGAAGGAAGGCAAAAATTAGGGTAACCACAAACCACGCTCAGTCTGGTAGCTAGCCCTACTAGAATAGGAGAGGGATCTCTCCGAGTCACACTCAGTGAATAGATAATCGAAAACGGTCTGAGATGACTTACAATGAAATATTTACCTTAGGCTAGTAAGTGAACAGGGATACAAGAAACCATTTTCATGAATGACCGAGCTTCTGGGATGGTATGGGACCAACGCTCATGTTATAGACATTTTTGTGCCTTACAGAATGAAGCATGAAATGTCCATAATCTAAGGGATCCAAAGTCCCTAAACATGTTGTTCCTACCCCTAGAGGAACAAGGTCAGCAAACCACAGCACTGAATATTAGTTCTCCACCTGAAAACACTCAAAAACAAGGCAATTCTGGATCATGTCAACTGCTCCACTAAGCATCTGCGCTGAATGTCAACTGCTCCACTGTCTACCTGCGCTGAATGTCAACTGCAAAGAAGGCTACCTGCGTTGGGCGAGTTGGGACATGTGGCACAGTCATTCCTCAAGGTGTCAATGCCCAGGAAGCTTCCAAAATGACACTTGGATCAAGGAATTCGACTGGTGATGAGTAAGAGGGTCTAGATCTCCAAGTGGAAGCAAGAACCTCCAAGTGGACTCAAGAACTGAAGAATAACTGAAGTGAGAGAGGACACTAGTCAGCTCCATGCCAACCTCAAGCTGACTCATCCTTTCTCCAAAACTCCTATATATAGATCTCTCTCATGAGGTCTAAGGAGGCTGGAATCTTGTGAATGTAAGGAAGTGTTGTTGGTTTGAGTTTAGAACTATTGGGTGATTTGCTTTGAAGGAGGTGAAGAGGAGATTTCTTTCTACTGGGAGGTGATGCTGGATTGGGCCTCTTATGGTTGTATCACTTCCTGAACTTTACTTCTTCCATTAATAAAGCATTTGAGGTTCTTCTATATGCATGTGTTTCAATGGTGTATTGTTATACTTGTGTATTTGATTTATTCTAATCCTTGAATCAATTATGAATGTATGCTTCTTGTAGTTTCCCTCTCTTGGCATTTTGCAGGATCTTGGTGTAGTTGGGCCAGTGAGAGAGCAAGGAGCTGGGAGCAAGCAGCAAGGAGAGAAGATTGGATCAACCATTAGCGAAAGACATCGGTTAGTGGACCTCTTTCTCCCCTATTTTACTTTCATAAAGAAGAAATCTTAGATAGCTTTGCTTTGATTGTTGCTGAGGTACTATCACCCTTAGAGTGGGATAGGGTCATTCCGTATTGGATACTTTTCCCAACAACAAATTGGCGACTCCACTGGGGATCGTATCTTGTTGGTTGTTTGTGTTTTTGCTATTCATTTCCTAAACACAGGGAGTACCGAATCGAACTGCATTTGGATCTTTCAAATGCAAAGTAGAGGGCAGCTACTCTAGCTCAGTTTCTGGGCATGTTTATGATTTGAAGAGCTGATCCACAAGGACTCTGAATAGCTCTTAGTGATAGCTTTTCATCCTCCTTTTCATCCTTTAGTGTGTACTTGATTGATAGCTTCTGATTTGGCCAAAAACTGTTGATTTTTGAGCAATCTGTGACCCGAAAACCAAGAGAAACGAGAGTTTCTCTGTTCATTGCAGGCACTGTGAAGGCAGTCTGCATTTCACCGCAGGTCCCGAAGGGGCTACCTGTGCTGAATGTCAAACTGACAGTGTACTACCTGCGCTGAACCAGTTTTGCCTTGTGCAACTGGGGTTCCCTGCTGTTTATTGCCCTGTTTTCATCCTTGTTTTTGCAGCCTGTTATCAGTCAATGTACCTATCTGAAACCACCTTTCCTTGCCACTATTCTGCCTCGGTTGTATAAAGAAACTGTATTTGTTCTTTGTGTATTTCTTATATCATTTGCAGTTTCCCATAACGAAAGTGAACTAGTCTTGTTGTGACCTCTTAGATCTAGACCTGTGATAAGTGTCATTTTGATCTTAAGAGTTAGTTTGTTTGTTGTTCATAGCTGATTGAGCTTTTGCTTTCGTCATATGGTTTGAATTTATGTATTTCTAGTGTTGAAACAAGTAAATCTTAAGGTGTCTTTTGATTTTGGACAAAATCTTGTTTGTTTCCACTTGAAATTGAATTCAAAAAGTTATACAACAGCTTTCTTTTTGTAATACATCAACATTAAGAAAGAGAAAAGAAATACCTGCATTGTGCATTTTGCATTTGATAAGTTTGCATGTTGATTTAGGAAAAAGTGCATTAGTGGGTGCTCTTTGATCTGTGTGAAAAGATGATGTCTTTCTTTTCCCTCAGTAGTTAAGATTTTCATAAGTCGAAAAGATTGAAAAAAAGCTTGCTTATCATCTTAGACTGCACTTAGGAATTTGTATCATACATCTCGTGGTGAACCCTGAAAGGCAAACTTTAAAAAGATCAACTTAAAATATATTGAATGAACCTAACAACGCTTTGAAACATAACGCAAACACATAGAGGTCTAGGTAGAGACGTGTTCCGGCGTCGTTAAACATAGTGACTGTCGATCTCGAAGAAGGTGGGTGATTCCTCCTGAGAGTCGGTGGCACTAATACGGATTGTGCTCCCACGTACCGTCGCGTATATATTGGGAGACCCCTATAGGAATAAAGCCTTTATCCATAGGAAGCCGTGTCAGCCGCCCTACTGATCGCAATGCAGTGAACACAACATTCACGAAGATCGACCACTCGTACCGTAAAACGTATTCTGTGGTTTTGCGAAAAGTTTGGCACACCCTCTGCCTAGAACTCCAGAGTAGTTTCTTTTGGCCTTTTTCAAACTCTATAACTGAAAAAGTCCATCCGAGAATTTGTCACTTCAGGCTCGTTAAAACATCGAAGGAGACTAGAGTCATCTTTAGCTTTTTCTCGACTCTTAAAAAGTGAAAAAGCAAGTTGTGTCTAAAGCGTCATTATAAAATTTATTTTAAACGGAACATAATCACCTCCTATTCCTGCGTTGATCTGTAGGTTGAGAACATGGAACGCCCCAACCAAGGAATTCCCCATGATGGAAATCCTAGTCCTTTCTCCTCTTGGGGAGAAGTTGGTGCGCCCCACATGGCCACATTGTCGCTTCCAGGATTGACAATTGGCCTGCCAATTTGGCTATTCTCAACCAATGTAGTTCAGAACACCATGGTTCCTGAACAGTCGAGTCAACAGTTAGATCAGTCTAGAGCTGCCCACCAGCCTTCTACTTCCTATAACTCTTCCTCCAATCCTTCATCTTCGCAAGGTAGAGCCGGCAAAAGCCAAGCTCCCATGGAGAAGAAGGAGAAGAAGAAGAGAGAGAAGAAGAAGAAGGAGCCTAAGGCGACTGGGGGCAAGCAAAAGACATCTGACAAAAATCCACACACAGCACAGACCGGGCCTAAATCGCCATGTGTCATATGTAGAGGAGACCACTTCCATAGAGATTGTCCCTGTATTCCCCGGATACTAAGGGACTGGTCCCCTCGTTTGCACAATTCGGGAGCATCAACCTCTGATAGCCATGTTGAATGCTTACCGTCAACCAGAGAAAGTGAAGGTTCAAGACAAAGAGGGGGAGCAATATCCCGCTGCAAACTGTGTGAAGGCGATCACGCCATCCACCGTTGTCCCTTCTTAGACGAAGCGAAGAGAGTTTTGGAAGATCGTCCGGTTTCACCATTGAGACTTCCTCCTGGATACAAAAAACTCGTGCCAAGTCCTTCGTTGGTTGAGAATACAGCTAGCCCGCTCAAGTGGTCAGCTGAAGTGTCAGTCATTGAAAATGAACCTACTGAATCCAGACCGGACGAAAGTCCAAAGGTCGATACGGCAGTTGACCCGGTTCTCCCTTCAGAAGTTTCATCTTCAAATGACACCGTCACTGAAGATTCATCTTCAAATGACACCCTCACTGAAGAGAATAAGGATGACACCATCCAGATTCTTTTCATCAACACAGACTCTGACGAGTGTCAGGGCAATGCGCCCATTCCTTTATCGCAGGAAGGAACATCGTCAGGGTCATATCCGACCGTGTATTCGGTCCCACCACCAAGCAACCTGGTTGTGTCCTTTGATTGGAACCAACTAGGCAGACCCCGGTTGCCAGCCAGTATACCATTCAGAATCATGGTCCAAATATACAGAATGGTAATGGCCGGAACTATCATTGATGAAGGGGCATCTGTGAGTATCCTTTCCTCCATTGCTTGGAAAGCACTGGGGTCCCCGGCACTTTTGCCTGAGATAAGAAATCTCTCAGGTTTCGATAAAGGAACCAGTCGACCATTAGGGATCCTCCCCAATGTGCCTGTTACATTGAAAGGGAAGACCGTTCAAATGAACGTGATGGTCGTTCAAGGACCCTTGGATTATAACCTACTCCTTGGACGAGACTATATATATTGCATGGGAGCTGTAGTCTCCTCACTCTTTAGAGTAGTGTGTTTTCCACACGAAGGAAGAATGGTCAAGCTCGTAGACCAACTTTCATTTCCGGGATCACGCATCGCAAATAGTCACATACCAACCCTGAATGGTCTATTCAATCAAGAAATGTCTCCACCCCCAGTCCTCCTTCCCGATGAGTGCGAGTGATTCGGAAAGATGGGACTGGAACCCAGGGGGCATGCATCCTGGTCTGCTTCGGGCAGAGAAAACCTTGGGTATAAGATAGAATTTCCGCGAGAGAATATGACTAGTCCGTACCCCATCCGTGGTTGGAAGAGGGGTTGTTCTAGAATATGATTCTTCTGTCAAAGTTACGTGTTTGACAACAGTCATTCACCCTTGTCTATTTCGGTAGACATTGCCGAGGAAGTGTTCAGTTTGAAAGATTAACAGAACAATCTTCGGGTAACCTAAAAGAGGTAAGCCTCACCCTTTAAAACAAATGTTTTGACGGATAAGTAGGGGCAGCCTTGAAATTGTATTTTATACCTGGGGGCATGAAAACCTTTTGGAGTGCAAGCTAAGAGTGGTTATTTATCTATTTTTTGGGTTAGCCGTTTCCGAACTTGCATAAAGAAAGGATATGGAGTAAAGCTTAGTGAAGATGAAACTCCTTAAAAAATAGAGATCTCACAGGGGACATTTCTTATCTTATGACTGGTATATCGAGCAGTTTTAGCATAAAGTTCATGCTCGTTAAAAAATAAACGCAAGATCCGAGCAGTTTTAACGCGGTCTTCATGCTCGTTAAAAAATAAATAAAAGCAGTGAGCAATGTTTCCTCCAGAGTTTAAGCTCATTTTTATCTAAAAAATGAACCTATCCCGGTAAATAACCGTTGTGATCGTAAATTTATCAGCCATAAAAAGCCCATGGTCGTGTTTGCACCCGCCACCTCCACCTTCATTTGCCCGATCGTTCACCTCCATATGATTGTTTACCCATTTTGAGGAACAACTGCGAAGAGTGATTTCACCTAGCCATCCTTGTGACACTGCCGTGATTGGAAAATTCCAACCTGTACCTGGAATCAGTTGCTATCCCTGTTTATCACTCGTTCCTCAAAAGACGAGTCTTCTTTGAGCTCTTTTCATCTGACTCGTAAAATATGAAAAGTTTGCCGAGTTTTGGCCTTCCAGCTCGTTAAAGTGACCGGAAGAGCTATCCCTCCTCTAGATTTTAATCTTTTTGGACATGAGGGATTATTGCACAAAAAGGTCGAGCGCTTGTTTTATTCGGCTCGTTAAAGTTATCGAAAATTCATCCCTTCTGTATTGTTTTATACTTTTTCGGACCTAAGGGATTAGATGACGAAAAAGGAATTGTGGAGTTGACTTTATGTATCTTTTCAAACTCTCTAAAAATGAAAAGGACCGAGTTTTCCTTGTCGTTAGACTCGTTAAAATGATTAAATAGCGACAAACTTGTCTTTAGACGAGAACGAGTCTCCCTATCGCTAGGCTCGTTAAAACATAGCGATGGGCTCGCCCGAAGGGCAGGTTATAGAACAAGCATATGTTATCCTCCTCAAGCTTGACAAAAATAAAGAGGTACTGATCAGAAATGACTGGGGAAAAATTGGGAGAACCTCAAAGCTTTAATGGTAGCAAGTCGCTCCTGAACATGACACTTTCCCTCCGTATCACATCGGGTTGGGTTGTTTCATTCACCGGTCTCATCACCATGGTCTCGCCAAACCATCCACATTTGGGGTAATGCTACCGATCCATCGCATCAGTGTCGTTATATGTTCAAGAGATGTTGTTCAGAAAGAGTCAACCGTGTCCCATCCACTGCCATACATTATCCTTCATCCATCCATGATTGCCACCCTGAATCATATGTCACAGATTGTTTTCACCTCCATTAAAATCATTAGCTCCGTTCCGTGTCACTGATGTGGGATTCATTAAGGCCCTCCTTTGACGGATCGCTTCTTGTCGACTTCAGCTCATTATCCAAGAAGTTGATCTAGGAACAACCCCCTCAGTACTTTGAAGCTTGCATGCCTCAATGGCAAGTTTCTCACTTCCGGCGACAGGTATACATCAATGACCTTCGACCGAAAGATTTTGTGTGGTGTTCGACACCAAGTCCTTTATTCACACCACGTGAATTGTACTGCAGTGCCTTGAGGGTCATTATCATTATCGGTGATTCCTCTCGCGCTTGTTAACGGTTTACATCATTGACCGGTAATCAAGCGATGTCTTTCCATGTTCGACTTCAGCGCAATTCTCACATGGATCGACTTGTACTTAGAGTGAAGATCGAACGAGTCTGAAGACCCCGGATCTAGTTTCATCCATCTGGGCTGCGATAAATATTCATGAAATATAAAGACATTTGACATGTACATCATTGCAGCAGATGATCATCCTACTCAAAGGATGATAATTTCAGCAGAGAATTATCAGTCTAGCATCAGACGATCGTCTGTTCTATGTACCAAAATGAATTTATAAAGCTGAGCATGGGAATGCCCGCCTCAGCTAGATCATGAAAGCAGAATGAAAAATAATGTATTGTATTGTATTTTATTACAGGTCACCTCTCAGCAATTGAATGAACTTCGGATCCTCCTGATAAAGCATTTCACCCAATAAACGACCTCATACTTTAGGGGGCAACTGTTATAGACATTTTTGTGCCTTACAGCATGAAGCATGAAATGTCCATAATCTAAGGGATCCAAAGTCCCTAAACATGTTGTTCCTACCCCTAGAGGAACAAGGTCAGCAAACCACAGCACTGAATATCAGTTCTCCACCTGAAAAAACTCAAAAACAAGGCAATTCTGGATCATGTCAACTGCTCCACTGAGCATCTGCGCTGAATTTCAACTGCTCCACTGTCTACCTGCGCTGAATGTCAACTGCAAAGAAGGCTACCTGCGCTGGGCGAGTTGGGACATGTGGCACAGTCATTCCTCAAGGTGTCAATGCCCAGGAAGCTTCCAAAATGACACTTGGATCAAGGAATTCGATTGGTGATGAGTAAGAGGGTCTAGATCTCCAAGTGGAAGCAAGAACCTCCAAGTGGACTCAAGAACTGAAGAATAACTGAAGTGAGAGAGGACACTAGTCAGCTCCATGCCAGCCTCAAGCTGACTCATCCTTTCTCCAAAACTCCTATATATAGATCTCTCTCATGAGGTCTAAGGAGGCTGGAATCTTGTGAATGTAAGGAAGTGTTGTTGGTTTGAGTTTAGAACTATTGGGTGATTTGCTTTGAAGGAGGTGAAGAGGAGATTTCTTTCTGCTGGGAGGTGATGCTGGATTGGGCCTCTTATGGTTGTATCACTTCCTGAACTTTACTTCTTCCATTAATAAAGCATTTGAGGTTCTTCTATATGCATGTGTTTCAATGGTGTATTGTTATACTTGTGTATTTGATTTATTCTAATCCTTGAATCAATTATGAATGTATGCTTCTTGTAGTTTCACTCTCTTGCCATTTTGCAGGATCTTGGTGTAGCTCGGCCAGTGAAAGAGCAAGGAGCTGGGAGCAAGCAGCAAGGAGAGAAGATTGGATCAACCATTAGCGAAAGACATCGGTTAGTGGACCTCTTTCTCCCCTATTTTACTTTCATAAAGAAGAAATCTTAGATAGCTTTGCTTTGATTGTTGCTGAGGTACTATCACCCTTAGAGTGGGATAGGGTCATTCCATATTGGATACTTTTCCCAACAACAGCTCAGAAAAGAATAGAGAATTTAATACAAAGGCATAGATTATTCCGTGAGGCAAGGTAGGCGGAAAATGTAACAATTTAGTTTGAGGTATCGCGACATGAATAGATTGCTGAAGAAAGTGAAAAGGGCATAGTGACATGAATCCTTTTCAACAGAAGGAAAACACTGAACATGAAATTTTCCCACAGGCAGAGCAACAAATTGAATTCTACCTAATCTCACTTAGAAAATTTCACTAGAAATGAACATGAATTGAATTATGAAACATAAAGAAATACATATGAAAACATAAGAGACACATTTGCTACACTCACAACCACAAGAATCTCATGAAACAGAGCCGCTGCCTTTCATTAATTCTCTGTTAAAAATATACAGTGAAGAAACAGAGTTTCTTTCCCACAGTCTCCGAGAAGTTACAAGCCAACCAACCCTTGCAAATAACTTGCATAAAATATATAGAATGTGTAAAGAAGAGATAGAACGCCCAAGGGTTGGGGAGTTACTCGAATCATTGCAAAATGGAGATGGAGAGCCAACCATCAGCTACAGGTGCAGCGCTACAAACATGACATTTGGCTTGGGTGACTATTTGCCTTCCTTCACCACTTGGATAGAAGAAAATATGGAGAAAAAAAACTTTAAATGCTGCCTTTGGTGCCAAAAAACCGAAGTGTAGATGAGCAGGACCACTTGGAGAAGTCGTGAACCGAAATTTCGCAAAACGGAAACAAATTGGGCAATTTTCCCTCTGTGCACCACGCTACTTTGGGGCCTATTTTGGGGCACTTTCATGTGTCAAAAATGTGCCCAAGTGGGATTTTTCGAAATCTTGTCCTGTCTACTTTCTAACCCCACTGGAATTTTTGAATTTGGTGCTCATTTTCCCCTCCAAATCTTCATTCTCCCAAGACTGCTTCCTGTGTGTCAAAAAAGTGGCAAAGAGGCCATTTTTGGGTGTTTTTTGACCTTTTGGAGACTCATACCTTGCCAAAATTTCTTGTCCGGACACCAGTAGTCATGATTTTCCATGCTAAATCCAAAAATGCAAACCATTCCTCATTTGGAGCTCTAGAATTTTAGCGCCGCGCCACAGGGAGAAAAACCCTGTTTTTTGCCCAAAAATTTGTGAAGTGACCAAAAATTCCCCAAATTTCTTGAAATTTGGGCTGGAGGTTCCCTATGGGGTGTTATGATGGGCCAAGGAAGCCTCAACCAAGATTCGAAGCTGATCTTGCTCTTTTGCCTCTTTTTCCTTTCTTTTTGCTTTCCTCAATTTCACTTTCAAACTCCTTATTCGGGCCGTGCACTCATGTTTCACACCCTGTAACGGAAAGCCATGTGTCTCAGTAGAGAAAGGTCCTAGTCGGCCTTGTCTAGTAGCCTCTCCAAGTGCATGTTGACCCTCTCAAGGTTGGCCTCCCGATCCTCATTGATTTCTTGCTCCAAAGATGTGAGTTCAACCCTTCTTCTTTGAGCAGATTGGTGATGCTCACGAATGTTTTGCAGCTCCATAATCGCCTGCTAATCCTCAAGCTGCTTGTTTCTCTGCTCCAGGTACTTCATGTTCCACTTGGCCCTATCCGAGTCAAGGGATAAGGACTCAATCACTGATTGCTGCTCCTGGATGATCTCTGTAAGCTCTGCATTTGTTGGTTCTGCATCTGTCTCATCATCATGGAGGAGAATGAATTCGGTCTCTCGTTCACCTGATGGCCCTTCCTCCTACACTGGCTCCTTACCCCCACCCTTCTCATGTGATGTCGATGTCAGAAGCGAGGGCCCTTCCACCCCGGGTGGAGATAACACTCGCTTTGCCACTGCAAATAAGGGTCTACTGCCTCTCTGATAGGTGATGTATACTGGCATAGTAGCAGTCTCATGTCACTCATACTGTTGAGATGGGCCACCTATCTCATGCTCTGCCTCTGATACTACCTGTGGAGCGTTGAAGAAGTCACAGGAGATGAAGTATTCCCAAGCAATACCCTGCAATCGGAACTGATGGTCCACCAAAATCGGGATAAGAGCAAAGTGATAAACATTGTTGAGCTGCTGTCGAGGGGTCTGTGCTGCATGAAATTTTTCATCCTCTCTATGTTCCCGCAAATGAAAAATGGGAGGTTCATCATCCGCACCCTGGTAAAGTGCATGAGCAACCTGATGTGATAGGCATAAAGGTAAGAAAACCTCCCCTCACAACTGAAGTATTTCATGAGCAGAGCATACTCATCTCTCAAAAATCTGAATGGAAAAACTCTCGTGAGCTGGCTCAAATAGCTGGCCTTAATGTAAGGCTCATAATGATGCCTCTCGACCTTCTTCTTCTTATGTCACTGTTCTCCAATGTTTGTTATGCCTATTGCCACTGATATGGTTTCGAGTGTCAATGTGAAAGTGACCCCAGCCAAGATATACTGTCCTCCGTGTAGGTGAAGTGCAAAAAGACGGGCCAACTCATGATGAACTCTGACATTTGCCACCCTCTAACAAAATTCAAAACATGCTAAGTGCTAGAAACATGACATAGCAAGAGGGCATGCCTGCAACTCGTTGAGGGTGTTTGGCTCATCTCTAACATGTTTGCCACTCCGGTGATGTCTCCTGGGGGCCTGTTCTCTTGAATCTGTATCACTGTGGGTCTCCTCCTCATATTCTGATGAAACCTGGGATGCCATGACTGTTATTTGTAAACTAAATTTAGGCTTCCCTTTGATTATAGTGAAGCTGGAGTTTGCTTTGACAATCTTCCACCAAGGGGACAATTAAAAAGGGAGTATTAGGAGGGGGATAATATAATGGGAATAGGGGTTTATAGGAGAATTTTGTTTAGGGATATACAGGGGGTTTTGGGGTATTTTGATAGGGTAGGTTTCGTGTTTTGGGCAAGGTAAGGTTTTAGGGTTTGTAAGGTAGGGTTTGGGATTTATTTAGCAATTGGAAGAGCGGGAAAGGGAGTATGATTTTAGTAGTGTTAGGGTAGTGATTATGGGGAAAATGGCATAGGGGAATGAGTAATAGGGGTAGGATAGGAAAAACACCTTGGCAGCAATATCATTGTAGCACAAACCCTAGCATCATGGTTTTCTTGATGTCTTCTTGTGTTTGTTTTATAAAAAAATAATTGCATTTGATTATAATCATAAAACCATCGTATCTCTTTTAAATTTGATGCACAAGTGGATGTAGGTTGCCTACCTTGCAATTGGATGAGCTCCACAAAAATTTAGAGTGAAATTGGTAAGTTTTGGGCGCTTTGCCCCTGTGCGCCGCGATCAAAGCCTAGTGTGCCGCGCCAGTGGTGATTTTAAACGGTGGGCAGGCTCTGTGTGCGCCACACTCCTGTTTGTCTGCGCCGCGCGCCCAGAAATCACCCCAAGCTGCTCCAAATCACTCCAACCTTCAACTCACGACCTTGCAACCTTCCTCCAATGCCTTGCTTGCATAATGAGTTTTTTTTATGATGATATTTGTGTATATAGGCTTGGAGGCCATATTTTTAAATTAATTTTTAAAAAAAACCCACTTTTCTAATGTCCTGTACACTTTTTCACTGATTTTAATATAACCCTGATTTTCACTTTTCCTCTGAAATTTTGGCTCAAAAGATTAAATTTTCATCACTTTTCACCGGGATTACATGACAGAGCACTTTGGCCACAGAAACCATGACTGCACCTGAAGAAATCAATTGTCGACCCTTTTTTGAAAATTTTGTCACCAATAGCACTGTTGGACTTTTCTTCAAAACAGAGTTTTGAAGAACCATCGATTTTTGTCAATAAGATGATGGAGAGCTGCGGATCATTACTTTGCAAGAGCATCACTCTAGCCTGCATGGCTTTACTGGGCATATTTCGAGACCAAACTGATCAATTCCCAGACCTAATGACCAAAAATGACTTTTGTTCGTTGAAGGACCAGACCTTGACTGTTATGGACTTTTTTTATTATTTGACACAAAGACTTAAGCCAGTAGGAACCAGACATGAGGGGAAATGACTAGCGTGACCTTCTCCGTCAAATCATGGCATGCCCTCTAGCGGAATGCAGCTAAGTGAATGGAGTGGGACACCTAAACATGAAATGCATAAAGAGTTTTGATCTCTGACGGAGGACTGACCAGACTGACTCTAACATTGGCTCCAATGGGGGATGGTAGCTCCTTGGAGGTGCCAAGAACAGCAGATCTCTGGAGGAGCTAGACAGTGCCTTTTGTCCATTGGGCTATGGAGTCATCATTTCGATTACAACACAGGGCTCTGACTTATTTATGAAACTGAAATGACCAAGAAATTGACTCAAACTTGACATTGAAATGACTCAAAAACTGACTTGATAGACTGAAACCAAATTGAAATAAAAATGGTATTTACAATGACAGTGGAAGTAGCTTTAAAAAATCAGCAGTGGTACCGCTTGAGCAGCCGACCATTGATCGACCCTCTAGGACAATCTTCCCCGTTCATTTCCTTCAGAAGAAAGGCATTCTGACCCCTATATGCTGCAATCTTGAAAGGACCTTTCCAAAGATTCTCAAACTTTCCGTGCTTACCTTTCTCTTTATTCCTTGCATCCCACTTCAGCACCACATCATCCAACTGAAATTTATCTACCTTTGCTTTTTTTTCATAGATTTTCTTTATTTTCTCCTGCAATTTGGATGTGTTCTTGAAAACTTCTTCTCTTGTCTGCTGCAAGTGGACCATTTGATTCAACCTTCTCTACATGGGATCTTCTTCACTTCCTGCTTCCTGAAGAAGTCTGATTACCGGGGCAATAAGAGAGGTGGGAAATACCGTGTCAACTCCATAAACAAGCTCAAACTGTGACATACCAATGGATTTTTTCTGACTGATCTGATCTGCCCAAAGCGCATGGACCAACCTCTTATTCCAGCTCTTTTTATTTATTTCCAGCAACTTCTTGATGATGTTGACCAATGATTTATTCGAAGATTCCGCCAATCCATTTCCTTGCAGATGATAGGCAGTTGAGTGACCCAAAATGATGTGATATTTATGACAAAATTCTACCATCCTCTTTGATTTGAAATTGTTGCATTATCGGTGATTAACTTATTCGAACAACCAAAGCGAGACAAGTTGTTATTTTCGAGAAATGAAATGATTACTGTATTTGTAGCTTGTCTGGTGGGAGCTGCCTCAATCCATTTTGTGAAATAGTCTGTCGCTGTAAGGATCCATCTATGCTGTCTGGAAGAAGCGGGATGAATTTCCCCAATGAAATCCAACCCCCACTACTGGAAAGGAGCGCTCACCTCAATAGGCTTAAGTGGCAAAGGCTGTAATTTTTGTTTTCCTTCGAAAATCTAACATTTATGACAGCGCTTGACCATCTTATACACATAAGCAAACAAAGTAGGTCAGTAGTAGCCTGCTCTCAAAATTTTGTTCGCTGTTGACTTCTAAAAAAGGTGACCACCACGCTATCCTCCATGGAAATCCTCCATGACTTTCTTTGCCTCCTCTTCCACCAAACAATTTAACAAAATGCCACCGGGATCTTTCCAATACAGTGCAGAATTCAAAATGCAAAAGTTGGCAGCCTTCAATTTTAGTGTTCTCGCTTTGTTTCTAGTCATGCCAGGTGGTGGTGATAGATTTTTCAGCACATATATTATATCTGAATACCATGGGGACAAAGAAAACATTTCAGATACCTGAATTGACATTCCTTCCTCATTCCCATCGGACATGGCAGCGATCAGATTTATGTCTAAAGCATGCAAGTTTGATTCGGCCATTAACTTCGCCAATCCCTGTCCTTTGACCAGCTTTGTGGGCTTTATTTCCACATCATATTCCAGCAAGGCTGTGATCCATTTTCCTCTTCTTCCTTCCGGATTGGTTTGCACTAAAACATCTTTTACAACAGCATTAGGAACATAGGCCAGAATGTGAGAATGTAGGATATATACCCGAAAATCCTTCAATGCCTTCACAAGTGCCAAGGCTTGCTTCTCAATGATGTTGTACTTTAAAGATGCATCTCTTATAGCCCTACTAAATAATGCAATGGGTTTTTCATGATCATCTCTTTTTTGCAATAATACTGCTGCCATAGTGTGCTCTAAAGCAAATGAAAACAATATGAAATCCTGAGTGTAATCCGGGCTGACTAGAACTGGAGCTGAAGAAAGGGCCAATTTGACCAAGTTGAAAGATTTTACAGCCTCCTCTGTCCATTTCACCTGGCTGTCCTTCTTAAGCATGTTGGTCATTTCTCTTAAGTGTTCAACAAGATTAGGTACAAAGCGACGCAGAAAATTCATCTTACCATTGAACGATTGTATCTCTTTTTTATTCTGGGGTAGATCGATTTGCTGAATTGCTTGCACATGTGCTAGGTCAATACGGATGCCATCTTTTGAGATAATATGCCCGAGTAATTTGCCTTCCTCCATGGCGAATAAGCTCCTCTTCGGATTCAGCGATAAACCATATTTTCTACACTTTTGAAAGATAGTTTTTAGATGATGCATGTGCTCTTCATCAGATTTGGAAAACACCGTCAAATCATCTAGGTACACCACCAAAAACACATCCTTCTCATTTGCAAAAGCCAAGTCCATTGCACGCTAAAATGTGGCACCTGCATTCTTTAAACCGAAAGGAATTTTGGCATAATGAAAGGTTCCCCATGGAGTGGTGAATGTTGTCTTGTCTCTGTCATTTTCATGGACAGAAACTTGGTTATATCCGGAATAACCATCAAGTAGTGACATACGATATGCCCCCACTACTCGCTGAAGTATATGGTCCATTTTGGGTAGTGGATAATTGTCCTTCAATGAGACTTTATTTAGATTTCTGAAATCAATGCATAAGCGGATCTCACCTGTCTTCTTTCGTACAGGCACTAAGTTAGAGATCCAATCTGAAAATCTGATGGGCACAATGATACCTGACTTGTACAACCTGTTTACTTCCTTTTCGATAGATGGCAACAACTTTGGATTTATCCTTCTCAGCTTCTGTCTAAATGGTTTTTGATTGGGCTTGATGGGTATCATGTGCTAAATTATACTGGTGTCATAGGTCTTTAAATCAGAATAATCCCAAGCAAACACATCTGCAAATGAAGCCATCAAACTGATATATTTGTCCTTGATCTTTGGCAGCAATGCTTTAGACAATTTTACCAACTTAGGATTGGCAGCTGTTCCGATGTTGACCTCTTCTACATCCTTCTCTGTTGGCTGTAATGTTGGCTTGCGGGCTACATCATCCTGATCAAAAAGTTCTTCTAGAGGTATCAAGCCTTTAGGAATAATGTTATTCTTTAGCTGCAACATGTCCATTTCATTGATCTACACTTTATATGTACCATTCCCTTTTCCATCGTCGTTTTCTACATCAATTGAGGTTTCTTTGAACTTGCCTTTGTTTAGCAGAAAATCCTTAATCTCCTCATCATCTTGAAACACTGCCAATATCGCTGATTGTCTGGAATGGTTGGACAATGCTTGACATGGATTTCGAATTTATTGCTAGAGTTCATGGGGATCTTTAAACTACTTGCTGCCTTGGCAAGAGCATCAACAATACTATTTTGTATACGAGGCACACATGTCAAGGTGTATTCTGAAAATAACTTTAAGATGTCTAAAACTGCATTACGATAGGCCCGCATCCTAGGATGTTTTGCTTGATACTCACCTCTGACCTGCTTTATTACCAATTCGGAGTCGCCATATACCGAAATCCTTTTAGCATTCAGCTTTCTAAGAATCTTCAGGCCAGCAATCAGAGCTTCATACTCAGCTTCATTGTTTGAACACTTAAAGGCCAACTTGTAAGAGCAAACCCTCACGCTGCTAGGCACTCTTTTTGGGGCAGAGAAAGGAATGCATACCCAAATTCCAATTCCAGCACCATCATTGCCTACTACTCCATCAAAATCCATGGTCCACAAGCCTTCTTCCTCCTCTTGTAAGTGTTGGAAATCTGTTTGCTGTGCCTTGCCTGGTTGCTGTCCATTGCTTTCAGCTGATTGCCCAACATTTTTCTGCTTTTCTTGTCCTTCTTTCTTCAAAATTTCTCTGAAATTTTCCGTTATTTCCGGAATATCATCTGCTTCTACTATTTGACTATCTATATCATTTAAACTATCTGAATACAAAACAAAAGACTCTAAATCTATATGTACATAGTTAATAGGATGATTTATGGGTTTCTCCTTGCTTGTGATCATATATTTCATTTTTTTGTTCCCGATATAATTTCCTCATTTGTCCAAACACCGGGGTTGTTGCATAGGAGAAATCCAGCTATAGTGTCCCTTTCAATTTCGCTACCCAAGACCTGGAAAGAAGCATGCCAAACCTTGGAGGAATATCTGCTACCACCACATCCATCAAAACATTTTTCATGGGAAGCTGATCCAAACTCACAACCAAGTCTTTGATAAGTCCTATACATCTTACTCTATTGGAATCGAATGAATAGAGATCATGATATTGCCGGGTGATGTCCAGACCAAGCTTATCCATGATAGCCTTAGGCATGAGATTGTGAGAAGCTCCGGAATCGAACATGGCATTATGTAACACAAAATCATGCAATCTTAAACTGATATAGAAGGGTGGCACATCACTGTCAGGAGACTCACCATTCGATGCTAGTCCAAAAATCATTTCAGGCTGATCATCTTCTACATTTACCATGTCGAACATTGGGTCCAAATTCAACATCTTAGATATTTTTCCTCTGTAACTGTTGTTCTTCATTATTTAAGTCAAGGGGATGGATACCTTTAACTTAGAAATCTCATTCTCTAAGCTAAAAGCGGGAGTCTTTTCTACCTCTTTGACTAGGATCTCTTTCTTTTCTTTTTCTTTTGATGTAACTTGCTGTTGTGATTATTCTGCTGATTTTGATTTGCTGCTCTCCAAACCAACCGCCTCTTTTCCTTTTCTTTGTGTAGCTGATGAATCATTCTTTGCTGTTTCAACCTCCTTCTTTTTCTAAATTGGTTTGGCTGGCACATCTCTATTTCTAAGTGAATATCATTGCTGCTGTGCGGACAGAGCATTCATATACCCCCTTTGATACTCCTCTGATTCTTCTTCTAGAACAGTGTCACTAGCTAGAATGAAATCCATGTCTTGGTGTGCAGCTGAACTCACCGCACACTCTTCTTCTTTGGTAATGTAAGTAGGCAGCTCATTTGGAGTAAAGAGGTGGTTTTCTTCGCCTATTACATTCTCATCCTCATCTGACTCTGGTCCATGCACAAAATTTTGCTGCAAAGGTGTTTGTACCGGTTGTTGTGTTGTCTGCTCTTGGGGTCGCTGATCTCTCTGTCTTATTCTATATTGTGGCTGCTGCTGGCCACAGAAGTTAGGATTCCTAACTTGTGGCTCAGGCTTGTCGAGCTTCACCCTTTCAAGCATCTGCTCTACCTTTTTGAGTAGTTGATCCATTGAAGAAGACTCTTCTTTCACAGTGATTTTCTTTTCTGCTTTCGCTCTAGCTTTTTTGGACAACAGATTTTCTTCAACGTTGATCGCAATTTTCTGCATGTCTTCCATTGTGTCCGGTTCTCTCTCTCTTAATTGGTAGGCCATGTCAGCATCAAAACCATCTGGAAACTTCATCATAGCTAGTCCCACAGGTGGCTTTAGATGATCTGGAATTTCGTTATAGACTGCATTAAATCTAACACAATAATCTTGGACCGACTCACCAGCGTTTCGTTTGATTTGTTCATATTCGGCCAGAATTTGAAGGAGATTCTTTTTCACTTCCCACTGGTTTAAAATTTTTCTTTGTAGTTCAGCCAAGGTAATGATGCTGCCGGAAAACCTCTGAACCATTTCCTCACATCACCTGCAAATGTCTGTACAAAGACCCTCTTTGCCACGTTCTCCGCATCGATCTCATGGAGTTCATAGAAGTCTACCATTTTGTCTACATGTTGCTGAGTAGTAATGCTGTTAGGAGTGACATCAGAAAACGAGATTTTACTTTGATAATCCGTTGGCATATCATCTAGAACTTGGGGTAGAACAAGGGGTGTGAAACGGGAAGCCATCATTCTCGGTGGATTTTTCCTTCAAGGTGTTGGAGGAGTGTGAACAGTTTGTAAGGGGCTTGCAATTGGAGTTTGGGGCTGTGTTGCAATATAATTATCAATTAACCTATTAGCTCTTTCTGTTTTGAGGTCTACAAGAAATTATGGATTGGGAACAGTATAATCAACAACCCTTTCGGATTTAGACTCAAACAATGATATCTCAAACCGTTCGTCAAACTCAAGCTCTTCAAGATACTCAAAAATGCCAGGACATGAATGGGATTTGAACATGGGAGTTATGGTGCTTTCTTGACGAAGGAGTCTGGAGATCAAATTTGGGTTTTCGTAGATATGAGGAGGATCCGGGTTTGGATTGGCTCTGGTATATCGTCTCGAAGCCAACGTGCATTGAGAAAAATCACAGGACACAACCAACTTACTCAACCTTTCCAATCCTAAGCTCATCATCCAGAAGCTTATAATTATTATGAAACAAGGGGATTTGATTTCAATTTTTCCCCAGTGGAGTCGCCACTATGTTAGCACCTAAATCTGCCTTAGGCTGAAGGAAGGCAAAAATTAGGGTAACCACAAACCACGCTCAGTCTGGTAGCTAGCCCTACCAGAACAGGAGAGGGCTCTCTCTGAGTCACGCTCAGTGAATAGATAATCGAAAATGGTCTGAGATGACTTACAATGAAATATTTACCTTAGGCTAGTAAGTGAACAGGGATACAAGAAACCATTTTCATGAATAACCGAGCTTCTGGGATGGTATGGGACCAACGCTCAGCAAAGAACAGAGAATTTAATACAAAGGCACAGATTATTCCATAAGGCAAGGTAGGTGGAAAATGTAACAATTTAGTTTGAGGTACCACAGCATGAATAGATTGTTGAAGAAAGTGAAAAGGGCATAGTGACATGAATCCTTTTCAACAGAAGAAAAACACTGAACATGAAATTTTCCCATAGGTAGAGCAACAAAATTGAATTCTACCTAATCTCACTCAGAAAATTGCACTGGAAATGAACATGAATTGAATTATGAAACATAACAAAATACATATGAAAACATAAGAGACACATTTGCTACACTCACAACCACAAGAATCTCATGAAACAGAGCCGCTACCTTTCATTAATTCCCTGTCAAAAATATACAGTGAAGAAACAGAGTTTCTTTCCCACAGTCTCCCAGAAGTTACAAGCCAACCAACCCTTTGCAAATAACTTGCATACAATATATAGAATGTGTAAGGAAGAGATAGAATTCCCAAGGGTTGGGGAGTTACTCGAATCATTGCAAAATGGAGATGGAGAGCCAACCATCAGCTACAAGTGCAGCGCTACGAACATGGCATTTGGCTTGGGTGACCATTTGCCTTCCTTCGCCACTTGGATAGAAGCCAATCTGGAGAAAAAACACTTTAAATGCCACCTTTGGTGCCAAAAAACCGAAGTGTAGATGAGCGGGCCCACTTGGAGAAGTCGTGAACCAAAATTTCGCGAAAGAGAAACAAATTGGGCAATTTTTCCTCTGTGCGCCGCGCTATTTGGGACCTGTTTTGGGGCACTTGCAGGTGTCCAAAATGTGCCCAAGTGGGATTTTTGGAAAGAATGTCCTATCTACTTTCTAACCCCACTGGAATTTTTGAATTTGGTGCTCATTTGCCCCTCCAAATCTTCATTCTCCCAAGACTGCTTCCTGTGTGTCAAAAAAGTGGCAGAGAGGCCATTTTTGGGTGTTTTTTGACCTTTTGGAGACTCATACCTTGCCAAAATTTCTTGTCTAGACACCAGTAGTCGTGATTTTCCATGCTGAATCCAAAAATGCAAACCATTCCTCATTTGGAGCTCTAGAATTTTAGCGCCGCGCCACAGGGAGAAAAACCCTGTTTTTTGCCCAAAAATTTGTGAAGTGACCAAAAATTCCCCAAATTTCTTGAAATTTGGGCTGGAGGTTCCCTATGGGGTGTTATGATGGGCCAAGGAAGTCTCAGCCAATATTCAAATCTGATATTGCTCTTTTGCCTCTTTTTCCTTTCTTGTTGCTTTCCTCAATTTCGCTTTCAAACTCCTTATTCGGGTCTGTGCACTCATGTTTCGCACCCTGTAACGGAAAGCCATGTGTCTCAGTAGAGCAAGGTCCTGGTCAGACTTGTCCAGGAGCCTCTCCAAGTGCATGTTGACCCTCTCAAGGCTGGCCTCGCCATCCTCATTGATTTCTTGCTCCAAAGATGTGAGTTCAACCCTTCTTCTTTGAGCAGCTTGGCGATGCTCACGAATGTTTTGCAGCTCCATAATCGCCTGCTAATCCTCAAGATGCTTGTTTCTCTACTCCAGGTACTTCATGTTCCACTTGGACCTATCCAAGTCAAGGGATAAGGACTCAATCACTGATTGTTGCTCCTGGATGATCTCTGTAAGCTCTGCATTTGTTGGTTCTGCATCTGTCTCATCATCATGGAGGAGAACGAATTCGGTCTCTCGTTCACCTGATGGCCCTTCCTCTTGCACTGGCTCCTTACCCCGCCCTGCTCATGTGATGCCGATGTCAGAAGCGAGGCCCCTTCCACCCCGGGTGGAGATAACACTCGCTTTTCTGCTGCAAATAAGGGTCTACTGCCTCTCTGATAGGTGATGTATACTGGCATAGTAGCAGTCTCATGTCTCTCATACTGATGAGATGGGCCACCTATCTCATGCTTTGCCTCTGATACTACCTATGGAGCACTGAAGAAGTAACGGGAGATGAAGTCCTCCCAAGCAATACCCTACAATCCCAACTGATGGTCCACCAAAATCTGGATAAGAGCAAAGTGATAAACACTGTTGAGCTCCTGTCAAGGGGTCTTGTGCTGCATGAAATTTTTCATCCTCTCTATGTTCCCGCAAATGAAAAATGGGAGGTTCATCATCCGCACCCTGGTAAAGTGCATGAGAAACCTGATGTGATAGGCATAAAGGTGAGAAAACCTCCCCTCACAACTGAAGTATTTCATGATCAATTTCATGAGCGGAGCATACTCATCTCTCAAAAATCTGAATGGAAAAACTCTCGTGAGCTGGCTCAAACAGCTGGCCTTAATGTAAGGTTCATAATGACGCCTCTCCACCTTCTTCTTCTTATGCCATTGTTCTCCACTGTTTGGTATGCCTGTTGCCACTGATATGGTTTCGGGTGTCAATGTGAAAGTGACCCCAGCCAAGATAGACTGTCCTCCGCGTAGGTGAAATACAAAGAGACGGGCCAACTCATGATGAACTCTGACATTTGCCACCCTCTAACAAAATTCAAAATATGCTAAGTGCTAGAAACATGACATAGCAAGAGGGCATGCCTGCAACTCGGTGAGGGTGTTTGGCTCATCTCTAACATGTTTTCCACTCTGGTGATGTCTCCTGGGGGCCTGTTCTCCTGAAGCTGTATCACTGTGGGTCTCCTCCTCATATTCTGATGAAACCTGGGATGCCATGACTGCTGTTTGTAAACTGAATTTAGGCTTCCCTTTGATTATAGTGAAGCTGGAATTTGCTTTGACAATCTGCCACCAAGGGGACAATCAAAAAGGGAGTATTAGGATGGGGATAATATAATGGGAATATGGGTTTATAGGAGAATTTTGTTTAGGGATATACAGGGGGTTTTGGGGTATTTTGATAGGGTAGGTTTTGTGTTTTGGGCAAGCTAAGGTTTTAGGGTTTGTAAGGTAGGGTTTGGGATTCATTTAGCAATAGGAAGAGGGGGAAAGGGAGTATGATTTTAGTAGTGTTAGGGTAGTGATTATGGGGAAAATGGCATAGGGGAATGAGTAATAGGGGTAGGGTAGGAAAAACACCTTGGCAGAAATATCACTGTAGCACAAACCCTAGCATCATGGTTTTCTTGATGTCTTCTTGTGTTTGTTTTATAAAAAAAAAATTGCATTTGATTATAATCATAAAACCATCGTATCTCTTTCAAATTTGATGCACAAGTGGATGTAGGTTGCCTACCTTGCAATTGGATGAGCTCCACAAAAATTTTGAGTGAAATTGGTAAGTTCTGGGCGCTTTGCCCCTGTGCGCCGCGCGCTAAGCCCAGTGCGCTGCGCGCTCTGAGTGCACCACGCTAGTGGTGATTTTAAACGGTGGGCAGGCTCTGTGTGCGCCATTCCTGGTGAGTGCACCGCGCTCCTGTCTGTGTGCGTCGCGCGCCCAGAAATCGCCCCAAGCTCCTCCAAATTGCTCCAACCTTCAACTCACAACCTTGCAACCTTACTGCAATACCTTGCGTGCACAATGAGTTTGTTTTATGATGATATTTGTGTATATAGGCTTGGAGGCCATATTTTTAAATTAACTTTAAAAAAAAAACCCACTTTTCTAGTGTCCTGTTCAACACTTTTTCACTGATTTTAATATAACCCTGATTTTCACTTTTCCTCTGAAATTTTGGCTCAAAAGATGAAATTTTCGACACATTTCACAAGGATTGCATGACAAAGCACTTTGGCCACAGAAACCATGACTGCACCTGAAGAAATCAATTGTCAACCCTTTTTTAAAAATTTTGTCTCCAACAGCACTGTTGGACTTTTCTTCAAAACAGAGTTTTAAGGAACCGTTGATTTTTGTCAATAAGATGATGGATAGCTGCGGATCATTACTTTGCAAGAGCATCACTCTGGCCTGCATGGCTTTACTGGGCATATTTCGAGACCAAACTGATCAATTCCCAGACCTAATGACCAAAAAATGACTTTTGTTTGTTGAAGGACCAGACCTTGACTGTTATGGACTTTTTTTATTATTTGTCACAAAGACTTAAGCCAGCAGGAACCAAACAGGAGGGGAAATGAACAGCGTGACCTTCTCTGTCAGATCATGGCATGCCCCCTAGCGGAATGCAGCTAAGTGAATGGAGCGGGACACCTAAACATGAAATGCATAAAGAGTTTTGATCTCTGACGGAGGACTGACCAGGCCGACTCTAACAAAGGGTAGGGGTAGTCAACCTATGGCTAGTACATCATCCTCCAACTCATCCATCAAGGGTGATATTGGAAATATGCTGGAAGATTTCAAAAGTGATATGTTGCAAACCCTTGCCTTGCAATTGGACACCATGAACATCAAAGGGAAGGAAGAGGAAGCAGAAAGAGCCCTGGCCATCTTTTGTCCTAGATGCACTAGGAGGCATCCTAGGAACAAATGCCCATTGAAATGTATTAATATTTGCTCAGTCTGTGAAGAGAACCACTCCACAAACAAGTGCCCTTCTTTACCTGGACTCAAATTTGTATATCAAGGAGCTGAAGAGGTCACTGAGAAGTTGTGCTACATTAACCAAAGGAGACCTCCCAGGCTTAGACCATACCAGCAGGGTATGCAAGGGTCATCCCATGCATATTACAACCCCAACAAAACCAGAGCTATACCTTCTTGGGGACCCCCTACTCATCCTTCCTGATCTACACCCCCTCCTTGGTCCTATACATCTTAGTATCATTCCCAGCCAGCTAGCCAGTCATTTCAACCTTATGTTCAGCCACAACCTCAGTGGAATACCCCACTCCAGGGGTGGAGGCCCCAATTCAACAATGTTCCAGCCCTATTGCCTCCACCACTTACCCAACCACAAATCCTGCACTCTACTCCACCCAAGCAACCCCAGATGCCTACCTAGCCAAATCCAAACCCAAACAATAGGCAGGCTCAACAAGTCTATAGTGGAGAGACATCATACCCAGCTTATGTTGTAGAAATCCAGGAGATCAACCTAAGATCTGGGAGAATTCTCCCTAATAACCAACCTCCCTCTCCACATAGGGAGGTTGAGGAAGAAAGAGAGGAAAGAAACCTTAAAGTAAATCCACCCTTTCCTGAGAGATTAGCCCAACCACTCCAGCCTACCCCAGACGAAACTAAACTTCACGAAGAATTGAAAAATCTATGTGTAAATATCCCCCTTCTATAGGAAATAAAGGATGTTCCCATTTACAATAAGTTGATTAAGGAGAAGTGCTTCAAGCATCTAGGAAGAAGAAAAAGGGATGCCCCTACCATTAATGTCATTAGGCAGTTGTCTGACTTAATGCTAGGGCAGGTAATATCTCTAAAATATTTGGACCCTGGAAACCCTGTAGTAGATGTGCACATCAATGGCACCATTGTCACACACACTCTGATTGACCTTGGGGATGCCATTAATGTGATGACCAAGGACACCATGCTCAAGATCAACCTCCAAGGGTCATTGAGGAAGACCACAACAGTTCTACAACTTGCAGACCATTCCACAGTCACCCCTGACGGAATTATGGAGGATGTGATGGTCTCCATTGACTCCTAGGAGTAACCTACATACTTCCTAGTTCTCCAGGCTAAGGCTAAGCTTACTAGTCACCCTTTCATCCTTGGGAGGCCATGGTTGGCCACAACTGATGCTTACATTAGCTACAAAGCTGGGAATATGACCATCAAGAATGGGCATATGTCCAAATAGTTAGTCCTATACCCTCCTGCTCAACCTACCCTAGAGCATTATTTACCTTTATGGTTGGAGGAGGAGGAAGAAGATGAGGTTTATTCTACCCAACTTTATGCTTTGGAAGCAACCATAGGAGGAGGACAACAAGATAATGATGACTTGATTGAACACCTACTCCAAATTCCAACTCCTAGTTCATTACCATTAGAAGAAGAAGTGAGGGAAACCCAGAGCAAACATCCAATTGACTTATTATTGGCCAATTCCAACCCACTCCACGTCAAAACCATAGAATTTGGCCTAGAGAAAACTTTGAAAATTAATCCATCTCTTTCTGCTTTAGAAGAGGAAAATCTATGCAACATGTTCAGAGAGAACCTATAAGCCTTCACTTGGAGTTACAAGGAAATGAAGGGAGTACACCCCTCAGTGTGTACTCACCACATATACATCAAAGAAGGTTGCAAGCTAGTCAGGAAACCACAAAGGAGGATGAATCCAGCTCTTAAGGACATAGTCAAAGAAGAACTGTAAAAACTGCTAGATGCAGGATTCATTTACCCTATTTAGATAAGGAGTGGGTCTCTCCTTTAGTGTTAGTTCCCAAGAAAAATGGTAAGTGGAGCATTTGTGTCGATTATAGGGAGTTGAACAAAGCCACAAAGAAGGATAATTTTCCCCTACCCTTCATTAACCAAGTGCGAGATGGCCTGGCAGGGAAGAAGTTTTTTCCTTCCTAGATGGATTCAATGGTTATAACCAAATCCAAATCTACCCAGAAGACTAGGATAAGACCACATTCACCTATCCTTGGGGTACTTTTTCCTATAGGGTCCTTCCTTTTCACCTATGCAATGCTCCTGCCACTTTCCAGAGAGCAGTCTTGAGTATTTTTGTTGAATTAGTACATGATGTTGTGGAAATCTATATGGATCATTTTACACCTTATGGCTATGATTTCCAAGAAGCCCTAGCTAACCTAGGCAAATTATTACACAAATGCATTGAAATGAATCTATTTCTCAATCCAGAAAAATGTGAATTCTTAATGACTAAAGGGATTGTGCTAGGTCATTCAATATCTCAACAAGACTGTAGGTGGACCCGAACAAAATAAAAATCATCCAAAGGGTCCCACCTCCACAAAAGTAGAGAGATGTTAGGATTTTCTTAGGGTTATTTGGATATTACCGAAGGTTTATAAAGGACTTCAGCAAGTTGGCCTCTCCTTTGTTTGGTTTGTTGGCCAAAGATTCTGAGTTTATATGGTCAAAGGGTTTTCAAGAGGCCTTAGACATTTTGAAGGGTAAGTTAACCACTGCACCAATTCTTCGAGGCCGAAACTGGGCCCTCTCTTTTCATATTCATGTTGATGCCTCACACAAAGCCATAAGAGTAGCCTTAGGTCAGGAAGAGGAGAAATTTCCTTATGCCATCTATTTTACCAGTAAGAACCTGTCAAAGGCTGAGCTAAACTATACTGTGATCGAAAAGGAACTCCTGGCTATTGTGCATTCTTTAAACAAAGTTAGGCATTACATTATAGGCTATCAAACATTTGTGCATACTGAACATGCTGCAATCAAATATTTAATGAACAAACAAGATGTGAATGCTATAATTATAAGATGGTTGCTTTTATTACAACGGTTTGATCTAGCTATTGTTGATAAGCCTAGTAAGGAAAATGTTGTTGTTGACTTTCTATCTAGGTTGAATCTGCATGCAGGTGAAGAAGGAATGGTGGATGATCAGTTACCAGATGAGCATTTGTTTGCTATTTCAGTTCTCTCCCCATGGTTTGCTGATATACCAAACTATTTGGTATCAGCACAATTCCCACCAAACTTGCCCTCCAAAGAAAAGAGCAAGATAGTCAGAAAAAGCACCCCCTTCACCTAGATTGGGGGAAATCTATTTAAACTTGGCCTAGATCAAATATTGAGAAGGTTTGTAAGGGAAGAGGAAGTCTTTGACATCCTTCTGACCTGTCATGATGGGCCTTGTGGAGGTCACTTTTCAGCAAAGAGGACATCATTCAAAGTGTTGCAAGCAGGCTATTATTGTCCTAATCTTCATCAGGATGTGAAAAGGTACAGTAGCCAATGTGATCGGTGCCAGAGGATGGGAAAGCCTACTCCAAGAGATGAAATTCCCCTACAACCTCAAGTGACTTTCGAGCCATTTGACAAGTGGGGCATGGACTTCATTGGGCCTATCAACCCTTCTTCAAAGCAAAAACAACACATCATTGTGTGCATTGATTATTTGACTAAGTGGGTTGAAACCAAGGCAATTAAGGCAACAACAGAAGAGAAGGTTGTTGAGTTCCTAAGGGAGAATATATTCTACAAATTTGGACACCCTAGAGAGCTAGTCACAGACCAAGGCAACCAATTTACCTCCAGCATGATTGAAGAACTACTCAGCCATCACAAAATCAAGCATACCACCTCCACTCCTTATCATCCAAAAGCTAATGGGCAAGTGGAGGTGACCAACAAGGCACTGGAGAACATCTTAACCAAGGTAGTGAGTAGCAGTAGGAAGGATTGGGTAGAGAGACTAGTTGAGGCCACCTGGGCCTATAATAGAACATGGATGAACACCACTAGATTTACACCCTATGATCTGGTCTATGGGAAAAAGGCTTTGTTGTCCATTTAGTTTGAATATAACACATTGAGGATGGCAGCCCAACTAGATTTGGATCTCAGTCATGCACAAAAAGAAAGATTGTTACATTTGAATGGCTTGGATGAATTCAGAATGTAGGCCCTCCTACATACAGAGATAATTCAGCTTCAAAGGAAGATTTGGCATGACAAACATATTAAGGGGAAGCAATTTCAAGAGGGAGACTGGGCATTGTTATATGATTCTAGGCATACAGACTTCAAGGGCAATCTAAGGAAAAGATGGCTCGGACCTTATGTGGTGGAAAGATGTCATGATAATGGTTCATTGCAAATCAGAACTATAGATGAAGAAGCCATTCCATTGCTTGTTAGTGGACATCGATTAAAAATGTACAAGAGGCCTTTATCAAAAAAATACTTCATTGACAATATCAATAAGACAGTGATGATGGTGTAGCAAGATCCAGCTCCTCCCTCATCAGGGCACTGAAAAAGAGAAAAAGGAATAAGGATTAAGGTGAAAACCTCCATGAGGTGCCTGAGTCCCATCTTTGGGTTGAAACGCTCATGAGGCGGCCCAGGGATGAGAAAAAATGAAAAAGAGTAAGAATATCCCTGGGCGAAAACCTTCCTTGAGGCGCCCAGGGCAGATATCTAGGGTGAAAACCTCTCTGAGGCAGACTAGGTGTTTTTTATTTTTTTAAATATAATAATAAAAGAAAAAAAACATAATTGTTATTTGCAGGTGGGTGAAAAATACAATCAAGGAGCAAAGAGAATATCCAAAGGGAACCCTTCCTCACATATATTCATATCCTCCACTCCTTACCATGCATCCCTCCATCAATTCCCTTGTTTTTCACTTCATTGCTTCAATTCAGGTAAATATTGTGTTTTCTACAGGATCCCTTGAATGGTAGATTGGTTAGGTCCCCAAAATTCATACTAGACATGATCTAACCAATCACCTCATCCATTACCATCATCCCTGCATCCACACACACTCCTACTCCCTCTGTCCATTCATTACAGCATCCTCAGAGCACCATCTAGCAACATGATCAAGAAATTCTAAGGGAAACACCAAACATTGCCAAGTGGTAATAGAGGAGCTCCACAGCAGCAACAACTTAATATATCTAGTCACAGACACCTCCAAAAGTCAAGAAACCATCAACAGATAGCAGAGGAGGAAAAAGAATGACTATGCACCAAATAGACAACACGACACCTCTGATCTTTGACAACTGCAGCATGGCATCAAGACCACAGGTAAGTATCCCACTCACTCACTCATATTCATCAATTGATCAAAAGTTGTAAAGGTTAAGAGGTAGTTGGTTTGTAAGTGAAAAGGTGGCCATTTAACTTGGCCACATTTTTTCAGTCATCACATACAAAGCAGGGTTTCCTCTCACACATGGATGCAGTCAAATCAAAGAACAAAGGAGTAGGACAAGAAGTGGTTAACTATGGATTTAACAACTATGGGAGCTAATTAAAAGGAGTGGGAATGATGAGGTGGTATAAAGGAAAACAAAACATCATTTGCATGCATTCCACCTCCTTGAAACTCCCTCACTCAAGTAGCTCTCATAACTCTAGCCACCCACTGGAAGCAAGGATCCATCATTCTGCAAGAGAATTCCTACAAGAACAATCTACAGGAGCAGTCTATAGGATACACAGAGGTAGTCTACAGGATAGGCGAAGAGGGGTTCAAGAGGGAATATCAAGAGAATTGTCCATTGCCACCATTCTAAAGAGGTAGGATCTAAACATCCATCCCCATTTACAAGCAAATGAACTAGAAGTCCTCTAAAAAGCTAGTGGATTACATACACAAGAAACACTGTTTTCTCAAGAATTTGCTCATTCCCTCACTCCACATAGTAGAATCCATGCCACTGTTATAGTTAGAGGGCTCACTATAGATCTCACCCCAGATTTCATCAATAGGGTCACCACACTTCCCCTAGGAATTGCATGGAGAAAAGAAGACAAAGCAGACAGTTAAGTGGCAAAAAGGAAATTCTTTTTAGAAGGTGAGGAACCCACAGAGGAACATGATGAAGTAGAAGAGGAGGATGATGATGCTGAAACAGAAGAGGAAGAAGGCATTGAAATAGAGGAGAAAGAACAGAAAAAGGCCATCCAACGTAGGATGCCAGCTAAATCCTATGCTCTTTACCTCAAAAAAAATGGTTGTAATTTCATATTAAAACACTAGCACAGAGGGGCACCATGCCATTTCAAGACTGCAGGCAGTTTATTGATCTTTGTGATCAAAGTACACTAGAGGATAGGGCCAAAATGGCTAATTTTTACTTGCACAACATGACCCTCACAGACATGAATATTTGGGATCCTAATGCAGAGCTAGGAGATCGACAATTAATGGCTTTGGTATCATCGATGAAACATGATAAGTCAAGGGTTGTAGAGATGAAAATAATATTGGCCAGAGTGAAATGAACCTCTTTTCATCAGAGCTAAACAATCAAATTCCATGGCCCTAATCAGTGCCCATAATCTAATTGCAAATGATCCTTAGCTGGCACCTAGATATCTTGCTGTCCAAGAGCAAGCAGTTTCACATTTTGAGGATATGTTTAGGCTGCTAAGAAATGATAATATACATGCCTGCTAAAGGAGATGGAACACACTACCACACAGCTTGAAGATCAATGAATATCACTCCCCTCAAAGGTTGAGAGAGGCACTCAACAGGAAACCTATGTATAAGCAATCAATGCAAAGGTTGAAGGTCAATTGGATAGGCCTAAAACTCAGTCCACCACTACTCCTAGGGATGCTAGAAGGGAGAAAACAAGAAAAGGAAAAGAAGCAGTGGGAAGAAGTAGAAATGAAAGTAGGCTTCTATGAACAAGAAGAAGATACCACAGTAGAAGCATGGGGAGTTAGAAAGGCTACCAGAGCCATGAAGGACATGGACATTAACTAAGTTGCTCAGAGGATGAGCAACACTTTCAGTAGGGGGGTGATGATGAGCCTCATCATTGGGTAATTATATGGGCCTTAATTGGCCTTAATTCACCTCCTAGCTTAGCCAAAACAACTATTCTCACAACTTATTGCATAATTTTGATTATATTTTGTTTATGAGATGAGTTCGAGTTGGATATTTTTCTTTGTGGTCTAATGTGCATGTAATGCAGGAATAAAGGAATAAAGGGTAAAAGCAAGGAATTGTGGCAAATACCTTCATAAAATCTCGAATGGGACAAGGGGGAGTGATTATAGGAGGTAAATCCTCCTCATTTACTACCCCTCCATTCGAATATTCCTCTATCAGCTTGGAGTGCAAACAACCATCACTTTGAAGACTAGAAGACAGCCGAGCAAGTGAAAGTGACAGAAGCCAGTATATCTTGAGTGGGGACCCTAGCCTCCCTAATTAGAAGGAAGTCGTTGGAGACTTCAGATGTATAAATAGAGAGGCTTAGGACCTCAGTAGGGTTTGGACTTTCATTATAAAAATCTACTTTATTTTTGAGCTGCAAGACTTGTGATAGTTTGTTTTGTAATCCATGGTTTTCATAATGAGAATGAGTTCAACACTTTATGTGCTTTAAACCCCCACCGTTGATCTCCCTCACCTGATCCAACGGCTATCACGTCAGCTGATCGCCAACTAGCTTGGCCAATCTCCATCGTTGATCAACCCCACCTGATCCAACGACTATCACACAATCTCACGTGGATTATTGCATGACCATTATCTGCCTAAGAGCACATGAGAAAAGTGGTTTTCTTGTGCTACGTGTCGTGCAGTAAGGCTAATCGCATGAAATTTCATAATTCCACTTACGACCTTGAGGGCACGCAAGAAACTACTTACCACCTTAGAAACCCGCTCCATCATTTCCGCATGTTTCTTTTTCCCGCGATACAATCTCTATCGTTCATCGCTTTGTTACCATGTTCGTCCATCTCTTGACTTAATCTGCGCGATAAGATCTCAATCGTTCATCACTTCGTTACCATGTCCGTCCATCTCTTGACTTAACCTCCGCAATAAGACCTCAGTCGTTCATCCGATGTGTTCACCTTGTTCACCCATATAGTCACTTAAGCCTTTGTGATAAGATCTCCGTCGCTCAACTTCTATTCGTTGATCGATCCAACAGTCCCTATGTGCTACTGCATCCTTATGTCCTCCTTTCATTTATTTTGACCTCCAATTGCTCTTCCCCTTGATAACCAATTTAGCTTAAGTTTCTTTGCTTACACCTTAGTATAATTTAATGCCCTTTACCTCTGCAACTTAGATAGCAGCCTTAGGTTAGTGATTGTTTTAGCAATTTTGCTTAACATAGCTATTTAGTTGGCTAGTTAGGTTATGGTGTGATTTATCATTACATGTTGTTTTCTTCATTATTGCAGTAGAGTAGCTCTCTCGTAGAATAGGTTTTCTCTTCTTCCATCAAAGAAATAAGCTTCTTCTGACCCTATAGAAGTCTAGCTTGTAACCCTTGGGGTCTCTTGCCAGATAAATAGTGACAACAAGCAGGACCTTCACTTCTACTTGTGCAAATAGAACTGTCACCTCCAAGTTTGTACGAACCCCGGGTTGATAAGTAAAGTTGGTAGCCCTAGGAGTTGCAACATTCTTGTTGCAATACCTAGGCTCATCACTTCTACTCGAGTAGCTTTTTTGGGAGCCTTTGAATCTGAATTTTCCTTTACTCTAAGGGAAAGGAAGTCTCTCACTCTAGATGAACTCCAAATCAATGCACTTGAGGTGGAAGAAAATTTCCCCTCAACGGGAAAGTCAAGAGGAAAGAAAGAACCTACTAAGAATAAAAGAGGGAGAGAAGAGGCATCCTCCTCTGGTCAAGAAAGAGAATCACCAGACCTGAAGATGGATGAACTGGAAAAAATCATCAGGATTTTATCATAGAAGGTTGGAAAGCTTGAGATTGAGAACAAGAGCCTCTCCAAATAGAATTCTCAAGTCAATAGCCGGGGTTACAACCCACAATATAGAAGGCCCCCATTGCAAATACTTCCAAGGGAGAGAAAGGAGCAACTCGGCCAGATCCCTCATCCTCTATATTTAGAAGAGGTTCCCAATGAGAAATCATCGGATACACAGGAGATGCAAAGAAATTTTTTTCTGTTTTTTTCCAAAGAAGAACATGAGAGTAGGGTTCACCAGCATGCTATTCATGATAGAGAAGTAGCAGTAGATGATTGAGATATAGATTATTATTGCAAATAATTTTCATGTTTCATGCAAGCATAGCCACAACGTAAGTATCATCTAAGATATTCTAAGAAGAGGTCAAGAGAACCAGAGCAGCAAGAGGGAACTTCTCCCCAAGTTATTCCTCTAGTACCAAACAAAGAGAAAGGTAAGATAAATCCTGACCCTTCCAAGATAAAAGTATCTACAAATAAGGAAATAAATAGTGTTGAGGAACACATAGAAAAGGAGGCACCTGTTTTACTGAAAACTGCGAGGAGGGAGGGAGAAGGAAAAAATCCCAACCCACATTCAATCTCCAGAAGGAGATTGAAAAGGTAAAAATTCATCTTCCTCTGAATGAGCTTCTAAAGCAGCCTACTTATAAAGCTCAAGTCTTTCAATTCATGCATCCATCTACTTCAACACCAACCCATGATAGTTTAAACCTCCAAGAGGAGAGGCCAATGGTCGTTTTTGGGTTGCATGTGGGAGAGTCGAATACTTCTACTACACCCTTCTATGTGACGCTAGTAATTCACAACCTCTTACTGCATAATTGCATGTTGGATTATGAAGCCTCACACAACCTCTTTCTGTTAACAATGATGGAATAGTTGGGCTTGGAGATCACCAGACCATACAAGGACCTATACTCCTTTGATTCTAAGAAATTCAAGTGCTTAGGGATGATAAAAGATCTAGTGGTAAACCTAGCTCATATCCCTATGAAGAGTGTGGTAATGGACATAATGGTAGTCAATATTCCTCCTTGGTTCAGCATGCTTTTATCTAGATCTTTGGGTTACAAGGTGGGGGGCTCTATCAAGTTCGATCTAACCTTTGCCACTATTCCCAATTTTGGAGGCAAGCAAAGGAGGATGTACAGAGGATCCAGGTTTGTAAAAACTGTGACCCCAGCTAAAGGTTCAAAAAATTGCCCAGTTCATGGGAAAGAAAGTGATCTCTCCTACCTATTCCTAGAGTAAGATGATACCTTCTCAGAGGAAACAACGACGCACCTCACGAGGCAATTAGAGCACCAGAGTGCAAATGAAAATGATGTATGGAAGTTATACTTCGATGGGGCAAACTCAAAAGAGGGAAATGGAGCTAGAATATTGTTGGTATTTCCGAAGGGTAGCTTGATACCCCTCTCTTTCATACTGGAATTTGAGGTGAAAAACAATGTGGCAAAGTACGAATCATTTCTCCTTGGGTTACAAATGACAAAAATATGAATATTGAATGCCTAACGGTCTATGGAGATTCTTATATGGTCATAAGGTAGATTAGGAATCAATGTCAAGCCAAACACCCTATAATGAGGATGTATCGGAATGAAGTGTGGAATCTAATTGATAATTTCTTCCTAAACTTTAATATCCAATTTCTTCCTAGGGAAGGAAATATGATGGTTGACTCCCTTGCCATAGCAGCAAGCAGTTTCAGGCCCCTGAAAAATCTACTGCTCAGATATGAGGTAGAAGTCATATACAGACCTTCAATACCTTATAATGTCAAGCACTAGTAGGTATTAGAGGATGACGAGCAAGTCAAAATATTCATAGAAGTCATTGGGGAGTTGACCCACTCCACCATCGATTAAGAAGAAGAAGAAACAAATCAAGAAGCCACTGTGTGGAAAGACACAGTGGCTGGCCGTAAAATTTTGCAACTGAAAGGGAACACCATCCTGCATGGACTGGTCCCACTCGAAAGGCTTTTTAATAATGACAACATAGTCTCCAAACCAATGGTCCTAGAGATAGATGATCAAGTAGAAGACTCCAACATCGGCTCAAAGGAGGAACCCTAGATGATCAAGCTATCAAAAGGAATCCCCTAGCAATACACAAAAGGTATTTAAATCTATTCAAAATTTACAAGGATGTATTTGCTTGGTCTTATGAGGATTTGAAAGCATTTGATACTAACATCATCCAACATTAGATTCCCTTGAAGAATGGAATAAAGACATGCAAACAGAAACTCAGGTAGATAAAACCCCTCTTACTCCCCTCCATTAAAAAGGAGGTGAGAAAGCTACTACATGAAAAGATCAAAATGAATTTAAGGTACTCTGAATGGGTAGCAAGCCTAGTTCCTGTCCAGAAGAAGAGCGAAGAAATAAGGCTATGTGTAGAAATAAGGCTAGGGTATCACTAAAACACAACTACTCATTGCCTAAGATGGACCATATATTGCAGAAGGTGGTTGGGTCAGCGATAATGTCCATGATGGATGGATTCTCTAGCTACAACCAAGTGGAAGTCCATCCTGAGGATCAAAAGAAAACTTCTTTCACCACCCTGTGGGGAACGTTCATGTACGCTTGGATCCCCTTTGGTCTCATTAATGCAGGGGCCACATTTTAGAAAGCCATCGACATAGCTTTCATAAGGGATATCACATAATTTGTGGTGGTTTATTTAGATGATATCACAGTCTTTTCTAAAACTGACGAAGAGTGCATCCTTCATTTAAAGCTCACCTTTGAAAAATGTAGGAGGTATGGTCTCTCTCTCAATCCTAAGAAATCTCAGTTCGCCCTAAGTGAGGGGAAGCTACTTGGACACATAGTAGTGCAGCAAGGACTAAAGATCGATCCTAAACGATTCAAAGCCATCATCCATATTCCCTTACCCATAAATAAGAAGGATTTTCAAGCCTTCCTAGGGAGAATAAATTTCTTGAGGAGGTTCATATCCAACTATGCAGAAATTGTCAAGGGTATTACGGACATGAAATCAGTGGGAGTGGAGCTCGGCCCCCAGGGGTTTCTTCATCAGAATTAAAGAATCTTTGGCTGAGGCCCTAGTACTGGTCAATCCCCACTATTCAATGCCTTTCTACATCTTTTCTTTCACCTCTTTGCATACTATTGTTGCAGTGTTGCTACAAAAAAATAAAGATGGTTATGAACATCCCATCGCCTTCTTCAGCCAAGTCCTCAGGGATGCTAAGCTTAAGTATAACATATTCGAGAAACAAGCCTATGCACTAGTCAAGGCTTTGAAGGCATTTCATATGTATGTGTTGCAATCAAAAATCACAGCATTTGTCCCAACGACAACAGTCAAGGACATCCTAGTGCAAGGAGATAGTGAAGGAAAAAGGGGTAGGTGGATAGCTAAGATACAAGAATATGAGCTAGAAATAAAGCCTACCAAGCTCATAAAATACTAAGGGTTGGTGAAGGTTTTATCCAAATCCAATTGCCAAAATTTAGGGATAAACCTGATCATAGAGGAAGGCAGACCAGAGGATCATCAGAGCGGGGTTAAGACATCTACGTAGAAAACCCATGCCAAATATGAGGGGTCACCCTGGTACAAGAACATCATTCACTATCTCTTATTCCTGAGGTGCTGGTTGGGGCTAGATAAATCCAAATATTGATATCTGAGGTTGCAAGCACAAAAATATATCATATCTAATGGCCTACTCTACTGGAAGGACACGATAGAGGTATTGTTGTTATGTTTGGTGGAGGGTGAAACCCATAAGGCGATAGAGGATTTTCACGGAGGAGTTTTTGGAGGACACTTCAGTTGGAAGACCACGACACATAAAATTCTCAAGGCAGGGTTCTATTGGCCTACACTATTTCAGAATGTTCATTCCCATCTCAGGTCATACTAGAAATGCCAAGTGTTTGTTGAGAAGCAAAAGTTTTCTCCTCTCCCACTGATTCCAGTACATGTGGAAGAACCTTTCAGACAGTGGGGACTTGATTTCATATGAGAAAGAAACCCACCATCCAGTGGCCAACACAAGTGGATATTGACGGCCATGGATTACTTCACCAAGTGGGTAGAGGCCATCCCAGATAGAAATGCTACAGACTCAATGCTGATAAAATTTATGGAGGAGAACATAATGTCCCGCTTTGGTTGTCCCTTCAAAATTATCACTGATAATGCTCAGGTCTTCAAATCTTCCAAGTTCACCAGCTTCTGCCATAAGTTCAATATCATCATCGGTAATTGTTGGGAATGGGTTCCCCCAAGAGCAGTTTTGTGGCTAAAAGCCCATGTTGTGGGATAATTTTGTAATAAAGTTGTAAAGTCTCCACATTTTGTGGTCACGGAGCATGAAGGTGTCAAGAGTCATAAAGGGTTGTCTGCCCTTATTTTGTAAAGTATCAAGTCGGCTGTAAAGACCTACACATGGTCCACAAACCATGGGATTTTGTAAAAAGGATCTAAGTAAGCTCTAGGAAGGGAGAATCAATTTATCTTTGAGAAGTTTTGGAAAAAAAGGTTTAAGTGTTTTCAGGTCTTAGTGTAGGCAGAGGCTCTGCAGCTGAGTACGCAAAGGCCTAGGGTGGAAGCCCACAGCTGAGTGCGCAAACCCCTGTAGTTGTGTGCACAGGGTGGATAGAGTCTGTATTAAACTGGAAGATATCAATAAAGAGAAGTATTCTGCAATTACTGTGTATTTATTCTCTGTTAATGCATCTGATTATATTGCGATCTGGGTTTATTTTACAATGTTTATTTGATGCGCGAATTTATGTGATTATATCTGTTAATAGAACGTAAGAAAGAATATTCGTTTATGCGACATTAACTGTAATTGATTGGTAAGATAACTAAAATACTTGAGATAACTTGGGAACCTATACAATACATTGTCATAGCAGCGAGAAAGTACCTGAACCGCTTGTTAGGGCTGCGCGAAGGTCAATCATACACCTTCGTGGAGGTATTGAAGGGTGGGATAAAGGGTAGATCGATTAAGCCCTAAGGATTAGCAACCTATGCAAAGGCAAGAGCAAGGGGTATAAACTGACATAACAACCATCTCAGGGTGCGGAAACTTGGTTCCAACTGTTAGTGCCTAAATCTACCTGAGGCTAAAGAAAGGTAGGTCTAGGGTAACATCAAACCATGCTTAACCTGGTAGCTAGCCCTACCAGGTCGAGAGACAGCTCTCTCCTTGTCAATCTCAATTAGAATATGGAAACTAGGGCTTGAGATGATTGAAAATAAATGCTGATTTTAGGCTAGGTATATTAGGTCAGAAGATTTTGTTTGACTTTGATGGTTGGTTGCTGGATCAAATGAAGAAGGCAACTTTGGGTCCGGGAAATCAACTCAGATTTGCAGGAGGTTCTGTGGGGCAAGGTAGGCAGGTGTTTTGGCACTTTGAATTGGGTGTGATGGTAGGTCTAAGACTGATGAGGAGTTGGAGAGGGCATGAAAGGTTCATGAGTCCTCTTGAAACAGTAGAAAAAATTAAAAACTAAATGTATCCTCAAGGCAGAGCACTGAATATCAATGGATTCCACCTATTTATCTTGATTCATTTAGTTATGAAGAAAGAAATAGATGTTGGAACATATACACATAAGAGAAAATAAATAACAGAGGAATAAACAATGCCAAGACACATTACCACAAGAATCCCACTGTTACACAGAAATTTGTCACCGTCCCTATTATCCCTCACCCGCACACTGGAGGACTCATTCTGGGACCTGTGAGAAGTGACATGACCTGAAACCACTTGCATCATATTCCTCTAAGTATGAACTTCATTTTCCCTGAAGACATCTCCTGCAAAATATCCATGAAAATAGCTCTTTTTGCATTAGCGCGGGT
Source organism: Pinus tabuliformis (assembly GCA_031772625.1). Lineage (NCBI taxonomy): Eukaryota > Viridiplantae > Streptophyta > Pinopsida > Pinales > Pinaceae > Pinus > Pinus tabuliformis. The sequence goes on along the minus strand of CM062804.1, from coordinate 765,049,340 downwards.
CCACAGTTTACTGCCCGCGCCAATGAGGGAAATCCTCTAAAAAGGGCGCGCCATTGGTGCTCTGTCCCAGAGTCGCACTCGTGCCAACTGAATTGAGTAATGTTTTTAACAAACAAGCTTCCAAAGGTTCTCTTCAACCCATTCACCAACTGAATCTATGTTAAGCTAGGATGGTTTGGCTTCGAATCTCCACAGAAGGGAAAGTGGTTTGCCACCTTTCATGGAAGTTTCCAAGTGATAAAACCAATCCCATGAATAATGTGGTTGATCCTATCTCTTTCTTCTCTATCTATAAAAGCTTGCCTCTATGCCTTGAGCAAGCTAGTTACAGTAGTTCTAGTTCCAGCATAGTGATAGAGAGTTTGAAGCTGCAAGAGCCTTCTTTGCACCCATAACGCCAAATCTAAGTAAGGAGATTCTTGTCACCCAAAGAGAGAGAGGCTTGTTCCTCATCCCAACAGGCTTTGCAAGACTTGTGTAGCTGACTACCCAGCCAAAGGAGGATTTGACGTCAGAACAATGGTTGTATTCTTCTTTGTTATTTATTAATAATATATGACTATCATTATGGTTCCACTCTCATTGTCTTATGTTTGATGTTGAGTTATATCTTTTCTGACTGATATATAATTGCATCTACTAGATTTTATGCTTGTATTCGTGTTGTTCTTTGCATGTGCAGGTGTCCAATCACGGAGATCGTGGGGATCGTGACCGGCCGAGGCAAAGGAACGAGGGCGACATCTCTTCTACGAACATTAGCATTGGAATCCAAGTAGGTTCTCACCATCCGCTCTGTATTTGCAATTAGGAACTTGCGTGATAGCATTGTATGATTGTTGCTAGACCCGGTCTGGGATAGTAGGGATCGTCTATGTCTGCAGAGAGGATTTACCTCCACAACAATTTGGCGACTCCGCTGGGGATTCTTGTTGTTTGATTTGTAAACTTTAGATGGAGCCTGAAGTACGGCCAGGTAGCCTTCGAAACGCTATTGCTATGCATTAGCGAAGTAGATCAACGCCACTTCAGTCAATCTCCAGTTTGGTTTACGAACTAAACAACTTGGAGTTTGTCCTGTCTCTTTGGTTTTTCTCGCTTTGATTGCTTAGATAGCTTTCTGGGTTGGATTTCTTGCTGATTCTTGCTTCCTGGTTTGCCTAAATATTGTTTTCAAGCCCTGGGTTGCTTGTTTTTGTTTTTGACTTAGCAAACTCGATTAGCGCGCTTTTTAGCCTCACAGTCGCGCCAATTGGCGCACGTTGCTCAAAGACAACCCGCGCCAATCGCATAAAAGCGTGAGTTGCAGCTTGACAGTCGCGCCAGGCCTGTCAACTTTTCCAGTTCGCTTGTCTTCAAGCCCTCTGAGCTTGGATTTGTATTTTGCTGCGTCTTTTTCAATTACTGGAGTGTGTTTGATCCTTGTTTGACTAGTTTTAGACCTTCATCCTTCGGGTGTTTGCCTTTTTCTGTCGATTTCACATTTTAGCCCTAGGGCATCTAGTGGCTTTGTGCGTCGAGCCTTCCGTAGGAGTCTTGGGTTCTTTGATCATCCAGTCAACTTTGTGATTCTTTTTTGCGCTTGATCAGTAGTTGTAAAAGCCTTCTATTGATATTCAAGTGATTTGCTCCTTTTCCGCTTGGATGCCGCTTGACTTCGTTTGGGCTTAGATTACATAGCTCGTAGAGGTCTTTGTGTTCTCTTCTTGATCTGAAGGACTGTTTTGGTGTTTTGGGGATTCGATTGTGTTCTCATTGAGTGGAATTTGTCTCTTTTTCTCGGTGTTACTATCTCTCAAAATTTTTTTAGTGCACTTTGCCATTGAAAAGAAAATGAATAATCTCTTTTGCGTTGAATTAATTAATTGAAAGTAGAGGCTTTTCATTGATTACGCGTTTTAAACCAAAGAAAAGTTTCGTTTATTTGTCATTAGCTGCATTAGAGTGGTTCTTGATTGTTTGTGGTCATTTTGTTTGAAAAATTCTCAACTCTCTTGTAGTTAGTATTCATCGAACGAAATGATATTCTTTGGCATATAGTTTTCATTTAGGGAATTGTGAGAGATTACATACGGTAGGACCTAGAAATTGAAACTTAACTGAAGATCAACCATAAAATGAACTGAATGAACTTAAAAACGCATTGGAACATAACGCTCACTGATTAGAGGTCTAGGCTAGAGACGTGTTCCGGCGTCGTTAAACCTAGTCACTGTTGTTTCACACTATGGTTGGGTGATTCCTCCTTTTGTGACTCGATAGTGGTCTAGCACGGACTTGAGCTCCCACGTACTGTCGCGTATATAGGGGAGACCCCACTAGGTTATCATCCTTTATCCATAGGAAGCCGCGTCTGCCGCCTTACAAGTCGTAACGCACCAAACACAGCATTCGGGAAGATTGACTACCGTATGGGAAGTCCTTGGTTTTCATATGACTGCCAAGGTGTATATGCAGTTTTACGGATTTGTTTGGTAAACCCTTTGCCTAGTCTCTCCAGAGTAGTCACTTTTGATCCTTTTCGGACTCCTTAAAAGAAAAGGCTCACTTGAGCAGTTTGTCACTTCGGGCTCACAAAACATTCGAAGGCAACTAGAGTCACCTTTTTGTCCTTTTCTCGACTCTTAAAACATGAAAAGGTCAAGTTGTGTCCTTGCATCTTAAAATTTATTTGGCCACGATTAACATTACCTGGTTAGATCTTGTGTGCGTTAGTTTGAGTAGGGTCCTTTAGCATTAGATTCCCTTAGGTTCGTTTGAAGTTTGTCATCCTGGCTGAATCGTCGACTCCCGTTCCAAGTGATCAAGACTCTCCGTCTTCCGTTGCTCCTGAGGTACCGGATGTAGGTTATACTCTTCCTGTTATCCCGAGTATCCAACCGATAAACTCTCGCGCCCCGGATGACGAAGGTTACGAAATTCATTGGAACCCCATCTGGGAGCCAGACGAGGACGATATTCCTGTTACCCCCCTTGGTGTTTTGTCTCCAATGTCTACATCTCACATGGATGAGACATCTCCTAGAGTAAGCGAGACACCGGTGTTGTCAAATATCGACACTCCCATCCCAGCTCCTTCTCCGCTCCCCCCACGCTATCAGTCATTGAGGGATAGGGTAAATGCCAAGATCCCTGCTTCGAGTGTGTGGGACCCCCACATCACTCCCACCACGGGATCTTTTGTTTCATAAGTCCACACTACACCTGTCACTTCAGTTCCGACTAATCCAACTGTTTGTATAGCACATTCAACTCCGGTTGTTAGTGTCGTTACAGCGTCTTCAGATTTGAACATTGGTGCTGGTCCCCCTCACGGTCAAGTGAGTAGTGGCCAGCCGGCACACACACCTAAAGTTATCCATCCTGCACAAAGTGCACCACCCTCTTCTAGTCCCGTCCCAGGAGGGGGGCCATATGATGCCTATGGACAAGCTGTTCAGGACCCGAATGCGCAAGGTCCATTCTATTATTACGATTCTGCTTGTCAATACCTTCAGCTTTCTCAACCCTTGCCTACTCAACCTATTGTTGAGGTTTCGGTACCATTATCCGTTACTTGGAATGCCACCACTTTCCATGGGGGCCAAGTAAGGCCTACGCAGCTTCAGGGACTGCCTAACCAAGGCCAGCCATCTTATGTGCAACCCCCCAAGGGCAGCAATATTATGGTCAGTCTCACCCAGGACAACCTGGGGGCCTACAAGGACAACCCTATCAGGGACAACCTTTGGCCACTGGTGGTCCATCTTTTACTTATCTGACTCAACCTTCTGGTTACCCGGGGCAACCTGGTACCCAGCAAGGTTACCAGACAACCAGGACAACCTTATATCCAACAAAGCAAACCTGGTATCCAGCAGGGTTATCCCTCTGGACAAGTTGGACAAACTTATATTCCACAAGGTCAACCGGCAGTCTAACAGGGGTACCCTTTTGGGCAAGGGGGGCAGCCTTACGTACAGCAGGGTCAACCCACCACCCAGTCTAGTCATCCTTCTGGGCAAGCGGGTCAACCTTCTGCACAGCAGGGCCAACCCACTGCCCAGCCTAGTCATCCCTCTAGACAGGCTAGCCAACCTCAAAGTCAACCGGCCATCCAACCCGCTCAATCATCTGTTCTGCAAGGACAACCCTCAGTTGCTCAAGGACAACCTGGTACCCAGCAATCTCATCCTTCTGGGCAAACGGGTCCGTCCCTAACCCAACCAGGCCAACCTTCCAGCCAGATGATCCAAGCTCAACCTGTTCAAGGACATCCTTTTGGGCCCCAGACTCAAATTGGTTATCAAATGCAAGGTGGGCCACGACCCCAACTTTCCTACCAAACGCAGCATTCTTATCAGGCTCAGTATGGAGCTCAGCAAACGTATGGCTACCAGCAACCCCAGGGGCAAACTAAATTTACCCCTTATCAAAATTATCAACAAATGCAGGTCACTCCTTAACAGAATTATCAGCAACAGTATGTTGCACCTGCAGGTCAAGTTGCTAATCCTTGGGGTGCTGGGGGGAAGACCCAGGGTCAATTGTCTGCATATGGACATAATCCATATGGACAGAACCCCTATGGGCAAAATCCCTATGGGCAGAACCCTTATGGGCCAAGCCCATCGGGACAAAGCCCATGGGGGCAACCACCACCTGGTTGGAACCCTGGTACTACCTCTCTTCCACAGCCACAAATGTCCTTTAATCCTCAGTTTCCTTTCTTAGCGACATTGGAACTCCCAGATGTGTCCAAGTTGACAAATGATCCCATTCTTCATAATCCATATTGGCCACCAGTTCCAACTAAGATACCCGGTGATTGCCCGAAATTCGATGGCAAAGCTAGTGAAGACCCTCAAGCCCATGTCATGACCTATCACCTTTGGTGCTCATCCAACTCATGGCTTGATGACTCCATCTGGCTCCGCCTCTTCCAAAGGACTCTCACCGGCTCGGCCGCTAAGTGGTATATTGAGTTGAATCGCGGAATATTTCAAGATTTCAATTCGCTGGCTATGGCATTCCTAACTCATTTTCAGTTACCTATTCGGTATGAGACAGGGACACATCTCCTTACGTCTCTCAAACAGGACACAGCCACGCATATATCCGATCATATACATGAATGGAGACAGCGCCGTCGCTTGATCAAATTTTGGATTCCTAATCAGCTCCTGACCGATTGGTTCACGACTTCCTTTGTCCCTGCAATCGCACGAGACATCGCCATGGGAGCTTGTGTAACTGAAGAGCAAGCTATCACGCGTGCTCAGTACCTCGACTTAGTATATTCTCAGTCGGGTACTTTATATGATTATTTTCCAGACGCCCCGAGACTCGGAACATCCAAAGCCCCACCAAAACCATCTGTTGACGGAGTTATTGGCTCTGTAAACACGTCTTCAAAGAAGTCATCCGCGAACCCTGGGAAGAAAAAACATAATGCTTCTAATGGAAACACTTCTCAGGGTCAATCTAATTCTGGAAGTACCTCCGAGGTTAACGCCATTCAGTCCACCACGGCAGATAAATCCTCGAAAGGGAAAAAGAAAGGGAAAGCCAAAAATAAATCCGAACAGCCCAAACAGGACTCCCCTAAACCTCCACCCGAGGAAGGAGCCAAACGTAAACCTAAGTATCCTTGTCTTATCTGTGATGAGGATCACTACACTAAAGACTGCCCTAGGCGGTCCGAAGTTAGTCAGTTATTGAAAGGTGCTCCTATTGTGCTTAAAGAACCTTTCCCTTCACAGCAAACTCAAATGGTGGCAGATCCATCGCAACCCTCTTCTTCATTCGGCTCTCAAGTCTTTATGACTGGGACGATTCCCATCCATGTCACTACTCGAGCGAAAGAATATCCATCTCATGCCGGGAAAGAGCCGGAGGTCCCCGCCAGCGCTCCTTCGTCCAGTTCTGGTCCACTCCACATCGAAATACCTAGCACTGAGACGACTATCCGACCCCCTCCAAAAGGTGTACTCCGGAAGTCTTCTTACAACCCTAATGCTCGTGTTGCCTAGCACTACAACATCGTTGAGGACTTAGCTCAGGCTCCATCTGCTATGTCCACTCTAGAAGTCCTCTAGAACTGCCCCTCCCAGAGGAAGTCCTTGCTATCGGCCATCGGTGGCACAGACCCAGCTGACTCGGATCTGATTTCTTTTGATCTCGAGGGCTATATGCCAAGACTGCCTCACCAAATCACTTTCCTTATATAGATCATCATCAATGGAAAAACAATTCATCGTACAGTCATTGATGAGGGTGCCTCAACTTGCATCATGTCTGTTGCCTGCTGGAAAGCTATTGGTTCTCCAACACTGAGCCAGTCTCCTACAACATTAGAAGCCTTTGACGGAAGAGAGTCTCGTCCTTATGGTATCCTCCAACGGTTGCCCATCTCCTTGGAAGGGAAGACGGTAGAAGTGGAGGTCGAAGTTGTCGACGCTAATCTTACCTACAACCTCCTCCTCGGACGTAGTTGGACATACGCCATGCAAGTCATGGCCTCCTCCCTTTTCCGTGTCATTCGTTTCCCCCATCAGGGGAAGATTGTCACAGTGGACCAGCTCTCCTTCTTCACCTCCTCTTCTGAAGGCAATGTGCCTTTCGTGGAGCATACCTCCAAATCATTCAAGAGTGTGGGAGCTGGGCTCTTTAAGGATCCCGCCCTAATGGGCGTCTTTCCACTTCCACCTCTGAATCTCGCCCCTATTAACATGATTTCCATGCGTTATGATCCGTGGGTCCTTCCTCCTGCCAATCAGATAGAATCCTGGGGCGATATGATGTCGTTAAGTCCTGTCGAGCTCAACTACGTCGAAATCGTTGCTGCATCAGCTCCCCCTCCCGAACCTGCTCTTATAAGCAGTGTTCTCGACACATATGTTCATTTCCCTTGGCTTGGAGATGATGCTACTTCGGATCCATTAAAGGAAATATTTCCTTCCGATGAAGCCATCATAGAGACCATGTCTCTTGAGGAGCCCCCTTGGTCAGATCATCACCACCGTTCCTCGTTTCTCCCCGCCCATCAGGAAATGATCGCATGTCTCGAACGGTTTACTTCGTGTATCCCATTCCAGCCCCTTCAAGCACCTATTCAGATTTACCAAGTGTCTTCTGAGGGCAATATGGGAAACATTACGCAAACCCAACCCATCGACATCTCTGTGCAACCAGGGATTGTCGAGCATATTCATATTGGAGTCACTTGCACTCCAGAGGAAGTTCAACTTTACACCAATTTATTTCGCGAATTTCGTGATGTCTTCGCTTGGTCCTACGAAGAGATGCCCGGCATCGACCCTAACATAGTGGTGCACGAGATACCTACGTATCCAGGTGCTAAGCCTGTTCGTCAACGCCTACACCCTGTGCACCCCCGAAAGGCCGCAGCCATTAAAGCAGAAGTCGAAAAGCTTCTCAAGGCTGGTTTCATTTACCCCATTCCACTCACGGATTGGGTTTCTAATATAGTCCCTGTGAACAAAAAGCAAGGTACTATTCGAGTCTGTGTTGATTATCGTGACATTAACCGCGCCTGTCCTAAGGATAACTTCCCCACACCTTTCATCGATCAACTTATTGATGAATGTGCAGGAAGAAAAATCTACTTGTTTATGGACGGTTTTTCTGGATATAACCAGATCAATATTGCGCCCGCTGATCAACATAAGATGGCTTTTATCTGTCCTTGGGGCACTTTTGCCATAAATTTTTCTTTTGCGTTGAATCAGGCCGACTACTCGGGTTTATCGTCTCCCGAGAGGGCATCCATCTGGACCCCCTCAAAGTCGAAGCTATTTTGAACCTTCCTCCCCCTGCTTCTTTGCAGCAGTTGCAGAGTTTGCAGGGTAAAGCAAATTTCTTAAGACGATTCATTCTGAATTATGCCGAGGTGGCTAAGGGTTTCACACGGTTATTGAAGCGAGACACACCCTTCCGTTGGGATGCTATCGCTCAGGAGTCTTTTGAGCGACTCAAGGGCCTCCTTGTCTCTCCTCCATTATTGCGACCTCCGAACTACCACAGTGATTATACTCTGTATCTAGCCGCCGCCGATACCACTATCGGCATGGTTCTCGTGCAAGACGATGATGATGGCAACGAACATGTCATATATTATCTCAGCCGCAACGTCCTGGATACGGAAACTCGATACGCTTATGTCAAGAAGTTGGCATTGGCCGTTGTTTGTGCCATCCAACGCTTCCGGCATTATATCCTTTTGCGTACCACGACCGTGATTTCTGACTGCAACCCGATGACATACATCTTGTCACGTCAGTTGCTGGGGGGCAAATACTCAAAATGGATCGTAATCCTCCAAGAGTTTGACTTGGAATTTACTGCTGCCAAGTCTAAGAAGTCTCTGGTCTTTGCTAAGTTACTCTGTTCGTTGCAGTCTCCTTCTGCACCTTCTCTTTCAGAAGATCATATCACAGACGAAACTCTTTTTCTGATTAGCACCCTCGATCCCTGGTACGGGGATATTATCGTTTATTTACAAATATCCTCTTTCCACCCCGCTGTATCCAGAGATGCTCGGCGGCGGATCCGCCATCAATCTCAACCCTATCGTATCATAGGGGACACCCTGTACCGTATCGGCATTGACTCTGTTCTCCGCCGATGTCTTACCCTCAAGGAAGCTAAGAGAGTCCTGAATGACTACCACTCTGGCGCCTGTGGTGGCCACATGTCCGGATATGCCACATCTCAAAAAATCCTTCGTGCTGGTTATTTCTGGGCATCCATTTTTAAGGATTGTATTCTTGTTGTATGCTCATGTCATGCATGCCAGATTTACCAGTGGAAGATGCGTGTGCCACCGGCCCCGCTGCACCCTGTAGTGACCGCAGGCCCTTTTTGCAAAATGGGGCATTGATTATACAACCTGTAAGCCTCGCTCGGTCGGGGGGCATGGGTTTATCATCGTTGCCGTCGATTACTTTACAAAATGGGTCGAGGCGATGCCCACATTGAATGAAGACGGTCATACAGCGGTGCAGTTTCTGTTCAATCATGTTATTACGCGGTTCAGAGTTCCACAGGCCATTGTCACAGATCACAGAAAGCATTTCCGTAATCATATGATGACCGAGCTAACAACCCAACTAGGCTTATGGCACGATAGTTCAACCCCGTACTATCCTCAGTGTAACGGCCAGGTTGAAGCCGTCAACAAGATTTTGGTTACGATGCTTCAACGTACTTGTTACACAGAAATATCGTCATTATGATTATTTACAGTCAGTATGGGTCTATCATCACTTGTACTGTCCTCCTAAGCAAGTCTAAAACCTCAACTCTTCAAATCAAGCTTTAGAAATGGGAGAAAGACATTAAAAATCAATGTAACTCTGGTTCCGCACTTTCTCTCAAGGTCACCTGTGGTCCCGCACCTTCTGTGTACAAAAGTTGCGTACCTACCCGCTCTGTCCCTAACGGTGTAGGTGCGAACCCCTGTGAAAGTCAAAAGGCGCAAGTTTTATCTTAAAAAACTCACTTTGGGTTAATTCTAGAGTTTTCTAGAAGGAATTTTGACGTGGATTGTTCGCTCTGAGGTGGTTCATGCATCCCAAAAGAGAAGGAGCTAATCCCTTGACTAAAGGAGCTATCCCTTTGAAGGAGGGCTTTATCCCTTTGAAGGAGGACCTAGTAACTTCCCTCCATTGCACTATAAATACAGGCATTGGGGTGAGGACTAGAGAGGTTAGAAGCTGAACATTTTGAGGGTAAATGTTGGTGAAATTAAGACTCTTTGGTTGAGCTTAAGAGGAGAGATCACATACCTCTTGGTTCCATTGGAGAGTGAGTGAAACTTGTCAAAGTAGAGGAGACATCTTGTTGGACCCTGGGAGGAGCTTGTACAGTGTCAAGGCAAAGGTTGTAAAGTTCTTCTTCTTTTGAACTAATACAATCAAACTCATTTTTCTCAACAAGTATCTTATGTTATTTGTTTCATGGACTCCTTGACTTTCATGTTAAATATGTTTTATGCAATTGGTTTTTCAGGTGCTATTTAATTTGTTTGCCTTGTTTGTGTTTGCAGATTCGCGAAAAGGAGCTCATTTGGATCAAGGGAGTGAAGGCATCCACAAGCTTGCGTTGGACCAAAGGTAGGCCCTAAAAACACTTGTTTGCTATTGTTTATTGAAGCATATTTAGAGAAAGATAGTGTCTAGTTGGTTTGCTTGTCGTTAGGTCTTCTTTAGATTCTAGGAAGGTCTATCTTGTCCGCAAGATCGACTCATTCCGTGCGACAAAATGGCGACTCCGCTGGGGACTTGATTGTTTTCCTTGTTTATACTTTGACCTGAGAAACTGTATTTTCTGTTTCTGGTTTTGACTTGATGATTGTGGGATTGGGTGAATTTAGTTAATTTTGAGTCAGTTTTATTTTTCATAGTTTTGGGAGAGGTACGCACCCTCTGAGTTAAGCACAGTGCATACCTGTACGCACTTTTCCTTTGTGCACAGAGCGTGGACGCACCTGTGTAAATAGGTTTCCTGCGTACCTTGTTAAAAATTTGAAAAAATTTAAAGTTTTCTCTTTTTTATCAGTTTAGAATTTGTTTATAGGTTTTAGCCATTGCCCAGACCTGCTTTTTCCTTGTCAAAAACTTTCCTTGGTTTAATTTCATTAGTGTTAGGGTTTTAGGTGAAATTCCTAGGAATTTTGCTTGTAGGGTTTGTTTTTCGTTTTTGGTTGTGTAGTGGCTCTGAGCTTAGAAGCCGTAGGGACCTCAGATTACCTTGGTGTCTACCAGTCTTCTTATGAGTCTGACCATTTATGAAATCTCCCCTTGTTGAGGAATCCGTTTTGTGTTTTCTCATTTCAAAATTTCGAAAAACTTGTATTTGAAAGTTGGAATTTTCATTTTTAAAAAAGAAAAACGAAAGATTGGTTGTTTTTTGACTAATTGTGATTTTGCATAAATTAGTCCTTAGATCACATTTGGCTAAGTAAAACATCCTCAAAAATACTTTTAGTAGGCTTTGACTTCAAGTAGCTTTTTATAGTTTGTAGCCCTCAAAGTTAGTCATTTTCATTAGTTTTGAGTGTTTTATTTACAAAATATAAAAAATCTCTTTTGAAAAAGTTTGTTTTTGTAGTGATTGGGTGCTTTGAAAAGAAAAGGGAAATTTTTGTGAAATAACTAGATGTCTCGTTTTGAGTGCTTTGGAAAGGAAAAAGCTCTTCTTTAAATTTGTTTAATTGAGAAAGATTTGTCTTTACAAAGTATTTGCATTCTCAAACTCTTTCTTAGTATAGAAGTTCATCGAAGAGAAAAGATTGTTTAAATCATCTTAGGTGCATCTTTTTAGTGATTTCGAGTCAAGTCTGTACACCACGAGTTTCACCTCCGCCACCTCTTGACTTAAACAACAACCACTAAAATTAACGCTTAAAGTAAAATTCACCTAGTAACATTTTATTTCTAGGGCTCTGATACACCAACTTAGCTTAGACTAGTGTCTTGGAGTAGGAGAGTAATTAACTCTCCAAGACAATAAAAACAAACAAGTAGCTATATCCTGTGGTAGGGAGAAATCTAATTGTTGCATTTATGCTCTGGGAAAGCTCCTCTTAAAGGAGAAGCACGAGATCGTGTCCGAACCAATGTGGGAATCAATCCTTCCTCATTGGGAACGACGCCAGATATTCACGTATTAAAAATGGTAAACCTCGGATTAACCATTGTCGAGGAGCCTGGGGTCACTTGTTGGTAAACCTTGGATTATGTCAAGGAGCCTTCAAGGGGATTGAGCTTGCTACTCTGCCCTTGCGTGCGTGTCGGATCGTAGACTATTCCCCCAAGTGTATTTGTCTCAGTTGGTAGCCTTAGTTACCATATTCTTTAGGATTCTTCCTAAGGTGACAGCGGTGGGAAGATCCCACTGTACCTGGAGCAGACGTCGGCTAGACTCACTTGGATTTTCTGGGGGGTTCACTTCACTTGAGACGGTTAGGTGGAGGAACTTGGTCCAGTCTATTCATTAAGCAGGTTGCCGGGGTAACTATTCCAACCGCCATTTCTGTACTGAATTCTGCAACGTTGGATTTCATCACCAACTAGTGTTTTCGGTCCGGAAAGTTACTGTTTGTATGTGTTTGATCTCTAGATTCTTTAGGCGTGTGATTCAAATTTGTTTGGTTCTTTAGAGGCTTTAGGTGGTTTTCATTGAGATTTTACTTTGTTTGCGTGTGAAGTAGTTAAAATTTTTTAACTGTGGCTGAATTACCAAGACAGTCCCGTAGACTTCGGGGCCGGTCTCCTGAGTTTGTAACCATGGCTGATTTACTGAGGAAGTCCCGTAGACTTCGGGGCCAACCTCCGGAAGAAGTCTCGAGCCATCTTGAAGGCTTGAAAGTCCTCGTAACTCCTAGTGGTAGTAAAGTTGGGTCACCTGAAGAAGGAGAGTCTTCATTGGTTGTACATCCTGATTACCAAACTCTAGTAACAGGTTATAATCCTGAATCTATTTCGGTTTCCAAACTTGCTGGTAGATTTTCATCTACTAGTGATATAGGTGAAGAACCTGAGATATCTGAACCTGTTACTCCAACATCGAGGTTTGTCTCTCCAACTTCTAGTGCTCCTAATTCACCTAGGGTAGAGAGAGTAATCACCAAAAATCTTCCTTCTGGTTTGATAGCTATTGAAGAACTTGCTCCGGAAGAAGAAGTAGGCATCCCTATCCCTGAAAATCAACCTGTTATTGATCTAAGGGAGCGTGAATCAATTTTTTACAGTCCACCTAGAAGTACTACTTGGTATCTTTCTTTGACTAATTATTTGGAAAACCCAGGGTTAAGTTTTTCGTCACCTCGTACTCCTTATCATCCTAGAGGATTTTATACTCCTGTAAATATGTCAGGTCAGTCGTCCATGTTTACTCAATCGCCTGAATATTTTTTGTACGGCGGTCCTTCTGTTCCCTCTGGGTATCAATCACTTTTTGGTACTTTTTCTGGAGCATCTCCTCAACCCATTGAACAAGGGTTATTCACTGGAAGCAATGGTGCAAAGTCGTTGAGCGTAGAAGAAATTCTTATGATGTCAGGTTCTATTCCCAATTCTCAACCTCAAGGTAGCCAGTTACTGCCTGGGGGGCAGCCTCAATTAATGCCTGGGGGGCAACCTCAAGGTACACAATTTGCATCTGGGGGGCAACCTCAAGGACAGTACGTACCTACGGTACAATACGTTCCTCAAGGTCAACCCCAGATTCAATATGTACCCCAAGGTCAACCCTAGTATCAATTTATACCTCAAGGTCAACCCCAGTATCAGTACGCGCCTCAGGGGTATCTACCCCAAGTTCAGTACTCGAACCAAGGTTTCCAACCACCCCAAGGTCAATCTTATGTTCAAGGAACGGGAAATGTACCTTTCAATTATCAATCCTACCCTCAACCCGGTTATGGTCCTCAATATTCTCAACCTGTTATGGGTCAGTACCCTAGAATGAACATAATGTGGGATCCATCACAAACTCAACAGGTGTTGCAGCCAAGTGTACAGTTGTCATCTCAAACTGGACAACCCTTAGTTTCTGGTTCACCCCAGCAACCAGTCCAGTCTAACATTCAAACTTCTGTACCTTCGGTAGTTTCTCAGTCTGGGCCTACTACGCCTCGTACTCCATCTCAAACGACCGCTGCAACTGCTGCAACATCTGTTCAATCTACCCCACCTACTTCTGGAGTATCGACAGCTCCGGTTTCTACTGTTCCTGTATCTACTCCTCAGACACCTTTACCACCGTCTGGATCCACGATTCAAACTACGGTTCAGGTGCCTGTAGGACAACCTGGTTTAAGTACGGTTGTCACAAGTCAACCTCAATTCACCTATCAACCGTACCAGGGACAGTACCAATTCGGTCCTGTTGTCCAGCAGCCAGTTTATTAGTATCAACCGTATCTTGGGTACACTTATCAACAACCTCAACAACCCCAGTACGGTCTGGTTAATCCTGGATTTCCAGGAGGGTACAATATCCCGAACGTGATTCCTATTCCTAGTTATCCCGGATATCCTCCTCCTAGGGCTGGTCTCATGACCCAGAGTTTTAGGGATCCTAATCAGCAGTTACCATTTATCGCAACTTTGGACTTACCTGATTTGTCACGCCTAACGAACGATTCGATTAATTATCTTTCGTTTTGGCCGCCAATGTCGAATAAGTTTCCCAGTGACATTCCCAAGTTCGAAGGTAAATCAGGAGAGGACCCGTCGAACCATGTGATGACTTACCACCTCTGGTGTGCGTCTAACTCGATCACAGATGATTTGATCTGTCTTAGACTTTTCCAGCGCACTCTAATTAGTCTCGCGACCAAGTGGTACATTGAGTTACCGCGAGGCACTTTTTATAATTTTAGTCAATTAGCCACCTCGTTTTTAACTCATTTCCAGTTGCCAGTCCGATATGACAATGGCACAGAATTGTTAACTTCGCTAAAACAGTCAACATCCACGTACATTTCAGATCATATTCATGAGTGGAGACGTCGACGACGTTTAGTGAAGGTATTTATTCCGGATCAAATCTTGGCTGAGTGGTTTGTAAAATCTTTGTTGCCAAGGATCACTGAAGATGTTGTTAAAGCCGGAGTTGTTACTGAGGAGCAAGTGATTGCTCAAGCACAGTACCTTGACTTGGTCTATACTCAGTCAGGTACGTTACATGAAAAAATCCCCGATCTTCCCAAGTCAAATCAAATCACTGCAGCTCCTTCGGGATCTCATGCCGCTGACGGTATGATTGGTACGGTTAACACTAAAAGTAAGAAGAAGTCTTCCAAGAATTCTTCTCCTATCATAGCCTTGCCTGATTCCCCAACAAGAGATTCTTCTGCAGAGGTTTCCGCCGATATTCACGTTGTAGAGTCATCTACGGATAAATCAAAATCCGGTGGGAAGAAGAAAGGAAAGAAGAAGAATAAAACGGACAAAAATTCAAAGGAGAAACCTAAAAAATCAGAATCCAATGATGAAAAGTGCAAACCTCGTTATCCTTGTCTCATTTGTGACGAAGAACATTTCACAAGAGACTGCCCTCATCGTGCAGAGGTTGCGAAGATTGTCAAAAGTTCCCAAACTCCTGCTGTCTTGAAGGATCCATTTCCAAGTCAAGACAGTAAGATGATAGGTTCTTCCTCGAGTTCCAATGAAGAACCCATATTAATGATGTCCCATGTTAGGATTGTGACTCGATCACAAGATTATGGTAGTAAAAGTCCTGTTGATGGCAAAGAAGCAGAATCTTCTCATTCTAATCCATCAACCTCAGCTCCCGGTTCTGATCCACTACAGATCAAGAAACCTAATCCAGACTTAGTAATCAAACCGCCCGCCAAGGGTATACTTCGAAAGTCAGCTTTCAATCCACATGCGAGAGCGGCTCAGAATTATAACATTGTTGAGGATTTAGCTGTTTCACCCTCAGCAATGTTGGCTTTGGAAGTGTTGCAATCATGCCCAGCACAGCGTAAATTACTTTTGTCGGCTATAGGAGCTGTTGACATTCAGGACCCGAACCTAATAATATTTGATCTAGAAAATAGTACACCGCGTTTGCCTCATCAAGTGGCTTTCCAGATCCCAGTGATAGTAAAAAATATGCCTATTCATCGGACTGTAATTGATGAGGGAGCCTCAACGTGTATTATGTCGATACAGTGTTGGAGATTGCTTGGTTCTCCTTCACTAAATCAATCCCCGACAATTCTTAAGGCCTTTTATGGCCGTGGGTTTCATCCTTTTGGCATTCTACAGGATTTGCCTATAGGGGTTGAAGGAAAAACCGTTAATCTAGATGTGGAGGTGGTTGATGCCCCTCTAAATTACAACCTTCTCTTGGGTCGAAGTTGGTCTTACGCTATGACAGTGGTCGTTTCATCGGTCTTCCGAGTAATAAAGTTTCCACATAATGGAAGGATCATAACAATAGACTAGCTGGCTTACTTTTCATCCGACCTAGCCTCTTCAGAGAGTATTCAACATGTCGGTAAATCGACTATCCCATATAAGGATGTTGGAGTAGGATTAGTTAAAGATGCCGGTTTACTTGGAACTTTTCCTTTTCCTCCAATCAACGCATCATCTTCATTTGCAACCATTCATATGATTACATCAGACACCATTTTTTATGACGATCCTTGGATCGTTCCTTCTAAATCTGAAATAGACTCATTTGGTAATTCCATGCCTTTGAGTCCATATGAAATTGCCTACGAAGCCGTGCAGTCTTTTTCCGACCCGTGTTCAACCGAAAATGACTTAATGAATGTGGTCCGTGAGGAATCAATTTTCACATCAACCTCGGGTTTAATCACGTTTCCTGAACTTGTTCACTCTGACGAGCAAATTCGCGAAATCATATGTGTAGATGATTTACCATGGGAAGATTTCCATCACAGATCTTCGTTTTTACCTGAGGATGATCGTTTTGAAAATGATTTCTCATCAATTTTTACAACTGAATATGTCAAGGAACCTCAGAATCCAATGAAACACCCCGATTCAGAGTTAAATTTGGGAAACATCTCTCGAACTATCCCCATTGACATTTCGGTTAAGCCCGGAATTGTTGAGAACATTCATATAGGTGCCTCGTGTACAGATGACGAAATTCATTTATATAAGGCCCTATTTCAAGAATTATGCGACGTGTTTGCCTGGTCCTATGAGGAAATGCCAGGAATTGATCCTGCGATTGTTGTTCATGAGATCAAGACTTACCCGGACTCTAAACCCGTCCGGCAACGTTTGCGTCAGATTCACCCACGAAAAGCTGCTGCAATTAAAGCAGAAGTTGAGAAACTGTTGAAAGCAGGTTTCATTTATCCGATCCCGTTAACGGATTGGGTATCGAATATTGTTCTGGTTAACAAAAAGCAGGGAACAATAAGAATATGCATCGATTACAGGGACATTAATCGAGCCTGTCCAAAGGACAATTACCCAACCCCCTATATCGATCAAATCATTGATGATTGTGCCGGCAGCGAAATATTTTCCTTTATGGATGGTTTTTCCGGATACAATCAAATCAACATTCTACCTGCCGATCAACCAAAAATGGCTTTCATTTGTCCATGGGGGACATTTGCTTATTGCAAATTGCCTTTTGGGCTTAAGAATGCTGGAGCAACTTTTCAAAGGGCGATGTCTTATGCGTTTCATGACATCAAACACATTGTGCAACCGCATCTCGATGATTTGCCTGCTCATTCATTACATCGAGTTGATCACCTCGTCCATTTACGAGCAATCTTTATGAGGTGTAGGCATTATCGTATTCGTTTGAATCCACACAAATGTGTCTTTTGTATAGAAACGGGTCGATTACTGGGATTTGTAGTTTCGAAAGCCGGCATTCGCGTTGATCCCTCAAAGGTCGAAGCTATCATCGAATTGCCTCCTCCTTCAAGTCTTCGCCAACTCCAAAGTTTGCAGCGGAAAGCAAACTTTTTACGACGATTGATTCCTAACTACGCCGAGGTTACAAAGGGTTTTACCTGTTTGTTGAAACAAAATACTCAATTCTCTTGGGATGAGATAGCTCAAAAATCTTTTGATGCATTCAAACACGCGTTGACCCATGCACCGTTGTTGCATCCTCCCAACTACAACCAAGATTACTTCTTGTATCTCGCCGCTTCCCATTCCACCATTGGAATGGTCTTAGTTCAGGAAGATGAATTCGGAACGGAACATGTGATATATTACCTTAGTCGAACGTTAAATCCAACTGAGCTAAAATACTCACATGTGGAGAAATTGGCATTGGCAGTCGTTCAAGCTGTCCAACATTTTCGTCACTACATTTTACTACGTAAAACTACAGTAATTTCGGATTGCAACCCTATGATCTACATTTTGACCAAAAAATTGCTAGGGGGCAAGTACTCTAAATGGATTGTTATCCTGCAGGAGTTCAACTTGGAATTTGAGAAATCTAAGTCTAAGAAATCTTTAGTTTTTGCAGAGTTAATGTGTGACTTCCCGCGTGCTGACACAGAAACTGTGGTAGAGGAGCCCACTGCGGACGAATCTTTGTTTCTAATCAGCACTTTAGATCCGTGGTATGGGGATATCATCGTCTATCTCCAGACCCAATCCTTTCGGCCAGAAATTTCAAGGTCGGAACGTCAGAAAATTCGATTCCAGTCCCAACAATTCAAAATTATTGGAGATACTCTTTATCGCCGTGGGGCGGACTCTATTTTTTGACGTTGCTTAACTCACGAAGAGGCTGAAAGGGTTCTAAATGATTGTCACTCTGGAGCATGTGGTGGTCATATGTCTGGGTATGCCACATCCCAAAAGACATTGCGCGCTGGCTATTTCTGGCCGTCCTTGTTTAAAGATTTTATTACCGCGGTCCGAAAATGCCACAACTGCCAGATTTTTTATCGTAAGGTGCGCGATCCACCTGCTCCTCTCCACCCTATAATTGTCGTTGGTCCTTTTGCCAAATGGGGTATCGATTTTATTACATGTAACCCTCACTCGGCTGAGGGGCATGCATATATCATCCTTGCGGTAGATTATTTTACTAAGTGGGCCGAGGCGATGCCTACATTCGAGGAAGACGGCAAAACAACTGCAAATTTCGTGTTCAATCATATAATTGCTAGGTTTGGTGTCCCACAAGCGATAATCACTAATCATGGGCATCATTTTCGAAACGTTATGATGACCGAACTTACAGGCCAACTTGGTTTACGTCACGATAGTTCAACTCCTTATTATCCACAAGTGAATGGTCTGGTTGAATCCATCAAAAAAGTTTTAGTTATCATGATCCGACGAATCATTGGGATTCATCGGTCGAATTGGCACAACATGCTATTTTCAGCACTTTGGGCGTACCGAACTTCAGTAAAAACATCAACAGGGTTCACTCCTTTCCAACTAGTCTATGGTTTGGAAGCCGTGTTACCCATTGAATGTGAAATCCCGTCACTGCAAATGGCCATCGAGTTACTTCCAGCTACTTCCGAAGAAGAAAAGAGTTTGTTATACTTAGCTCAATTAGATGAGAATCGACGTGATGCTGCATTGGCAATCGAGACTCACGCAAAATGAATGAAAGCTCAGTATGATCGAAATGTGACCCCTCGAAATTTTTCGGAAGGGGATCTAGTCTTAGTTTATGATCAAGCTAATGATAAATTAGGCGCTGGAAAATTCATTCCTATGTGGCATGGTCCCTATGTTGTCAAGCGAAAGCTAGCCAAAGGGGCTTATGAATTGGTAGACTTTGATGGGGACTCTTTGGGTAAACCCAGAAATGGCCTTTAATTGAAGAGGTATTACGCTTAAAACAATGGGGTATGGAGATTTTTAGTTAGGATAGTTTTTCTTTCTAGCTTGTGTGTTTTAGTTTAAAAAGTGTGCTTAGCTTAGAGAGTGTTTTTCCCTTCATTATTCCTGCTTATCTTGGTTTTACTCTTGATATTGCAGATGTCGATGCCTCTCCAAACATACATTGGATTTGCTAATGGTGCTTGTCGTAATACACCGAACATCTCTTCCGCAACTTGGGTTATCTATTCGCCCTCTGACGAGTTAGTTTCTATGCATGGGGTAAGCCTCAGTCAAACAACAGACAACATTGCAGAGTATAGTGCAGTGATTGAGTTATTGTCTGAATCTATTTCATTTGGGATTTGGAGTTTGATAGTGAGGTTAGATTCTGAACTCATTGTATTACAGCTTAATAGAGTGTATGCCATTAGAAATCCAGTGTTATTAAGATTATTTTTGAGAGTGCGTCTCTTGGAACGTGAGTTTGATCACATTGAATATCAACATATTCCAAGGTCTTTAAATACATTAGCAGATGCAATTGCTTCTCGAATGTTAAATAGACATTTGCAATAATCATACATGTAAATTTAAAAACATTCCATAACATGATTTACAAAATAAGCCGGTAATAGTGATATATATATAGGAGTGTGTCAAAAAATACATCGTCTTCGATCATAGGTTGAAAAACACCTTATGATCGGCAAAAATGATAAGTACAAAAAACAAAAATGTCACATGTGCCCACAATAGGCGATCATCCTATCACTGGTGATGATCTCTATAAGAAACCACTGCCCGGGCCACCTTGCAAAGGAACCTCCTAAAAGGTCTCGGGACTCCAATCACATAGCGCTGAAGTCGACGAGGAATGTCATCTATAGTGGTCTCAAGAATATCTCCTGTCAAGCGCTCGAGATGACCTTCCAACTCGGCCAAAACCTCTGCTGATTCGTCCTGTGGGGCTGGCGCGGGTGCAACTGGTTGCCTCCTCTCGAAAGGCCGGAGAGCGGCTAGTCGCTGTGGACCCACATCTGCATTTGAAATTTTTACTATCAGTTTTGAGACGATGGAAAAATAAAAATTAAAATTAAAATAAGAAAAGTTGAAAAGGATTTTACCTGACTTGTCCCACTGCTCCCCTGGTGGAAGAGCCATGTCTGGGTCACCACAGAAATCTATCCCTGCATAAGGGAAGTCCTGAATGGAAAAGACCTGGTTTTCCAACCATTGGAAATACTCAGGTTTGAACCGAGCAACCTCTGTCCTCTCGTCCAGGTGACGGGCCATGACTGCGACCCATCGCATCAGTTTGGGCTCTCGAGGAAGCCCAGATCCAACAGTAAGGTGTTGTGGGATCAGCATAGGAACCCTCTCCAGGCCAAAAATCACGACCAAAGCCCCATAACGAAAGGTCTTTAGTCATCTGCTCTTGGCCCTGGTCAGTTGGCCTTTCACATTGGCCAGCACAGCATTGCACCAGTTGAAGATGGTGCCTCAAAAGAAATCAACTGCCATACGCATCTAGGATCTGGTGGCAATATGTAATGCGGCAGCTCCGCAAAGTATGGTGACAGTAAACGCAATCACCATGAGCTCAGGACGGGATATGGTCTTTATGTCTATCCCTTTGTCTCTAGCCTGGCTAGTGCAGTACTCTAACCGGAGGCTATCGACAGACTGGCCACCTGGCCTAGTCCCGTGCAGAGTCAAGTCTTCACCTCTCTTAGCAAATCCGTCAAGAAATAAATGTTCGCCGGCTCGATTTCGAGCCGGTGGCCGCCAATGAAAAAGCACTGGTCCTGTATGCTCCATCTGTCAACCAGCCACTGTAAGAAATCCACCTGAGCCCTCATGCTAGGAATGGTCCAGAATTTGTATAGTCCGCACACCCTCAAAGCATCAGGTGAAGGCTGATGATTCCATGTGGCAGTATCCACATCCTCATTCTCTCATTCACGCCAATCTAGCATGATGTACTCTCTGCATCAAGTATAAAGATTAATTAAATTGCTAGAAAACATTTTGATTGGTCCATTTTCGAGAATTTTTGGGTTCAAAACCCTTGCGGCGGGGTACGCACCCTCCAAGTTAGACACAGTGTGTGGGTACACACTTTGTCTACACGGGAGGTGCGGACCCCGAGCTTTTTCCCAATGGAGAAAAAGTCAGGGTCCGCGGGTCCGCAATGGTAAACCTGCGGACCCCCGCGCGCGGGTTTTGCACCTAAAAACCCTCCCAAAAAATGAAATGAAGGACTAAATCAAAAAACTAAACAGTTGAAAATGAAGAGTAGGATGATGTGGATTACCTGGAGAAGACGGCGCTCGATTCCGACGGTTGGATTTTCCGCAATCTTCACGGGAAGTTTTTTGAGCAAAAGCACTATTTTCTCACCCAAACTCAAACGGTAAAAATGAATTGTCAAAACCCCTTTTTATAAGTTTTTTGAGTAAATGAATTGCAAATTTGTTTATGTTTCACTTTGAAAAGGTATTTTACGACATTTTTATCTATTTCAAACAGGTATGAGTAATGTTTGTGTTTTTGTGCAGAATAAAGGATTATTCAGGTGAAATCTACCATTTTCAACGGAAAAACAAGTAGAGTCATCTTTAAGCCCTTTTCTGACTCCTAAAACATGAAAAGATTGCCGAGCGTTTCTTTTACACTCGTTAAAACGGATTTAAAAGACGGTCCACTTACAGCTCTTTTCCGACTGTAAAAACATGAAAAGATTGCCGGATTTTTGTCGTTTCAAATTCGATATTGGTTATGAAACGACGTGTCGTTGATCACTTTTTTACTTTTTCGGATCAGTAACACTAATGATGAAAAGTACTCCTTTGTCGTAAGATCAAGCGGTTCTCTCAGGTATTATTTTATACTTTTTCGGGCTTGGGAGACACAAATTTACGAAAAAGGTCAACCCTGGAGTCTTCTTAAGTTTTTTCAGACTCTCTAAAATTGAAAAACGTCGGGTTTCTCCTATACTGGGCTCGTTAAAATTTCACAGTAAAGGACCTGTTCAATTACAAACAGGAACGAACCACTCCTTCTTAGGGTTCGAATCTAAACTAAGTTGGACTCATCCGAAGGATGAGCTTATAATCAAGCAAATGTTATCCTCCTCAAGCTTGTCAAAAAATAAAGAGGTACTTGCCAGAAATGGTGGGGGAAAAGAGAGAAAAATGAGTCTGTTTGTCATACTTTGTAACCACTCTTGAACACGACACTTTCATTCACCTGGGTTGGGAAATCCTTTGCCTAATAGTTGGTCAAACCACA